>OZ038504.1:14306549-14366549 GCA_964036315.1 Acanthosepion esculentum
TCTTAAAGTTAAATGCCCTTAATCTGACGCAACCTGTTTTTCTTTTCTTAGTTATAGCTCTTGTGACGTAATTCACATGGAAAAACCCATTTATTAAAATTATAGTTTAGCTCTTGTGACGTAATTCACATGGAAAAACCCATTTTTTTAAATTATAGTTTAATATCAGCTATCAAACAGAACAAGCTTCCCAGTTTGGCTGTTTTGTTGATTTTATTTTTTACTGAAATCCAAGATTATTAAAATACTTCCTTAAAAACCGCACTCCCTGTGGACTTTTAAGCTAGCTCCGGCCCAAAATTAAACGTACCTCTCATCCAGATTAGAAAACAGCAAAGATAATTTTGAAGAAATGAATTTGAATTCCTCAATTCACTACATGGAACTTCAAAATCTCACTTTAATTCTGATTCGGTCTATAAGCCCAATTCTGGTCAAAAGAGCGATTTGGACCAAAAGATCAATTTGGGCCAAAAGACCAATTTGGACCAAAAGACCAAATTGGGCCAAAAGACAGATTTTGACCAAAATGCCAATTTGGGCCAAAAGACCAATTTGAACCGAAATTCCTATTGGGACCAAAATTCCAATTCATGCCAGGAATTGAGTTCTTCAAATCAGAAACTCCGTGGAACTGATTTGAGTTCTTCAAATAACAAACTCTGCGGATCTTCAAAACCTCACGTCACGAAACCCCTTATTTTAACTCTGATTCCTTGAAGTTTTGGAGATATTTTAAACTGAATTTAAAACAAAAATGTTTGAATTTACAAAGTTTTTGTGTTACTTTAAACTCAATATAAAACAAAAAATTTTAATCACTAACTGAATTTTTAACTGTTCTCTCTTCACCCGCACACAAATCCCAAATGCTGTATGTTCAGTCACCAGATGATGGGCAGATTTTTAATGCCGGGGTCATCTTGATTCCAAAAGGTACAATATATGTATGTAGAACAAGTGTGGACCGATTTAGAGTGGTTTCAGACACAGACGGACAGACATAATTTGCCATTTATTTATTTAGATATCGCTTCCTATCACTTGCCTCCCTAATAGCTATAATCTGCAAATATTCAAATGTAATGTCAATGGACATCTTCTGATGCCTTGATCCCTGTAGTTCTCTTTATTCTTTTCTCAAACACTCCTCTTTACTCTTACTCTCTGTAACCCCTTGCGTGCTAGTGGCACTCTTGCCTTGCTTGGGGCGAATTGCTTTAAAAAAAAAGACTTCCTTGCTGCTTACTCGTTCCTGGAATTCTCAATATCCTTCGGTAGAACCACATCTCTACTGCCTTCAGTTTACTCTTCATCTGTGAGAAGGCGCAGTCTAATATCTATACAGAATAAGGCTGTTCCTATTAACAACATGGCAGTCGTCGTTTTCTGATCGCCATTGTCGAGTTGTTCTATTATACAGTCAATTCTGAAAGAATTACATTTACTCAAACTGTACAGAGATCAATTACTAGAAAGTGGCCAGATTTCAGAATTCAACGGGTTAAGTATCAACCTAAGACCTTTGTGCCAGCGTAAGTAGAATTGTGTTTATACATATCTTTCTGCGTAAGTCGGGCATCTCGAGGCGGTGTAACTCACAACCTCCGCATACCACTTACTGCAATCGTAGATACTGTCTATAAATACGGCGCGCTAACCAATTGTGCCACAGGAGCAGACACAAATATCGCTTCTGAATGAAGCTATTGTTTAGGAAAACAAATCGTATTGACTCGGTCAGTTTTGAATAAAACCGGCAGCGCTTCTCGCAGCATAATAGTCAACAATTATACTAGACTCAAGAGCCTCTCAAGGTAGAGGGATAGTATTAAAATAGTGATGATGAATGTAAGCTTGTCTCGCTAGAACAATTACGACTGAGTAGTGAGTTCGATCTTCACCGGGTGCCTCTACTTTCGGCTTTTTGCCACAGATATGCCTGGAAAATCATTATCTGTGTAATTTTAAACTGCAAACTTTTTTTTTTCATATATTGCAATCATTTTGATTAAAATTCGTATTTTCTTTATTTCAGATGAAAACTTGTTAATTTTACGACAAATGTCAGTGAAGTTTTCACTTTCCAAAATTAAAGTTTATACTTATATTTTAGAAACGTGAGGTGAAAAGTCCGTAGTTTTAACTGACACCGGAAGGATATGGTTTAAAATGGCAACTTTTTTTTTTTTCATATTCGGGTGCCATTTTGATTAATGTTCATTTTTTTATATTTTTTTTTTATTTTAGATGAAAACTTGAGAATTTTCCGATATATTTCAGTGAAATTTTCCCTTTCCAAAATTACACTTTAAATATATGGAAACAGAAGACACCAGCTTTAAGTGACGATAGGTTTATATGGATTTTTGTACGCTCCTGCCTTCTTCAGGTGATTGGAATTTCGAACTGATTTCGTCCTTTATTTCGTCCACCGAGATAGATTGTTCTAGTTCCACGTGCCATGCCTTTTCCGGATGTCTCAATTATATCCCTTTGGCTCAACTCTCCAAGTTTTTGTTCACCACTGCCCTAGCGAGGTATTGAATTCACAACACTTTGGGTGAAGCCCGGAGCGTACAAAGGCCGAAACGTCGTGAACATGACGATAAAGATGAGAACAACAGTCCGAACAATGTAAATAATGTAAATAATTACATTACATCATCCCAGAAATATAGACAGATACCGAAGAAGGCCGGAGCGTATAACTGCCGAAACGTCGTGAACATGAGAATAAAGATGATCGCAGTTCAAACAATGTAAATAATGTAAATAATTACAATACCTGATCTCAGAAATATAGACAGGTAAAATAGAACAATAAAAAAAAGGTTAATGCTCCAGGTGAGGATCGAACTCACAACCTCCGCATACCTCTTACTGCAATCGCAGATACTGTCTATAAGTAGGGCGCGCTAACCAATTGTGCCACTGGAGCAGACACGAATATCGAATGTGAATGAAGCTATTGTTTTGGAAAACAAATCGTATTGACTCGGTCAATTTTGATTTAGCAAGTTGAATAAAACCGACAGCACTTCTCAAAGCATAATAGTCAACAATTATACTAGATTCAAGAGCCTATCAAGGTAGAGGGATAGTATTAAAATAGTGATGATGAATGTAGTGTTTATTATGAATGTAGATTATGAGGAAAAGGAGGATAGACTTAATCCATTAATTGGTTCGTTTTTGCAGCTTATCAACCCTTTGCAGTTTATTGAAAGCCAGATAATATTTTTAGGTCATAAGAATTATTTTTTTATATAATAATGGTTAATGATACATATCTTACTAATTAACCCATAGCTGAGGGAGAAGAGGTGATTTCATACTTTTCTGAAGAGCATTTGCGTGTAAGTGGATATAACGAACCCAACTGGAATTGGAACTCGTCTCTCCGATCAACAATTCCGAGCCATTATCTACTACACCACCTGCACATCCAAGCTTACAGCATCCGGTATTTCTCCGTCTATCTATGGATTAAATAGCAAGATCGATTGAACTCGCTAATCTTTGGAGACCGACAACTTAGGAGAATTTTAAAAGCTTGGAGAAGTCAACAGGAAACCACTGCACTTTCCCAAGCAGTCTTGACAATTCACCTATAATAAAGAATAGAAAACTCTAGAAAGCCATTATCGCATACGTGCTGGAGGACATTTAAAGAAAAATTATTTATTTTGCAGTCCCTGTAGTTACACGACTGGCAATTCAAGTCTCGTATTAAGAGTGTCAACACAAGGATAAATGAGATTGGAAGACTGGCGTTCACCCTTATCAAGAAATCCCATTTTTGTTGATTTCAGCTTTAGGGAGTTCATAGTGTCAGAATCGACTTTTTTCAAATGGCCTTGTGTTGACCTCTGATATGGGAGGCCTTAAGTGCTAAAATGACTTTCTTCGTCTTTTTGACAAAACCAGCAGTTTATCAAAAGTGAATTAAGACAAAGAAAAAGTCATATATGTGTTAACAGATGTAAAAAAAAAGAAATTAAAAAAATGATTCCAAGGTTCTTGTTGGATCATGTTCTGAAAGGATTTAAAGAATTTATAGTACCAAACAGAGTTGCTAATTTAGATCTTTCGGAATCAGATCTTGCTCTTTTATCAGTACATTTAGCTCCGGTAAAGCCAAGTGCCACATTTGATAAATATTTTTAATCAATTCACCCCAAACAAGGCGATAATGCCACTAAGACGCAAGGCGTTACTGGGAGTGAAAGAGAATGAGAAGACTTCAGTGAGGAAAATGGACAATAAAAGAGCAGAATTCAGGAAGACAGAAGATGGCAATGATGCCACTGAGACACAAGGGGTTACTGGGAGTGAAAGAGAATGAAAAGACATTAGAAGGAACCTGAAATCCATTACTAAACAGGGAACAAATGATAAACCTGTTCAAAAGAGCGGGGAGGAGTGTGAACCGGACGATAAGTGAAATTATCTAATCCTATTGAGAAGAAAAAAATTTTAAATAAATAATAAATAAAATTTCAGAGTTCAAAATTAGAATTATAGAATTATTGGAATTCTAGACTTGAAGCAGACTTACAATGAGCCGGAAACCCAATCCTAAACCCAATCCTAAACAAATAAACCTCCACTCATGTTCAAAAGACCGGCGAGGAGTGTGAACCGAACGACAGCCGAGCTTATCTACTCTTATTGGGCGAGAGAAAAAATAATTAGTGAATAAAATTCCAGCGTTCAGGCGGAGACGTTGGAAGTATAGAGTTAAAATGGGCCAAGAAAGAACCGGAAACCCAATCCTAAACAGGAAACAAGAGAAAAAGACTCTGCACTTGTGCAAAAGGCCGGGAGGAATGTCAACATGACGATGTTTGGGCGATCATGTCTCTTTCTATGTATGACAGACTCGACAGAAGTTTTTTCTCGCGGTAAGCTGCCGTTTCTTTCTGAGATAGAACAATATGGCGCAATTACACCTGCTATCCAACGGGGGAGAGATGGATATATACCTTAGACAAGTGTGTTTGCGCGGAAGTGAATATAAGAAATCCAAATCTGGAAGTCGCCAGTCCGTATTGTTATCCATTACAGCACATGACTCCTGTAACCACACGCACATATATATATATATATATATATATATATATATATATATATATCATAAATTAATTGATTTAAAATATGTTTTTTTTTAATATGTTTTTTTCGCGTTTATAATATTAATGCTCTGTAAATTTACATTGAGCACTATTGTGTAAAAATAAAAATATCTATAAGAACACCGGATTTTATATCTTACTGTTCTTTCTTTTTATTTATATATATGTAAATATTGGCTCCTAAAAAATTAATTTCGGTTGAGCTCTCTGGTCTATATTTCTGAGATGAGGTATTATGTACAGTATTTACATTACATTACATTTGAGGTGTGGGTTTGTAAACAGTGACTATTTAAGCTAATATTGCACGACTCTTCGGCAGAATTGAGTCACTGTCAGTCACTGTGTGTTTATCTAAATCTAAAAATAAACACGCTAAAATTCACCTTCATCCCTGCCGTGCACCGACGGCTTAGTGGGAGAAGTTACGACTGACGCAAATTCAGTCGGGTTTCGATCCTAACTAACACTGATAAGCTGCGAAACAGTCTGTCTGTGGATGACACATATATATATATATATATATATATATATATTGTGTGTGTATTTAGGCACATTTTTTCATTAATGCATTTTCCTTAAATAATATAGACAAAGTCTGTCTATATTTCTGAGATGAGGTATTATGTACAGTATTTACATTATTCGGACTATTGTCCTCATCTTTGTCGCCATATTTGTCACAACGTTTCGGCCGTTGTACGCTCCGGCCTTCTTCAGGTGGTTGGAATTTCGAACCGAACCCTTTATTTCGATCACTGGGGTAGACTGTTCTAGTTCCACGAGCCATGTTTGATGGATGTCAGTTATCAGTTATCTCCTGGTAATTTTTCCCTCTGAAAGTTCTCCACTGCCTGAACCGGGTATTGAACTCACACTCTTTGGGTCTGTTACTGGATCTAACCAACGCCTTTATCCACCGTACCATGTGTCCTTGAGGACATCTGGGTATGAATTTCTGAGTATTATAAACCTAATTTTTCAGCAACCATTTTTTAGGGGTACTCATATTGCAATTTTGCTGTTATCATTTCATGTTCTTTACCAGATCTCATATTGCAACTTTTTGTTATCATTGCTGTTCTCTGGCACTCCTTGTTACCGGTTCCCATATTGTATTTATTTCTATGCTTGGCCGACTCAGGAGATTTTTGTGGCCGAAACGTTGTGACAAATATGGCGACAAAGATGAGGACAATAGTCCGAATAATGTAAATACTGTAATATAGACAAGTTTTGTCTATTTATTTTAAGTAAATTCCTTTCATATTGTCGAATAAGCTTTTTAGCATTATCACTGAAACACGAAAGAAAACCACGATGTTGATACATGTTTTATTGTTAATCTTGTCTAAGCTTTCGGATTACATAAGCCATCATCAGAGATTACAAGTACAAATCTTGTCTATATTATATAATGAAACATGCATTAATATATATATATATATATATATATATATATATATATATATATATCTATATATATATATAAATATATATAGTGTGTGACAACATAATTGCCCATCCAACAAAATGTTTAATATCTAAAAAAATAACTTAACTAACTGAGTTTCTTTTTTCCAGATTTTCAAATGAGACGGTTAGACATCTTGACACCATTTGTCGTAAGAATCACTGAAAACCCTTTGAGTTATTCAGCTAGAAAGAGAACAGGTTAAAATCGTTTTACGTCAGCCCCATTGTCTTCCCAAGTGAGCAACGCTGAGATGAAAAATATCATTCAGGGTTTCATTAATGGTACGAACATTCATACTCTGGCTTCCTTCTTCAAAGTCCATGCAAAAACCATCAAGAGAACGGCGAATTTAAGTTTTTAAAAAGTGGTAACAATTGAGAGGGAAACTGGATCAGGAGGTCACAACAGGAAGTGGGATCATCATTTCTGCTAAAGAGATCAATTAGAAAAGATCCGATTCAATCCATAAGACGTTTGGTACTTGAGAGTGGAGTTTCAGCTATAACAGTCCAAAGAGCAGTGAAAAAAGGACTTGAAAATGAAATCGTACTTGAAACGTGTGAGGCACGTTTTTTTACTCTAGGACAGAAAGTTAAAAAGTTAGAGAGGGCGAAGTTCATCTTGAATAAGTTGGAAAATGATCCTGGAATAATATATATATATATATATATATATATATATATATTATTCCAGGATGATTTCATATACATATATATATATATATATATATATATATATATATATATATATATATATATATATATATATATATATATATATATCCAGTACATATATACATATATATATATATATATATATATATATATATATATATCCAGTTCATATATATATATATATATATATATATATATATGAACTTATTTAAATTCTTCATGACCTTCCGATACTTAGCTATTATAAATTAATGATGAACATGTCATTTTCGTTTATGTTCGATTTCATCACGATTCTTCGGTTAAATTTAGAGAGTAATTATATATTCTTATTGCTCAAAGTAGAGTCCAATAGTGTTATAAACACCTCACAGAATTCCAGTAAGATATCTTTAATCATTTCTAAGATACAACGGTTCAAAGCTTAATCTAAAAAAAAAAATGTACAAGTTTGCTGTTACAGGATTTGAACATTTTTGCTGTTACATCCGGTAAATCCTTTTCTGATTGATGAAAAGCTTACGGTCATGTCACTTTGAAACATTGGCTTCCGTACGATCACCGAAGTTAAGCAACGTCGAGCCACGTTAGTACCTAGATGGTCGACTGCTTGGGAATATCAGGTGCTTTGAGCTGGAATGTGCGGGTGTGCTGTAATAATTAACGGCTCGGAATTAGAAATTGGCTTCGTCGTATTCACTTCTGAGCAAATATCGTTGACAATCCACCTCTTCCCCCTCGGCTATTGGTTAATTAGTCGGAATTCTATCTGTAAATCATTATGATGTCACCCAAAATTATTAGAATCCCCAAAAGACTTTTCTGGCTTTAAATAACCTCCAATGGGTTGATAAGCCGTAAAAAAAAACAATCAATCAAATACTAGATGTTGAGTTACACGTGCTAAATTCACTTGTGTTGAAACTTGACTAATGCATGGAATAATAATGCAAACACAAAATGTAGTTAGAATAAAATGTATTGAAATAAGAAAGTGTACACAATATTTACATATAGTCTTTTGTATATTCCTGGGAAGACCGTTCCTGGAGAATGTGTTGACTAAGTCGCAGTCGGGCAGAGTCTCTAGTTGGATCTCTTGATTTGCCTCCCTGTCTTCCGGTACCAACCATATTTATATCGTCGGTACTCCGCTATGCAAATTAGGTGGATCCTACCACAACAACTTGAAAAGACCGAGATCTACCGCCCAAAATAGTTAAGTTGACAACTTTGTTTTGTTTTGTTTTTTTCTCTATTCACTTCAGATAACCGTGTTCTCTAATTGTGTTTGGTTTCCTTTGCAGCAAACTCATATTTACTTTTTTTTAAAACCTTGCTGTCTCTACTGTGTACTCTAGTTTTAGCAATTACACGCATGGATATTCATCCAGGTTCGCTTCGTCTTACACAAGGCCATGCTTGTATTTTCTGCTATTCTCGAAAGTTCAACTGTTTTTTTTTTTTTTAAATTTAGGTCATTGAATATTTTCGAAAATATCCGATGAATATTCCGACATTTTTTTTATAAGTTTCACCAATCTGAACCTATCAGTTTTGTGCTGATCAGTAAATATTGCAGTAACCATTGTGTTTGCCGGTGCCAAAGACAGGATTTGTTGTTTTCTTTTTTCGTTAAATATAGCTTTTAAAATTCTAGGTTTTAAGAATTCCCGAAATTCATTGATAGATAGATAGATAGATAGATAGATAGATAGATAGATAGATAGATATGAACGAACTGAGATAGCTACATATATAAACAAACAGAAATGAAGAAAGACAGGTACCATCTTTGGTAGATACATAGATAGATAGATAGATAGATAGATAGATAGATAGATAGATAGATAGATAGATAGATAGATAGATATGAACGAACTGAGATAGCTACATATATAAACAAACAGAAATAAAGAAAGACAGGTACCATACTAGATAGATAGATAGATAGATAGATAGATAGATAGATAGATAGATAGATAGATAGATAGATAGATAGATAGATAGATAGATAGATATGAACTGAGTTAGCTACATATATGAACAAACAGAAATAAAGAAAGACAGGTACCATCTTGGATAGATAGATAGATAGATAGATAGATAGATAGATAGATAGATAGATAGATAGATAGATAGATTTGAACGAACTGAGATAGCTAAATATATGAACAGACAGAAATAAAGAAAGACCGGTACCATCTTGGAGAGATAGATAGATAAATAGATAGATAGATAGATAGATAGATAGATAGATAGATAGATAGATAGATAGATAGATAGATAGATAGATATGAACGAACTGAGATAGCTACATATATAAACAAACAGAAATAAAGAAAGACAGGTACCATACTGGATAGATAGATAGATAGATAGATAGATAGATAGATAGATAGATAGATAGATATGAACTGAGATAGCTACATATATAAACAAACAGAAATAAAGAAAGACAGGTACCATACTGGATAGATAGATAGATAGATAGATAGATAGATAGATAGATAGATAGATAGATAGATAGATATGAACGAACTGAGATAGCTACATATATAAACAAACAGAAATAAAGAAAGACAGGTACCATCTTTGGTAGATAGATAGATAGATAGATAGATAGATAGATAGATAGATAGATAGATAGATAGATAGATAGATATGAACGAACTGAGATAGCTACATATATAAACAAACAGAAATAAAGAAAGACAGGTACCATACTGGATAGATAGATAGATAGATAGATAGATAGATAGATAGATAGATAGATAGATAGATAGATATGAACTGAGATAGCTACATATATAAACAAACAGAAATAAAGAAAGACAGGTACCATACTGGATAGATAGATAGATAGATAGATAGATAGATAGATAGATAGATAGATAGATAGATAGATAGATAGAAATAGACCGTATTTTCCTATATTAAAAACATTTTATTTCATAGAATAATTCTTCAAAATTTACCCTTTATCTTCGCGCCAAATCTTACAGTCCGACGCTTGCTATCATAAACGAAGAAGCAAGCAAGTCAGTATATTTCGTTACGTCACTCTTGCATACAATGCCTTGGAGCTTTTCAAACTGTGAAAGCCAAGGCAATTGTAAACGTATAAAATGACGCTGGAGCGGACGAGCCTCTTAAATAGTTTAACATTTCTTCAGTAACGCTCGATTGATTCTCTGGACTCGGGGATACTTTTTGTCGTTTTAGTTTTTTCTTATTCTGAAATATTTATGCCTCTGACTGGTCGTTTGCTAGTGACTGGTTCATCTTTCTTCACCTGTTTTACAGGCAATAAGCCTCTCGTTTTCCCTTTTCATTGGGAATTAGGCGAAGGGAAAGTAGCTAAAAATACAAATTAATAACTTAAAGGAATGGAGAGAATGAGTGCGAAAGAAGTGGAAAAAAGATAGGATGAAAAAGAAAGAAAGAAACAAACAGAAAGAAAGAAAGAAAGGGACAAACAAACAAAGAGAAAGAAAGAAAGAAAGGAACAAACCAGGAGAGAAAACGAAAGAAAGAAACAAAGAGAAAGAAAGAAAGAAAGGGACAAACAAACAAAGAGAAAGAAAGAAACAAAGAAAGAAAAAAGAAAGAAAGAAAGAAAGAAACAGACAAATAAACAAACAAACAAGCAAAGAGAAAGAAAGAAAGAAAGAAAGAAAGAAGAAAGAAAGAAAGAAAGGAACAAGCAAAGAGAGAAAACAAAAGAAAGAAACAAAGAGAAAGAAAGAAAGAAAGAAAGGAACAAGCAAAGAGAGAAAACGAAAGAAAGAAACAAAGAGAAAGAAAGAAAGAAAGGAACAAGCAAAGAGAGAAAACGAAAGAAAGAAACAAAGAGAAAGAAAGAAAGAAAGAAAGAAAGGAACAAGCAAAGAGAGAAAACGAAAGAAAAAAACAAAGAGAAAGAAAGAAAGAAAGAAAGGAACAAGCAAAGAGAGAAAACGAAAGAAAGAAACAAAGAGAAAGAAAGAAAGAAAGAAAGAAAGGAACAAGCAAAGAGAGAAAACGAAAGAAAGAAAAAAGAAAGAAACAAACAAACAAACAAACAAACAAAAAGAAAGAAAGGAACAAACCAGGAGAGAAAACGAAAGAAAGAAACAAAGAGAAAGAAAGAAAGAAAGGAACAAGCAAAGAGAGAAAACGAAAGAAAGAAAAAAGAAAGAAAGAAAGAAACAAACAAACAAACAGAAAGAAAGAAAGAAAGGAACAAGCAAAGAGAGAAAACGAAAGAAAGAAAGAAACAAACAAACAAACAAACAAACAAAAAAGAAAGATAATGAAAAAAGAAAGAAAGAGAGAGGGAAATAGATGAAACGAGAAAGGGAATAAGAAAAGGGGATACGCCGATACGGATAGAGAAAGAGCGCTTACATTGAGAAAGACAGAAAGAGAGGGAGAATAAGAGAAAAGAGATATGCATATACATACATTGAGAGAGAAAGAGTGATCTATAGAATGATAGTGAATGACAGATAGAGAGAGAGAGAGAGAGAGAGAGAAAATGAGAAGAGAAAATAGATATACATACATTTTTTTTTTCTTTTTTTTTAAGCGTATCACCCCAAGCAAGGCTGGAGGTCACTATCACGCATGGGGTTACAGAAGGGTTGGAGGAAGAGCAGATAGGAGTGGTAAAGGAGAGGATGTGGAGAAAGAGAAAGACAGTGGATCGATCAAGGCAAGGGGATTACAGAAGAATTGGAGCGAGAGCAGATAGGAATGAAAGATGAAAGGATGTGGAGAAGGGAAGTGGATAGATCAAGGCAACTGGAGATGACGATTGACGCTACACTTAAACCGTTGGAGATTGTATTTGTCAGGGAAACAGTAATAGGGAAGGGAGTTCCATAGGCGAGATGTGCGAGACATGAAGCTATTGGAGTAGAAGAGACGTCTACATCTAACAGTTTCAACGGTGTAGGGGTGGGAACGGGATGCCAGCCTCGTAGGACGTTTAAATTCATGAGGCCTAGGGACAAGCGAAAGCAGCTCCTCGGAGCAATTACCGTGCATTGAAAGGGAAAGAGAGAACTATAGATAAATTGAGAGAAAATGATAAAAATGATAATTTTAACAGGGTCGCAAAATTAAATAACCCCTAAAAACAGAGACATTAAAATCGAACAAGAAAGAAGAACGAGTTTTCTTTTTCATCGTTAAATCACAAAAGCAAAGAAAAAAATATCTTAATCAATTTTTATTACTTCCTCATCAGAGCTCTCAGTTGATTTGCAGATTAGGACCCGCGCTTAGTTTGCATTAAAAAATTTCCCCGAATACTTACATTTAATTGTAAATGTACATGCTTCATTCGAAAATGGCTTGATAAATTTGATAAAATCTACCGTCTTGGAGATATCGACAGTAAAATTTAGGATTCATTCGCGTCGTTGGCAACAGCCATTACTGGCGTTGTTTGCATACATTCGCGCGGAAGAACGTAGTTAACGGCCTTTTTTTAACTGATCTTACTCGTCTCAACTTGTCTCAATTACTGCGCAAGAGAACTATATTGCGTGCGTAATAATCAAGACTGGATATTTCACTCATAGCTTATACGCAGCAAATGTATGCAAACAACGCCAGCAATGGCTGCCGCGACGCGAATGAATTCGAACTTTTACTGTCGATAACTCGAAAACGGTAGATTTTATCAAATTTCTCAAGTCATTTTCGAATGAAGCATGTACATTTACACTTAAATGTAAGTATTCGGGAAATTTTTATTGCAAACTGAGCGCGGCTTATAATCTGCAAATGAACCGAGTTCTCTCTCAAGTACTGACAAAATAATGGTCGCGGCAAATAAAATAGAAAAAAAAAACAATGCATAATATTATATATATTAATTTTATAGTCATCAAAGGCTAAAGGCCGTTTCTTCGGCACACAGATATATAATAATTAATATACGAGGTTTAATCAAATAGTATCGGGATTGGCGCTCAAGAGTTCAAGACGTGAAAGAATTCGAAGTGAATGCGACAAGGCAGCTGCTCGCTATTCCCCATAAAAGGAGTTCCAGGAATGCTTCCATCAATGGAAACCATTTAACATTCCTGGAACTACTTTTATGGCGAATAGCGAGAAGCTGCCTTGTCGCATTCACTTCGAATTCTTTCACGTCTTGAACGCTTGTTCCTTTCAATTGAGATTCGAATTTTTTGGAAAAAAGAAGAAATCGCAAGGAACGAGATCTGGGAAATATGGTGTTTGTCGGGCCTTGGGAAACTTGTCCTTGGCCCCAAACTGCTGTACAATCCATGGTCACTGATAGAACCCCTGTCGTGTGGTGAGACAATCACATTCTGCATACTCTCCTTTCAAGCACTTTAAAAAAAAAAAAAAAACGGGAGCAAGCAAGAATGTTATAACTTAGTGCGCATGCGCAACAGAGTTCAAGGTCAATCACTCTGTGTACTTCGTTACCATAGCAACAGTATCGATACTTTTCGATCAAACCTCGTATATAGTACCTTAGACATTTAGATGGAAATCCGAATGAGCTTACCTCAGTCCCGTGTTGTATTAACCATACATTGATAATCTATATAAATAAATGTGAATGTCAGTGTGTCACACTTTTTCAACCTTACTCCTAGAGGCCGTAGCCCAACATATCATGTCATTTTGGAATCAGGCCGACTACGTGAGCAAATTAAAAAACATGCCCGGCCGGATACAGACTAGCAATCCTGAAATTTTGGATTCCCAAGTTTTCATTATTGTAGTTGTTTTCGGTGATTTTTGTACGTGATTTTTTTCGACAAAACTTTTTGTACGATAACAATTTTTATCACTTAGAGATAAATTAGTAAATAATCGAACTTAATTGCGAAATCCAGCTAAAGTCGACAAATGAAAAAAAAAATAGTTGTTTTTATGGAAAGTAAGGACCTACGTACATCAAATTTTCTTTAAATTAAGTGACGGCAGAAGAATTATCGTTGAACTTATAATAGGTAAGCTTAAATATTAATGCAATATGGTTGTGTCTCATTTAACTAATCAAAAAAAGTTAAATCTAAATCAGAACAATTAAAAATATAGGTTAGGTGTTAACTCTTTAATAAGCAAAAATATTGTTTTCTATTTTCAAATGTAAATCATTTTCATCAGAAAGTTACCAAACATTGCCTGATATGTGTGTGTGTGCGTGCATTTTTTTCTTATTATTTACCCATTAACAGCCTGTTTCCCGCTGTGTGATTTTCAAAATATGCGCCTGTTTCTTTTAGACTTTCCAAAAGTCTAGAATTTTTCTCAAAAGAAATGCTTAAGCGTCCCGACAGTTCGAAATAATTATCTCCTTTTTGCTTACTAACCAATTCACGTTCTTGAATTTTGTGCTTTTCAATTTCTTTTCTATACGCGTATTATACACAGGAATGCCTGCCTTTGTTTTTCTTTGCCTTTTTTATATAAAATATCATTATTATTGCATTATAATACAATAGACCTTGATACCCATAAAGCACCATTAAGCAGCATATATAAACAGTCGAGCCAATACACATGGCCTGAAGATTGCTTTAAAGCATGAGACAGACTGCCGCTGCTCGGTGTTGACATCGGTGACTTACTTTTAGTTTACTATAATCTCTGTCACTGATATTGCTAGATAAATGAACTCATCTCAAAATGCAGACACAAAAACAGATTTTGACTCCCTTGCTTAAAAATCAAAAACCAAAAACGTATATCTTGAAAACTGCAAATAAATGAACTATTACATACAGCTCAGATAATGTAACATAATTTAGACAAAGCTAAGACTTTAAACTGAAAAAAATAAGATAACCAAACCCGAAAAAAGTAAACTGAACAAAAAATCTAAATAAATAAGCAAATTAAATGAATAATAAACAAATTAACAAATTATGAATGTACGCACGAGCACGAAGTAAATGCAATAATAATAATTTGAAATATAACCGTTAATGCTTATTCAATAACCGTTTAGATAATACAATAGACCTTGATACAAATAATGCACCATTGAGTAGCATATATAAAAAGTCGAGCCAACAAACAACACATGGCCTGAAGGTTGCGCTAAAGCATAAAAGAGACTGTCGTCACTCGATGTTGACATCAATGACTACTTTTATTTTAATATAATCTCTGTCACTGATATTGGCAAATAAACGAACTCATCTCAAAATGCAGACACAAAAACAGATTTTAACTCCCTTGCTTAAAACCTATAAGATCTGTCACTAATATTGAGCACTTTTACCTATAAATATAGTATATTTAAAAACTATATTTTATCATATATATATGTGTGTGTGTGTGTTTGTGTGTGTATGCGTGTGCGTGCAATTTTTTTTATTATTTACCCATTAACAGCCTGTTTCCCGCTGCGTAATTTTCAAAATGTGCGCTTGATTCTTATGGACGCACCAAAGGTCTAGAATTCTTTTACAAGTTTTTTAAAAGGAATGCTTGAGCGATCCGACAGTTCGAAATAATTCAACTCCTTTTTGCTTACTAATTAATTCACGTTCTTGAATTTTGTGCTTTTTAGTTTCTTGTCTATACGCGGATTATACACAGGAATGTCTACCTTTGTTTCTCTTTGCCTTTTTTATATACCATACTATTCATCCGGCTTCCATAGGTGCTTGGGTGATGATATTTTCGATTCATAACGGTCTTGGCAGTAGAATTCCCACAGTAGACTGCCGTTACTTTCTACGATAGACTGATTGTCAGGTAAGGCTATAGGAACCCAGTCGATCATAGGTGGGGAGAGAATAAATGGATTTATTCCTTTCCCAAAGATATTTGCCCGGAAGTGAATGTTAACGTACCTGGCTGGAATTCGAACTCGGATCTCAGTTTTCTCGTTCGGAGAATCCATCCCTCCACTCGCACCTGCAAACTTACAGCACCTGGTATTCCCAAGCAGTCACCCATAATGACAAATCTCAACGTTGCTTCATGTCGGTGATCGGACGCGAACCGGTCTTTCAACGTGATATACCAATCCACTTCTCCCTTCCATGTTCGATATGCTTTGACAACGTCTCGCCATTGTCATACCTTTCATATTTAAAAGATATTACATATATGTTATGTTAATTTATTCATGCACGCATGGACACTACTAGCTATAAATAGGAGCAGGTACTGCCTTTTAGAGAGGGAAGTTTCCAGCTCTGACAGTCGAACCGAACATTCTTGCTGTAACACTCTCGTTTGTATATGTTTATATTACTGTTTCTGTTAATATATTTGTTTAACTCAATCCCCCTTTTTGTGTCTTTATTTCTGGCCCTAACAAGGCCACAATAATATACATGCAAAAAGAAGATTTCTTTTTAAAATCATTTCACCCCAGACAAGGTGACAATTCCACTAGGACGCGGTTGGGGGGTACAGGAAGTGAAAGTGAAAAATAATAGGAAGACTGGGAATAAGAATAGGGTTGAGGAAAGAACAAAAAAGGGAATAGAGTTCAAGAATACGGAAGATGGCGATTGAAGTTGCACTTAAATCGTAGAAGATTGTAGTTATCAGGGAAGCAAGAAATATGAAGGGAGTTCCACAGGTGGGCAGTGCGAGAAAAGGAACTGTTAGAGCAGACACAGCGGTTGCATCTAACTAGTTCAACAATAAAACGGTGAGAACTAGTTGCCAATCTAGTATCACGCTTAAATCCGTGTAGCCGGGGTACCAGGGAACAAAAACCTCATCCGAGCAGACGCCATGAAAATCTTTCCAGAATAGACAGAGAGAAGCCACGTCCCGTCGGCAAGAATGTGACTGGAGATAAGATGTCTTGTCAGGATCTATTGTATTACAGACTCTTCTCTGGATTTTCGCGGTGTTGATAAATGTACTTCCTGTCTGATCCAGTTCCCAATATTTCAATGGAAATCAGAATTTTTTTTTGGGGGGGGGTGAAAGGCTACGCAAACTTTACAAACGATGTCAAGTGTTTTGAGAAGCCGGGTAACTATCTGGAATAATGAGCACGTTTCACATTCCGAGATTATGCCTCTTGGTCGCGCCGAAAACTTTTCAACATACTATTCTCATTTCGCAATCGTCCTTTCCCGCTACAGTTTGAGAAGTGAGTTTAATCCTCACAGAGTGACCCGAAGCTCGAAGCTCTTGCACCAGATTAAGGTGACCTTAGCGAATACACTGCCGTCAACCGGCTTCGTGACTCATGAACGCTAAGATTATTGTCAAGCTGCTATCAACTTTAGAAGGTGAACATATATAAAGTTATCTTCTTAAATAAATAGCACCACTTATCGCTGAGTTTCCGGTGATCTTTTCTCATTGTCGATGCCCTGAGACCTGTACTGGCATTTCGCACAGAAGGTCCCCGTTGTGGGTCATTTGAAAAATTCGAACGCCTTTTGGTTGCTAGGGCAGAGAGATAAGCTTGTTTTATTTCTTTGTCATATTACTTAGTCCACAGAAAGTCGCAACAATTATTCGGCTGTTCACAGTGGAAAATCTTGTGTAAATTAAAAGTGACACCGGTTTGAAGGAAAGGTGGTACAGGGAATCAGTTATTCTGGACAAAAATTGTTATATATGAAGTAGCGGCAAGAGGTTTCTTTAGCAGTATTCTAGCAAATATCTTCTTTGGTATCGATAAGCCGTAAGATGTTCGCATAGTGTAGCTGTTAGCGAATCAGAATGAAGGCTTGACGCGCTGAGTTAAAAAAAAAAAACTATCGAATATTTTTTTAGATTAACTTTCGAACAAATACACTTGGTTTTGGATGCTTGATTTTGTTTAACGGCATATCAACACCTCTATGGGTGGTTTAATGCCAAAATCTAAATGTTTTGAACAGAATTATATGATTTCAACTAAATATATTTTGAATGCAATTCGTTGGTAATTTCACTATAAAATTGTATTCTTTGTAATTTCACTATAAAATTGTATTCTTTGTACATTCACTATCAAATTGTATTGTTGGAAATTTCACGATAAAATAGTATTGTTTGTAATTTCACTATCAAATTATATTGTTTGTACTTTCACTATCAAATTGTATTGTTGGTCATTTGTCATTAAAATTGTATTGTTTGTACTTTCACTATCAAATTGTATTGCTAGTAATTTCACTATCAAATTGTATTGTTTGTACTTTCACTATCAAATTGTATTGTTGGTAATTTCACTATAAAATTGTATTGTTTGTACTTTCACTATCAAATTGTATTGTTGGTAATTTCCCTATAAAATTGTATTGTTTGTACTTTCACTATCAAATTGTATTGCTGGTAATTTCACTATAAAATTGTATTGTTTGTACTTTCACTATCAAATTGTATTGTTGGTCATTTCACTATCAAATTGTATTGTTTGTACTTTCACTATCAAATTGTATTGTTGGTCATTTCCCTATCAAATTGTATTGTTTGTAATTTCACTATAAAATTGTATTGTTGGTCATTTCACTATAAAATTGTATTGTTGGTCATTTCACTATAAAATTATATTGTTTGTACTTTCACTATCAAATTGTATTGTTGGTCATTTGTCATTAAAATTGTATTGTTTGTACTTCACTATCAAATTGTATTGTTGGTCATTTCACTATCAAATTGTATTGTTTGTACTTTCACTATCAAATTGTATTGTTGGTAATTTCACTACAAATATGTATTGTTGGTAATTGTTTTAATATAAAAATGAGTTAATGCCTTGTTAGGGTCAGAAATAAAGACACAAGAGAGGCATTGACTTAAATCTATAAACAGAAAGAGTAATACAAACATATACAAATGAGAGTGTTACAGCAAGAATGCTCCTATTTATAGCTGAGGGAGCCCATGCGTGCGTGGGTACATCACCATAACAAAATGTATTGCTGGTATTGTTACTATAAATATGTACTTTCATACTTTCATGGTGCTTTTCTTTGGGGTTCACGCTTTGCCAATAGCTGAGGCCCTAACAGGTGCTACCACTTCGAAACAAACTTGCAAAAGGTGGGTACCCATCTCTCCCGAGTGATTTCTTTTTTAATCACCCCCCCCCCCAAAAAAAAAATATGGTGATACTGCCGCTGGGACGCCGAGGGTTACAGATAGTGAAAGGTAATGGGCAGACTTTAGTGAGGCGAGGTAAGAAAAAGGAAACAAAGGGACAGTTTTCACGAAGACACAAGATTGCAATTAACGTTGCATTTAAATTTTTAAATATTGTGGGAGTCGAGGAAGATAGGGAGTATCTCAGGTGAGAAGTGTAAGCAAAGAAACTATTAGAATAGAACTGACGGTTGCATCTAGCTAGTTCATAGGTAAAACGGTGAGACCTAATTGCCAATCTAGTAGCACGCTTTAATTCATGCAGTCAGGGTAGCAGGGAAAAAGCTCATCAGAACAGTTGCCATGAAAATATTTGTAGAGAAGACAGAGGATAGAGGGAAGCCACGTCACGTCGCTGAGAAAGCGACTGAAGCCGAGATGCCTGGTCATTATATATATATATATATATATATATATATATATATATATATATATATATATATATTAAAAAAAAGAAAAACCATAAAAGTTTTTGATTGAAATGTGTATTTTTTTATTTTAAAATATATAGTATACTCTATTTTCCATAATTCTGCTACACGTGTTTCTGGTTTCGCGACATTCTTCAGGCAACGAGTAGATATTTCCACATATTATAAAAATTTATTTTTTGTGTGGTAGTGGTTCAAATGTCTTTCTTGGATTGGTCCAAAGAGTTTATATATATATATGTTTATATATATATATATATATATATATATATATATATATATATATATATATATTGCATATAGTTCTCTTGTTAATATATCGTTCTTTCACGCACTACGACGTCATAGAACTGCATTATGAATTTACGATTTGCGTCTCATATTTCGCGACCATAACAATCTTCTATGTCAGCATATATATTATACCAAGGCAATGCAATAGACTGCTCACAATCCAATAAAATAAACTACCCATAATGCAATACAATAGACTACCCACAATGCAATACAATAGACTACCCACAATGCAATAAAATAGACTACCCACAATGCAATGTAATAGACTACCATAATGCAATTAAATTGACTACCCACAATGTAATAAAAAAGACTACCCACAATGCAATAAAATAGACTACCCATAATGCAATAAAACAGACTACCGACAATGCAATAAAATAGACTACCCATAATGCAATAAAATGCACTACGTATAATGCAATAAAATACACTACCCACAATGCAATAAGATAGAATACCCACAATGCATCACTGACATCTATGTATAAATAGTCAAGCAAAAACACAACCTTCGTTTTGCCGGAAATTGACTGTCACCTCTGGGAGTTGACCTCAATGACCACTTATATATATATATATATATGTATAATGCATTATTTGGAATGTAAACTTTCTTTTGAATATGTTATTAATCATTTATTTCGATCTTCACGAGTTGAGCGTCTTTCTAGATTTTATATACGCATATATATATATACAGAGTCCGGCAAAACACTGTATATACACTTCAGGAAACGAAAAATTGGCCTTTCGTAGTTTTTAGAACCTAAAGGATGTTGTACATCGAGGAAAACTGACTACATTGGCGACCCTTAGACAAACGAATGCATGGATATTTTGGCCAACTTTGCCCAAGTAACAGTTCGCCGTATTAATAAATGTCTGGAGGCTAAAAGCCACCATTTTGAGCATATTTTGTGCTAGTAGAGTTCAAAGATAACTTCTGTTAATCTTGTGATATCTGAATAAATTTAGTATTACAATATCTATACAGATTTTTCCTTTCCTGTAGTGTGTATACATTTTTTGTGGGAGACTCTATATAGTGAAACACAAAATGTTCACACAAAACGTATTGCATTGTTTATACGAACATACCACTATAGTAATTTTCCAAGCGTAGCACAAGGCCGAAAGTAGGGGGGACTCAGTGAGGACGTACCCTAATACTGGTATAATACTTACTGTATACCTACTTTAGCATCCATTTGTACGTGTGTGTGTGTGTGTGTGTGTGTGTGTGTGTGTGTGTGTGTGTGTGTGTGTATGTCTGTGTGAGCGCGCGTGTGTGCATCTACATGTAAGAAGCATATTTTAGCACATCTACGAGGTTCCCTTTATGAATATTTATGAAAGGCACGCGCATGCGTATTCATTGCTTTATGCAATTTCTCGCCTGCTCCGAGATTTTAAGTCTTTCGTTTCATTTTTCGTTTTCATGTGATTTAATTATTTCAAAGTCGATAAAAATGGCAGGTTTTTATTTCCACATGAATTTTCCAGATTTTTAATAACACAAAGTCTTTAAAGTCATTCGCCATTAGCAAAAAAAAAGAAAAAGATATCTAAAGATATCTTCCGCTTCTTTAAAAAGATCGACCCCATTAATATCCACTAGCGTCTTTCAAGTCACAACATTAATCAATTGATATTATCCAATCACGACCATGTGCTCATGTCGGTGCTTGCTAGTAATATATATATATATATATATATATATATATATATATATATATATATATATATATATATATATATATATATATTGTATATTTCGGCAGCAAACATTCTTTTAAACATGTTTCATCGAATGTGAGAGACAGTTCTTCTGGCCTGAATTAAAGGCTAATCTGTGCTTTGCGGCTCCTCTTTGCGGACTTTAGCTTTAGAAAATGGAAACAAAAAGGACACCTATACTTACACTAAGAAAGAGACCTCTGAAATTTCTCGCGCGCATAATGAGGAAAGAAGGCTTGGAAAATTTAACGCTCACAGAACATGTTGAAGGCAATAGAGAAAGAGAAAAGCAGAGAATAAATGGTTGGTAGAACAGGATTAGGAGAGACAGCAAAAAGACAAACACTGATAAGGCCTACAATAGACAGGAAGTTGTGGAGAGTCATGATCGCTCACGTCCTGCAGGAAAAAGAACGAGTTTGTTCAAATGGTTGGCTGAACATGGATTAGGAAAGATATCAAAAAGGCGAACACTGATAAGAGCTACAAAGGCTAGGAAGTTGTGGAGAGCCATGATTACCCACGTCATAAAGGGATACAGCACTTAGAAGAAGAACAAGTTTGTGTAAATGGTTGGCAGGATATGGATTAGGAAAGATAACAAAAAGTTGAACCATTGATAGGAGCTACAAAGGATAGGAAGTTGTGGAGAGTCATGATTACCCACGTCCAGAAGTAACACAACACACAAGAAAGAGCTTGTGCAAATGGTTGGCAGAACATAGATTAGGAAAAATAGCAAAAAGACAAACACTCATAAAATCTGCAAAAGATAGGAAGTTGTGGAGAGCCATGATTTCATGCGTCCTGAAGGGACACAGCACATAGAAGAAGGAGCTTGTGTAAATGGTTACTAGAACTGGATTAGGAAAGATAGCAAAAAGACAAACATTGATAAAATCTGCAAAAGATAGGAAGTTGTGGAGAGCCATGTTTGTATGCGTCCTGAAGGGACACGGCACATACAAGAACAAGCTTGTGTAAATGCTTAGAAGAACAGGATTAAGAAAAATAGCAAAAAGACAAACATTGATAAAATCGGCAAAAGATAGGAAGTTGTGGAGAGCCATGTTTGTATGCGTCCTGAAGGGACACGGCACATACAAGAACAAGCTTGTGTAAATGCTTAGAAGAACAGGATTAAGAAAAATAGCAAAAAGACAAACATTGATAAAATCGGCAAAAGATAGGAAGTTGTGGAGAGCCATGATTGTATGCGCCCTGAAGGGACACGGCACATACAAGAACAAGCTTGTGTAAATGGTTAGAAGAACAGGATTAAGAAAAATAGCAAAAAGACAAACATTGATAAAATCTGCAAAGGATAGGAAGTTGTGGAGAGCCATGATTGTATGCGCCCTGAAGGGACACGGCTCATAGCAGAAGGAGCTTATGTAAATGGTTAGAACAACAGGATTAGGAAAAATAGCAAAAAGACAAACACTGCTAAAAACTGCAAAGGATAGGAAGTTGTGGAGAGCCATAATTGAATACGTCTTGAAAGGGACACGGCACATAGACGAATAATCTGCTACACTTTCTTTCATTTTCCGTTACATTCGATAATAAATTTATAAAAGAAAACTCGATGCTTTAATATACGGAATTCTTATTATATGACTCAACAGCGCATGAAAGATGCCAGTGCATGAAAATACTTTATTACTAAACGTGACTGCCTATCAGGGGAGTAAAAGCCATTTTTCGCTTTTGGCCATACCCCCCCCCCCCCATACACACACACCAAGGCTGACCGAGTTTCGTGATGGAAAAGAGCTTTTCGCCAGAGCTTCTTAAAATAAGATTTCTGAGCTATTTCTTGATACGTAACCTATCCATGAAGATTATCAATTCATTCTCAACATGTCCTGGGTAAGACGATAAAATACATCGGACAACAAGGCCTCCGATCAAGATGTTTTGAAGAGCGTAGAACCACCTCTTAATTGCTGGTGTTCCCAGGTCCACCCTGACCCAGAGTGGTAGCGCCTGTCAGGGTCCCAGCTATGGGCAAATAGTTAACCCCCAAACTGGGGTCAAAACACTATGAAAGTGTAAAAATAGGTTGTAATACCAGAAATACTTTTTTGTAAAAAATTATTACCAGCAATGAATTTTTTAAGAAAAAAAAATTACCTGCAATACATTTTTGAACTTATTACCAGCAATATATTTTTGAAAAAAAATATTACCAGCTATACATTTTTCAAATACCAGCAATACATTTTAGAAAAAAATATTACCAGCTACAGATTTTTTGAAAGAAATATTACCAGTAACACGTTTTGGAAAAAAAATATTACCAGCTATAGATTTTTGAAGAAGAAAAATTACCAGCAATACATTTTGGAAAAAAAATATTATCAGCTATACATTTTTTTAAATATTACCAGCAATACATTTTAGAAAAATATATTACCAGCTATAGATTTTTTTGAAAAAATATTACCAGTAATACGTTTTGGAAAAAAAATATTACCAGCTATAGATTTTTGAAGAAAAAAATTACCAGCAATACATTTTTGAAAAAATATTACCAGCAACACATTTTAGAAAAAATATTACCAGCAACACATTTTAGAAAAAAAATATTACCAGCAATACATTTTTGGAAAAAAATATTACCAGCTATATATTTTTTGATAAAAATATTACCAGCAATACATTTTTGGAAAAATAAATATTACCAACAATAAAAACTTTGTCGGCATTAAATAAACCATTGTGGTTGATCTGCCGTAAAGCAAACCAAACAATTCTTAACAAAATTATCTGGGTGAAATCGACTGATATACAATTATATACGGTAGAGACACGCCAGCGTGGTGTGATGATTAGCAACCTTGTCTCGCTAAAGCAGTTACGATTGAATAGTGAGTTCTATCACCGGGTACCCCATACCTTTGTGCCACATCTAAGCTACGCTTAGAAGATCAATATATATGGCAGACATTTTCATGTATAATATAAATACTCTGTCGTGGATTTTTTTAAAAATTTTAATAAATATTACAATGTTATCGGTCCTGACCTAGCATCTTGCCTTCAGTCACTTTCCCTCTGTGCTTTTTCTTCAAATACTTTTTTTATTGTTCTGATGAGATTTCCTCTTTAATACACCGACTTCCGGAATTTAAATGCAGTACTAGATTGGCAATTAGGTCTCATCATTTTACTGTTGAAATTGCTACATGTAACCGTAAGTTCTAAGTCTAATAGTTTCTTCTTTTGTCCTTCTTACTTTGCAACTCTATACCAGCGTCTTGCTTTCAAGTTAACTACAGTCTACAAAAATATAAATGAAATTTGAATCGTCATCTTCTGCATCGTTGAACCCAGTTCTTTTTATTGTCCTTTCTCCCCAGTAACGCTTTGTCGGTTTACTTTACTCTATTTTCTACATCTTTCTATATTTCTGAGATGAAGTATTGTAATTATTTACATAGTTTGTTGTCCACATATTTGTTGCTATATCCACGACGCCCCGGCCTTCTTCAGGCGATTGGTATTTCAAACTGTACCCTTTATTGCGTCCACCGGGTTAGCTTGTTCTAGTTCCACGTGTCATGCCTCTTCCGGATGCATACACCGATGTCCTCCAGGACACATGGCCCAGTGGATAAAAGTGTTGGTTGGATCCAGTGACTTGGCCCAAAGAGTTGTGAGTTCAATACCTTGTAGCCAGGTATTGAACTCACAACCCTGAACAAAAACTTGGAGAGTTTAGTTAAAGGGAGATAAGTGTTACCGTGATATTTGGAATAGGCATGGCACGTGGACGTCAATAATATATCCCGGTGGCCGAAATAAAGGGTTCAGTTCGAATTTGCAATCAACTGAAGAAGGTCAGAACTCAAAACAGCAGAAAGGTCGTGGATATGGCAACAAAGATGAGGACAAGTCTGAAAAATGTAAATAGTGTCTATTTTCTTTAATCAGTAACCACTTGCGTCTTTGTATATATATATATATATATATATATATATATATATATATATATATCAATAAGTTTTTTATGATACAAAATTTAACGATATGAAGGACTGGAAGGACTCCAGTTTTCTTGAAATTCATTTTTTTTCCTTCCATTCGTTATAATTAATTTAATTTACACGCTTATATATATATATAAGTATTTTATGATACAAAATTTAACGATATGAAGGACTGGAAGGACTCCAGTTTTCTTGAAATTCATTTTTTTTCCTTCCATTCGTTATAATTAATTTAATTTACACGCTTATATATATATATATATATATATATATATATATATATATATATATATATATATATATATATATATGTATATATTTAAATAAGTTTTTATGATACAAAATTTAACGATAGGAAGGACTGGAAGGACTCTAGTTTTCTTGAAATTCATTTTTGTCCATCCATTCTTAATATTAATTTAATTTATACGCTTATATATTTTTTTTATATCCCAGAAAATAAACTTGATAAGGCTGAGAAGAAACAGGTTGTTCTTTTTTAGCTTTTTAAAAATGCCATGTAAATTTGGCTTATTCATAGCTATCGATATATATATATATATATATATATATATATATATATATATATATATATATATATATATATATAATTACTTAACGATTATTGTTATTGGATACACATATTTGAGTAGACGAACCGTCTTTTTTAAGCAATGTATTTATTATTATCTAGCGGAAAGGGGAAAATGTCGTTAGATCTGACGTGCTTCTATCGACTCAGCCACGTTGTCCGTCCAGAAAGCCTAAAATCTTTTTTGTCACAGGTTCCCTAAATTTCATATCTCCTCAGTTTCATATCCAAACGTAAACAAAACAAATTCTGAATAAGTTATGAATTTTTTTATTTATTAATTCGACAAATTCTATCACTTAAAAGTTATTTTTAGTGGATACTCATATTTGAGTAGACTCCCCATTTTTTTATTTTTTTTAACAGTATATTTATTATCGTCTGCCAGGTTGAATATTCGAGAAATCTTATTAAAGAAAAATATTCACCCTCCTTGACAGGAGAAACCGGCATTAAATCCGACATGCTTATACCGACTCAGCCACGAAGGGCATTGTTGATCAAGCAAGACTGAATAATATACACACTGGAATAAAAATAACATTACGACACGAGAAAAATTTATATACTAAAAAGTATTACTAGAAATCATTTTAATTTAGATTGGAATAGCCTGTCCCGTATTTCTATCTGGGAAGCGTGCTATCAGAGGACGAGAAGTGTGACACCGGGATCAAAAAAACGTATTGGGATAGTGTTATATACCGTACCTATGAACACTAATGGGTATGTCCCAATCCTCATAAATACGTTGGACATTATCGTAAGTGGGGTTAATATGCTGTCTAAGTAGTCCATCACTAGCAGTGGTTTACCTACTTCACGCCGCTGGCGAGTATTGTATTTTGTTGATGTTATAAAGATTACCATTTCATTTCTAGCGCCCGTTCGGTTATTCCTCCTTCAGTAACCTTTCCTACGTTAGAACATCTATCTATCTATCTATCTATCTATCTATCTATCTATCTATCTATCTATCTATCTATCAACGTGTCTCCGTTTTCTATATATCTATCTATTCCAGTCTCCTCATTATCTATTGTTATATACCTTACTTATGAACACTAATGAGTATGTACCAATTCTCATAAATACGTTGGACATTATTGTAAGTGTGGGGGGGTAGTATGCTGTATAAGTAGTCCATCACTAGCAGTGGTTTACCTACTTCACGCCGCTGGCGAGTATTGTATTTTGTTGATGTTATAAAGATTATCATTTCATTTCCAACCTCAGTTTTGGTTATTCCTCATTCAGTAACTTTTTCTAGGCTAATGTTGCATTCCAAAAACTATGCAGAGTATATTACGTGACGGAAAAGTTTCGTTGGAAACAAAGAAAAGGGTACTGAACTGTTACGTGATATCTGTCCTTCTTTATGGCAACGAAAGCTGGACAATCTCGTCAAAGATGAAGAAGAGACTCAAAGCAACAGAAGTGTGGTTCTACAGAAGGATGCTGAGGATACCATAGACCGAACATGTGAGCAACGATGAGGTTTTGGAGAGAATAGAAACAAAGAGGAAAGTTTATACTTAACATCAGGAAGAGGCAGCTGAAATTTCTGTGGCACATAATGAGGAAGAAGTGCTTGGAAAGTCTAATACGCACAGGACGGAGAGAGGGAAAGAGAGACAGGGGAAAGCAACGCGTGTCATATTTAATGGGCTTGAGCAAGTGGGTGGCGAAACAGGATCTGGGAGAAATAACAAAAAGACAAAACTTATTAAGAGCTAGAAGAGAGAGGAGGAGGTGGATGGCCATGATAGCCAACGTCCTGTAGGGACACAGCACATAAAAGATCTCTTCAACCATTTGTAAATGAATAGTCTTGTCCGAAAACAGACGAATATGGTTTAAAATACAATGTTATACGTGTTCTTAGACATGTGAATTATCTCGCAAAGTTCAATATTTTGATAGTTCAATAATTTTGGAAGTTCAATCAGTGGACATATTCTGTCGTATTTATTCAAGGATTTAAACTCTTGGAAATTAAGATGTCGAAAAAAAAACCAAGCAGGTCATTTAAATAGTTCAAATGGAAAATGGCCGCTCACACAGAGGAGTTCAGAAATAACAACGTTGAAGTGGAACCCTGCGTGTTCATTTGTTAAATACTTTGAGTTACCAAGCAACCTCATTAAGCATTTTATCGCGGGCTGTTTATATAAGCTTTTAACTTCGTCCCTTTCAAAGGGAATGACAAATACAGCCAATAAATATATACCCGGTCTTTTAAGTAGATATAAAAAAAAGTGAGAGTATCAGAGAAGGAAAGAGTCTGAATGATGGAAAAATAAATAAAATGGAAACGAAAAAGAATGCAAAAGAATGGAAGAAGAACGAATGAATAGGAATGAAAAACGAAATGGAAAGAAAGAAAGAAAGAAAGAAAGAAAGAAAGAAAGAAAGAAAGAAAGAAAGAAAAGGAGAAAAACAAAGAAAGAAAGAAAGCAAGAAAGAGAGAATAAAGGAAAATAAATACATGAAAAAGATTGAATAGTAATAAAAAACGAAATGGAAAGAAAGAAAGAAAGAAAGAAACAAACAAACAAACAAACAAAGGAAAAAACAAACAAAGAGAGAAAAAGAAAGAAAGAAAGAAAGAAAGAAAAGATGAAAGAATGAAAAAGTGGTGAAAAAATGCAAAAATGTGAAAGAATGAAAAAAGAAAGAAAAGGAGAAAAGACAAAGAAAGAAAGAAAGAAAGAAAGAAAAAGTCTATCGTCTGTTAGAAGAAACAGGCGAAAATAAAGAAAGAAAGAAAGAAAGAAGACAGGAGAAAAAAATAAAAAAGAAAGAAAGAAATAAGAAAAAGAAAAATATATCGTCTGTTAGAAGAAACAAGAGAAAAGAAAAAAAAAGAGAAAACACAAAAAAAGAAAAGAAGAAAAAAGAAAGAAAGAAAGAAAGAAAGAAAAAGAGAAAGAAAATGTATTGTCTAGTTTGAGTTTTGTTAAAAATGGTCATAATGAATGAGTTGTGCGTTAAGAATGAAAGAAAAGGTGATAGGAAGATACCTGGAAAAATCATTGTTATTCCAAAAAAATATTTAAGGCAATATTCACACACAAAATAAAGAATTTTTCTTATAATCCGATATATTTTGCGACTTAAAAAAAAAAAAACCACAAAGGGTTGATAAGCCGTAAAAAAAATATATGTCATTACTTCAACAGAATTTGGGGGGGATGAGGGGACGTGAAAATGTTTCGATATTTTTGAATTCTATGTTGTTTGTTTTCATTGATCGGGAGGATGTCACGTGTTTGATTTCTAGCGTTAGGATGATAATTTTGGTTAGCGTTCTGCGTTTAGCGAGTGTGTGTGTGTGTGTGTGTGTGTGTGTGTGTGTGTGTGTGTGTGTGTGTGTGTGTGTGTGTGTGTGTGTGTGTGTGTGTGTGTGTGTGTGTGTGTGTCTAATTTTTAAAACGGCAACGTAATTAAATGCGTATATGGATGTATTTATTAGTTGCCTGATAAATATTGAAAGTGGAATATTAGGTTAAAAATGATCTGCAGATGTTTGCGGTTGGAATTTTTATTTTAATTTCTGTGTTGTCGTGTTTTAATCTCTTTGTTGTTTGGGTAAATGTCACGTTGTGACAGGAGCAGGTATAGATGTGGGCGTAAAATTTCTAGTAGGCGTACTGTAACTACCTTACAAATATATTTACGCGGCAAATATTAAAAGCATCTATAGAAATTAATTGTAAGTTTATATAAGCAATTCGGTTTGTTTTCGTTTGGTTTATTTTGTTTTACGGCATATCAACACCTTAATGGGTTATTTAATGCCGACAAGATTTTTAGAATAGGTTCGTATGAATAGAATATATATTCTTTGTAAGAAATCTGTTTGGTTTGGTTTATTTTGTTTTACAGCATATCAACACCTCAATGGGTTATTTAATGCCGACAAGATTTTTAGAATAGGTTCGTATGAATAGAATATGTATTCTTTGTAAGAAATCTGTTTGGTTTGGTTTATTTTGTTTTACGGCATATCAACCTCAACGGGTTATTTAATGCCGACAAGATTTTTAGGATAGGTTCGTATGAATAGAATATGTATTCTTTGTGAGAAATCTGTTTGGTTTGGTTTATTTTGTTTTACGGCATATCAACCTCAATTGGTTATTTAATGCTGACAAGATTTTTAGGATAGGTTCGTATGAATAGAATATGTACCTTTTGTAAGAAATCTGTTTGATTTGGTTTATTTTGTTTTACGGCATATCAACCTCAATTGGTTATTTAATGCCGACAAGATTGTTTTTCGCTGGTAATATTTTTTTCCAAAAATGTATTGGTCGTAATAATTATTTACAAAAAATATATTGCTGATAATAATTTTTTCCTGAAAATTCATCGCTGATAATATTTATTTTATCAAAAATGTATTGCTGGTAATAATTCTTACCCCTCCCCCAAAAAATTATTGCGGATATTAAAACCTATTTTTACACTTTCATAGTGTTTTGACCCTAGTTTGGGGGTTAACTATTTGCCCATAGTTGGGACGCTAACAGGTGCTATCACCTCGAGTCAAGGTAGACCTGGGGACAGCAGCAATTAAGAGGTGGTTCCACACTCCTCAAAAACTCCTGATCGGAGGCCTTGCTGTTGGATGTAGTTTATCGTCTTGCCCAGGACGCGGATGCAGTTTATCGTCTTACCCAGGACGCGGATGCAGTCTATCGTCTTACCCAGGACGGAAGCAATTCGTCTATGAGTAATTGTACTCAAATTTGATTAAATCGTGAACCCGAATATCGGCTAAAATCGAGGTGGGTTATAAAAATATCATATATCAAACTATTTTTTATAACTGACATTCACTCTAATTATTAAATATATCGTGACACAGCAAATAATAAAATCATCTATAAAATGTCATTGGAAAATATTTGCCATTGAAATGCACTGCAATTATTTCTTAAATAAATCTGTCAATACGCTTTAATTATGTCGTATAAAATGACACTGAAAATAATGAAAACCATCTATCAATACCGAAAATTATATATACGAGGGTCATTCAATAAATAAAGTGAATTTTTCGGTATAAGGAATTCTAATACAGATAGAAGCTTACTTTTTTTTTTGTTGTTTTACTTCTTTTTCACATGGATTTAATTTCTTTTGCAGATTAAAAAAAACTTTGAGAGTTTTGGTGATTATCAAAGATGGCCGACCAAGAAGCATGCTCCAGGATTGAACAGCGGTCAGTTATCAAGTTTTTGGTTGCTGAAGGGTGCAAACCAGTTGAAATTCATAGGAGAATGTCAACTGTGTATGGTGCCACATGTTTCAGCCAAAAAAATGTCTACAAGTGGGCTAAATTGTTTAATGAAAGACGGAGCCGTGTTGAGGATGAAGACAGGCCTGGGAGGCCTACAGAAGTGAGGTCTCCTGAGGTGATCGAATCAGTCAATGACCTCATTCAGTCTGACAGAAGGGTGACAGTGGATGATAGGACTTTGAGCTTATCTGTTGGGACAAACGCAGGGGTCATCGGTCAGAAGGAGTCATCTTGCATCATGACAACGCAAGGCCTCACATAGCAGCCCAAACGGTGCAGACCATCAACGAGGTGGGCTGGGAACTGCTCCCTCATCCCCCTTACAGCCCAGACCTTGCCCCTTCAGACTTTCACCTGTTTGGTGCCTTGAAAGCGTTCACGTGAGGCACGAAGTTTGAAAGTGACGATGAAGTCAAAAGTGTTGTGAGCGACTGGCTGAGACATCAGTCCAAAGATTTTTACGCTGAGGGAATACGGAAGCTTGTGCATAGATGGGGAACGTGTGTGACAGTGCTGGGTGGCTACGTTGGGAAAAAAGTAAGCTTCTATCTGTATTAGAAGTCCTTATACCGAAAAATTCACCTTATTTATTGAATGACCCTCGTATTTATTAGAAAAAAAATTTCATTCATGAAATGAAAAGTGAGAGAGAAAAGAAAGAATATAGCCAGCATGTATATAGCCTCGTCTTTCTTTTGACTTTATATTGTAGATCACCACCACCACCTCCAAAAATCCGAGAACAAAACAGAAGACAAGACGCTATTTGGAGTACTATCGAAGATTTCACGTACGCACCCGACGAAGATAAAACTTTTGCAAATTACTTCCGAAGGTACGAAGATCTATATGAATTTAACTGCAAAGATTGGTCAGACGCACGAAAAGTACGTCTATTACTAAGAAAATTAGGCCCATGCGAATATACCAAATTCGTAGATTATATCCTTTCAAGGAAAACAAATGAGTTTCAAAGAAGCCATAAAACTGTTAACAGAACTTTTCAGACAAAATACCTCACTATTCCACAAAAGATGGAAGTGTCTGAACCTTACAAAAAAGGACAGCGAAGATTACATAACTTTCGCGTCCATCGTTAATAAATATTGTGATGATTTTAAATTATCGGAACTCAGCGCGGACAATTTCAAATGCTTAATTTACGCCCAAGGCCTGGTTTCAACAAAAGACACAGAAATGAGACGCAGAATCCTTACTAAATTGGAGAGTGAACAATATTTGACACTTCAAAAACTAGCCGAAGACTGCCAGAGATGCATCAGTGTGAAGAAAGACTCAAAAGACATAGAAGAAGCTGGCATAGCACACATACGTAAAGTACGAAGACAAACCAACTTTGCCTCCTCAGAAACAAACCAAACCAATTTTACCACCTCAAAAACAGGTAAAACAAAATTTTCTACCCCTAAAATTCAGAAAAATATCAGAAAAAACTACCTGCCATGTTAAAAACGGATAAAATTGCTAGATCAGTTACGGGAAGAAAGTTAAATTTGAGGGTGAAGTAATTACAAATGTAACATTTAATGGAATGACGAAAAAACTAAAAATGTACGTGTTAAGAAATACAGAAAACCTATTCGGAACGGACTGGATGCAAAAATTCGAACTGTGGGATCTACCAATAAGTACGTACTGCCAAAATGTAAAAAGTTTACCAACCGAGGCAGACAAATTAAAAGAGAAACTAAAAACGAGTTTCCCCAAAGTATTTTCAGCAGGTCTCGGAAGATGTAAGAAAATGGCAGCAAATATCGAAATAAAAGAAAACGTTCAACCTATCTTCAAGAAAAAAAAGAACGTACCGTTTGCGTCAATAGAAAAAATTGATCAAGAATTAGTTAGACTCGAAAACACTGGCATATTGACAAAAGTAGAATACAGTAAATGGGCCGCACCGACAGTCTACGTCAAAAAGAAATCAGGAGAAATTCGAGTTTGCGCTGATTTTTCTACAGGTTTGAACGCAGCAATAAAGGACTACCACTATCCTCTACCCAGTCCAGAAGAAGTATTCACTAAATTATTGTACAGATACCAAACATTACCTTTTGGGATTAAGGTCGCGCCGGCTATATTCAAACAGGCAATGGATACGATGCTTGCCGGACGAGAGTACACGATTGCATACCTGAATGACGTATTGATTAATAGCGAAAGCGTTGAACAACATTGGCAACATGTACAAAAGGTGTTTAAGAGAATACAAAGCTATGGATTCAAAGTAAAAGAAAACAAATGCGATATTTTCATGAAGGAGATTAAATACCTGGGCCATATCATAGATCAAGAAAGAAGACGACCAGACCCTGAAAGGTCAACAGCAATAAAAAAAAATGCAGTTCCTAAGAACATAACAGAACTAGAAAGTTTTCTAGGCTTAGTGAGTTACTACCAGGAATTCATTCCTCAAATGCATAAACTTCGTGCACCACTGAACGAGATGCTAAAGAAAGAAAAAGTTTAGCAGTGGACAGATCAATGCCAAAAAGCATTTGACGAAATAATCAAAATGTTAACTTCAGATTTATTTTTGGCACACTACGATCCTAAACTAGAAATTATCGTTGCAAGTGGCGCTAGCGCCTACGGAGTCGGAGCGTGTATATTACATAAAAGGCCAGATGGGACAATAAAACCGTTACTAACAATTTTTGGTTCGAAAAAAGCTTTACCGGTTTACACCGCAAATAGGTTACTAAGACGGGGATCAATTCTTCTGAACTACAATTTCAAATTGGAGTATTTACCAACGAAAAAAATCGGGCACGCGGATGGTCTGTCGAGACTTATACCAACAAAAACAGAACCATTGGAAGATACGGTAATCGCAGCCCTAAGAAATGAAGAAGATATCAGGACAGTACTATGTTCTACAGTTAGAAACCTCCCAGTCACACTACAAGACATAAAAAATGAAGCCAAAAATGACGAATTTATAAATGAAACAAAAGCAAAAATAGCAGAAAAAAATGAGCAAATATCGGACGGCTTTTCTCTATGCGATAATGTGCTACTTTACAACGAAAGGGTTGTAATTCCCAAAACATTACAAAAGCGAATCTTAAAAGATTTCCACAGGGGCCATCCTGGAAAAAATATGTATATTGTATATTGGAAAAATATGGACCAGGATATTACTCAGATGGTGGAAATGTGCAAGGGTTGTAACTTAGCAGCCAAAGCACCGCCAATCATCCATAAGCCATGGCCAGAGACTGATCGTCCGTGGTCAAGAATACACGCAGATTATGCAGGTCCAATTGACGGTTTTTACTATTTAATCATAGTGGATAGTTATAGTAAATGGCCGGTGTTTCGTTGCAAAAGTCTTACTGCAGAAACGACCATAAATTGCCTCCACGAGCTATTCGCTCGGTTTGGTGTAGTGGATTGCCTAGTCACAGATAATGGAACGCAATTCACATCAGCAAACTTCCAAGAGTTTTGCGAAATTTATCAATTCAAACATATAAAATCCCCGCCTTATCACCCAAGATCAAATGGACAAGCGGAGAGATTTGTTGATACACTCAAAAGAGCTTTACAAAAAGCCTATGATGTGCCTACGGAAAAAGTATTAAAGCAATTTCTTCAGGTATATCGAATTACGCCAAATAATGCTACGCCATCGACATTATCACCCGCAGAAGTTTGCTAGAAAAATCAGATCAGCATTTGATAAATTGCTACCAAGTAAAACGAAACAAGCCCTACGCACCAAAAAGAAAATTCCTCCCAGAAGAAAAAGTTTTTTTTAAAGCATTTAAAAATAATACATCTTACTGGGAGCAAGGGACAATTGAGAAAAGAATCGGCAATATGGGTTACATAGTACAGGGACAAAAATTCTCACATAGAAAACACGTAAACCAAATAAGGAAGAGACCGTTACATAAAAAGGCCGCAAACAATGCCAGAACCAAGAAAATCGCCCAGAAAAAGAAAATTCACAGAACCTTTGGAAATAGACCCAAAGAAAAAAGATATTAAAAACCCCTGCTACGCAAAAGCCTCGGAAGGGGGTGTTATGGGAACTTACCCATAATAATAATGGACTTTTCCGGACATCATAAATACTGCGTCTCAAGCGGGAGCAGCAGTCAGAGTCACAGTCAGACGATTACTGTAAGACATTGGAATAGTGATACTGGTCGAGACAACATAGTTCACTCTAACCAAATCTGAGATTCATTACTAATACTTCTACTTCTTTGTACATATTTCTGTTTGTAATATATCTGTGTTATTCCATACCTGTGTTCGAGTTATTCTTCATTGGTTCTACCTTGGACCATCACCGTGGTACAAGGAACTTGGACCATAACACTATATATCTCATTCTTTTCCTATCTATCTATCTATCTATCTATCTATCTATCTATCTATCTATCTATCTATCTATCTATCTCAGTCTGTTCCTATCGATCTATCTATCTATCTCATTCTATTCATATCTATCTACCTCACTGTTCACATCTATCTATCTATCTATCTATCTCTCTCTCTCTCTCTCTCTCTCTCTCTCTATATATATATATATATATATATATATATATATATGTATATATGTTCATATCTATCTGTCTGATTTATATATTACACATAATATTGCATCAAAATCATCTGTATATATATATATATATATATATATATATATATATATATATATATATATATATATATATAAAATGAAGAGGTTATAATGGTTCCAACGAGAGAAAAGTGTGTATATTAAAAAGAAGAGAAGTACCGCAAACTTTTTTGGTTGTAATGTGGGTTTTATTTTATTATTCTTTATTTTTCATAGTTTTACATAGTTTTACAACACGTGTTTCTGGTCTCACGACCGTCTTCAAGTAAAGGGTGGAGATTTCCACATATTATTAAAAATAATTATTAAAAATAATTAATTTTTTTCCTTTATGCTTTTCAATGTTACATCTTCTCTATATGAGACATTCTCTGTTTTTGTGTTGGTCATTCCAATGTCTTTCTTTAAATGGTAGTGAAGAGTTCTGAGCGAAGGGTCATAAAACAATTAAGGTTGGTTTGAGAAGTGATGAATCGGGTTGTCTTATCTTTTAATGTTTTAATAACCCCTGTGTGTTCTTAGATCTCTTAGATCTATTTCAATTTTCGTGTGTTCCTGTCAGCATGCGTGTATATATATGTGCGTGTACATTCCGCCTGAATACATACACTGTCTCACTACGAAGAATTAGTAAACACATTTGTACACATACACACACACACACAAACATACACACATACACACGCACACACGTACATTGTCCCACTACAAGGAATCCGTACACACGCACACACACTCACACACAAACACATTGGAATGACTTAACATTGAAAAACATAAAGGAAAAAAATTAATTATTTTTAATAATTATTTTTAATAATATGTGGAAATCTCCACCCTTTACCTGAAGACGGTCGTGAGACCAGAAACACGTGTTGTAAAACTATGTAAAACTATGAAAAATAAAGAATAATATTTTTTTTAAAACCCACATTACAACCAAAAAATTTGCAGTACCTCTCTTCTTTTTAATATATATATATATATATATATATATATATATATACAATAGAATGAGAGAAAACAGCGATATATATATATATATTTCAGGGAATATGTCTATCTCTCGCTCTTTTTCTCTCCCTCTATCGTATATATATATATATATATATATATATATATATATATATATATATATATATATATATATACAGTGTAGACTGTGTGTTTCATGCATAAATGCAATCTTCAAGCCATGAAACAGACTGTTGCCGCTTCGTTTTGATTTCAATCTACATTTTTATAATTACATACATTCTATCCCTGATATTGAGCACTTTAACCCATATATATCACATACATTAAAAGTATATTTTTATCATATATATATATATATATATATATGTGTGTGTGTGTGTGTGTGTGTGTGTGTGTGTGTATCGAGCGTCAAGCTGTTTAGAAACCTTTTTTGAGAGGCAATCATTTCGTAAATATTAATTATGCTTTGTAAGCTGGTCCGCATATTTTCAACAAAATCTCGTCAAAACCGAATGAGAAAAAATAAACAAATGACTAAATACGTTATTACGCAGTTGATGGCGAGAACATTTTAATGTCAACATAAAGTTCAAGCGTTGAATTCATTACGAATAACTTTTGTGGAAGAAAACGTATTGTGCCTCCTTTTTCAATTCATAACGTATGACTGGATGTTTATAGATGCAGTAGGCTTTAGAAGAGAAACTGCACGGAAGATTACACATAGAGTGGAGCTAAATATATGAATATAATTTAAAGACATATATATATATATATATATATATATATATATATAGAGAGAGAGAGAGAGAGAGAGAGAGAGAGAGAGAGAGTAGGAATATATGTTCGCGTAGGGATACGTACAAAAGATGTATACATAAAAAGACACTCACACACATACATTTCGATAAATTTGGCACTGAAAATCTATCAATCTCAGAAAAAGAAATGCCAAATTTCTGGACTATAAAAGGGGAACTTAAAGAGAATTTTTGTATTCAGTCATAGATAGATAGATAGATAGATAGATAGATAGATAGATAGATAGATCAGAACATGATGAAACTGCGATAGATAAATAGGTATAATATGTATACCGAATAAAAAATTAGTATTTCTCAAACCTCTCAAAGTATTCAACTATTGATATTGATACAAGATAATATAACTACTGTATAGTACGCATTTTCTAGCTGAGAAACTATTAATTTATATGTCTCATATACCATAATAATGGAGTTTCTTGCGATTCCCTGATAGTAATGCCAAGTTGATGAATTTTATCGGACGAGCGATTCCTTTGCAACGAAAGAGAAGCAAAGTAAAAGAAAGCTATTCATCATCTTCTTGTCCACTTGAAATCCGTTCTTTTATTGTTCTCTCTCCTGAATAATGCTTCTTTCGACTGTCACTGAGCCCTTGCGTCTTAGGGCCTTTATCACCTTATTTCTAGTGAGATGATCAAAAAAATATTTATATATACGTGTTGGTGCTAAAAGCTTTTCATTCTGACCCACTTCCCGGAAAAAGAGCAAACAGATTGTTTTTTTTCTTTTTAGTTCGCTTCTTGTTTAGGCTTTTCAGCACCTAATCATTGATCGATATATTACGGAAATATAAGATAGATAGATAGATAGATAGATAGATATGAACAGACTGATATAGATAGATAGATAGATAGATAGATAGATAGATAGATAGATAGATAGATATGAGCAGACTGAGATAGATATATAGATAGATAGATAGATAGATAGATAGATAGATAGATAGATAGATAGATAGATAGATAGATATGAACAGACTGAGATAGATAGATATGAACAGACTGAGATAGATAGATATGAACAGACTGAGATAGATAGATAGATAGATAGATAGATAGATAGATAGATAGATAGATAGATAGATAGATAGATACTGAGCGATTAAGAGAAACATAGATAGTTAGATAGATAGATAGATAGATAGATATGAACAGACTGAGATAGATAGATAGATAGATAGATAGATAGATAGATACTGAGAGATGAAGAGAAACATAGATAGATAGATAGATAGATAGATAGATATGAACAGACTGAGATAGATAGATAGATAGATAGATAGATAGATAGATAGATAGATAGATAGATAGATATGAACAAACTATGATAGATATGAACAGACTATGATAGAAAGATAAATAGATAGATAGATAGATAGATGTTTACAAGAATGCATATAAGATTACTATTGGTTCATTATTTAGTCATACATTTCAATATTTATCAAATATATGAAAGCATTCAACTGTCGATATTGATCAATATATTACGGACTTATATAACGAGTTAAATAATTGCTCGCCCGTCCAAAAAGATTTTTTTAATCGCGTTGAATGATATCATGACACGTAGAGCATTATTTTAATATTAATGAAGTCTGAAAAGTCGTGCTGTCGAAAGATATTACGAGACGTGACACTCAGCTCATCCTGTATTTGTTTAAATCATTGAATCTTAACCTTTTTGAAGTGTCTGCTTCACTATCACTTTTAATATCTCTTTTTGTAATCTCACAAATCTAAGAATATATATATATATATATATATATATATATATATATATATATATAGAGAGAGAGAGAGAGAGAGAGAGAGAGAGAGAGAGAGAGAGAGAGAGAGAGTGTGTGTGTGTGTGTGTGTGTGTGTGTAAAAACAATCCAAATGACTTTTCGGTGCGATCGGATATATATATATATATATATATATATATATATATATAGCTCTGTTTCATAACATTGAGCACTGTATTTATAACACCTAAGGAATAAATACACTACGTGCAAGTAATTGCGCGTATATGTACATTTTTATCCTATCCATATCTATCTATCTATATATGTATCTCTCTCTTATATATATATATATATATATATATATATATATATATATATATATATATATATATATATATATATATATATATATTATGAAATTGTCTAAGTCCGACAATGATTTTAATATTAGTTTTTGTTTATACTTTATTTTTATAGACGCATATAATGCTCTGTTTATAATAAAGTTTATTAACAAAATTTACCGAACTGAACGTCCGAGAAATCCCCCCAAATTATATGTTCTCCGACAAGAATCGAACCTGTATCCTACAAGGAACCGCCATATAACCTGACGTACTATGCCTTTCAACTACTGCGGAAGTTTGTAGGATACAGATTCAATTCCTGTCAGAAGACACATATTTTCTTTGGGATTTCTCGTACCTTCAGGTCGGTAAATGTTGTTAATACTGTTTACTTTAAGCAGAGCATTTACTTAAATATTTGTATCTATAAAAATAACGTATAAACAAAACGAATATTAAAATAATTGTCGGACTTAGTCCAGTTCATAATATACATGTAACATCTTTCGAAACCAAAACTTAAGCATCGCTTGAAAATGGAACTGAACTTTAAATTTTAAGTTTAATTTAAGATTTCGGTTTTGGTTTCTAAATATGGTAATTTCTGTGTCGTGATGAATACATATTTTTTTTAAATAATTATCATATATATATATATATATATATATATATATATATATATATATATATATATATATATATATATATATATATTTTTAAAGTTTGCTCCTCGGAAAATTTTAGGTCTCTAACTGATGATTCCAGGTAGAGTTTGACGTAGTCCGGGAAAATGTGTGAAGATGTTGTTCGAAGATTGGACATGCTCGGGGGAATGACTTTCTCGTATATACAGTTCGTTAGAAAATCCTTTCTGTTTTTGTAGGAGTGCGCGGAAATTAGTAGGTTCTTATATTTGCGTATGAGCTTCAAGTCTTCCATGTTGTGAAGTGAATTCGGGTTTGTATTTCCAGTGGACAGTATGTAAGCAAATGTGCGGATGTAGATCCGACGGTATGATGAAAATGTGGAAAAGACAAAGCAAAATCCGAATATGTGAGTTTACTGTTTTTATTATGTTTTTGTTTTTGTTATTCTGTCGACGTCAGCGAATTCACTTCACAACATGGAAGACTTCAAGCTCATACGCAAATATAAGAACCTACTAATTTCCGCGTACTCCTACAAAAACAGAAAGGATTTTCTAACGAACTGTATATACGAGAAAGTCATTCCCCCGAGCATGTCCAATCTTCGAACAACATCTTCATATATATATATATATATATATATATATATATATATATATATATATAAACATACAAATAAATACTTTCTTTTAATTTGCAACTTTTCAGTTGTTTTATCCATATTATATATATATATATATATATATATATATATATATATATATATATATATATATATGGGGAGTGATTCAGTTCTTTCCACCCTTCTTTCTATTCACCTTATTGCGGATAATTGTTAACGCCCCAATATTCCAAAAGATTTAATATCGTGTCATATATATATATATATATATATATATATATATATATATATATATATATACTGTATACTGTATACCTCCTCCCCCCCCAGTCCTCTCCTCACCTCTTCCACTCATCCTCTTTCTTCACATTAATCTTATTATTATTATTATTATTATTATTTATTTCCTTTGATATCTGCCGTTTACACATTTCTTTCCAGGTACCGGCCACGGACCTAAGGTTAGAAATGGTATCATGACACTTTCCACAGCAAAAAAAAAAAAAAATATTATTACATAGATAAAGCACTTCGTAAAGTGTCGGCGGTACTTGTCAGAATATTTTTTTTGTATCTCTTTGAGGCATGGACTTCCAAAGATCCCTTCAATCAGCCTACAGGAATCTTTTTCCAACCAGTCCAACAGCTCCAACTACAACAGGGATTGTTGATGTTCCCATATGCCACATTTTTGAGATTTCGATTTCAAGGTCCTTGTATTTTGACAGCTTTTCGAATATCTTCAAAGATACATTGCAGTCTGCAGGGACTGCCCTATCAATAAGGTGGCACTTATTTTGTTTGTGGTCTTTAATAACAATATCTGGGCGGTTGGCTTTGATTGTCCTGTCAGTGTGTATTGTGTAGTCCCATAGAATTGTAACAGGTCCTATTATTATTATTATTATTATTATTATTATTATATCTATATCACTATTACTCTTCTATCAATAGTTTCATAATAACCAAATATCTTATAAATGTCTTTCATTACATACTAATTTATTGTCATCACTAATTTCATCTTTCTTTAAATAATAGCCAGGGCCAGCTCAAGGTACTGGCAACTCGGGCAGTCGCCATCATGCTGCCATGTTTTTGTGATCTTCCTAAACTAAAGCTTATAAAAATATTACTTGCGGTCGTACATAACTCAAGACAGATTAAATTCTTTGGCTATTTTGTCAATAAAACGATCTTGTAAAAAAAAGATAGATGCAGAAAGTGCCATGAAAAGGTTTGCAGATCTAAATGTTAGAAAAATGTTTAAGTAGGATAATGAATATTTTCTTTAGCTTGTATTAAGTTGTATATCGTAATAAACTCATTAACCTATATATTCATTTTTTGTGAAAATTTGAAAAAAAATCATACTTGTAAGGGCGCCGAAACACAGCTTGTCCGGGGTGCCAGCAACCCTAGGCCCGTCACTGGTAATAGTAGTTGCTTGTGCTATCATAGGTGGTTGGTTTATGAGACAAAGATGTCATAATTTACATTTACACTAAGGATTCTATTCACTGATAGTGTGGGTGGTACAACCAATTCTCGTAGTAGTCGGGGAAATTAAACAATATTCACGCTTGTATCTAGCGCCTGATGCGTTTCAACCCGCTAAAAGCGGTTACCTCACTAAGTCTGTATTCTAATGATAAAAACAGATATTTGTTATTCAACATAATCTCTTTACTTAAACAGGTTTTTTTTCATTCGTCATGAAGACTGAGCATTATACAGTGAACATTTCAGATCAAAATTCAGCTCATAACTCCATGTCAAATTGCACCACTCCCGTAGGTAAAATTCCGACCATTTTTTTTTTTTTGTTCATGTTCTCATCAAAGCCCACAGTCTTTAGAGATATTCCTTCACTGTCTTGCATAGATTTAGTTACGAACAAACCAAATATTTCTGGCGGGAGATGAGAAATAATCCTCAAAAATTTGATTCTCTCTCTCTCTCTCTCTCTCTCTCTCTCTCTCTCTCTCTCTCTCTTTCATTCTTCCCTTCTCTTTCTATCTCCATATTTCTCTTTCCTCATTATCTCTCTTTTTCCTTCATTTTCTATCTCACTTTCCCTCTCTCTTTACTTCCTTTCTTCCCTCTCTATCATTCCCTATCCCTCTCCCTTTTCGCTTTCTCTCTCTCTCTCTCTCTTCTCCCTTCCTGATATAGCTACATGATAAACATCGTGAGAAAAAGGGATTGTGTATGTTCATTAACTGAAGCCACCGCTACAGTCGGAATAGGTTCATAATGCTTACGATAGAAAAATATGGCTAACAGTCTAACTACAGACATAAATTTCAAATGTGTTCCGAAATTAAAATAAAAATTAAAAAATAAAAATTACAAAATATATTGATAATAATGATATGAACATATTGATAATATCTTTATGCTATTTCTAATGTTTATCTATGCAAAGAAAAAACACTAAAAAATATGGCCATATTAATGTAATGTAAATTTTACTGTAGAAATACATTACTGACGATTCCATTGCAGAAACGAACTGAAAATCAATAAAAAGAGATTATCAATATTCAAGAATTAATATAAGCGTTAATAAACAAAATACTTTTAAGTTATATATATATATATATATAAAATATATATATATATATATATATATATATATATAGACTCCTGAAAAATTAATTTCGGTTGAGCTCACTGGGGAGGAAGTGTGAATTTGTAAACAGTGAACATTACGGCTGATATAGCGAGACTCTTCGGCAAAAGCGAATTGACTCCTGTCGGTCAATGTGTGTTTATCTAAAAATAAATACGCTAAAATTCACCTTCATCCCTGATGCCAATTCAGTCGGGTTTCGATCGTAGCTAGAGGCAACCGGACGTCTGTGAAACAGCGAAACAGTCTGTCTGTGGATGACATTACATATATATATATATATATATATATATATATATATATATATATATATATATATATATATACTGTTAGGTAAACGAGATGGGTAAAATGCAGGACAGACGTTGTTTATAGCCTTGGATGATAACTGGTCTACCACAAAAAGAAATGGCAACCTACTGAGAGAAAAATCTGTCTCGTCAATCATGTATCGAAAAATAACTAACGGACTGACTGAGATATTAGCGACCGTATACGCGTGTGCTGACATGCATATGCTGATAAGCAAATAAATAATTACTAAAGTTAGCCAAGAAGTGTATACATAATAGTGCTCAATGTGATTAGACAGAGCTAAGAAATATATATCAACAAATACACTTATACCTACGTTTGATGTGAGACTTAAGTTTCGTTGGTTACTCACGGGGTATATGTTATTGTTTATTTTTTTTTTAATATTTAAAAAAAAACAATAAGCAATATCTCGTGACCGACGAGTTGGCTAACCAACAAAACATAAATCGCACATTAAACGTAAGTATATATATATATATATATATATATATATATATATATATATATATATATATATATATATCCGAATGTAATGAGAACGAAAATAATATATAAATTCTAACGTTCACAGCATTAATTCAAAAGAGGGCTCAATGCCGATAGTAGAGCAATAATTATTTATTATAATTTTTGTCTATACCCAAAACACGTGAGGCCTGCTTACAAACAAAATTTTTCATAATCATTTTGGTTCTCACCAGTCGAAGTGCAATTAAATGCACCGAAACGAAGTTGCATCTTTGTCGTGAGTAAATTGTTTTTGTCTATATGAAAAAAAAAAAAATATATATATATATATATATATATATATATATATATATATATAATGAATACAGAATACTTAAAAATTCATCAGGTCAAGTTATAATTTATTTCGTGGACCTTAAACGTCCATCTCTTCAGACCAGTTTTACATAAATAATTCATTAATTCATTTTCATATTGGTTTGTTCTTACATTGAGTTCTGTTTGGATTTATATCCTCCTTGGAATTATCCTTACTAATCATCAAGTGATATATATATATATATATATATATATATATATATATATATATATATATATATATATATATATATAGTGGAGAAAGCACGTCGGGTTAAATGATTGTTCCACCTGCGTAAGAGGATGCAGGTTTGAATCCTGTCGGAGGGAGCATTTTCTCTCATAAGATTTCTCGTGTGTGCAAGCCTGTGGGCGAAATATAATACTGTTTAAAATAAAACGAGCGTCTGCTCAAATACGGGTAACCACTAAAAATAACATTGAAAGTAATATGTGTGTGTGTGTGTGAAAATTATTTTCAGATAGGACGTATCTGTGAAAGAACCAAGAAAAAAAACAAGAGGAAAAACTATTCTTAGACAAAGCGTTTTGTCCTCTGAGGGACTTTATCAAGGCAATGCCTTGATAATATCTCTTAATAATATCTGTCAGAGGACGAAACGCGTCGTCCAAGAATAGATTTTCTTGACTTTTTATTCATATAATATATAATTATGACTTTTTATTCATATAATATATATATATATATATATATATATATATATATATATATATATATATATATATATATATATATCAATTATGTGGTGCGGGTTCAATTTATATTACGCGAATATAAAAAAAAACTTACCTATTTCCCTACCTGAGGATGATCGTATGAAACGATTGAAAGCTAGTAGTAAAAAAAGACCTGATAAAACCGGAATTTATAAACAAGGATCACACCATTAATTAACGGATTCGAGGTTAATGTATTTTATTATTAAAAATTGTTTGCGAGAGTGATTCTTGCCATCTATATCATTAACTTCATTATCTGCTTTTTGTATGAATGATTCGCGTAATAGATATAGATATAGATATATGACTGTGCCGTCATCGAATATTATCAAAATATCAATCGACGACTAGTTTTTCTTTCCCCAATTTCACCTTTCCTGAAGGAATGGCTACTTTCCCAAACCAGCATACACAAAAGATTTGTTGAAAAATTAATGTTGTTCGTGAAGCGAAATTTTATTTGATAACCGAGGCATTTTAGTCCCGAATATTCTGTTCGAAAAACGATTTGTCCGATATGTGAGACATTCGAGAACCAATGTATGTATTTTTTTCTTTTCTCGTCAGTAGTTTTATAATTTTAAACTTAATAGAGATTAAATTTAGATTTTAAAATTGGTAATTTTTTACTTTTAATTTTAGTAGCAAATTTTATCATATTTGTAGTGATTTTATAACATATTTATGTTATAATTTTTAAATAAACAATTATATATATATATGTGTGTGTGTGTGTGTGTGTGTGTGTGTGTGTGTGTGTGTGTGTGTGTGTGAGGATTTCTCGAACATTCAGGCCGGTAAATGTAATTAATCCTGTTTAATTTTTTTTTAAAAAAAAAAGATTATTTGCTTAAATAAATTATATCTATAAAAATAATGTAACCCTCTTTCTTGAGTGGCTCCCTGGCTTTGTACAAGCTGAACCTTACTCTAAATAAATTAAATTCTTGCCCTAGCTGCTGGTTAGCGATCGGATTTTGTTTGTATCTTTTATTGACAACTGGTGTGCCGCCCTTACCTGTGACATATAACAAGAGAGACCGCGTCACGGACCACAAAATCCCGATACACTTGATATATTGTTACGATGAGCCTTATATGACTCTTATTTTTGTGGCTAGTAAAATATACAGATATACATCATAACAAGAAAGTGAGACATTTGTACATGAATATATAAGGATTTATTGTCGGAAGGTTTGGTTGTTTCGGTAGATAAAATTTCCGGTAATGTGGTTATTAAATGTTCTGATATTTGTGTCGTCTTGTTGAATGAGAGAATTATTTTGTTGTGATAAGTCTATTATTTAAAAAGTCATATTCAGTACGAGAAAGTAACATTTGAGAAAAATTTATCTTTAGTCTTCATGCCCGGAGAGGTCGATTTTCACGTGCACTCACGGCGAGAGTTTGTTGAAAAGACAGCAAATTCTAAATTTTTCGCCAGTTGGGAGTTTTCCATTTTTACTAGGGAATCATGGGAAATTAGAGTTATTTTTTTTATTTCTCGTGATCGCGAGATTCCTACACTATATCATAAGGATTTTAAGTTTGACATTTTTTTAAGTCAATAACTTAAAATAATTTTTATAAAATTACATTAAGTAAATAATGACATTCCATTAAATAAAACCGGTAATTTTTTTTAATGTTTCTTTTGCTTTCTATCAAATTTTGCTAGCGATTAGCGAGTGTTTATATATGAATAAAAAACATCGAATATTTAAATATTTGTTTTGTGAAGAGTACAACAGTTTTTTCTTCTGGCGCTGATGAATGACGACATCTTTTAGTTGGGAACAGATAAGAATTGTGAAGTTTTTATTTATTGATGATAATTATGATTATTACGCGAGTTATTTGTTGAGTAATCTTACCGACCATAAAAAAGGTCACCTTGGCGTACAGTAAATGACATAATCTGAATTATATATAAGAAAACATTCTTATTGTATTACGAATATAAATATGATTGCTTCTTTGATTTGGGGATCTCTCAAGATAAGTTGGTTGTCGTTTGTGTCAGAGCAATTAACGTGATTTACGACAACCAACTTATCCTTAGAGATAAAAAAAACCCTCTCTTAACAAATAGTTTTGTTTTACATCTTTTAGCCGAACTGATGGCGCTATAGAGAACATAAGCTAAGCTTTTCTCTGACGAAACACCTCTTTGATTAAAAATTTTCTACTTTCTCTCACCATCTTCATATATATATATATATATATATATATATATATATATATATATATATATATATATATATATATATGAAGATGTATATATATATATATATATATGAAGATGTATGTATATATATATATATATATATATATATATATACGTAAAAATTTCTCAGACACAACCTGTAGAAAAAGACTACATGTATAAAGGAAAAAAGACAATAGAAAAACTGTAGTTTTAGCCGACGCATTTCGCCCAATGTGGATTTTTTTCGTCTGTTGACTTGAAAAAGTCCACCTTGAAACGAGTCCGCTAAAACTAGTGTTCCTATTGTCATTTTTCCTTAATATATATATATATATATATATATATATATATATATATATATATATATATATATGCAGGTAAGATGGGAACGAATAGAGAACAATTCCAACGTTCGTAACATCTAATTTGAAAGAGGGCTCAATACAAAGTAGAGCAATATTCTTTATTTTAGGATATTGCATCGAAAAACGTGACAAAATCGCTACACAATTGCAGTCGTGTTTCGATGCGTATCAATGCATCTCATTAGGTGCGTTTAAACGCATCGAAACAAGACTCCAGTTGTGTAGCGATTTTGACATGTTTTTATGTAATATCCTAAAATAAAGTAAATATACATATATATATATATATATATATATATATATATATATATATATATATATATATATATATATATATATGTTGTGGTAGGATCCACCTAATTTGCATAGTGGAGTACCGACTATATAAATATGGCTGGTACCGGGAAGACAGAGGAGGCGAATCAAGAGATTCACTAGAGACTCTGCCCGACTGCGACATAGTCAACACATTCTCCAGGAACGGTCTTCCCAAGAATATACAAAAGACTATATGTAAATATTGTGTACACTTTCTTGTTTCAATACATTTTGTTCTAAGTACATTTTGTGTTGCATTATTATTCCATGCATTAGTCAAGTTTCAACAATATATATACGGTGTATCAAAAATACTTTTACAAACTTATGATGGCACTGTGTTGCCATGTAGATTAGGTTACATTTGTTATTCGTGTACATTTGTGGCTAGTATGCCTCTAACGTTCAATGTGTGTAGTAATGAGTTAACTGAGAAGTGTTCCGTGGCGGGATATTCATATCTTGAGCAGGCAGATATGTTTTTTACATACGGGGTCACCTAAAGCAATTGGTTTATACAGCTGACATTGATAACGTTGAGAGGCTTCATCAACGTGTCATTGGGCCTGCGAAACCATTCTACACCGTGTGTGAGTATTTGAAAGTGTCCGGCAGTCAGTGATCTGACGGGTGCATGTGTGTGTAGAAACAAGAGGAGGATATTTTGAATATTTGCTGTGAGTTGCTGTGTAGAGTTACAACGATGGCTTTAAGGTGTATCCAGACAGCCAAAATTCATCCAAACATGCCTTATTCCAACAAGTTGTGACTATTCCTACTTTTTATTACATATTTCCAGTTTCGAATGAGGTGCCCTACATACATCGGGATTAAATTTATGAATTCGGAAAATATACCTAAAACACATAAAAAAAAATTCTGAATTTAAAATTCACGTCCTCTCACGTTTGTGCACATGCGTAGTCGCAGCAACGTAAAAAACTCATCTGATGAAGTCCGAAAGGTTGAAACGCGTCGCTCAAAAACTTTTTCCACTTTGTCATACATCTTTACTTCAAAACAGTTCTTGATATATAAAAAATTATATATCGAACGCTATCCCATACATACATACATACAAACATATATATATATATATATATATATATATATATATATGTATATATATATATATATATATATATATATATTGATGCATGTATATTGATGTATGTTTCATTAAATAATATAGACAAGTGTTGTCTATTTTATGTACATTCGTCTGATAAGCTTAATAACATTATCATTAAACGAAGAAAGAAAATCACCATATTGATACATGTTTTTTAATCCTATCTAAGCTTTTTCGGCTTACATAAGCCATTATCAAAGATGACAATTACATTACAATATATTAAGCAATACACGGACCAGACAGTGATGATAGCCTGTTTCTGTTTACATGGAAGATTTCCAAGCAACGACAAACTCGTGCATGTTAGATGCTGGAAGCGAAAAACGCATCGCAGCTCATGACGTCACACATGACCACGCGAGAGTGAAAACGAGAAGTATTAAGTATGGGAAGCCGTTGATATAAACCAATGGCTTCTGTTACCAATTATAGTCATTTAAGAATATTTGTGAAGATTTCATAGTTTATTTTGTTCCGGTTAGGTTTCAACTGTTTTATGTATATAGCTTCAAGAATTTTTAGTTTTTGTTTATTATACATAGATATAAATATACAAAATAGACAAAACTTGTCTATATTATTTAACTAAACTAGTCTATATTATTTAATGAAATACACACAATATATATATATATATATATATATATATATATATATATATTGTTAAATATAACAGACAACGAATGTCTATTATTTTTTATCATGAGCTATGTACATAATATTAGATAGATATTAGTTAATAACACAATAATACTCACACATACACAGTAAAAAATAGGAAACCTTCAAATATTGGAGACCATCTACATTAAAACAAATCAACCCACACTCAACAAAATTCCATTTCAAACTAGTCACAACACATTACAGTGCATCTAGACATATGGTGCTGTTGTTAATATTTCGTTCTCTCATGTGATACGACGTCATAGGACAGTATCATGAATTTACGACCTGCGTCTGCTATTCTATGACCGTTATCATCGCATAGCAATCTTCTATGTAAACGTAACAGAATATCATCCTTGATGGTGAATATCATTGTTTAAATGTCCATATAACCACTCTGAAGATGGCTCATGTGAGCCGAAAGAAACAGCTCAATAAAAAATATCAAAATTTTGGAGAATTTTTGTCTTTATTTTCACCCGAAATGAAAGCAAATATACGGAGTTTAGAACGGCTCATGATCAAACATAATAGACATTGATGGTGCGTTATATTTAACAATATCTGTTTGAATAATGATCTGCTGCCCCAATACACTATATATATATATATATATATATATATATATCTATATATATATATATATATATATATATATATATATATATATTACAATGAATCATTCATACAAAATTATTGATCACTTTAACACATAAATATAGCAAACGTAACATTTATATTTTATCATACACACACACACACACATATATATATATATATATATATATATATATATATATATATATGTATATATGTATATAAAATTTTAAAAAACTTGACTCTACATATATATAAGACATTGTTAAAAAAAAATTGACCCTGAAGATGAACAATGATGTTCGAAAGTACTCGGTTATCTTAGGAACAATATTTATTTCGATATAATTTTCAAATAAAAAGTCTCATTAGAAAATATCAGAAAATTCAAAAAGAATATGCAGGACGAAGTTGTCTTTGACATTCAACACAACATGTTTAAAGAAAAGTTGCTACCAAATTATACACACACACACACACACACACACACATATATATATATATATATATATATATATATATATATATATATATATATATATATATATATGAAATTTAGGAGATCAGCTAATTTTTTAAATTTAAAAGCTCTCAGCGTTATTTTTATTTTCTTCATATATTTATTGATCACTTTTTAATAAATATACATATATATATATGTATATATATACATATGTGTGTGTGTGTGTGTGTGTGTGTGTGTGTGTGTGTGTGTGTGTGTGTGTGTGGTATGAGTGGTATGTGTGTCTGGAACGTGTTTACAGATCTGTTACAGGAATGATGGATTTATGACATCAATACCATTTTTCAACAGAACCCCACAACAAATAACATATTACAAAATATTTCTACATTTATCGGCGGATAAAACACATTTCAAGGAAGTCTAAGGTAATATAACTACCGTATAGTACGCACTTTCTAACAGAGAAACTATTAATTTATACATCACATATGCCAAAATAATGAAGTTTCTTACGATTCCCTAATAGTGATACCAGGTTGATGAATGTTATCCGAGGGTGATTCTTTCTGTAACTGAAAGAGAAACAGAAAAAGAAAGCTATTCATCATCATCTTGTCTACTTGAAATCTGTTCTTTTCTTGTTCTCTCTCCTGAATAATGATTCTTTGACTGTCAATAATCCCTTGCGTCTTAGGGCCTTTATCACCTTACTTCTAGTGAAATGATTTTAAAAATATTTATATATATATATGTTAGGCTTTTCAGCACCTAATCATTGATCGATATATTACGGACTTATAAGATAGATAGATAGATAGGTAGAGAGAGAGATAGATAGATATGAACAAACTATGATAGATAGATATGAACAGACTATGATAGATAGATTGATAGCTAGCTAGCTAGCTAGCTAGCTAGCTAGATAGATAGATAGATAGATAGATATGAACAAACTATGATAGATATGAATAGACTATGATAGATAGATAGATAGATAGATAGATAGATAGATAGATAGATAGATAGATATGAACAAACTATGATAGATAGATAGATAGATATGAACAAACTATGATAGATAGATAGATAGATATGAACAGACTATGATAGATAGATAGATAGATAGATAGATGTTTACAAGAATGCATATAAGATTACTATTGGTTCATTATTTAGTCATACATTTTAATATTTATCAAATATATGAAAGCATTCAACTGCCGATATTGATCAATATATTACGGACTTATATAACGAGTTAAATAATTGCTCGCCCGTCCAAAAAGATTTTTTTAATCGCGTTGAATGATATCATGACACGTAGAGCATTATTTTAATATTAATGAAGTCTGAAAAGTCGTGCTGTCGAAAGATATTACGAGACGTGACACTCAGCTCATCCTGTATTTGTTTAAATCATTGAGTCTTAACCTTTTTGAAGTGTCTGCTTCACTATCACTTTTAATATCTCTTTTTGTAATCTCACAAATCTAAGAATATATATATATATATATATATATATATATATATATATATATATATATATATATATATATATATATATATATATATGGTGGACACTCCCGTCGTATTCGACGAATGAGGGTCAAGCAGCTCAGGTGTTTAATTTAAAACTTAGGTTTTGGTTTTGAAACATGTTAATTTCTGTGTACTGATGGATACATATTTAAAACAATAAAGTAATTATATATATATATATATATATATATATATATATATATATATATATATATATATAATTATTTAATTTTTAGGCTCTACTTATGCATTGATCACTGTTTTTAAAAAATAAAAACAAAAATACTAAAGAACTTCAGATTATTAACTTAACACACACACAAACAAACATATACATATATATATGTAAAATGTGTGTATATATATATATATATATATATGCAATTTTATATATATTATATATGCGCTCAATAAGCGCTCAATATCAGTGTATCAAAGGTAACATAATTAGTTGGATTGATGTGATCACACCATATATATATATATATATATATATATATATATATCACATATACACAAAATATTTATTAAAAAAAACATTATATTTCGAAAAAATATATAAAAAAATAAAAAGTCGAACGGGAAGTAATCAAATTTCATGTTTACTGTATATATTACTGTATATATATGTATATATATATATATATATATATATGTGTGTGTGTGTGTGTGTGTGTGTGTGTGTGTGTGTGTGTGTGTGTGTGTGTGTGTGTGTGTGTGTGTTTCGCTAAATTGACGAAAATTCTGGATGGATACTAGGAAGTTTCAATAAAAATATTACAAACTTTTCATGCCCGCTATATTCAACGTAATATGTATAAAAGAAGAACTGCTGCCTAAACATACGATGCGCGTGTTGGTCGGGAGTCTGATTACGGGATGTTTCAAAGATGACCATACAGTTTGTACGTAACAAACATTTTTTTTTAACTCTTGAGAGAAGTAATTTTTTTCATAATGAAGACTTAATGTTGCAGTAAATGTAGCCAAATGTACTTTGTAACAACTTTGTATTCATTGTATTAGAATTCAAATAAAAAACAAAAATTAAAAAAACGAAAAACTTTAATAGATAAATAGATAGGAGCTTTAAAATTCCCCAGGGTGTTACTTATCTATTCCGCTCTTGTCGAACTCTCTGCCTCCGGGCTCATAGAAACCCAAACGAGGCTATGCCGAATGGTAGAGTCTCGTTTATGGAGACAGACAAACCCGAACCCGTGTATACAGGATCTACGGGCAATTTTTACCCGAGGCTACGGGCTCGGATCTCTCCACATAAAAAAAACTGGCCTTGTGCCACGTCTTGCCTTGTGGGAAGGTTGGTAAATAGAGGGTGTTTCTTTTATTTTTATTTATTTATTTATTTTAACGTGATCGCTTGAAACGTTATTTAAAATAATTCGTGCAGTAAGCTTCGATGTGCAGGTGGTGTAATTAATAATATCACGGAATTGTTAATCGGAGATCCAGGTTCCAATTCCAGTCGGGTTCGTTATATTCTTTTAAATCACAAATACCCTTGAAAAAAGTATGAACCAACTTTTTCATCCTCCAGCTATGGGTTAATCAGTAAGACTTGTATCTCTAACTCATTGTTATCTAAAGAAGAAAAAAATTCTTACAATCTAAAAATATTTTCTATGAGAAAAATAAGAAATGTACATTATAAAAATGTTTGAGCAATATATACAAACACACACACACACACATATATATATATATATATATATATATATATATATATATATATATATATATATATATATATATATATATATATATATAAGATATCGCACATTGAGTGCTGGTGTCAGTACAATAGGGGTCTTTGTAATATAACAGCTATTAAGTATATATTAATAAATATTATTATAATATTATTCCTCACCTATGGAATAACACACACTCACACACATATGACTATATCTCTGAGATGAGGTATTATGATTACTTGCAAGTTTACATTATTCGAACTGTTATCTTCATTGACATATTCACAACGTTTCGGCCGTTGTGCGCTCCGTCCTTCTTCAGAACTAGAACAATCTACTCTGGTGGACGAAATAAAGGGTTCGATTCGAAATTCTAATTACCTGAAGAAGTCCGGAGCGTACAACAGCCGAAATGTTGTGAATATGGCAATGAAGAGGAGGATAACAGACTGAATAATGTAAATAATGCAAGTAATATATATATATATATATATATATATATATATATATATATATATATATATATATTTAAAGATCAAATACAGATCAAATATGAATCGAAATTCGACAGGATGATAATGTTAAAGAACAAATAGGAAATAAATCTTTAATAAAAATGAAACATGTTAGATTGATATACGTTTGCTATTTGTTCTTTTATTTTATCATATATATATATATATATATATATATATATATATATATTCAGTTGTATGAATTTGAGTTTGTAATCAGTACTGCGCATATATAATCTAGAAATCATATATATATATATATATATATATATATATATATATATATATATATATATATATATATATTTCTGTGTTTTTGTGTGTGTTTTGTGTCTATGTATATAATTTTCATTGTATAAAACTTATTACATGTTTTAAACAATTTTGATTCGTTAAATTTATTTTAATCAACCAAAACTAAATTTAACTTAAGTTTAATTTTTGAGATTTTTGTGTTTATTTTTTTCTGAATGTGATCGCTTAAAATAAAAAGATACTTAAAATATATTGTCAGTATGGATGTATCAGTCCACTTGTTCTCCTTCCTGTTCTGAGTTAATTACTAAGAATTGTATTAGTCACTCATTATTATCTCAAGAAAAAAAATTACAATCTAAAAAAATTTTCTGCCTTTAAATAACCTACAATGGATTGATAAAATACCAAATCAATCAACCAAATTAAAATATACATACAGAAAACTTTTCCCTTACAGCAAGTTGTCATCAGTTGATTTATTTTTGACATATCAAACACTTCTTTCATCTCTCGTACCTAATTTCTCGGCTAAGGACAAGTTCGTTTTTTTTTTAAATATTGATGCTGTACTTCTCGACATGTGCGAAAAACGAAGACTCTAACAGGTACCAATTTCTTTTAAAAAATAAGAATTCGCAAAAAAATTCTACCCTTCCTTAGCAAGTACCAGCTTTGATCTACCAGACACGAGAGAATATAATACCGTATTATTTACGGCACACTCCGTGGGATGGAACTCACTACGCAGAAGTAATGACTATGTATATTAACCTTGCTATCATTACCCATCTCTGACGAGCCCACTAATTATCTATGGAGTCTTTTCAAGTGAGATATACTAAAATCGATAAAAAATCATATATATATATATATATATATATATATATATATATATATATATATATATATATATATATATATATATATATATATATATATGTATATATAAATAAAAAGGAAAGAACAGTAAGATATAAAATCCGGTGTTCTTATAGATATTTTTATTTTTACACAATAGTGCTCTATGTAAATTTAAATTTACAGAGCATTAATATTATAAATTAATAGATTTAAAATATGGTTTTACCGCTACACAGTGATGACCATGTTTCAGAAATGGAAGCTAAAGCCCCTGAATTTAATTTAAAATTAAATTCAGGGGCTTTAGCTTCCATTTCTGAAACATGGTCATCACTGTGTAGCGGTAAAACCATATTTTAAATCTATTAATTTATAATATATATATATATATATATATATATATATATATATATATATATATATATATTTAAGCCTTTTTATTATACATATATATATATATATATATATATATATATATATATATAATACAAAGGCTTAAACCTTAATATTCCATAGTTATAATTTATTACATTGGAATCGTAATTACGATCCAATTCATCAGACCTACAAATTCAAAAAGACATCAGAAAAAAATAGCTCCGGGAATAAAAAAAATAAAATTCGTCCCCCACTATCATACATACGCCCTCACTAAATTTTATTTTTTTATTCCCGGAGTTATTTTTTCTGGTGTCTTTTTGAATTTGTAGGTCTGATGAATTGGATCGTAATTACGATTCCAATGTAATAAATTATAACATAGGAATATTAAGGTTTAAGCCTTTTTATTATATTCTTACTCTGTCCTGGACATTGAGTTTTACCTGGATTCTATCCTCTTGGAATTTTTATATATATATATATGTATGTGTATGTATATATGTGTATATATTTCTATATTTTATATATATATATATATATATATATATATATATATATATATATATATATATATATATATATATGTATGTGTGTGTGTGTGTGTGTGTATTAACCACTAATATTATCTATCTATCTGTATATATATATATATATATATATATATATATATATATATATATATATATATATATATATATATATATATGTATGTATGTATTCTGTAGAAAACTACTAAGACATTTTTACACTACCAATTAGATTATACTAAGTTCATTTCGCCTTACAAGATAAATACATATAATAAGAACAAATCCGTGGATTTGTAACTTTTCAAACTTCAAACAAAATTCTCACTTGATCGATTTGAAAAAGAACTCTAGCGTCGCGGCATCGCACGCTCCAAAACATGTATTCAACTGTCAATAAATAGCATAATTTAGAAAAACACACACACATCTTTCGGTATACACGTATTGCACCTTAGTAATTCCCTGTGTATGGGAAAATTGCCTCCTGAAGATGACAATTTGAAATTGTCGAAAGTACTTGGCATGTGTCTCTTCTATCTGAAAACAATTCGAATATCAAGATCTTATTATTCAAGGAATTGATAGTAAGTTAATGTCTCATTAAGTCCTGTTAGCGAAGTCATTTCACCATTAATCCCATTAACATTGCTATTTAATTCTTTGTATAAATTGTTTCTTTATTATATAAAGTATAAGCTGCACACTCTGATATACATACATACATACATACATACATACATACATACATAAAAATAAAAATGGAACGTCTATTTCAAATCAGAAGTGCCTACTATAATAATTTTTTAGGTAATAAACATGTATGAATTTTGAATTTTAATTTAGAATTTTAAATGATTTTTTTTATTAAATGACAACCATGTGAATTATTTTTATTTGGAAAATCATGGAACAAGTCTAAAAAAAAATTAACATTATTATTAATTTTCCTTATATTTTTCTGGTATATAAACATTTATATCTTTTTCCCATTTATTTGTATATATATATATATATATATATATATATATATATATATATATATATATATATATATATATATATATATATATATATATATATATATATATATATATATATAAATTTATTATAAGATATTAGAACAAAGACATGTTGAAATCGCTACACAATAGCATCCATGATTCGGAATAATGGAGAGCCGAGTTCGAAATTCAGTCGAATCTCTAACATTCATTTATGGGAATTCACTGGGAAAGGTATGAATCCTCTTCTTATTCCCCAGTTATGAATAAATACCAGGACAGACTGGATTCTATAGCCTTGGGTGGCAACCCATCTAGAAGGAAAAACTCTGAATTCAAAACTGGCCTAGCGTGGGTTGGGCGCCGTCAGGTTATTTTACCCAAGAAACACCACTTCTACTGTGGCTTCAATACAAACCTACGCGGCAAGGGATTAATATATATATATATATATATATATATATATATATATATATATATATATATATATATATATATATATATATATATATATATATATATATATATATATATTTCGTTTTTTGCTTTGAGAAAGTCCACATTGGACGAAACGCGTCAGCAATTAATAGTGTTTTCCTATTGTTATTTATATTTATAAAGATTGTCTTATCTACAGGTTAACTCTGAGAAATTTTCATATATATATATATATATATATATATATATATATATATATATATATATATATATATATATGTATGTATATGTGTATGTATGTATGTCGTATTTTACAAGCTACTAGCAGTATAACCCGTCTTCAACCGAGTGTTTCTTCACTGTGAATTTTAGCGGTTCATTTGGAGCAGTTTAAGTTTAAAGTCAGCCCACCCGAAAATCAATATTAGTAACAACATTTGGGTGCAACTGAGGCACATCCCCAAATGGGGGGGACAATTTGAAATGGGTGCTGAAAAGGGCCGTTTTTGCATTCTCAGTCTTGCAAGGAAGGAACCGTTTCCATGGACCGTAATAATAATAATAAACGATAATTTTTATTTATAATATATTTTTTTTATAATTCTAATAATTTTAAAATATTTTTATGTTTATACGTTCTCTTTATAGATACAAATATTTAAGTAAATGCTCTGTTTATAATAAACAGTATTAACAACATTTACCGGCCTGAATGTCCGAGAAATTTTCATAGAAAATACTCGTCCCCCGACAGGATTCGAACCTTTTTATAGATACAAATATTTAAGTAAATGCTCTGTTTATAATAAACAGTATTGACAACATTTACCGGCCTGAATGTCCGAGAAATTTTCATAGAAAATATTCGTGCTCCGACAGGAATCGAATCTCTCTATGACAATTTCTCGGACATTCAGGCCGGTAAATGTTGTTTAATACTGTTTATTATAAACATAGCATTTACTTAAATATTT
>OZ038504.1:14371549-14374049 GCA_964036315.1 Acanthosepion esculentum
ATATATATTATAAATTAACTGATTTAAAATATGTTTTTTTTCGCTACACAGTAATAAACATGTTTCAAAAAAGGAAGCTAAAAGCTTCGAATTTAATTTTGTTATTAAATTAAAGACATTAGTTCCATTTCCTCGACAAGCAAAATTCGCTTGACCAGGAAATGGAATTAATTTTTCTTCGGTTGAAATTGATATAGGACTATTCATCATATGAGGTATCTTTACTATATATATATATATATATATATATATATATATATATATATATATATATATATATAGTAAAGAAACCTCTTATGAGGAATAGGCTTATTTCAATTTCAACCGAAGAAAAATTAGTCTGAGTTCGTATACCGGGGTTGAATAAAACGGATGAATTTATATATATATATATATATATATATATATATATATATATATATAACCATTTTTATTTTGCATTCATCATCCTCACTTGACAAGACACCAGAAGTGTCGAAACAAAATTGCAAATTTTGTAGTGATTTTATAACATGCATATATATATATATATATATACACACGCACACACACACACACACACAGATATATATATATATATATATATATATATATATATATATATATATATATATATATATATATATATATATATATATATATATATATATAAACGGAAAATGTATGAATGCTGCAAAAAATAAATTCAACGAAACAGGATTAAAACAAAGACTGCTGTCGAAATAAATATATATATATATATATATATATATATATATATATATATATATATATATATATATATATATATATATATATATATATATATATATATATATATATTAATTCAAAGACTATTTTAGCGGACTCCCGTATTTGAAAAGTCCCAATTTCACGGCTTTGGTGTTTCGCATCGCGTTATTTCTTGGCAAAATACTATTTTGAACCTTGAAATAAGCCTCGAAAATTTACCTTCGTCTTAAAAGTTGTTTATGATCATTATTGTTTTATTCCATTTGTTTAACCAATGTATACTCATTTCTTTCCATAGATAAACATAGACTACATAGATAAAGCCCTTCGTAAGGTGTGGGCTGTACTTGTGAGAACAGATTTTGTATTCCTTGAAGGCATGGGCTACCTAGGTTTCAATATGTCTACTGGAATATTTTACAATCAATCCTAGAGCTCCAGCGACAACTGGAATTGTTAATGTTTTTATGTGCCATATCATTATTATTATTATTATTATTATTATTAATATCATTATTGTTGTTATTGTTTGCTTTCTTTTTCGCGTATAGAGTTTTTTTTATGATTTTTTTCGTTTTTAGTTTTCTTTAAGACTATTAGTGAATTATTAGCCATTTTTTTCACTTTTTCGGTATACCCGAGGGTCTCATTAATCCGAGATTCATAGATTCTTGTGCGAATAACGAATTCCGCGTACAATATGTCAAGAGAAACTATGTCAGAAAACTAGAACTGACAAATCGATACACTGTTTTAAAAACACAAGAAATATTTCTGATTTACATATCAAACCAATTGTAAAAATGAAATAAATTGGGGGGAAAAAGTATTTCTCTAGGTAATTAACAATATTTTTTGCATACATTTAAGCATTTATCCATTTACCCTTTTACATTTAAGCTTTTACCCTTAGGACGTTTTTAATTATTTCTTTTCCGAAAAATCCAAGGCATTTTATAAAGGAAGATCACTTTGGTTTAACGCGTGTAGTTGGATTCTATTACGAATTTTACTGGTTACATTTTAGTTTATGCAGGTATATGTATACGTGAGCATGTGTGTGTGTGTGCGCGCGCGCGTGTGAATGTGTGTGTGTGTGAATGTGTGAATGCGTGTACACAAAAGCGCGTCAAGAGAGATATTGGAAATATTTTCATAATTTATCTAATCTAAGTCTACAAAAAATATATATAGTTCGTCCGAAAATTTATGTAAATTTATTATTATTTATAAGATCATTTGTCAGTACATATATATATATATATATATATATATATATATATATATATATATATATAGAGAGAGAGAGAGAGAGAGAGAGAGAGAGAGAGAGAGAGAGGGAGAGAGAGAATGAGCCCCAAAAATGTATACGCACTTCAGGAAAAAAAAAATTGTATAGATATTGTAATACTTCAGACATCACAAGATTAAACAAAAGTTACCTTTGGATAAGAGATGATCAAAATGTTCGCCTTTGGCTTCCAGACAGTTATTACTATGGTGAAACGTTGGCCGAAGTGTCAGTGGGATTTCTGACATATATATTTTCAGTTTCTTGTCTTAGGGCCGCCAATGAGGTTGATTTTCTGCGATATAACACATCCTTTAGGGGCCTCCCATATGTAAGAGTCTAAAAACTATGAAAGACAAGTTTTTCCTTTCATGAAGTGTGTATACATTTTTTAGTCGTACTCTGTGTGTGTATATATATATATATATATATATATATATATATATATATATATATATATATATATATATATAATCA
>OZ038504.1:14376549-14384049 GCA_964036315.1 Acanthosepion esculentum
AAAAAAAGAACTCCACGTTTCTATGTTATTCGAGGGACCATTCTAATTTTGGTGCTTTTCCTCGCAAATTTTGCAAAAGAAAAGTTATATTAACGTTTTTTTAATCATTTAGCAAGGCGTTAATGCCCCTAGGGCGCAAGCGTTGGTTACATAGAGTGAAAACGAACATGAAAACTTTAGCGAAGAGAAGTGAGGAGAAAGTACAATAAAAAAAACAGTATTCAGGAAGACAGAAGATGGCGATTTGCGTTGCATTTAATGTTTTGGAGATAGTTGGCGACAGGACGTCGGAAGGGAGTTCCACGACAAGAATCACAAGAAAACAAACTATTAGAATAGAATAGAATAAAATAGAATAGAATAGAATAAAATAGAATAGAATAGAATAAAATAGAATAGAATACAATACAATGGAATAGAATAGAATAGAATAAAATAGAATAGAATAGAATAGAATGGAATAGAATTGAATGGATGGAATGAGATGGAATATGATTTACTATCGGACGAACTTTTTTGTTATTTTTTTTACTGTAAGTTTCATCCTGTATAAAGGACTCACGAGGTAAAGTCATTACAGCTATCTATCTATCTATCTATCTATCTATCTATCTATCTATCTATCTGAGTCTGTTCATATCTGTCTGAGTCTATTCATATCTGTCTATCTATCTATCTATCTATCTCTGTACATATCTATCTCTGTATATATATATATATCTATCTATCTCTGTACATTATCTATCTATCTATCTATCTATCTATCTCTAATGGGTGGTTTATATGAATAACAGGGGAAGATAACGGTTAATTAGAGGAGATTTGAACAGGTTACGATTGTAGTGGTCGAGAAACATCCTCTTGAGAGTCTGTACCACAGGACAGTGGTTCGCGTGAATTCTTCTTCATAGCGATGAAATTTTAAAGATTAATTTGAGAGTTCAATCCCTACCTCAGAATTTGAGACAATCGAAACAACTTTCTCACATAGAAGAATGTTTTCTTTTTTTCTTTTTTTTTTTCATCTAGATATTTTAAAAACGAAAAAAAAAATGGCAGGCAAATTGTACTGCTCTAATCTTCAAAGTTTTCAAAAACAGCAACCGCTTGTACCTGTGAAGTTCAAAATTTATAGGTAGGTTTATCGAGGTCACTTACGCACATGTGGGATTTCGGAAGACCAATTTCAAGGACACAAACGGAATTTGTGTCTTGGGAATTGGTTAAACGAGAAAGTAGTTTGGAAAATACGATTTGCTTAATCCATTTTAACATGAAGATCTTTTTATCATGAGAGATTAATTTTAACTAGTAAAATTTAGCAACAGTGGTGGGGACAACAGAGATTAATTTTGTTTCGTTTTTTTTACAGATTAAACCAATACCATCTTCGTCACTTCATCATAATTTCCCGTCTATCAGAAGAAAAGACCGCCCCACCCACGACACGGCGATTTAACGGAATGCATTAGAAAAAAATGTATAAGAATTGATTAAATAAAATAAATATACTGTTTAATTAATAAGTAAAACCAACGTTTAAACAAATATATATATATATATATATATATATATAAAAGTGGACATGGAAGTCAGCACTTAGAGGCGACAGTCTGTTTCATGCTAGTGCAATCGTCAGGCGACGACGATTGCACTAGCATGAAACAGACTGTCGCCTCTAAGTGCTGACTTCCATGTCCACTTTTATATTTACACACGCTCTATCTCTGATATTGAGCACTTTACCCCATAAATATAGCACACTTTAAGACTATATTTCTGCATATATATATATATATATATATATATATATATATATATATATATATATATATATATATTAGGCATTGATTTTTATCCTCCACGCCCTGGAACTTGCCTCACGTTTTCTGATTTTCATTTTTGTATACAGATACATGACGCAAAATATAATCCTTACATTTGCCATGATAAAAAGTCTAATCTGTTAGACTCAGCGAAATCAATAGGCGATTCCACTGATATATATATATATATATATATATATATATATATATATATATATATATATATATATATATATATAGATAGATAGATAGATAGATAGAGAGAGATAGATAGATAGAAATTATCTAAATAAGGAGATGCGATCAACTATATATATAAGCGATTACGTACAGATAGGCAAAAAACTATTTATTTAATCAACGGCGTAGACAAAACACTGCTCAATGTATCACATATATATATATATATATATATATATATATATATATATATATATATATATATATATATATAGTGCTGTTCGATAAAAGTGACTCACCTGATTTTTTTTACTTTAAAACTTTTTCGCCTATCGTTTTTGGGGTCAAACCAATTTTTAATCTTACTTATATCAAGACCTCTTCCCGACCACATAGTAAAAAAAGTTTACTCGCTCTCTAAGGTATTCTATTGATAATTATAATTTTGGATATAAATGAGATTTAGGGAAAATAAGTGACTCACTTATTTCCTGCAACTAGTAATCAATAGAAACATAACCGAACAGCTTTAAATAAAGAATAATAGAGGTATAATTTATTTGTAATAGGTAATATAGTTCGAAATATTTAATAATCTCCTTTATTTTGAATAACCTTTTCAACCCTTTTTGGCATTGACTTGATTAGGTTCTGGCAAATCTCATCTCCAAGCAGTGAATTCCATTCGGATATGAAATTCACAATCAAATCCTCTTTGTTGCTCAACTGCTTTCTTGAGAGCCTGTACTTTATAATGCTCCATAAGTTTTCTATGGGGTTGAGGTCAGGAGATTGGGGTGGCCATGTCATAACACTCATCTGCTTCTCATCAAAGTATTCCTTCATCAATTTTGATTTGTGAGAGGGAGCATTACCCTGCATAAAAATGAGCTTGGTTGGGTCGATTTGCACCCTTTCAGCAGAAGGGAGCAGACAAGACTCTAAAATTCTCTTGTACTGCTCGCTTCTGAGGGTCTTTTCAATAGGTTTTAAGAAACCAGTTCCATGAAAAGAAAAGCATCCCCAGAACATTATACTGAACGGATGCTTGACAGTACTTACTGCTAAATTCAAAGAGACTTCAAAGCTTCTTCTTGGGATTTTAGATCGCTTATGCTTTGAATTTAGCTCAACTTTAGTAAAAAAAATCAGGTGAGTCACTTTTATCGAACAGCACTGTATATATATATATGTGTGTGTGTGTGTGTGTGTGTGTGTGTGTGTGTGTGTGTGTGAGAATAATAGCGACAAAAGTTTGTTGAACGTTATCAAGGCAAATTTTGTAATAATAAATCCAAGGATTTTATTTCGTAATAAAAAAAATTCCATGCATTTGCCTTGATAAAGTACAACAGGGAGGAAACGCGTCGGCTAAGATATTTTTTTTTGTTTTTATCCACATATATATATATGTATGTATGTATGTATGTATGTGTGTGTGTGTGTGTGTGTATATATATATATATATATATATATATATATATATATATATATATATATATATATATATATATGCTCTATTACATTAACAAAATGTCCGATTTTGTAGTGGATATTTATATGTTCAAATGTAACAGTTTATAATAAATATTTATTGCTCTACTTTTGTATTGAGCTCTGTTTTAAATTAATGTTTTGATCGTTTGAATTTTATTCTTCGTTCTTTTATATATATATATAATTAGTGCATTAATCCGGCATAATTATCTTTAAACGTAATTTTTAGTGGATACCCATATTTGATAGACTGTTTATAACAAACGAAGCGTCTTGTCATGTATGGATGTTCACTAAAAATAACTTTTAAAGTAGAAATATAATACAATATAATAATAATGCTACCTATTGATATAAATAATATGATATGGTTTAACGCATCTCTGTCAATAATTTCATAACTTCTCACTCAAGGGTCGGGGTATCTGTGCGCTTTACCACGTAATCAAAGTGCTCTGGTCCTAGGATGAGTGTATGACCCGAGTCCCCTTTCAGCAATGTAACAAACTCGCATATATGCAAAGGTTTCTGAAAGGTTTTCGGTTCGACTCTTTTCTCAAAATCCAAATGACCAAATATTAAAAATATTTGTGGTGGGGCGAGATATTTTTTGTTTTACAATATCTTGGGTCTTAGCCATGAAAATTCTAACTAAGGAATGTTGTTGTTTGAGCACTTCCCATAGAAACAGCGATAGAGTTGTGAGAGACTTGCCACGTTTCGTCTGTGGGAAAGGAGTTGTAGGGTGGAAAATAATTCATCACCCACAAAGATGTGGAGACGCTTCTGGACTCTATGGAGTCTGTAAAAGTGAAGACTGTGCAGCTCCTGTCCATATTGGGCAGCTGTACTGCATTTTCGGTCTGATCTCTGACTCTTCTAAAGGTGGAGGTCATCAGGAGGAGTCAGGTATTTACTGGAGCTGTTTAGAGAATCGACCAATGTCCCAGCATCTTTAGCGAGTACCGCTTGAGGCCTGGGTCGAGCTCACGTCCCAATAGGTGCTCAGGGCACTGAACCTCTATAGTCAAAATTTCCGAGTGCGTTCGATATATATATATACATAACGAATCGAGTTCCCCAGTGACTGGCGTGTTTGTCTAAAAATAAATACGTCTAAATTCATATTCATTCATGCCGTGTGCCAGTGGCTTAGGGGTAAAATCTCCGACTGAAACCAAATCAGGCAGGGTTCGATCACGGCTTCAGGTAATCGGATGTCTAACCACACTGATGAGCTCTGGAACAGCGAAACAGTCTGTTTGTAGATGACGACATATATATATATATATATATATATATATATATATTTGTGTATTTAGGCAGCAATCCTTCTTTCATGCACATTTCATTAAAAACGACTGACAAGGTGCTTTTTATTTAGTTTTTTATATAATTTCTCGTGCGATCTAATAAAGTTTTTTTTTTCAGAGGATAAATTGTATAAAAACTGTCCGAATGTTCTTTTTATCCGAGTGCTTTCGGCTATACATTTAGCCATTTTCAAGTATTATATTTCAACTGTTAGAATTAGAAATATAAATAGTTTGTTATATGTATGTTTTATAAAGTGATTCATTTTTTTTTGTTTCAAAACACGGTCAAGATATCGCACGAGAAATTATATAAAAAACTATATAAAAGCACCCTGTCAGTCGTTTTTAATATATATATATATATATATATATATATATATATATATATATATATATATATATATATATATATATATATATATATATATAGTTAGGTGATGAAATGCTTGGTAATCTATATAGATAATCCCAAGGAGGATGTAATCCAGAGAGCTCAATGTAAAAACAGAGCGAATCTTAATGAAATAAAAAAAACAGACGCTCTTAAGTGTTCATAGATTATATTTTATTCATACCGAGTGTAGCAGCAAATCTGTCCAAATTGTGTAGCAGCATAATTATCCATCCCACAAAATGCTTAATATCTAAAAAAAAAAAACACTATCTAATTGAGTTTCTTTTTTCCATGTTTTCAGATGACCTCTGTGTCATCAATTTTCAAAATAAACCACGAAAACTTCAGCTTGTTTACTTTTCCGAAACTTTAGTTTATAAAACGGTTGTATATGCAAGCAATATGTCTAGATCTCCTGCAAAATGATAAATACAAAATCAGATAAAAATAAAGGAACCTTTAAAATGTAACATCGTAATTAGCCACCCTTTTAAAATATCAATAAGCTCCAGTTTTTGATTTTGTTGTGACATTTCTATATAAATTTATATATCGTTATCTCATATATATATATATATATATATATATATATATATATATATATATATATATATATATATATATATATATTACATAGAGTAGAAATCCAAATTTACCTCATTCGAATAGCTATTTCAACTAACAAGTACTATGTTGGCATTGTCAACTCAGAATGAGGTAAATTTGTATTTCTATTCTATGTAATTTATATGCTTTGTTATAATACATTGGGCTCTTTCTGTGGATCAATTTTAATATTTTATATTATTAGGATTCACTTGGATTATATATCAACGGATTATTACCTATATATATATATATATATATATATATATATATATATATATATATATATATATAGTACAGGTAATAGATCCGTTGGCATATAATCCAGGTCGATCCTAGCAATATCAAATATTAAAACTGATCCACAGAGAGCTCAATGTGTTTATCATAACAGAGCATATATATTTTTACAGCAAAAACTAAAATTACCTCACAGGGGTATAGTCTATTTCAAGCTGGTCCGACATATAAATAGACTATACCCAAGTGAGGTAATTTTGTTTTTTGTTTTAAAACACACACACACACACACACACACACACACACACATATACATATATATATATATATATATATATATATATATATATATATATATATATATATATAAAGATACCAGCTCACCTCGGTATGGATCCCGGAAATAGGAAAAACCGGATGTAGTAATAAGACACCATTATATAGAAGAGGAGTGTGAAAAGCCCTGTTTTCATTGGCTGACGCTGACGGACATATGCCAATAAGAACGGTCGAAGTCCGGCCTTGCTAGTTTGGGGGATTACTGTTTTTTGCAATGTCGCGGTGCGTAGCACGACGTTTTCAAGGAGGTGGCCTGACTCGCCTAGAATCACGTCGGGGTTGCTGTTGGAGCCGATATGATGCGAAACCCGAAATCGGCGATGAGAACAGTGCATCACTAAAGACCACACTTGATGCATCTAAAATGTATGATTTAACATATATATATATATATATATATATATATATATATATATATATATATATATATATATATATAAGCTTCAACCAGGGTTCCTCTTTTAAACTTTAAACTTGCTTTTAATATTTTTAAATTTTTGGGGGGGGGCTCCCTACCTACACCCTCTTTTCTGTATTTACACCGGAATATTGTATTATTATATTTAACTTATTTTAAATTTGATCTGTGAATCTGCATGTAATTTTGCGTTCCCCCCATGAGACCCATTATATTAATTTTTAAATCATACGTTATTTCTCGTGCCTGATGAGTTGGTAAACAACGAAACTGTAGTCGCACCCAATACGTAGGTATACGTATATTTATTAACATATTTATTAGCTCTGTCTAACCGCATCGAGCACTGTTATGTTTATACCTTAAAGTAAATTTAGTAAGTATTTATTTGCTTATTTGTGTATCCACGCTTGCTCGCATATACACTTACTAATATCTAGTTATTTTATTTACTCACGTCTACATATATATATATATTTATATATATATATATATATATATATATATATATATATATATATATATATATATATATATAGGGTGTCCATAAAGTTCGTGTGCACTTTAAAAAAATATATAACTTTATTTGTATTTGCGATAGAAATAATTTGTAAAAAGGATTAGAAAGAAGTAATCTATATAACTTTATTTGTATTTGCGATAGAAATAATCTATACAAAATGT
>OZ038504.1:14389049-14396549 GCA_964036315.1 Acanthosepion esculentum
TCTGGGTGGTGTTCGTACCAGTTTCTTTCAGTTTCCTTCCCGTAGAAGTTGCAAATTTTCCAGTGCAGATATTGACCCACTCTGTCATGTCGGGTTTTATACTCATTAGGTGCCAATATCGTGCAACCTGATACAAGATTATTATTATTATTATTATTATTATTATTATTATTATTATTATTCCTTTGGTACTCATACTCATTTCTTTCCGGGTCCCGACCGCAAGAAAAGGCAGAACATATTTTATTTAAAAACTTATAAAATTCCCGATTTATCAAATTCAAGAAATAGCGAAAAAGAAAAATAGGATAAAATATTGAAAATAATAAATTCCCATTTTTAAATTTTGCTATCAAAGAATCACAAAAAATACTAATGTAAATAGGTAAAATAAAGATCTATCTTAATATAGGTCAACATGCTTAGTATTTCAAATCTCTCACAAAATTTATAGTTTTAAAAAATGTGTTACTTTTTAAATTATTTTTTTCTTATTTACACTATCTACATGCAGAACATTGTCCTCTTCTTTATCGTCATCACAACGTTTCGGCCGTTGTGCACCCTGGCCTTCATCAGGTGTATGTTGATTCGGGTAACCCACAGGGCATTGTGTGCACGGTCAGTGGAAAAAGGGCAAACAATAACTGAGCAGTACTAAAAATAAGAGCTAGATATGGACAGGGGAATGAGAACAGTCTACACCTATAAATTAAATAAAGAGTTCAATTCGGAATTAGTAAGTTACCTGATGACGGCCTGAGAGTAGAACGTTCGAAACGTTGGGATAACAACGAAAAAAAGGAAGACAACAGTTCTCATGTAAGTAATGTAAATAATGATAATTCCTCATCCCAGAAATTCAAATAATTTTTCTTAGTTTATAAAATAAATGACATATATATAAAATTTAATTTATCTTGCTAAATATATTATTATTATTATTATTATTATTATTATTATTATTATTATTATTATATTTTGATTTTTGCTATGGTCACATGACCTACCAAGTCTTCGGGAAGACCTTATGGCTAAATTTCATTATTTGTTTTTTTAACTCCCATAACGTCACTAGCGTTACATGGACGAAGTTCTTCTTAGTGTGTGGGTTGTGCTTATCAAGACAATTTTTTGTATTTCTCTTAAGCTGGGATTTCCAGGGATTGTTTCAATGTGTTGTTGTGTTCCTTTTTTATCATTCCAAGCGCACCTATCATTTTTTGTCATTATTATTATTATTATTATTATTATTATTATTATTATTTCCTTTAATTTCTGGTGTGTACTCATTTCTTTCCGGGTCCCATCCAGAGACCTAAGGTCAGAAAGGGTGTCCTGAGCAATTAAAAAAAATAGATATTGATATTGATTATTGATATGGCAGTCCCTGCAGACTGCAGTGTATCTTTGAAGATCTTCAAAAAGATATCAAAATACAAGGACCTTGGAATCGAAATCTCAAAAATTTGGCACATGTGAACATCAACAATCCCCGTTATAGTTGGAGCCCTCAGATTGTTTGAAAAAGATTCTAATAGATTCATTGATTCCTGTTAGATCATGCCTTCAAGAAATACAAAGAATTGTTCTCACGAGTACAGCCCACAGCTTTACACCTTTATCTATGTAAAATGTGTGGGTGTATTTTTTTGTGAGATAGGCTTCCTATCCGATTGTTGTAGTTTTTAGAGTTAGTTCAAATTGGATGAGACCTCGGCCACCTTATGCTCTTGGTATATACAGCCTATCGACATCTGATTTTGCAGCATTTTTCTGGTCTTGGCGTCCATTATTATTATTATTATTATTATTATTATTATTATTATTATTATTATATTTCGATTTCTTATATGGTCACAACCTAACAACTCTGCGGGAAGACCTGAGGCAGGTAATGGTGTGTTGTTATGGTTGCCTTTTATGATTTGTTTTTCTAATCCCCATAACATCACTAGCGTTACATGGACAAAATTCTTCTTAGTGTATGGGATATATGGATGTGAAACGTGGACACTGTTGACAGAAACAGAGAGAAGGATCGAAACCTTTGAGAACAAATGCGTGAGAAAACTCCTTGGCATCTTCTATTGGGAACATAAGACCAATGAGTTTGTGCGGAAAAGGGTTGAAAGTTTTGTGGGCCACAAGGAACCTCTTCCCTCCACTGTCAAACGGAGAAAAATGGCGGGGTTTTGACACATTAAAAGGCACGCCAGCCTATTCAAGACCATCATGCAAGGTACCGTTGAAGGTGGACGTAGGAGAGGACGCCAACGCAAGAACTGGTTAGATAATGTCAAACAATGGACAGGTATGACTATACCAGAGTTGCTGATGGCTGCCATTGATAGACCGTCGTGGAAAAGAGTTAGTGTGGTTTCTGCATTCGGATTCCCACTTACGATTACAAGAGTCAAAGAGATGATGATGATGATGATGATGATGATGATGATGATGATGATGATGATGATGATGATGATGATGATGATGATGATGCACTTATCAAGACAGTTTTTTGTATTTCTCTGAAGCTGGGATTACCAGGAATTTTTCAATATGCTGTTGTGTTCCTTTTTTATCATTCCAAGCGCACCTACTATTCTTGTTTTCAATTTTCACATTTATTATTGCTATTATTATTTCTTATTTATTTATTTACTTATTTATTACTTTTGACGCTATTTCATATGCTTATCTCCTTATCATGTTAAAACGCCGGTTTTCATACGATCACCGAAGTTAAGCAACGTCGAGTCTGTTTAATACCCAGATTGGTGGCCGCTTGGGGAATGACATTTGTTGTAAGCCTGGATGTGCGGCTAGTGTAATTGATAACGGCTCGAAAGTGGAAATCGGCTCTCTCATTTCCAATTTCAGTCGGGTCCGTTATATTCCCTTACGCACAAATGCCCTTGGGAAATGCATGAACCTACCTCTTCTCCCATCATCTATGAGTTGATTAGTTGGACTTATATATGTAAATCATTATTATCGCAAAAAAGAATTCTTACAATCTAAAAATATTTTCTGCCTTTAAATAACATACAAAGAGGTTGGTAATCATTAAAAAACAAATCAATCAATCACGATTTCAAGAACAAGTTAGAAATGTGAAACCCGCAAATAGATTCAAATACTAAAACTCAAAAACGTATTTAAAAATGTGTACAGTGGTCATCGGTCATTAGTAAAAGGATGAGTCCGAAATGCGATTTGCATGTCGGGAACATTAGAATCAAGCAGCTGCGGAAGTTTAAATATCTGGGAAGTGTTTTGACAGAGGGCAGCATATGTGACACAGAGATCTGAAGACGTATTGGGATGGCCAAGAACGCATTCCAAAAGCTGGTCAAAGTATTACGAGACAGGAGGATTTCTTTGGTAACAAAGAAAAGAGTACTGAGCTGTTATGCGACATCTGTCCTCCTTTACGGCAGCGAATGTTGGTCAATCTCCTGAAAGATAAAGAAGAGACTCGAGGCATCGGAGATGTGGTTCTACAGAAATAGGCTGAGGATATCATGGACCGAACGTGTGAGCAACAATGAGGTCTTAGAGAGGTTGCAAACAAGGAGGAAGCTTATACTTAACATCAGGAAGAGGCAGCTGAAGTTTCTGGGACACATCATGAGGAAGGAGAGCCTGGAGATTCTGATACCCACAGGTCGAATAGAGGGAAAAAGAGACAAGGGAAAACAATGCATGACATACCTGGCGGACTTAAGCAAGTGGATGACAGAACGTGGTCTGGGGAAGATGGCTGAGAGACGGAACTTGTTGAGAGCTGCAAGGGATAGGGGGAAGTGGAGAGCCATGACCACCTACCTCCCGAAAGGACACGGCACATAAAAAGAAAGACAGTGGATCCAATGTAGAGAAAGGCATTTCTTGATGTCTGCGGTTTGGGTAAAATGCAAAAGTGATAAGTGCCCTTGCAAAAACGTTTGCCTCATGTGAAAATGTAGATAAAATTTGTTGATATGATTAATTTTTTTTTATTTTATTTGTCATCGCCTAATGAACTGCTTTACAAGTTATAAAAATATTTTACAAGTACACAGGTACTGCTTAACTGAGGGATGAAAAACTTTCTCAGAAATGACCGTTACTTGAAAATTCGAACATGAATCTACAGGGTGCGATGGATAAATTATCGTCTAAATTACGCACAAATTAAAATAACACTGACAACTTATTTTAGCAGATATATTTACCAAAATGACACAAAAATATCTTCAAATACTAAAGAGTAAATTTATTCAATAAAATTGCCATTGGTTTCAACCACGGCCTCCAAATGACTTCAGAATCTCCTGCAACTCTTCTGGACGGTTGCCTTGTTTAAGTTGGTGAATGCTGCCATAATCCTTGTCTTCAGTTCATCTTTAATATTACAAGGATTTTTGTTGGTCTCTTGGTCAACTGCACCTCACACATAATAATTAAGGAGGCTGCAGTCTGGGGTGTTAAGTGGCCAGATGTAAGTGGTGATGTGGTCGCAGAAATTATCTGATAGCCATGACTGGGTTCTCTTGCTTGTGTGGCATGGTGTAAAGTCATGCTGCCAGACATACAGTCTTTTCTCTTGACCCAGGGCAGCACTACCTTGATGTCGTCCTCCGTGTTGAGTCTGAGGTCCCGTGGGATGATGAATGAAGGTATAACGTCGCTATCACTAGTTATCACTCCAAACACCATGATGTTGACTGGGTATGTCATCCAACTCCTTCCGAATCCTCTGCACTGTCGTCAGATTGACACCCAAACACTGAAATGTTTGTAGTGGAGCTCCCGGTGCGAATGTCAAGCAATACAGCATGCCGTTTCCAAATTTCTGGCGGTGTTAATTGCAGCATGGTGCTCTTTTTTTTCTCACAGACGGTGCCCAACTGACTCTTCTATGCTGTGCAGTCGACAAAATCAAAAACAAACAACGCGCATGCGCGAAATAAAAAAATGTAAAATGGTGGCAATTTACCCATCGCACCCTGTATTTGCTGAAACATTCAATGAACTGCTAAATCTGACGCAAGTAATAGACAAAAAATTAATTTTTATAAAAACATTATCTTTATGCGCTGTGTCCCTTTAAGACGCACATAATCATGGCTCTCCACAATTTCCTGTCCTTTGTAGCTCTATAAATTTTGTCTTTTTGTTATCTCTCCTAAACCCTGTTCCGCCATCCATTTTCTCAAGCTAATTAGGAAGATTATGCATTGTTTTCCTCTCTCTATCTCTCTTTCTTTCAAACAGTCCTATGAGTATCAATTTTTCCAAGCCCACTTTCTTCATCATGTGCCCTAGAAATTTCAAATGTCTCTTCTTGATAAGTTTCCTTTTTCTTTCCATTTTCTCTAAAACTTCGTTCGGTCGATGGCATCCTCAGCAGCCTTCTGTAGAAACACATTTGGGTTGCTTCAAGTCTCTTCTTCATCTTTGAGAAGATTATCCAACATCCACTGTCATATATGAGGATATATCACGTTCAGCACTCTTTTCTCTGTTTCTAACGAAGTTTTCCTGTCTTTGACTATCCCAATACGCCTTCAGACTTCAGTGTCGCAATTTCCGTCCTCTGATTGCGACATGTTAAGTTGCAATAGAGAATCATACCTTTCGGAAAAGTGTTACCTTCTCTCTCTCTCTCTCTCTCTCTCTCTCTATATATATATATATATATATATATATATATATATATATATATATATATATATATATATACAGGGTGTCTCAAAAATGTACTCACACCTTAACTGTCTCTAACATGCTTTCTTTTTTTGGGGGGTCATCAATTGGAACATTTGCGAACATGATTCTTCAATTCCATTTTTCTTCTGTATTCGAAGCTATTCCAGTTCACTCTATGTTCATAAATAAAGGTTTTCTCGTCATTCAAAGTGTGAGTACATTTTTTTGAGACACCCTATATATATATATATATATATATATATATATATATATATATATATATCTTTGACTGGTGTCAAATTAGTTGGGTTTCAATCCCGGCTTGAAGCAATCGGACGTCTAACCAGACTGAGGAGCTGTGATACGGCAAAACAGTCTACCTGTGGACGACTATGTATATATATATATATATATATATATATATATATATATATAGATAGATAGATAGATAGATAGATAGATAGATAGATAGATAATATTAGTGGTCAATATACATATATATGCATATATATATATAAAAAATATATAAATAAATTTCCAAGAGGATAGAATCCAGGTAGAACTCAATGTCCAGGACAGAGTAATAATATAATAAAAAGGCTTAAACACTAATATCTCATGGTTATAATTTATTACATTGGAATCGTAAAACTTCTCTCTGTTAAATTTTAATCCACACCTTCACCTTGAGGCCTTTCCTGTTCTTTGTTCTATTACACCTCTCCCTAAAGCTTTCATACATATCACTTTCTGACTTATTTCCCACTCCCGCACCTACACTCTCACTGTGTTATATTTTCCGATTTCTTTTTGAATTTGTAGGTCTGGTGAATTGGATCGTGATTACGATTCCAATGTAATACATTATAACCATGGAATATTAGTGTTTGGGCTTTTTATCATTAATGTTTGAGCTTTTTATCATATATATATATATATATATATATATATATATATATATATATATGAAATAAAATTCTTTATGACAGGTTTCGTTCCCAGAAAGAATGCCATCAGTGATAGCCCGATATATTATAATTCAAATAGTGTAACGTTCACGCCATACTCCCACCAAAGGAAAAAATGTAAGAACGCTAGAAAAAAAAAAAATAATAAACTTTTCCTTTTCCGTTATATTTAACGATATATATGTGTAAATTTCTTTTCATGTTTCGGTTCAACCTTTGGAAGGAAAATCTGATGATCCGCGGTCCTTTAAAAGGGGTGTGGTGAAATAATTTATTACATGGAACCTTAAAGTGGTCTGTTTTTATTTAAATTATTAGCTCTGATTTACATTGAGCTCTCTGGATTTTATCCTCCTTGGGTCTACCCATACGGACTACCTAGTTTTTCGTAAACTAAATATATATATATATATATATATATATATATATATATATATATATATATATATATATATATATATAATAAAGTAAAGGTAACAAATCCATTAGTATATAATACAAGTGGATTCTAGTAATATAAAATATTAAAACTGTTCGACAAAAAAAAGCTCAATGTATTTATTAAAACAGAGCAACTAATTAATAAACAATAAAATCCAAAATCACCTCATATAAGGAATAGCCTATTTCAGCAGGCGAAGATTTTTTTAAGCATTTCACTCCCAAGCAAGGCGGGAAGCCACTAGCACGCAAGGGGTTACAGAGGATTTGGAGCGAGAGCAGATAGGAGTGATAGAAGAAAGGATGGGGAGAAGGATAGTGGGTAGATGAAGGCAATTGGAGATGTCGATTGACATTACATTTGAATAGTTGGAGATTATAGTTATCAGGGAAACAG
>OZ038504.1:14414049-14421549 GCA_964036315.1 Acanthosepion esculentum
TGTGGGTGTTGAACAAAACACAAATGTGCCTGAGCAAGCGTCTGCATTTGGGATTGCCCAGCCTTCCCAGTATACAGGTATCCTCGAATACGAGTGGCCAGCCATTATACATATATATATATATATATATATATATATATATATATATATATATATATATATATATACATTTCATTAAAAACGACTGACAAGGTGCTTTTATTTAGTTTTTTATATAATTTCTCGTGCGATCTAATAAAGTTTTTCTTTTCAGAGGATAAATTATATAAAAATTGTCCGAATGTTCTTTTTATCCGAGCGCTTTCGGCTATACATTTAGCCATTATCAAAGATTATATTTCAACTATTTCTAATTCTACCAGTTGAAATATAATCTTTGATAATGGCTAAATGTATAGCCGAAAGCGCTCGGATAAAAAGAACATTCGGACAATTTTTATATAATTTATCCTCTGAAAAGAAAAACTTTATTAGATCGCACGAGAAATTATATAAAAAAACTAAATAAAAGCACCTTGTCAGTCGTTTTTAATGAAATGTGCTTGAAAGAAGGATTTCTGCCTAAATACACAAATATATATATACATATATATATATATATATATATATATATATATATATATATGTGTGTGTGTGTGTGTGTGTGTGTGTGTGTGAAATACTAAAATCTGGAATCAACAGACAGACAAATCGATAAAATACAGGATATTGCCCAATATCCACTTAATTCTAATTATGCAAAGCCTTTTAATATATTGTCGAGATCATGATCCCACCGTCTTACATGTTGTTAATGGAGCCAATCAACTTATGTCGATATTGCTACGTAATTACGGTGAGGATAATGACAAGATTTGTATCCATTCACTTTTATTCATAAAGGGTGTCTACTTATTAAAATTCCATTTTTCATCTTCGCGTTCAGCTGAAAGGGGCTCCTGTTTATGCTAGAAATCCGCCGATAAAATACGATGCTTCAAATGAAGCCTTTATTTCTTCAATAGAGATACGTCAACACCTGCTGATAGAATTTCAAACGGGTGTGTACATCACCGTGAGAGAAAGTAAGGAAACAGTATTTTATACAAGGGTTGCTACGAAAATTTTTACCTCTTGTTTTATCATGTTAGCACAGGCAGTTAGAGGTGGATACTTGTGGCATGGTGGGATAATTTGAAACTTCCTAATATATTTTGAAATTTCTGCAGATGACAGCTTGGCAAAATAGCGTCTGAAATGAAAGTGTGTATGGAGCGGATGGGTATCATTTAACTTTCTCTGTGTGTGGAAAAAACCGAATCTAAAGCTATTCAACAGCGCATTCTGAATGTTTACGGAAACCAAAGTGTGGATTTGAGCAGAGTTATCCGGTGGATAGTTTGTTTCAGCGGTACTGTTTGATATACCATGTTCTGAGCGGCCCTGCACAGCTATCAATCTACGAAAATGTAAGCGCTTATGCATCACCTACGAAATTTCATATAGGATAACTATGTGGAAAATAGTGTATTGTAGGCGAAAAATTGCCCTATACAATGGTCTTATCATACTCCCTGGATCTGTTGTAGTTTTATTTTTTGTGGGGTGGGGTTAAAAACTAGGAGGCATTACTTTCGGGGCACCTACTCGTATATTTTACTTGTTTTCTGAAATTTGTTTAATTTTCGGTTAAATACCTTCCGGTGTATATTATATCCTTTTGACGGAAATAACGAAGAAGGGACCTACTTGAGTGGAGCGGCGGTGTCAACCGGGGAGTCGTAAAGCGCGAACGCCTCATTCTCCCCCTCTTTAGTAGCCTTCCATTTGGATTGGCGGAAGAGGTGAGGGCAGAGGCATTTTATAAAAAAATTCCCCCCACCTCATATTCGAGGGACTTTTTGGCCGACAGCGAAACAAGTTGTTATGGTTCCTGTCTGTTATAATTACGGTTACTTGACCCTAGTTAAGAGGGTGGCAAAAGAAGGGCGTCTTCTTTTGCCATAAGTATGAAGAACTCACTGAGGATCGAACTCACAGCAGTAATAGTAAACTACAAAAGTAGACTATGATTATTATTATTAAAAAAATTAAAGGAAGCATTGTGGAGTAATGGATATCAGCTGAGGAATCGGAGAGCCGAGTTCGAATTCCAGTCGAATACATTACATTCACTTACGTGCTAATACTCTTGGGAAATATATGAATCTTCTTTTTCTCCCCCCAGCCATGGGTAAACAGCAAGATAGACCAGGTTCTATCTATCTATATATATATATATATATATATATATATATATATATATATATATATATATATATATATATATATATATATATATATATATATATATATATATATATATATATATATATATATATATATATATATATATATAGTCAACCTCTACGCCGGCACTATGAACAAGTGTTTTAAATAAATCATTTGGGTATCACTTCATATTCATTTTTATGTGTCGGAAATAATGAAGAATAGACTTACGTGAGTGGAGCAGCGGTGTCGACCGGGGAGTCGTAAGGCGCGAACACCTCCGGTTTAGTCGCCTTCCATTTGGATTGGCGGAAGAGGTGAGGGCAGAGGTATTTTATAAAAATCCCTGCAGCTCATACTCGAGAGGCTTTTTAACCGACAGTGAAGTAAGTTGTTATTATTTTTCCTGTCTGTTATTACTTTAGTTACCTGACCCTAGCGGAGAGGGTCGCAAATGAAGGGCGTTTTCTTTTGCAACCCGGTCATTCATCAATTAACTCCACGCTGGTCTTTTCAGTCGAATTCATTTTCGACTGTTTTTTAGATTTTTATTTGTCTTTTAGTTTATCTTTTCTTTTTTTCTTCTTTTTTCATTTGCACGACCAGATTACTTGGGATGTATTTATTAGATTAGCTTAGTCTGGCACAAGGCCACAAGTATGGAGGACTGACTGAGGGTCGAACTCACTGCAGTAATAATAAATTGCAAGAGTAGTTTATTATTATTATTGTTACTATTAAAATATTAAAGGAGGCAGGGTGGAGTAATGTATAGCTGAGGAATCGGAGAGCCGAGTTCGAATTCCAGTAATTCATCAGAACAATTGCTACGAAAATATTTATAGAAAAGGCACAGGGTAGCCACGTCACGGTGTTGGGAAAGTGACTGTTGTCGAGATGCCACGTCAGAACCGATAACATTACAGACACTTTGGATTTTAGCTTGGTTTGGTTTGTTTTGATTTACGGCATATCAACCTCAATGGGTTATTTAATGCCGACAAGATTTTTATTGCTGGTAATATTTTTAAAAAAAAATGTATTGCTGGTAATATTTATTTTCTTCAGAAATGTATTGCTAGTATTAAAACCTATTTTTACACATTCATAGTGTTTTGACCCCAGTTTGGGGTTAACTATTTGCCCATAGTTGGGACCGTAACAGGTGTTACCACTCCGGGACAGGGTGGACCTGGGAACACCAGCAATTAAGAGGGGGTTCTATGCTCCTCAAAATCAGAGGCCTTGCTGTCGGATGTAGTTTTTCGTCTTTCCCAGGACGCGGAAGAGTTTATCGTCATACCCAGGACGTGGATATAGTTTATCGTCTTACCCAGGAAACGGATGTAGTTAATCGTCTTATCCAGGACGCGGATGCAGTTTATCGTCTTACCCAGGACGCATATGCAGTTTATCGTCTTGCCCAGGACGCATATGCAGTTTATCGTCTTACCCAGGACGCAGAGTGTAGTTTATCGTCATACTCAGGACGGACTTTGGATTTTATCGAGAATCACGAGATATATAGTATGATCATCAGACCAGATAGGGCTGCAATATTCAATGCATGGACGAAAGGTAGATTTATAAATACGGACGATGTTTTCTCGCGAGAAAAATTGTCTGTCACGATACAGTGACCCAACACTCCAAGTAGCAGACCGAGCAATTGATTCAATATAATCACTCTACTTCATGTCAGTGAAAAATGTGAGACCAAGAAGGCCCCGAGAGTTACTCTGCTTGGAGGTTAGCATCAGTCATATCGATGGGAGGCAAAAAGAGTTCCCTATGATAATTTAAAAAGAGCAGCTTCGTTTTGGGGGTGTTAAAATTAAGAAGCCACTTCTCAACGACTGATTTTAGAGCAGCAAATCGCCATTTTTTGTGTCTGATCTTGTAACAATAGGGAGTCGGGTTCGCACTGGTGTGGTACAAAGAAGTTGACCTTTTATCCAGCATTATTGCAAGTTTATTATATTTATGGGTTACACTTGTTGGGGGCGGGTCTATTTTCTGTCAGTTATGTGCTATGTGTGATATACGCTTAGGCGATCATGTATCTTTCGATACATGACAGACAAGACAGATTTTTTTTTCCTGCAGTAAGCTGCCATTTCTTTCTGCGGTAGACCAGTTGAGATCCAAGGCGATAGAACCCGCTCTGTCCTGCTATTTACCCATAGCTGGAGGGAGAAGAAGAGGATTCATACCTTTCCATAGGGGTATTAGCACGTCAGTGAATGGAATGGATTCGACTGAAATTCGAACTCGGCTCTCTGATTCCTCAATCCGAGCTGGTAACCATTATTCCACAGTATTTAAAAAAACGGGATTTTAGCCATGTGAATTTGAAAAGAAAAACAAAATAACGAACGAATTCTATGGAATACCAAATACAATAAAACTTGAGAAAGGCAACCGAAGAATACATCGGCGGATATTTTTTTTTAATATATATATATATATATATATATATATATATATATATATATATATATATATATATATATATATATATATATATATATATATTGGGGTATATAACCTAGCTGATTCCATTTAGATTAGTTTCCTTTTGCATTTTGTTTCCATCATCTTTATCCCTAAATATCCTAAATTATAATTCACTTTTTAAAATTGTCTAAACACGAAATTGTCTAATTGCCGTCTTCGTGGATTATTTTATCATTTAATTAGAATAGTTTTTATAGCATAGCATTTTTATGTCAATTTTTTATGTTAAAACTGTTCTTGATATATAAAAATGTATAGGTAGTTATCTATATATATATATATATATATATATATATAGAGAGAGAGAGAGAGAGAGAGAGAGAGAGAGAGAGAGAAGTGTACATTGAAGTCAAAACTCAGAGGCGACAAGCTGTTTCATGCTAGATGCAATCGTCCGGCCGCTGACGATTGCGTCTAGCCTGTCGCCTCTGAGTGTTGACTTCAATGTTCACTTTTATATTTATATTTACATACGCTCTATCTCTGATATTGAGCACTTCATCCCATAAATATAGCACACCATAAAACTATATTTCTCCATATATATATATATATATATATATATATATATATATATATATAGTGATTTTCCAAGTGTAGCTTAGATGTGGCACAAGGCCGAAAGTATGGGGCACACTTTTTTCGGACTTGCGCCACATCTCTATATAATCACTATATATATATATATATATATATATATATATATATATATATATATATATATATATATATATAGTGATCATATATATATATATATATATATATATATAGGTACCTCCATGAGATCGCTAAAAAAAAGAGCATAGCATGATGAAAAAGACGCCAAACTTGACGACAACAAAATTTTATGGTCTAAGTGCTTATGTTATTATGAAAAGGAAAGACCAAATTTTTTTAAAATTATTTTTAAAAATTTTTCCTTCTTTTTAGAACATTCTAAATTTTGATTAAAAAAACATTGTTTCTCTTTGTATCACCGGAACTAGTAAAATAACGTATACTATTTTTAGCACTTTTTTTTAACACACATTAATTTGGAAAATCTTGCAAAAATAAAAATAATTGTCGGATGTTAATGAAACTTTCAGAATCTATTCACAGATGATCGAAATTATTATAAATATGTTGTTTTTTTTATTTATTAAAGTCATGGCAGAAATATTTTTTATATTTATTACCCCCACCATAACTAATTTTATGAAAACGCTAGAAATTCGATCGCATCGGGTTTAGTGATTACAATAGTTAAAAGCACAAGGCTTTGAGGAATGCAAATCATTTTTTTGTTGTTTTTAATTGGATCCCCCTACCTGAAAATCAGCTCTGAATTGTAACATACAAAACTCAATAAAACAAAGATATTATTTAATTTCAAACGCTTTTATTTGCTTTTAGTTGTTTTTATGAATATGGACAATATTTTCTGAAAGCAAAAAATTTTTTCGATGAAAAATGAATTTTTAATACAATCATTTGTTATTTCTTTAATTATAATAGATTTTTACATTTAAGTTGTTAAAATATTATAAAATTAGTTAAAAGCCGCATCGGGTTTCCTAAGTGTCCTCTTTGTAAATTGTATCATTTTGACTAATCAGAAAATCCGCAGTAATTAAGAAATGTAATTTTGTGTTTATAATCGGGCTGTAATTATAAAGTACGGAAGACCAACCAGAATACAATTAAGTTGCTTTATTTGAGTTAAGCATTGTTCTTCGCTGTTAAGGCCTTTACTTTTGCGAAATACGTGTGGAGAAGTTTATTTGATTTTTCAATTTCAACTGAGAAGGGTACCTACAAGTATCAGTATCATCTTATGAAATTTATATGATCTTATTTTTATATTAATCTCAGTTATGACATTTTTCCATAAATGAAATATCAAAATTAATAATAAAATGAATGGAAATACAAATAACACAGTAGAATGTAATAAATGTACATAAATTCATAGTATTTTATGTACACTTCTGATAAAATTTCATAAGAAAGGTACCTATAAATTAATTAGATACCTTTCTTATCAAATATGAAATTTAATCTCATTCTTAACAGTCTTATTTTAATTTCTTTATAATATATTTTCCATAAAGCATCGTAAAAGTAAAGGTGAAAGCTAAGTACAAAAAATAATTAGAGCGCTGAAAGTTTTCCTTAAAAATAACGAGGTAAATAATTTGTTCACTTAAATCTAAATAACTTCAATTTTCGCCTTCCGTAGAACAAATTATGATCACGTAAATCCATCAATACGTCATTCAACACCTGTCAAGTGACGCGAAATGTTATGACCTGCTTTGTTTTATTTTCAAGTTACATCTTTTCAGCGCAGAAGCTAAGTCAAACTTGCTTCAAAATATTTTAAATAAACATTATAATTTCTGATTTTCTTAAAATAAGTTTTGAAAAAATGATAATTGATTTTTAAAAGAATTGGAAAGTGGGATTTTAATCTTTTTTATAAAATGGAAAAAAATGGATGCCATAATCGATTATCTGTCAATTTTGCTGACTCAAAAAAAACAAGATTTTAATGAAAATTTCGGACGTGCTCGGAACGATTAAAAAATGTAAAAAAAAATACCCACAAAATACTTTGATCTTTCCTCTTAATAATAACATGAACATTTAGATGATAAAATTTTGTTTTCGTCAAGTTTGGCGTCTTTTTCATCATGCTATGCTCTTTTTAGCGATCTCATGGAGGTACACACACACATACACACACATAAA
>OZ038504.1:14426549-14456549 GCA_964036315.1 Acanthosepion esculentum
AGGCTGAAGAACACATCAGCCAAAATGTAGTGATAAAACCAACAAGGATATAAATAAATATTTTGCTACACGTGTTTCCGGTATCGCGACCTTCATCAGGCAAAGAGTGGATATTTCCACATATTATTAAAAAGGAATTAATTTTTCTTGTTTTTCGATGTTAGATATTCTCGATATTAGACATTCACATTTGTTGTGTGTTAGTTGCCCACATGTCTTCCTTGAACTGGCTGTTTTATATACTTATATAACTATATATTTCTTTAAAAAAAATCCACATTACAACCAAATGGTTTTATTTCATAACAATTAAATGTGTACCCTTTAAAAATGTTGCTGAGTGTGCCGTGATATTTTCGTTTGCTCCTGGGAGTGCCCTTGCTTATAAAGGTTGAGAAACACTGGTCTAACCTGATGGAACTAACGACAGAAAATAGCGATAGTTTAGATTTTTTTGGCACAAGGTCACAGATTATGAGGTAGCTGGTGAAGAAGGAACTCACTGTTGTAGTCATGGCTTGCAGTCTAGCTTGTTTATCATCATTTCACTATTTGGGTTTACTAAAGTTCCTGTTATAATTTTAGAATTTTCCATAGTCTCTATAGATGTGTCGGAATTCTTTACAGAGGCACATCATAATTATCGTTAGATAAACACAATATTTTCTTACGCACTGAGTAAACCATAGAGCTATCAAGAAAATTTAGTAAATATTTCGAGTTTTCGTTAGATAGATAGAATTCTCGTTTCGGTTCTATGAATTTCTTAAGATTTTGCGTTGTATCATTAGATGGAAAAATATACAGAAAAAATATTTAATACAAAGAATTATCCCTGAGTTTTCGTTCAAGACCAAAATAAAGTCTCGTTCGATGACGAGAAGTATTTTTTAAAAAACTGAGCAGCCTACATAGCTAGCAAGATTATATACCTTGAGTCCTTGTTCAATAAAAAAAACAAAAAACGTTTCATTAGATTCCAAAGTTTCCATAGCCACTAAGGAGTCTTATTAGATACTTAGAGTGTGTTATATTCAAAAAAATTCTTATTGCACGCGGTGATTTCTCGTCAGATACCATGATTTCTCATTAGATACGATGAAGTCTCGTTATATACAGAGAAGTCTCGTTTGATACCAGAAAGCAGCATTTGCACGTAAGCCGATGACACATGCACTGTCATCAGACAAGGCGGCGACAATTTGATTAACCCTAAATCGACCCCTTCCTTCATCCATCTTGCTATCCAAATTATTGCGTTATTGGCGTTGATGGAAAGTTGCGGAGAAGGGTCTGTACAACGATGGAGTCGGGTTGGATATTTACTTCCGGTGATGTGGAAATGGGAAAACTCCAGCGCTTACTGCTTTGATATTAGGATAATGATGGAAGTGCTTCATAACTCTGGCTGTCTGGCAAAATTAGAAAAAGAAAGAAAGAAAGAAAGAATGGGAAGAGAAAATGGAAGAATGGGACGTCGGAAGACATTGGGGAGAGTTGGGAAAGGCAAGATTAATAAAAGCTGCAAGGAGTCAAAAGGGATTTTGGGGAGTTGAAAGAAAATATAGTTCAAAGAGTGAAAACAATAATGAAGGATTTTAATATTCAAACTGTAATAAATAGAGGTGAAGTGTAAAATAAAGAAAAGAGAAAGAAAAGAAAAAAGAAAGAAAAGAAAGAAAATGAACAGAAAGAAAGGAAAATGTAAGTAAGAAAGAAAGAAAAAAGATAAAAAAAAGTAGAAAAGAAATGAGTGAAAATGCAAAAAAAAGAAAAGAAATGAAATACAAAAGGGAACGAAAGAAAAGAAAAAGAAAGAAAGTAGAGAAAGAAAAAGGGAACATGAAAAGAAAGACAGAAAAATAAGAAAGAAAAGAAAATTCAAAAAAGTAAGCAAAGAAAAGAAAAAGAAAGAAAAGAAAAAAGAAAAGAAAAGAAGAAAAAGAAAAAGGAAGAAAAAAAGAAAAGAAAGGGAGAAAAAAGAAAGAAAAGAAAGGGAGAAAAAAGAAAAGAAGACAGTAAAGACAAAAGAAAGAAAAGAAAATGAAAGAGAAGAAAAAGAAGAGAAAAAAAAGAAAAGAAAAGTAGGAAGAAAAGGGGAAGAAAAAGAAAAAAGAAGGAAAAGAAAACATACGAAAGAAAAAGAAAAGAAAAAAGAAAAGAAAAAAGAAAAGAAAAAAGAAAGAAAAAAGAAAAGAAAAAGAAAAAAGAAAGAAATATAAAGAAAGAAAAGAAAAAGTAAAGAAAAAGAAAGAAAAAGAAAAGAAGAAAAGAAAACCGAAAGAAAAGAAAAGAAGAAAGAAAAGAAAAAGAAAGAAAATGTGTAAAAGTAAGGAAAGAGAAAGAAAAGAAGCAGAAGAAAGAAAAAATATTTTAAAAAAAACTAAAAAAAGAGAGAAAATGCAAAGAAAGAAATGAAATAAAAAGAAAAGAACGAAAATGCAAAGAAAGAAAAAGGAAATAAAGTAAAGAAAGAAAGAAAAAAGAAAAACTGATCATGAAAAGACAAAGAAAGAAAAACACGAAAGCTTTTTATAAAAAGCAAGAAAAAAGTAAAAAGAAAGAAAGCGAATGACGAGAGACGATGGGAATAAAGGTAGAGAAAGAATGTAAACATGGACAGAAATAAAAGGAAGCAAGGAAAAAGATATTAAACTTAGAAATAAAAAATAAAAAGTTTAAAAGAAATTGAAAACCTTAATAAGCAGAATGAAGAAAACCAGACGATAAAAATTGGCCAAGAAAAAACAAAATGGTGACACTATTTTGCTATTAACTGCAAATTTCACAACAGATAATAAAAACAATATCAAAAATAATTACCATGTGTAGAGGGCGGGGGTCAATGTGGGTGTGGCATACCAATTATCGTCGCGGAATCTTAGAATGGTCTGTCGATTTTAAATTCACGCCGCTGTGTTCGCTTTCAAACAAATAACCATGGAATCCATCTCGTCTTCATTTCGTCCAGCAAAGGATTAATAAAAGGCTGATTATTTTTTAAAGCATTTCACCCCAAGCAAGGCTGGAGTGCCACTAGTACGCAAGGGGCTACAGAGAGTGGAAGTATGAGAAAAGACTGGGTATGGGAGGGGGATTGAGGAAAGGATAAGAACAAGAACGGGAATCAGGCTTCAGAAGATGTCGATTGACATTACGTTTAAATTTTTGAAGATTATACTTATCAAGGAAGCAAGTAAGAGGAAGGGAGTTCCACTGTCGGGAAGTGCAAGAGAAGAAGCTTTTGGGGTAGAAGAAGTGGTTATATTTAATTGTTTCGACAATAAAAGAGTGGGGCCGAGATGCCAACCTAGTAGCAAGCTTAAAATCATGCAGTCGGGGCACCAGTGAAAATAGTTCGTCAGAGCAGATGCCATGAAAATATTTATAGAAAAAAAAACAGATGGAGGCCATATTACGTCGGTGAGAAAATGACCGGAGCCGAGACTCCAAGTCAGGACCAAATACATTGCATATCCGTCTTTGGATTTTGTTGAGAACCTTGGGATGAACAGCGGCGGTACCAGGCCATATAATTGGGACAACCCTAAAATCAAAAAATGATTGGGCGTGGTGCTACCAACTCATCACAGTAAAAAAAAAAAAAAAAAAAAAAAAAAAAAGAAATTGTTAAGAATATCACAGTAAAAAATACATCCTCAGTCAGAGACCATCTCAGGGGACTGGGAATTATTCTTAGCTAGGTTAGCTAATGTCAATCCAGTACATTTTTTTTAATCATATTTTTACTCCATTTTGATGGGTACTTTTCCAAAGCCCGCTTCATATAGGGGTACTCGGACGTTTGGCCGACAGAAATTTAATCAAATGGACATTTAGCCGAAAATGTAGTGGCGTACTTACATGTATGTCGCACTCTTTATCGTAATAAAGAACCTAAAAAAAAAGAAAATTATATAAATATATATAACATATATTTATATAATTTTCTTTTTTTTTTTAGGTTTTTTTTTGACAGGCTTTTTTTTTTTTGACAGGCATTTTTTTTACAGGCTTTTTTTTTTGACAGGCTTTTTTTTTTTTTGACAGGCTTTTTTTTTTTTATCAATTCTGTATATATTATATTTTACTTCAAATATTACTGTAAGATGACAAATATTTTGCGAACAAACACATTTTACGACAGCAAAATCTTAAGCTTTTAAGATATGAAAGATCTTTCAATTTCACTTTTAATGATCATTATCTTAAAGGGATGAACTAGCTTTTATCTTACTGTTAAATACGAATTTAAATAATTAGGTGATACTTTTTACCCAAATACAGTCAAATATTTTTAAAATACTAATTTCAATAAACAAATATTGAAATAAGAAAACTTTTAACATTAAATTTAGATTTAGTAATTTAATCACTTGAAATTCAGTGGTAATTATTAGTCCTATTCTACCTTATAATGCTACTAATTAAAATAATTAAAGTATTACTTGTTACTATTTTTACTTGTACTTTTTCGGTGAAATGTCCGTCGGCCAAGTGTCCGTTCGGCCAAATGTCTGTCGGCCAAATGTCTCTCGGCCAAATATCCGTCGACCAAATGTCCGTCGGTCAGATGTCCACGGCCAAATATTTCTCGGCCAAATGTCCGGCCACGTTATATAAGTCATTTTGGGAAAAAAAATCAAACTAAACCTGTCACTTATAACATTCTAATTGCCCTGTCAGTTGGGGCTTCAGAATACGCCGACTGCATCTCTGCAGAGGGGTAAGACCCTCCCAATGTGAAATAAAGGGTTCAGCTCGAAATTCCGATCGCCTGAAGCAGACCGGAGCGTACAACGTCGTGAATATGGCAATAAAGATGGGGACAACAGTCCAAACAATGTAAATACCTCATCTCAGAAATATAGAGGATATACTCTTTATTTCGTCAAGGAAACATGGCCCAGTGGATAAAAGCGTTGGTTGGATTCAGTGACTTGACACAAAGAGTTGTGAGTTCAATGCCTGGCTACTGCAGTGATGGACAAAAACTTGGGTAGTTAAGCTAAAGGAGGATCACTGAGACATAAGTGGCATGGCACGTGGAACTAGAACAAGTGGGTGAAATAAAGGGCTCAGTTCAAAATTCCAATCTCCAAAGAAGGCCCGGAGAGTACAACGGCCGAAACGTCGTGAATATGGCAATAAAGATGAGGACAACAGTACAAACAATGTAAATAATTACAATACCTCATCTCAGAAATATAGACAGGTATTGAATAAAAATTCAGAAACTGAAGATTCGCGCACATTTGACGGCTTTTCAGCACCCCTACTTGCTGGAAGGAGTTTGAACCGAACACTTTCGACCAGATTCCCTCAGCAAAGAAATGTGTCACAGCTAATAAATGATGATTATGTTTTTAACAAATAAATTTCACTTTTGTTACATCTTAACGGGTTTCCCCACCTCCCGGTTTAAAAAAAAACAACAACAAAAAACAAATGCGACATGACTTTCCGAACGACCTAAAAAGAACGAAAAAAAACAAACAAACAACAAAAAAAAACAAAACAAACGAATGATGAAACGTTGCAAATGAAAATAAATGAGTCGACGAAAGGATGAATGATCAGAAGCGGATGCCTGTATCGTTTCCTCCTCATCCTGATTTCCTTCCGGGTCGCCCGTCTTCCGTCAATTTTTATATGCTATTGTCAACACCTTGCCACTGTCTAACACTGGGGTCACCAGTATCACTCCTTTTCTCTAAAAAGAAAATACAGCTATTTTACAAAAAACTTTATCTGTCATAAATCGATTTAATTTTACCTTATAAATTTTCCTGTAGAAATCTCACTCATGCAACGCTATTAATACTGTTACGATCTATAGCTGCCCCTTGATATATATATATATTCACACAAACACACACCGAGTGTAACAGCAAAATTGTCCATTTGTTCGATTACGTTCGATTACGTTCTTGTATCTTAGAAATGATCATATATATATATATATATATATATATATATATATATATATATATATATATAGTCGTCAGACGTACTGTTTCGCTGTATCACAGCTCATCAGTGTGACTAGACGTCTGGTTGCCTCTAGCTAGTATCGAAACCCGGTTGAATTGGCGTCAGTCGGGGATTCTACCCCTAAGCTGTTGGCTCACGGCAGGGATGAAGGTGAATTTAAGTGCATTTATCTTTAGATAAACCCACTGTGACTGAGAGAACTCGATTCGATTTACCGAAGAGTTTTGCATTACATATATTCATTGCTAAGAGCTGAACCGCTGTATCTTAGAAATTATATAATATATATATATATATATATATATATATATATATATATATATATATATATATATATATAACCATTTTTAAGATACAACGGTTCAGAGCTGAATCTAACAAATGGACAAATGGATCTTAGAAATGATCATATATATATATATATATATATATATATTTATATATTTATATATATATATATATGTATATAGTCAAACCTAATGAGCCAGACAAACCTACCAAGGTTTAACTTAGGCAGATCGTCTGACCCTGACGATCTGCTTAAGTGAAACCTTGGTAGGTTTGTCTGGCTCATTAGGTTTGACTAGGTCTGCTCTACGTTTGTATCGAGCTCTTTAGTTAGTTGTTTACTCGTATCGGGGTTTTTTCTTCGGGCCTTGAACCTGTATCTGTGCGATTATTTTCGACAGACTTTCATGTTCCTGACTCTTTCTTTTTTAAAACCTTTTTTCCCTTCGTGATTTATTTGGCTATTGTTAAATCAAGAATTCGAAGGTTTTTCGACACGAGTATAGTTACCTATATATATATATATATATATATATATATATATATATATATATATATATAAACAGTTTTAATTACATTTACCTTCCTGAATGTTCGAGAAATTTCGTAGAAAATATGTGCTTCTGCGAGAGGAATCGAACCTGTAACCCTAATGGGAACCGTCATGTTTTGAGGCTCTGTTAACCATTCAGCCACAAAGAAGCGTCTGGTTTCTAAGGTCCGAATTACACGAGCTTGGTTCTTGAGAAATTTTAAGTTACAAGCATTGCCCCCCCCCCCCCTCCGCTTCTACATGCCGATTTAAATGTTTTCCGACCTGGGGGTGGGCACAAACCATCAAAGGAAATTTGGGAGAGAAGTGCAGCGCATTTTTTTAAATTACCAAAAATCAGGGAATTATCGAATATAAATGAAAATTTCAGTCCATATTCATTAATTATTTACTTTTATAATGAATAGATTTTATTTTATTTAATAAAAAAATCTGAGAAAATATTATTCTTTTTGTAATAACCACCAATATTTTTACGACTAAATTTTACTCGAAAAAAATGTTTAAGTCGCAAATTTTTACATTTCCTTTATGATGAATCTCCGTTGAAAAATTTTTTTTTACAAAGATTCCAACACAACACAAACGGGATTGTCTGAAAAATTTGTTTTAAAACAATATTACAGTTTTCAGGACAATTTTTCATGTATTGAAATCTTTAAATATTTTTATTTTTTAAGCGATCATTTTCTCGGTTTTTATCTTTCTAGAAATGTAAAATATTGATACTAGAAATTTTATTTTAATTACTAGCCGTGGACTTCTTATTTTGACCATTCAGCCACAAAGCGGCCATTTTCTACTGGCCCGGGTGAGAGCCTATTAGTAAAAAAAAAATCAGAGATCTTCCTTAGTGGATGATCTCGGAATAAAAAATGATTTTACCGAGATATATTACCCTCTTAATTGATTTAAAAAGAACTGTTCAGAAAGAAAAGTACAATTTAAAAAATAAGCTTTACTGAAATTAGCACTCCTTTCCCAGTAGGCATGGGACCCCTACCCAGTTGAGAGGTTCGGGGTAATAAACACCGGCCCTGTTGATTATTATAGTTGATGGTGGACAATATAACTGAGGTAGAAAAAAGTAAAAAGTACAAAAAGCCAAAAAACGCTTCTGAAACTAGCCCTTTTGGGACTCCAGCCTCATCGGGGATTCCTGCGGTGTACGCACCGCACTGGCCATGTAAATACACGATGTAGATTATTAGTTGATGACTCAGAATGTGACGTCAGTTTAAAAACAATTTTTAAAATGGTGACAAGAATGAGATGAAAAAATATAGTAGAGGCCAACACGGGACCCCCCAAAAAACGCCTCATCCCCAATCGGAGTTTTCGTGGGTAAGATGCGCCGGCTCTGGTCACAAGCCTAGTTTTCCTCCTAATCAACTGTAAGAGTCAGGCCAGAAGAGAGATTAACTGCCAGTTTCAGATACCTTGATTTTGGGAGGATCTCTATCTATAAAAGGCAGGATGCGTGTGTGTGTGTGTGTGTGTGTGTGTGTGTGTGTGTGTGTGTGTGTGTGTGTGTGTAACGAATGCACGGCCGCAGTTTTCGACGGATTTGCACCAAGATTTATATGCACATGCTCCAAGTTAGTAGGAAGGCCAAGACAGACTTTGCATTTCCCAACTCCCATCGATAGTGGAAATAATCGATTTTTTCATGCTTCTACGGCAGTTTTCATGTAGTTTGCGGCCATTTTCTACTGGCCAGAGTGAGAGCCTATAGCTGGCTGCCACGAATAGGCAGGAAGATTCTATTGGCCAGCGCGAGAGCCCACAGCTGACTGACACGAATGTTAACTAGCATGCTAGCATGCAAAAAAAATCGATAGCTGCATTCGTCACAAGTGGGAAAAATTTAAATCTGCATGGCACTTTACTCCAATTGGTTCATTCGCTTGCTTAAACTCAAAGTTGATTCTGATTCCGCAGAACTGGGTTCGGTGTGAAAATGTATTTGTTGTTAACATTCTTTTTTCATTCGTTTTTTTCCAGTTACGAGTCCTTTTTTTTAAGCTGATCGTTTTGTGTTCATTTTGTTTAGGTCTTTTTTCGTAACAGATTTAATGTTTAGTATAGAGCTTAGAAAAAATTCGCAGTGTGAGATAGGCAAGAAGTAAGGCATGTAGCAACATTAGCACAGCAAAGGGCACTCCTTTAAAGGCAAGGAAGGGCAAAAATATTTTAAGTCAAGTGATAGCGACTGCTGTATGAGTCGTACGATATTTTAATCAAGCCCGGGCAACGCCAGGCCATGCTGCTAGTCTTCCATAAACTGTGGTATTGTTTGCGTAGATTTTCACTGATGATCTGAGAATGTTTCTAGGCAGATAAAAAAAGCAGAAAGAAGGTAGAACTGAGGATAGAATGTTGTTAGGTTGTATATGAGTTCCATTTTAGGTCGGGGTTGAACCTGAGTCCCTTTGAGAAAGCAACCGTTCATCGGGGCTGGGGGAAAATGCAGTGTCCGATTGGTGATGATGTACTGAAGAGACGGATATGCAAAGTAATTGGCCCTGATCTGTCATCTCGTCTGCAGTCGCTCTCTCACAGACGCGACGTTGCCACGCTCTGTCTTTTTTACAAATACTTTCACGGTAATTGCTCCGGTGAGCTGCTTTCGCTTGTCTTCTAAGCCTCATGAATTTAAACGTCCTACGAGGCTGGCATCCCGTTCCCACCCCTTCACCGTTGAAACTGTTAGATGTAGACGCCTCTTCTACTCCAATAGCTTCATGTCTCGCACATCTCGCCTGTGGAACTCCCTTCCTTATTCCTGTTTCTCTGACAAATACAATCGCCAACTATTTAAGTGTAACGTCAATCGACATCTCCAGTTGGCTTGATCTATCCACTTCCCTTCTCCACATCCTTTCACCTTTCATTCCTATCTGCTCTCGCTCCAAATCTTCTGTAACCCCCCTTGCCTTGATCGATCCACTATCTTTCTCCACATCCTCTCCTTTACCACTCCTATCTGCTCTTCCTCCAAACCTTCTGTAACCCCTTGCGTGTTAGTGGCTTCCAGCCTTGCTTGGGGTGATAAGCTTAAAAAAAAATACTAGCTTGGTTTTTGAGGAATTGTAAGCTACAAGCCATTTTTTATATCAGAGTTCAGATCAACTGCAAGGCTCTGATGATCTTGATTTTTGGAAGTGATTCCATAAACTGTTATTGTATGCCTAGATCTTAGCCCGCCAGGTATATCATGCGTTGCTATCCCTCGTCCCTCTTTCCCTCTATTCGACCTGTGAGTATCAGATTCTCCAGGCCCTCCTTTCTCATTACGTGTCCCAGAAATTTCATCTGCCTCTTCCTTACGTTAACTATAAGCTTCCTCCTTGTTTACATCCTCTCCAAAACCTCATCGTTGCTCACACGCTCGACCCATGATATCCTTAGCATCCTTCTGTAGAACCATACCTCCGCCGCCTCGAGTCTCTTCTTCATCTTTGAGGAGACCGTCCAACATTCGCTGCCGTATAGGAGGACAGATCTCACATAGCAGCTCAGTATTCTTTTCTTTGTCACCAAAGAAATCCCCCCCTGTCTCGCAGTACCCTGCCCAGCTTCTGGAATGCATCCTTGTCTATCCCAATACGTCTTCGGATCTCAGCGTCGCACCTACCGTTCTCCGTCAAATAACGCTTCCGCACATGCTTGATTTTAGTGTCCTCGACCTGCAAATCGCATTTCGGGCTCATCCTCTCACTAATGATCATGCATTCTGTCTTCTTGTTTATTCTTAGTCCCTTCTTCTCGCTCTCCTTCTGTAGGAGGTTTTGTAGTTTCTTTTCCGTGTCTGCTATCAGTACTGTGTCATCTGCGTATCTTATGTTGTTAAGATTGTGTCCACCGATGCTGAATCCCGGTAGGATTTCCACTTCTCTCAGAGTCCAGGTCTGTCCGATGCTTTATGGTGACCGTGTACTGGAGAGGTCACTACCGTCTCTCAGCCAAAAGACTGAATTTTGACCAAACATGCGTCCTTGGCAATCCCAATACGTCTACAGATCTCATTGTCGCACTTGCCGTCCTCTGTCAAAGCACTTCCCAGATATTTAAACTTCCGCACCTTTTTGATTTTAGTGTCCCCGACCTGCAAATCGCATTTCGGGCTCATCTTTTTACTGATGACCATGCATTCTGCCTTCTTGTAGTTTATGCTTAGTCCCTTCTTCTCGCTCTCCTTCTGTAGGAGGTTTTGTAGTTTCTTTTCCGTGTATAAGAAAAGTCTAGAAAGAACCGGAAACTTAATTCTGAATAAGAAACAGCGGATAAACATCTGCTCCTGTTCAAAATACCGGGTAGGATTCCTTGAAAAGATTAAGAAGGCAGTGATCAGGGAAGCACCCTCTCGGGAGTCTGTTCCACAAAGTAGCAGTTCTTGCGAATGGAACTTCCTCCTTACAAATGGTATACGACGGGAATGATACTGTGTCATCTGCGTATCTTATGTTGTTAAGATTGTGTCCACCGATGCTGAATCCCGGTAGGATTTCCAATTCTCTCAGAAGTCCGGTGAGAAGACGCATCCTTGCCTTACGCCCCTTTTCTATTTTTGTATATTCGCTGCACTCGTTCTCAATGGGCATGCAGGCCATTTGCTGCCAGTACAGGTTCTTGATTATTCTATCTTTCCCGAATATATCAAGGTTACTGAGTAGTCGGTATCACCCCAAGCAAGGCAACACAGCCACTAAGACGCAAGGGGGTAAGTTATAAAGATACAGGAAAATGGTCACTTCTTTTTACTGTTCCAGTAACTAGCTGATGTCGACTGCTGTGCACTATCTTTACAAGAAGCAGATCAGCCCGAAAATGGAGTACTGCTACCATATATAGGCTGGAGCCGCACAGTCTTCACTTTCCAGTCTCGATAGAGTTCAAAAGCGTCTACGCCGCCTTGTGGGCGATGAATTATTTCCCACCATATAAACTCCTTTCCCACAGATGAAATGCTGCAAGCCTCTAGCAACACTATCGCTATTTCCATGGCAAATGTTCTGGAAAGCTACATTCCACTAATTCAAACCATCGCGACTAAGACACGCCATGCCACGTAAACCAATCTGAACCATTCTCATTCCCGTCGTATACCATTTGTAAGGAGGAAGTTCCATTCGCAAGTACTGCTACTTTGTGGAACAGACTCCCGAGAGGGTGCTTCCCTGATCACTGCCTTCTTAACCTTTTCAAGGAATCTTACCCTGTATTTTGAACAGGAGTAGATGTTTTATCCGGTGTTTCTTATTCATGATTAAGTTTCCGGTTCTTTCTAGACTTTTCTTATTTTCTTTCCCTCCTAGTAACCTCTTGCGTCTTAGGGACATTATCGCCTTACTTGGGGTGAATTGATTTTTTAAAAAAAAGAAAGTCTAGGGTTAACCGTTATCTTTCTTGCATATTCTCCTAAGAATAACCTCTTATTTTTACTGATCATACAACCAACTAATCCTTTATCTTGAGGCGATCTTGAGCCTTGGATAGGATAAACATTAGTAAAAAAAAAAAAAAAAAATGATGTTTTTGACCAAACCAATAAAAAAACAGAACGAAACTAAAAACTTAGAGATCGTTGCAAGTGGGAAAACGAGCCACAGCTAATAAAAAAATCCATAAAATAATAATAATAATAATAATAATAATAATAATAATAATAATAATAATGAAGTCGGTAAGGGGGCATAATCATTAAAGGGGTCACGAGTCGAGAAGCTGGTTGTAATGTCAGTATATTATCTCAGTATTAAAGTATAAAACATCACTTGACACGATACGCATCGAGCAGAAAGTAATTGCCCAGAAACAGGAAGAAGTCCATCGTTGGGCCCTTCTCCTCCCGAAATGATATTTTTCATCATTTCTTTCAATTTTCTTTATTTCGTTTCAACCCACAGAATGTATTATGAGCTTCACTTCTTTCTCTCAATCGGTCCCACCTTCGTCATTTTTAGACAAACACATTTACAGGGGGGGGGGTTCTTATTTTGTTTTTACTCCCTCATTTTATCATTCTTTCCTTTTTCCTTTTCCTAATTTTAGTAATGTTGTTGTTTGTGGTGGTGGCGGTATTGGTGGTAGTGGTGGTGGTGGGTTGTTTTTTTTTTGTTGGTTTGTCTCTAATTCTCTTGATCGCTTTGCCTCCACACTATTCTCTCGGATTTTTCGTCCTCTCACATTTTCTCTCTCTATTTTCTTATTCTTTCTTCATTTTTCGTCTCATTTTAAATGTCTCGCCTGATTTTCTTTCTCTATCTCTCTCCTTATCCCTCTCTTTCTCTTTCACGCCGGTTTTTCTCATTATCAGCACAAGCCTATTTAAAACTCATTCCTATCTATCTATCTATCTATCTATCTATCTATCTATCTATCTCAGTTTATTCATATCTATCAATTTTTCTCATTCTGTTCATATCTATCTATGTATCTATGTATCTCAGTCTGTTCATATCTATCTATCTATCTATCTATCTCTATATAGCTCATTCTAACCATGTTTATTCTTCTGAGAGACTTGTCTAAATCTATCTCACTGTTCATATCTATCCATTTCAGTCTGTTCATATCTATCTATCTATCTATCTATCTATCTATTTATCTATCTATTTATCAATCTCTGTTCATATCTATCTATTCATTTATCTATCTATCTATATATATATGTATATATATATATATATATATATATATCTATCTATCTATCTATCTATCTATCTATGTAGCCCCCTCAATCTGTCCATCTATATATACGTCGTTCTATTCATGTTTATTCTTCTGAGAGACTTGTCTATATCTTTTAATCTATCTATCTCAGTCTATTCATATCTATCTCCCTATAAATATCTATCTGTCTCATTTTTTATATCTATCCATTTATCTCAGTCTGTTCATCTCTATATATCTCAGTCTACTCATGTTTATTCTTCCGATATAGTTGTCCATATTGATCTATCTTTTATATATATCTATCTTTTATATATATCTATTTTATATATATATATATATATATATATATATATATATATATATATATATATATATGTATGTATGTATGTATATATATGTATATATATATCTGGTAGAGTTACCTATATTTATCTATGTATGATAGCTTGCGTGTCTCTGTGTGTGTGCGCGCGCGCACATGTGCGTGTATGTGTGTATTTCCCCATATTTCTCTTTATCGTATTTTAGGGTCGTGGGCGTTAACTAGCTAAATCGCTTAAAAGTTGGCCTGAGCCGATAACAGCCCCCCACTACCACCCGCACAGAGTAAACAGTCCTTCCCACGACTACGTTTTCACTCCAAGAGCCCGCACCACGCTTTCTAAAACCACGATGCAATAGAAACTGATGTACAAATAAAGGGAGATCAATTCCCACAAGGCTTTCAGCCTTTTGTCCACTGTTGATGGCCGTCTAAGCGTCCACATTTATCAGGGGGAGGGGGCGCCAGGCGGAGGCAACGGAGTCACAGATATCGCCGAGATGTCAACGGAGGGAGATGTCTTTTAATTTTCTTTTTATTTATTAGCCTATATGACGTGAATACATGTGTGCTCATGCGTCGCGTTCATTTGCGCACATGATTAAGTCGTCCCAGAAGCAAATCTAATACAGCAGTTCCCTCTTATCCACGGGAGATACGTCCTGAAATCCCAAACAGATATCCTAAAATCGCGGATAGTACCGAACCCTATATATATATTATTTCTGTCCAATATACACACACCGATGGTAATGGTAATGGTAATGGTATAAGAATAACGCTACTGACACTTGAAGGAGGCACGACTCGAATTGAGGAATCAGAGAGCCGAGTTCGAATTCCAGTCGAATCCATTAGATTACGTGCTAATACCCTTGTGATACCCTTCTCTGTGGGTAAATAGCAGGACAGACTGGGTTCTATAGCCTTGGATGACAACAGGTCTACAGCAAAAAGAAATCGCAAACTACTGCGAGAAAAAAATCTGCCTCGTCAGGCATGTATCGAAAGATACATGATCGCCTGTGTGTGTATCACCCATGGCACATAACTGACTGACATATAAATATTCATGGAGACCTACCGGACACTATTCGGAATATACTTGTCGACAACACTAATATAATAGCATCATCCACTTGCAAAAAAAGGCTAAAAATAATGGAAGCCTTACTAATAAAAATAAACAAACCAACACTTAATAATATTAACTTTGAACATGGACATAATATCTTGACCGTGTTTTGAAACAAAAAAATGAATCACTTTATAAACATACATATAACAAACTATTTCTATTTCTAATTCTAACAGTTGAAATATAATCCTTGAAAATGGCTAAATGTATAGCCGAAAGCGCTCGGATAAAAAGAACATTCGGACAGTTTTTATATAATTTATCCTCTGTAAAGAAAAACTTTATTAGATCGCACGAGAAATTATATAAAAAATTAAATAAAAGCACCTTGTCAGTCGTTTTTAATGAAATGTGCTTAAAAAAAGGATTGCTGCCTAAATACACAAATATATATATATATATATATATATATATATATATATATATATATTAAGCGTTTCACCCCAAGCCAGGCGGGAAGCCACTAGCACGCAAGGGGTTACAGAGAGTTGGGACGAGAGCAAATAGGAGTGATAGAGGAAAGGATGAAGAGAAGAATAGGGGATAGATCAGGGCATCTGGAGACGTCGATTGACATTACATTTGAAGAGTTGGAGATTATAGCTATCAAGGAAACAGAAAAAGGGGAGGGAGTTATATATATGTATGTATGATGGACTCTAAGCTAAAAATCATAACATTTTTAAAATTCAACTTATGTGCGTCTTCGAGGTAAAATATTACAAAGATTTATCTGCCTAAACCACATTTTTTTTAAATATTTATATTAAAAAAAAACAGAATGTCTATTCGACTATGAGTATCCATCAGAAATAACGTTTAAACAAATTAAATGAACAATATATATATATATATATTATAAATTATAACCAACTTCGAATCTGTTAATGAATGGTGTGATCCTTGTTATTATATTATTAAATATTGTTTGTGAGAGTGATTGTCGCCATATAACTAGCTTCAGTATTTGTTTTTCGTTTGAATGATTTACGTTACATAAATTGAATACGCACTACAAAACCGATATTAAAATAACCTGATCCTAAGTGCGAAATTCCTGATAATAATTGTGACAATACTATTATTATTGAACAATTTAGTTCATGCCACTTTTCTCCAGTACAAGAACGCACATTTTTCAAATTTAAAAAAAATTCAACCTCAGCGTTGTGTCTGCAGCGCTCCAAAATTATTCTTACATTTAACAATATCTCATTACTAAAAAAGCACTCTTTCGGACCGCAATATCTTTCGATGTCGCATTACTATTCGGAATTTAACAAAAACACACTAATATGTCTACCTGAGGATGGTCGTTCGGAACGACTGAAAGCCGGCTCGTACAAAAAACTAAGACCAGATAAACCCGGAATTTATGAACAAGGATCACACCATTCATTAACAGATTCGAAGTTGGTTGTAATTTATTATTAAATATTGTTTGTGAGAGTGATTCTCGCCATATAATTAGCTTCAGTATTTGTTTTTTGTTTGAATGATTTACGTTATATATATATATATATATATATATATATAGTGGGAGTGATGTTAGTTTGTGACCCTGGGTTTCCAATAAGTACCGCGCATATATAATATATAAATAATATATATATATGCAATAATATATATATATGCAATTTTAATAAATTGCATATATATATATATATATATATATATATATATATATATATATATATACATAAATATATACATATATATATATATATATACATAAAATATATACATAAATATATATATATGCAATTTTAATAAATTGCATATATATATATATATATATATATATATATATATATGCAATTTATTAAAATTGCATATATATATATGTTCCTGAAAAATTTATTTCGGTTGAGCTCTCTGGGGAGGATGTGTGGGTTTGTAAACAGTGACTATTACGGCTAATAATGCAAGACTCTTCGGTAAATCGAATCGAGTTCTCTCAGTCACTGTGTGTTTATCTAAAAATAAATACGCTTAAATTCACCTTCTTCTCTGCCGTGCGCCAACGGCTTCAGGGTAGAATTTCCGACTGACGCGAATTCAGCTGTTTTTCGATTCTAGCCAGAGGCAACCGGACGTCTAGCCACACTGATGAGCTGTGATACAGCGAAACAGTCTGTCTGTGGATGACAATATATATATATATATATTTATACACATACACATTTCACACACACACACACAGCTAGAGACAAATAATAGCTAGCCCCAACAAGCATTCACGCTGTTTACACACGGGAGGCATGCGGGACCCGATATAAAGTGCACCTTGAGATGAAATAAGGAGTGCGACCGGGACAGCACAGCGAACCAATCAGCACTGGAATTAGTAGCACACCCTTTTCATGGCACATTTTCTAGTGTTTTTAATTTAAGTGAAATCTCCCGTGGAGGCCTGAAGAGCGGGAGCGAAACCGGTTGCTTCGATTTTAATATGTCTAGTAATATTAAACTACACACTTTTATTTCTGTGATTAATTTTTATACCTACAAAAATATTTTCATTCATATATATATTATTATTGTGTACTAACTATATATATATATATATATATATATATATATATATATATATATATATATATCAGTACTTCAGTGAGTCTGAAAGAAATCTCAACAGAATGCAGAAAGCACGCGACGGCAGTTTCGTTCTATATTTGGGACTACATCAGCGCATCCACTACCGAGAATCGAAACCCTGACAGTTGAGTTATCAAGCAAACGTCATACCAACTGTTCGAACGGGCCTCGGTAGCAAAGGTAGCAAATCAGACTCAATATAGCGCCGCTCGCTCACATATTCCGTGGTGGAACTCAACTGAACTTCTCTCTAAGCAATTTCTACGATATATATATATATATATTTTTCTTCGGTTGAAATTGAAATAGGCCTATTCCTCATCTGGGGTTTCTTTACTCTCTCTCTTTATATCTATCTATCTATCTATCTATCTATCTATCTATCTATATATATATATATATATATATATATATATATATATATATATATATATATATATATATTAAAACTTTAAAAATTAGATTAGTTGACTGACACTTGTGTTTGGACATAGATCGCCAGTGAACAAACCCAGAATTAGATATGTAGAGAGAGGAAGACGCGTGACGTATGACGTGTTCGCTATTTTTAGTCTATCCCCTTTACTACGTGTTTGCTTTCTCCTCTATCTTTTATTACTATTCAATATTCGGATCTTTACTCTATTCACTATACGAAGTACTATTAGTATTAGTATTCTTCTGAGACGTCTGGCACTAGTATTGTTCAATGACGTATTATAATTGGTATCTGTGATTACAAAGTCCGGCCACGTTGGCATTGACGAAGTATCAAGCGAGTACGTTGCCATCATAAAAGTGTCAACAAAGGGTTATTTTGACGATATAACATCATGTTAATATTATTATTCTTTTATATGCTGTGTTCCTTCTGGAAGTAGGCGTTCATGGCTCTCCACCTCCGCCTGTCCCTTGTAGCTCTCAGTAAGTTTTGTTATTTTGTTATTTCTCCCAGACCATGTTCTACCATCACTTACTTAAGCCCGTTAAGTATGTCACGCATTGTTTTCCTTGTCACTCTTTCCCTCTATCCACCTTGCGAGCATCAGATTTCCCCGGCCCTCTTTCCTCATTACGTGTCGCAGAAATTTCAGCTGACTCTTCCTGATGTTAAGTATAAGTTTCCTCTTTGTTTGCATCCTCTCCAAAACCCCATCGTTACACACATGTTCGATAAATGGTATCCTTATCACCCTTCTGCAGAACCATACCTCTATTGCTGCGAGTCTCTTCTTCATCTTTGAAGAGACCGTCCAACATTCGCTGTCGTGAAGGAAGACAGATATTACGTAGCAGTTCAGTACTCTTTTCTTTGTTACCAATGAAATACTCCTGTCTCGTAATACTCTGCCTAGGTTTTGGAATGCGTCTTTGGCCATCCCAATACGTCTTCGGATCTCGGCGTCGATCTTACCGTCCTCTGTCAGAACACTTGCCAGATATTTAAATTACCGCACCTGCTTGATTATAGTGCCTCCGACCTGTAAATTGCATTTCGGGCTCATCTTTTTGCGATAAGTATACATTATGTATGCTTGTAGTTTACGCTCTCCTTCCCTACCTTCTGTAAGAGGTTTTGTAGTTTCCTTTCCGTGTCTGCTATCAGCACCGTGTCATCTGCGTGTCTTATGTTAAGATTGTGGCTGCCAATGATGAATTCTGGTAGGACCTTTTCAAATGCTCTCAGAATTGCTGTACAGGTTGAATAAGTCCGGTAAGAAGACACATTTTTGCCATTACGCCCCTTTCTATTTTTGTATATCTGCTGAACTCATTTTTATCTTCATGCAGGCCGTTTGCTGTCAGTAGGGTTTTTTGATTATTCTAATATCTTTCCTGAATATGTCAACGTTGTTGAGCAGTGCCAACTGATCTTTGTGGCGCACTTTGTCGAACGCCTTTGCGTAGTCTATAAAACACAGGTGCACGTTCTTCTGCATTTTATTCGCTCTTTTTGATAACATTCTGAGCATGAACATCGCGTTCCTTGCTCAGCTGTCTTTAACGAACCGGCACTCTTCTTGTCCTGTCTCTGGCCTGATTCTGCTCCGTTTCCTTACAAGGAAACATTTGGCATTCATTGATCGAATACCCAGTACTGCTTTCGGTTGAAATTTATAAAATCTTTCTCTAAAACAGGTTTCACAAGTCCAGTAGCTGTTATTGCTCTTCCCAGTACTGTTTTGGGGGTTTCCTTCCTAACCTTTTGTTTGAAGTAGTGTGGAATATCTACATCATTTTGTCATTATTTTCTTTTCAAGTTACATGTAGCCATCCACTTCAGTTCTTACCGCTGTTGGTAGTCCTCAAGTGATGCCGTTTCTGTTATATGGCGCAGTTCTTTGTGATTCTGTAGCGCCAGTCTACAATATTCAAAAATGGATTATCTTTGCCTTGACCATCTCCAAAAACGTTTTAGTATACCTGGTGTAGCAGCAAAATTGTTCAAATCGTGTAACAGCGTGGGATTATTGTCCATCCCACAAAATGTTTAATATCTAAAAAAAAAAAAAAATCACGAAAGTAATTGTGTTTCTTTTTTCCAGGTTGTCAGATGAGACGTTTAGCCATCTTCACACTATTTTTCGTAAGAATCACTGAAAAACCCTTTGAGTTATTTAGCCAGAAAGAGAACAGGTTAAAATCGTTTTGCGTCAGCCCCACTAGGCCTTCCGAACTGAGAAATGATGAGAGGAAAATGATCATTCAGGCTTTCAGTAATGGTACCGACATTCATACTCTGGCTTCCATCTTCAAAGTCCATTCAAGAACCATGAAAAGAACGGTGAATATGCTTAAACGTGGGAGCAGTACAGGGGAAAACTGGATCAGGAGATCACAACAGGAAGAGGGATCATCATTTCATTTTAGAGCTAAATACATTCTTATTGCTCTAAGTAGAATCCTATGAAGTTATAAAAACCTCGGAGAATTCCAGTAAGATATCTTTAATCATTTCTAAGATACAACGGTTCAGATCTTAATCTAACAGTTGGACAATTTTGCTGTTACACGATTTGGGCAATTTTGCTGTTACACTCGGTATTTAAGGATTTTCTAAAGAAGTAATGATTTTTTTAATTTATTAATCAAACAGGTTAAACGCTATTTTAGTGAATACCCGTATTTGGGTAGACGTCCCATTTATTTATTAAACAGTATATTTATTTATTTATTATGAATATTCAAGAAATCTTATTAAAGAAAAATATGAGCTCTCTGGTAGCTGTTATCGCTCTTTCCAGTATTGATGGGAGTTTCCTTCCTAAGCTTTCGTTTGAAGTAGTAAGGACCAAATGCAGGCAAGCTAAAGAAGACTGGCTAAACGAAAAATGTGCAGAAATAGAAAGTTTGAGTACTACCAACAAAATAGACATGCATAAACAAACAAAACAACTAACAGGACATAAGTCATGCTTGTCAACAAGCTGCCTAAAATCAAAGGATAAAACACTCATATGAGAGAAGGAAAAATTCTTCAACGCTGAAGCGAGTATATTGGAGAACTCTTCCACGACGAAAGGGAACAACCAGTAATACACAGAACTACCGACGGACCTGGAATTCTGAAAACCGAATAAAAGCCGCATTGGCCAAATTGAACAGAAACAAGGCAGCTGGGCCAGACGGAATTGTAACTGAAATGCTGGCAGATGACTTTGGCATAGACAAGATCACCGACATAACAGATGAAATCTACAACAGCGGGGAAATACCGGAAGACCTCAGCAGATCTATCTTCATATATATGCCTAAGAAACCAAGCGCAAACGAATGCGAACTCCATCGAACAATAAGCCTAATGAGCCATGTGACAAAACTCATCATCTGAATTCTAATGAATAGAGCGCGCAGTAGAATCAGGCCAGAGATAGGACAAGAACAGTACGGGTTCGTCAAAGACACCGGAACAAGGAACGCGATATTTATGCTCAGAATGTTATCAGAAAGAGCGATACAGATGCAGAAGGACGTGTACCTGTGTTTTAAAGAACTACGCAAAGGCCTTCGACAAAGTACGCCACAAGGATCTGATGGAACTGCTCAGCAACTTTGATATATTCGGGAGGGATATCAAAATAATCAAGAACCTATACTGGCAGCAAACGGCATGCATGCGCATAGGGAACGAATTCAATGAATATACAAAAATAGAAAGGAGCGTAAGGCAGGGATGCGTCTTCTCACACGACCTGTCCAACCTATACAGCGAGGCAATTCTGAGAGAATTGCAAACCCTACCGGGATTTTGCATTGGCGGACACAACCTTAACAACATAAGATACGCAGACGACACATTACTGATAGTAGACAATCTAATCTAAATTACAGAATCTCCTACAGAAGGTTGCGACGGAGAGTAAGAAGAAAGGACTAAGCATAAACTACAAGAAGACAGAATGCATGGTCATCAGTAAGAGGAAGAGCCCGAAATGCGATTTGCAGGTCGGGAACACTAGAATCAAGCAGACGCAGAAGTTTAAATATTTGGGAAGCGTCTTGACAGAAGACGGTAAGTGCGACGCGGAGATACGTAGATGTATTGGGATGGCCAAGGACACATTCCCAAAACTGGGCTGAGTATTACGAGACAGCAGGATTTCTTTGGTAACAAAGAAAAGACTACTGAGCTGTACACGTGACATCTGTCCTTCTTTACGGCAGCGAATGTTGGACGATTTCCTCAAAGATGAAGAAGAGAGACGCGACACAGATGTGGTTCTACAGAAGGATGCTGAGGATATCATGGACTGAGCATGTGAACAATGATGAGGTCTTAGAGAGGATGCAAACAAGGAAGAGGCTTATACTTAACATCAGAAGCGGGCAGCTGAAGTTTCTCGGACACATAATGAGGAAGGGGGGCCTGGAGAATCTGATACTCACGGGTCGAATAGAGGGAAGGAGAGACAAGGGAAAGCAGCGCGTGACATGCCTGGCGAGTTTGGGCAGTTGGATGACAGAACGTGGTCTTGGGCGGGGGGAGCAGAGGGAAGGAACTTACTGAGAGCTGCAAGGATTAGAGGGAGGAGATGGAGAGCCATGATCGCCTACGCCCTGAAAGGACATGGCACATAAAATGAAGGAAAAGTGTGAAATGTCAACATGTTGATTGTCATTATTTTCTCATCGAGTTACATGTGCTATCCATTTTAGTTGTTGCTGTTGTTGGTAGTCCTCAAGTGATGTGGTTTCTGTTATTTGGTACAGTTCTTTGTTTGTGATTGTGTAACGCCATTTCACAATGTTCGAATAGGGATGATCTTTGCTAAGGCTTCCAAGTTTTACTCGCTCCAAGCATTTTTTAACTATTGATCTTAGAAAGCGGTTTTATACAGCTGACATGATACGCAAATAAACGACTGGATGTTTTTATGTATGGCTTGGCACTTGTGCCAAGGTAGAGAGTATATTTTCGCTTTGAATGAAATAATATATTCAACTTAAATTTCTCATGCCGTTCAAGCGGAAGAACGGTGGCGTAGTGGATATGTTTGCTGCCAGCCTACCTACTGGCCTGACGTTGGAATTGGTGCAGTATTGACTTGTTAAATTTAGGTATGTTTACAGGACAGATTCACAAAGAACCTTTAAAATTTCATACATCTAATAATTCATCGCGAACTTGTTCAAGAAATGTCAGATTATCCGGTTGTACTTCTTATTTAAAGTAGTGTGGAATGTCAACATCTTGATTATGTCATTGTTTTCTCATCGAGATACAAGTGCTATCCGTTTTAGTTGTTGCTGCTGTTGGTAGTCCACAAGTGGTTTCTGTTATTTGGTTTGGTTTGGTTTGTTTTACAGCATATCACCCTCAATGGGTTATTTAATGCCGACAAAATTTTATTGCTGGTAATATTTAATATTTCTCTTAAAAGATGTTTCAGGAAAATAGGTTTCTCAAGTCCAGTGGCTGTTATTGCCCTTTCCAGTATTGATGGGGGTTTTCTTCCGAGCCTTCTATTTGATGTGGTGTGAATATTAACATCTTCATTATGCCATTATTTTCTCATCGAGTTACATCTGATATCCATTTTAGTTGTTGCCGCTGTTGGTAGTCCTCAACTGATGTGGTTTCTGTTATTTGGTAGAGTTCTTTGTTTGTGATTTTGTAGCGCCAGTCCCCGATTTTCAAAATAAAAATAGTTTATAAATTAGGCATAATAAGGAGATAAAAGCAATAACTAATAATAAAATGGAATACTTGAAATCAAAATGTAGCGTAAAGAAGGTTGATCAGGACGTACAGGTGGTATTATGGATTGCGACTCGGAATAAGAAATCGAAGAATCGAGTTCGAATTCCGGTCGGTTTCGTTATATTCACTTAAGCGCAAATACCGTTGGGAAAGATATGAATCTACCCCACCCCAGCTATGGGTTAAATAGTAGGACTTACATCTGAAAAAAAAATAATGTTATGTTTATCCTGCGTATGACGATGAACTACATCCGACAGCAAGACCTCTGATCAGAAGGTTTTGAAGAGCTCTTGATTGCTGGTGTTTCCTGGTCCACTTGGACCCGGGGTGGAGGCACCTGTTGGGGCCCAGGCTATAGGCATGTGATTGACCCCCAAGCTGGGGTCAAACGCTGTGGAGGTCTAAAAAATCTGTTTTAATACCAGCAATTCATTTTTTAAGGAAAAATTATTACCAGCAATGCATTTTTTTAGGGAAAAATTATTACCAGAAATACATTTTCGAGAATTTTTTTTACCAGCAATAATTTTATGAAGGAAAGATTATTACCAGCAATATATGTTTGAAGAAAAAATACTTTACCAGCAATACATTTTTGAAGAAAAATTTATTACCAACAACACATTTTTGAAGGAAAAATTATTACCAGTAACGCTTTTTTGAAGGAAAAATTATTACCATCAATATATTTTGAAGGAAAAATTATTACTAGTAATGCTTTTTTGAAGGAAAAATTATTATCGCCCATACTAATTGATCGCTATTTCTAGTCTATCATCTATTACTATTCGGATCACCATTTCTATTCTCTATACTATTTCTCTATACGGATTACTATTCGGTGATTACTATTCGAAAGAGTATTATCGAGCAAGTACTATTCGTGCGAGTGTTTTTCGAAGGCGCCTGACACCAGTATTGTTCAACGGCATACGATAGTTGAATCTGCAATTAGTGGCTAGGCTCAACGTTGCTTAACTTCGATGATCTGACGAAAATTGGCGTTTTAGCGTAACATGTAACTGTTAGCTTTGTACCATATACAATAAATATCAAGTGTAATTTGATAGAAACGGGATTTTTTTTTACCTTCGGGAATCGTGAAAAGCAAAAAAGGTGTTATTATTCTGCCGGGCATGATGTTAAAAAATAAGATATTAAAAAATATGTGAGAAATTCGTGTGACAGCCAAAGTCCAAGTGCACACTGAATTAATACGAATACAGCAAAATAAAAAAAACATGTAGGGGTTGCCAGCGATTTAAAAAAAAACAAAAAAAAACAGAGTTCTAAGGGTTGTCCTTTGTCTGACGAAAGACATCAGCGTTGATAATGACTTCTTTTATAAGGCCTTGAGAGTCAACAAGGTTGTATCCTTATTAACCCGGACGGTTTGGGTTGGCTGATATATAAATCACCGTTTATCACACCGGGTGATTTTTGCTTGTTCACCGCCGGTGGCCGGGGGTGGGGATGGTAGCAATATTGAAAAAAAGAAGAAGAAAACAGACAAATAAAGAGAGAGAACGAAAAGAAACAACTTACAGCGAGAGTACTATTCGGTTGAGCCTTTTATCGTATGCGCACGCGCATGCGCAAGAAGTCTTGCATGTTAAATCCCATAGATGTGCAGCAAAAGTACATACGCGCACATCCGAGCCCGCGAGCGCGCGCTCTCACAAACACGCCTGCTGACAGACATATGTAGACGCTGGCGAATATATCCACGACACCCGTTCAGCGTTCTTTCTGGTTAGGCCCTTTGATCGAAAGTAATGGAGATCTACACCGATATTTTAGTGAATATCTCTGCGGAGGATACAGCAGTTGACAGGCACGACTCCAGTAATCTGGATAATCAGAAGCTGGCAGTTGATCTCCTCCTCTGGTGGCCCGACGGGTAAAAGACCGGCTTCTAAAACTCAATACGTCCCAAAACAAACTAGAAACATTCCACCATCCCCGAATAGACACTGAACATTCAACTATCCTGATGAACAGACGTTATCTCAAGAAGTCTTCTTGCCTTGATCGTCCTTTGGGGCCCCAGCTCACCTCAGACCTCAAGTGGAACTCATATGTATCATCTATTGGTAAAGACTCTGGAAAAATGTTCAGTCCATTGTAAGAATCTGATTCTCCCTGCTATACTTTATCTTCCTTCTTCTTTTTATACCGTGTCCCCTCAAGACATAGTCGATCATAGCTCTCCATAATTTCCGGTCTTTTTTTTTTTAGCTCTTAATAAATTTTGTTAATTATCGTATTTTCCGACTTACAAGACGCTGGGAAGACGCACCTTAATATTGGAAAGAAATTTCTAAGAAAAATAAAAGTCTTTCTCATCCAACAACACATTCACCATGCGTCCCTCACATACTGGCGCCACGTATTGTTTACATTAACTACTCGTCCGATTTAGTTTGTCTGGCAATGACATACTAGTCAAAAGAAAGGCTCCCGCCGCTGCTAGCAAACGAAGCATGTTTAAGCATGTGGCTCGGCTCCAGGAAGGTTTATAGTCTTGGAAATACTTGTAACAGCTAAGTACTGAGGTTACATCATATAAAAGGCCCGTTCTGGGTATGAAAATAAATTGCATCCGCGTCCTGGGTAAGACGATAAACTACATCCGACAGCAAGGCCTCTGTCAGGAGGTTTTGAGGAGCGTGGAACCACCTCTTAATTGCTGGTGTTCCCAGGTCCACCCTGACCCGGAGTGGTAGCACCTGTTAGGGACCCAGTTATGTGTAAATAGTTACCCCCGACCAAAAAATGGGGTCAAAACACTATGAAAGTGTAAAAATAGGTTTTAATAACTGCAATGCTTTTTTGTAAAATATTATTACTAACAATGAATTTTTTAAGGAAAAAATGATTACCAGCAATACATTATTACCAGTAATACATTATTACCAGCAATACATTATTACCAGCAATACATTATTACCAGTAATACATTATTACCAACAATACATTATTACCAGTGATAGATTATTAGCAGCAATACATTATTAACAGTAATGCATTATTACCAGCAATACATTATTACCAGTAATACATTATTACCAGTAATGCATTATTACCAGAAATACATTATTACCAGCAATACATTATTACCAGTAATACATTATTACCAGCAATACATTATTACCAGTGATAGATTATTAGCAGCAATACATTATTACCAGTAATGCATTATTACCAGCAATACATTATTACCAGCAATACATTATTACCAGCAATACATTATTACCAGTAATGCATTATTACCAGCAATACATTATTACCAGTAATACATTATTACCAGCAATACATTATTACCAGTAATGCATTATTAGCAGCAATACATTATTACCAGTAATGCATTATTAGCAGCAATACATTATTACCAGTAATACATTATTACCAGCAATACATTATTACCAGTAATACATTATTACCAACAATACATTATTACCAGTAATAGATTATTAGCAGCAATACATTATTACCAGTAATGCATTATTACCAGCAATACATTATTACCAGTGATACATTATTACCAGCAATACATTATTACCAGTAATACATTATTACCAACAATACATTATTACCAGTGATAGATTATTAGCAGCAATACATTATTACCAGTAATAGATTATTACCAACAATACATTATTACCAGTGATAGATTATTAGCAGCAATACATTATTACCAGTAATGCATTATTACCAGCAATACATTATTACCAGTAATACATTATTACCAGCAATACATTATTACCAGTAATACATTATTACCAACAATACATTATTACAAGTGATAGATTATTAGCAGCAATACATTATTACCAGTAATACATTATTACCAACAATACATTATTACCAGTGATAGATTATTAGCAGCAATACATTATTACCAGTAATACATTATTACCAGCAATACATTATTACCAGTAATACATTATTACCAGCAATTCATTATTACCAGCAATACATTATTACCAGTAATACATTATTACCAACAATACATTATTACCAGTGATAGATTATTAGCAGCAATACATTATTAACAGTAATGCATTATTACCAGCAATACATTATTACCAGCAATACATTATTACCAGTAATGCATTATTACCAGCAATACATTATTACCAGCAATACATTATTACCAGTAATACATTATTACCAGCAATACATTATTACCAGTAATACATTATACCAACAATACATTATTACCAGTGATAGATTATTAGCAGCAATACATTATTACCAGCAATACATTATTACCAGTAATACATTATTACCAGTAGTACATTATTACCAGCAATACATTATTACCAGTAATACATTATTACGAACAATACATTATTACCAGTGATAGATTATTAGCAGCAATACATTATTACCAGTAATGCATTATTACTAGCAATACATTATTACCAGTAATGCATTATTACCAGCAATACATTATTACCAGTAATACATTATTACCAGCAATACATTATTACCAGCAATACATTATTACCAGCAATACATTATTACCAGCAATACATTATTACCAGTGATAGATTATTAGCAGCAATACATTATTACCAGTAATACATTATTACCTACAATACATTATTACCAGTGATAGATTATTAGCAGCAATACATTGTTACTAGTAATACATTATTACAAGCAATACATTATTACCAGTAATACATTATTAGCAGCAGTACATTATTACCAGTGATAGATTATTAGCAGCAATACATTATTACCAGTAATACATTATTACCAGCAATACATTATTACCAGTAATGCATTATTACCAGCAATACATTATTACCAGTAATACATTATTACCAGCAATACATTATTACCAGTAATACATTATTACCAGCAATACGTTATTACCAGTAATACATTATTACCAGCAATACATTATTACCAGTAATACATTATTACCAGGAATACATTATTACCAGCAATATAATATTAGAGGAAATATTACCAGTAATACATTTTTGGAAAAATTATTACCAGCAATAAGAATCTTGTCGGTATTAAATACCCATTGAGGTTGATATGCCGTAAACAAAACTAAACCAAATGGCTGAATTAATTAGATAGCTACCATTATAGCGTAATGAATTAACATACAAATCCACGCATGAATCAAGCCAATTAGGTAACCGCCAAGCTTACTTGGGCCTGGGCGTTGGCTTAGGTTCGTCTCGGCAGACACAAACGTATTTTTCAGGGTAGTTTTAGGAAAAAAAGTGCGTCTTGTACGCCGGAAAATACGTAACTATAAGTTAATAAAAAATGACATTAAGAAATAAATGAAGATTTGCTATTAATTCTTCTTAATGCCTTCCTCTTCTATATACCGTGCCCCCTTCAAGACATTGGCGATCATGGCTCTCCACAATTTCCTATCATTTGTAGGTGTTAATATATTTTGTCTTGCTATCTCTCCTAAGCCTTCTTCCATCATCCATTTACTCAAGTTGTTTATGCCTTGTTTTTTCATTGTCCGTCTTGCTATCAATCTACCTTGTGAGTATCAGATTTTCTAAACCATCTTTCCACATTTTCTAGAAAATTCAACGGTCCCTTCTTGATGTTAAGTATAAATTTCCTTTTTATTTCCATTTTCTCTAAAACTCTATTGTTGTTCGCATGTTCGCTCCGTGGTATCCTCAGCATCCTTCTGTAGAGCCATATTTCTGTTGCTCCAAGTCTTTTCTTCATCTTTGAGGAGATTGTCCAACATTCATTGCCATTTAGGTGGAAAGATATATTCAGTATATTTTTTCTTTGTTTCTAACGAAGATTTTTTTTTCTGTTTCTTAATACTCTTCTTAGCTTTTGGAAAGCATCTTTCGCCATCCCAACACGCCTTTGGATTTCAGTGTCGCTCTTTTCGTCCTCTGTTAAAAAATCGAATATTGCTGCCCTACCTGGACTGGAACTTCTTAATCCACATTCGCCTGTTTTGGTACAGTTAAAAAACATATCCGCGTCCTTGTGGGTGATGAATTATTCCCCCTATAGACTCTTTCGCACAGGTGAAACGTCGTAAACCTCTTACTACTCAGTCACTATCTCCATGGCAAGCGTTCTGACGTGCTATATTCTTTGGTTCTACCAGTCCTGGCTTTTACATCTGAGACGCGCCATGCCACATACACGAAAATGGACCTTCCCCACTTCCTTCGTATTCCAGTAGTAAGGAGTAAGTTCTACTC
>OZ038504.1:14461549-14509049 GCA_964036315.1 Acanthosepion esculentum
GTCCATGCCTCAAAGAGATACAAAAAATTGTTCTGACAAGTACAGCCCACACTTTACGAAGGGCTTTATCTATGTAATTTTTTTATTTATTTATTTATTTTTTTTAATTTTTTTTTTTTTTTTGCAGTGGAAAGTGTCATGATACCATTTCTAACCTCAGGTCCCTGGGCGGAAACCGGAAAGTAATGTGTAAACGCCAGACATCAAAGAAAATAATAATAATAATAATAATAATAATAATAATAATAATAATAATCCAGAAACGATTGATCATCTTGTAAAAACCCGGCACGACAAGTGAGACAATTAGATGCACTGGAAAATCTGCATCTTCTACAGGAAGGAAACTGAAAGAAATTGGTATAAACACCACCCAGACCCGGTTACGGAGATAGACTCTGTTACAATTTCATGGGACTCCACAATACACACAGACAGAAAAATCAAAGCTAACCACCCAGACATTGTTATTAGAGACCACAAACAAACAAAAAAAGTGCCTCCTTATTGATATGGCAGTCCCAGCAGTGTGCAATGAATCTCTGAAGATATTCAAAAAGCTGTCAAAATACAAGGACCTTGAAATCGAAATCTCAAAAATGTGGCGCATGAGGACATTAACAATTCCAGTTGTAGTTGGTGCCCTCGGATTGATTGAAAAAGATTCCGATAGACTCACTGAAAGAATCCCTGGCAGCACATGCCTTAAAGAAAAAAAATTGTAATCACAGGTACAGCGCACACTTTACTAGGCAGGTGATGAGTTGCTTTCCTCTGTCCCTCTTACCTTAATTCTGTCTTGATTATTAAATATTCTTGCGTTAAGTCTTTTCTACATCTGTGAGATTGTCCAGCTTTTCACTGCCATATAGGAGGACTGATTTTTTGGGCACCTCGAGGTGGCATAATGGTTAGCAAGCTTGTCTCGCTAGAATATTTACGACTGAACAGTAAGTTCGATCCTCACTGGGTGCCCCATACTTTCGGCCTTGTGCCACATCTAAGCTACGCTTGGAAAATCACTAGGAAGACTGATTTTACATAAGAGTTGAGGTTTTTTTTCGATTCTAACGAAATGTTTCTGTTTCATAATACTCTGCTTAGCTTTTGGAAGGTATCTTTCGCTATCCCAATGCGCCTTCGCGTTTTCAGTGTCGCAGTTTCCCGTCGTCTGTTAAAACATTTCTCAGATATTTAAATTGTTGTACGTCTTTGATTTTGCTAACTCCCGTTTGTAATTTGCATGTTGGGCTTTTATTTTGTCTACAGATACTTTAACTCTTGTTATTTTTTTGTTTTGTTACTTTTTAATTTATTATTATTATTATTATTATTATTATTATTATTATTATTATTATTATTATTATTATTTCTTATCCAAAAATGAGATGCTTCTTGTTTCTTAATACTTTGCTTAGCATTTGGATGGCATCTTTCGCTATCGCAATTCGGATTTCGGTGTCACGTTTTCCGTCCTCCGTTAAAACACTTCCCACTTATTTAAATTGTTGTACTTCTTTGGTTTTCGCATCTCCAATTTGTAATTTCCGTCCAGGATAAAACGATAAACTACGTCCAACAGCAATGCCTCTGATCATGAGGTTTTGAGGAGCGTGAAACCACCTCTTAATTTCCGGTGTTCCCAGGTCCACTCGGACCCTGGGTGGTAGCACCTGTTAGGGTCCCAGCTATGGGCAAATTCTTAACCCCGAAACTGAGGTAAAAAGCATTATAAATGTGTAAAAATAGGTTTTAATACCAGAAATACTTTGTAAAAAATTATTGCCAGAAATAAATTTTTGAAGTAGAAAAACTATTACCAGCTATACGTTTTTGAAAAAAATATATTAACAGCAATACATTTTTTTAAATTATATTACCAGCTATACATTTTTGAGGAAAAATATTAACAGAAATAGATATTTGACAAAACAAAAATATTACCAGGAAAAAAAAAGTTGTCGGCATTAAATGACCCATTGAGGTTGATATACCGTAAAACAAAACAAAACAAACCAATTTGTAATTTGCATGTTGGGCTGTCCCTTTTGCTGCCAACCGTGCGCTCTGTCTTCTTGCAACTGATGCTTAGTCCTTTCTTCTCGCTTTCCTTCACTACTTCCTGTAGGAGTTCTTGTAGTTTTCTTTCTATGTCTGCTAACAGTACTGTATCATCTGCATATCTTATGTTGGTAAGATTGCGGCCACCAATAACGAATCCTAGTTGGACATTTAATTCTTTCAGAATCGCGTCACTGTATAGGTTGAATAAGTCTGGCGAGAAGACACATCATTGTCTTATATCCCTTTCTATTTTAGTATATTTACTGAATTTCATTTTCTATCCGTATGCAGGCGGTTTGCTGCCAGTATAGGTTATGGACTATTCTAATATCCTTTCAAAACATGTCACGGTCACCTATCAGTTAGTTCCTCCTTTTGCGCCCATACAGAAACCTCATTCAGTAAGGATCTACCTTGAGTTACTCTTGTGCCTTGATCAACTATTTTTTTTTTTAATTTTTAAATCAGTTCTTCGTAAATCCGCAAAAATATTCCTTTCTTTCACTTGACAAGTCTTCCAGTTATCGATTATTATCAGTTTTTCACAGAAACGCTTACAGGCAATGCTTCATTTTTCCCCTCCGTTCTCACCCATACAACAAATTTATTCAGCCACGCTCTACCGTGAGTGGCTTACGAGCACTTATTTTGGGTAAACATTAGTACATCCTTTTACTATAAATAACCCCGAACTATTGAATATCAACATGGTTGAATTTAAAACAAAACCTAATAGCATCCTCATTTCATAAATTTTCCATACCGGTAACTTTATGCTAATTACCGTTCGCTATTCGTGAGTATTGGCGTTTTCATTGCCATCAGTTCGTGTGTTAATAAAATCCCTGGTCACCTAAAGGTATATATATATATATATATATATATATATATATATATATATATATATATATATATATATATATAGCATTGCAGCTGCGTGTACACATACCTTTGGAAGCTATAGATCACTTTTTTCTTTTGAAAGTGATTTTATTTTTATTTTTGATTTCCCTTTCTCACGAGCCATGCACCAGCCACACATAAAACTAAAAGTTTATATTGTTTAATGTTCAGCGAACGTGTGACCGTCTTAAACAGCAGCGGGCCCCATTGCATGAAGAAATCTGGTTTTCGGCACGCTACCATCCCGACGGTCTAGTCAGAAGCCGGTAAAACTGCACCTGAAATTTTGTTTCATCCTTTAGGGAGGGTTGTTATACATACACCCACACACACATACACACATACACACACACACATTCAAACAAACACACATAAATACACATGTATGCGCTCAAAGTCGAACAAAGACGCGCACACATAGCCAAAAGTACACATATACAGATGAAACTACGTGTACGCAAACACAAAAATTTGCATGAGTACAAAGACACACATACATCTACAGGTATATAAATGCACATATACATGCGAAAAGACGGATACACAAGGACACACACACCTAGCAAAAAGCACACGGATACATATGAAAATAAATATTTTTAAAAATTAAATTATAAATAAAAAAATTTGCATAAATGCATACACATACGCACACACATATCAAACATATAAAGCAGCACATATACGTATAGACACAAATACGTGCACACACACGAGCATGGACAATGTATACACAGACACACACACACAAATACATACATACACACATACATACATACATACATATACATTATTCTCTTACATACATACATACCAAAATACGCAAACATACGGGCGCAAACACACGCATAAAACGCATAGACAGACACACACAGAATACACATTCATAATCACAAACGCGCGCACACATATGCACAAAGACGTACACACATATGAAGAAACACATACTTGTGTAGACACGAAACACTTACATATATGCAAACACACATGCACGCACACACCAATTTACCCACACTTACTCACGCACAAACGCATCCCAATATGTACAAGCATACACGCATTAAAACCACATACGCACGTATATACACACAGGAAACCAAACAATTGCACAAAAACGAAAATGCACACACAAAAACACATTTACTCGCACACAGACGCAGCCAAAGGCAAAATGCGCATGACGCATACACACAAATCGACACACGCATAAACATGCATAAAAACAAGGACATACACACATATACACACAAATGAACTAAGGTCGAGATCATATTTAAAACCTATATAATACTAAAAGTCTGTGATTGCTTGAGTTCTAGTGTTGTGCGTCCTTCCAGTGCATAATGATTTACAAGTTGTTTATACAGTAAATACTTTTATTTTAACTTAAATAGACCATGAATTAATTAAAATATTTTTAAGTTAAAGACAGACACAAAGAGATGCCGCTTTACTGTTTCGTCCAGATGTTTGTAGAGTAATTATTTATATTTCAGCTGTCTTTAAACAAACAATATTTTAAATATTTAAAAATATTTTTAAGTTAAAGACAGACACAAAGAGATGCCGCTTTGCTGTTTCGTCCAGATGTTTGTAGAGTAATTATTTATATTTCAGCTGTCTTTAAACAAACAATATTTTAAATATTTAAAAATATTTTTAAGTTAAAGACAGACACAAAGAGATGCCGCTTTGCTGTTTCGTCCAGATGTTTGTAGAGTAATTATTTATATTTCAGCTTTCTTTAAACAAACAATATTTTAAATATTTAAAAATATTTTTAAGTTAAAGACAGACACAAAGAGATGCCGCTTTGCTGTTTCGTCCAGATGTTTGTAGAGTAATTATTTATATTTCAGCTGTCTTTAAACAAACAATATTTTAAATATTTAAAAATATTTTTAAGTTAAAGACAGACACAAAGAGATGCCGCTTTGCTGTTTCGTCCAGATGTTTGTAGAGTAATTATTTATATTTCAGCTGTCTTTAAACAAACAATATTTTAAATATTTAAAAATATTTTTAAGTTAAAGACAGACACAAAGAGATGCCGCTTTGCTGTTTCGTCCAGATGTTTGTAGAGTAATTATTTATATTTCAGCTGTCTTTAAACAAACAATATTTTAAATATTTAAAAATATTTTTAAGTTAAAGACAGACACAAAGAGATCCCACTTTGCTGTTCGGTCCAGATATTTGTAGAGTGATTATTTATATTTCAGCTTGCTTTAAACAAACAATATTTCAAATATTTAAAAAATATTTTTGGGCATATTAAAAAATATTTTAAGCTAATCTGATTTAAATTTCAAGTTTATCCCAGAAGGTCTATTTCTATTAAATGCTGTAAACAATCAGTAACACTTTAAACATGAACTTGTAAACCAGACCAATAATGACATGGATGAACCGAAATATTTAACTAAATCATAATAAAATTAACTTTTATTTCAATGATATGTTGAAATCAACTGCTTTGTTTTATAATCTGAACCGTCTTAGTCTAGTAAGTTATATTTATAATGGATTTCTTTTAAAATTTATTTATAATAGCATACTTATAGAACTGATATATATATATATATATATATATATATATATATATATATATATGTTATGTCTGTGGGAAAGTAACTGAAGCCGAGATGCCAGGTGAGGACTAATAGCATTTCAGGTTCTTTTGATTTTGACACAAATCTCTAGATACTTTTGTAGGAGTAGATAGGTTCGCATGTCGTCCCGTTTATTCTCCTCCCCAATCTTATGGTGAACTTCTAAGCATGTCGTAGATGCGATACAAGGCTGAATGTATGGGATACACAGTGAGGATAGAACTCACTACTCATTTGTATTTTTTCTAGCGAGATAAGCTCTCTAACGATTACACCAAGTCGAGGTACCCCACCACAGTCTATTGAACAGGAGCAGAGGTTTATCCCTTGTTTCCTGTTTAGGATTAAGTTTCTCTTTCCTTCTAAAGTCTTCTCATTCTCTTTCACTTTCAGTAGCCCCTTGCGTCTTAGTGACGTTATCGCCTTGGTTGGGGTGAATTGAAGCCCCATACCAGATGTAACAGTAATAAAAATAAATAAATGCCTATTAACATTGTTTCGGTTTGGTTTCTTTTCTATAAGGTCATATCAACCTCAATGGGTCATTTAATGCCGACAACTTTTTTTTTCCTGGTAATATTTTTGTTTTGTCCGTACAGCTAGCAACATTAGAGGCCTTGCTGTTGGGTGTAGTTTATCGTCTTACCCAGGACGCGGATGTAGTTTATCGTCATACCCAGGACGCAACACTCTTTCGTCTTCATCTGGAAGTTTTTTAAAAAAAACGCCATAGAAGCCGGGTAGGGGATCATAGAAGCTTCTAAATATTCAGTAGGTGCAAGCACATTTCGAAAATGGTTTGAAATAGTTAATTTTTTTTTTCAGAGAGAATAAATGTTTGAGCTTTTCACCATTTTATTCTGATAGGTGGGAAAGATAATGCTCAACCCTTGACTTCAGTAGGTTAAGATTGTAGTGATCGGGAAAATATCCTCTTGGGAATCTGTTCCAGAGAGCAGTCGTTCGCGGTGTCGTATCCTCTCGGTACTCCAACATTTTTTTTTAAAAAAAAACAACTGGAAGAAGAGGCTTAACCAGCGTTGTTGCAAGATCTGTTCAGGATATAAAGAGGCGTAAAAAGCAATCGAAAAATACCTACTGCGGTCAGATGAAAATGGTTTGAAATAGTTTTTTTTTTTCAGAGAGAATAAATTTCGGCTTTTTTTTATCTTCTCAGAAAAAAAATTCATTTCATGTTTAAAATAGGATGACGATTTCCCAGTCAAAATCTTTGAGCTGTGCATAAATAGTTCACGAGTGTTTTCACCATTTTTAATCGTCAATATTTGCATGGTTCGGTTCAGAGAATGGCTTAAGGATTCTTGTTGCTAATTAAATCGATAAGAAAATTCTTTGGGGGTGATTAAAAATTGTTTTTAGTATTCTGCCTTTTTTGTCTTATTTTTTTCATTAGATATATTCAGGTAGGTTCGGGTAGAGATTCAAAGCAGTAAATATTGTTTTTTACACTGTACAAAGCCAGGGAGCCATTCAAGGAAGAGGGTAAGCAGCACGGTTTATGCTGATAGCTGACAAAGATAACGCTTAACCATAGACTTGAACAGGTTAAGATTGTAGTGATCGGGTTCCAGAGAGAAGTGGTTCGCGGTGTCGTATCCTGTCGGTACTTCCACATTTTTGTTTAAACAACAACTGGAAGACAAAGCTTAACCAGTGTTGTTGCAAGACTGGTTCAAGATATAAAGAGGCCTCAAAAGCAATCGAAAAATACCTACTGCGGTCAGATGAAAATGGTTTGAAATAGTTTTTTTTTGGGGGGGGGGGGGTCAGAGAAAATAAATTTCGGCTTTTTTTAACTTCCCAGAAAAAAAAAATTATTTCATGTTTAAAATAGGATGACGATTTCCCGGTCAAAATCTTTGTTATATGACTAGCTAAATAGTTCACAAGTGTTTTCACTATTTTTAATCCTCAATATTTGCAAGGTTCGGTTCACAGAGAATAGCTTAAAGATTCTTATTGCTAATTAGAGCGATAAGAAAATTCTTTGTGGTGATTAAAACTTGTTTTTAGTATTCTGCGTTTTTTGTCTTATTTTTTTAATTAGATATATTCAGGTAGGTTCGGGTAGAGATTCAAAGCAGTAAATATTGTTTTTTTACACTGTACAAAGCCAGGGAGCCATTCAAGGTAGAGGTTAAGCAGCACAGTTTATGCTGATAGCTGACAAAGATAACGCTTAACCCTAGATTGAACAGGTTAAGATTGTAGTGATCGGGTTCCACACAGAAGCGGTTCGCGGTACTCCCACATTTTTTTAAAAACAACTAGAAGACAAAGATTAACCAGCGTTCTTGCAAGACTGGTTCAGGTTATAAAGAGGCCTCAAAACTAATCAAAAGAAGCGTGCCGCAGTCAGATGCTCATTTTGCTGTGGAAGAACAACCAGGAAGAGAATAGGGTAAAAGACTTCCGGCTTACAAACTCTCCTCAATACTGACCTGAAGATTCTGGCCAGGATCCTGACAGACCTTCTGCAGTTTTGGCGGACAAGATGATCGGCTCCGACCAGATATGCGTTGTGAAGGGATGGACAATCTGCACCTGGTGCGCACCATGTGGATGAGATAGACTACGGCACGGGCGCTGCACTGGTCAACCTAGATCAGACAAAGACCTTTGATAGAGTGGGCCATCATTTCATGAAAGCCACATTAGAGGCCGCCGGGTTTGGCGAAATCTTTCGTACGTGAATTGAACTCTTATACTAAGCTCCCGGTGCCGAAATACAAGTAAATGGCAAAAGGTCCAAACCGTTCAACATCACGAGGTCCATTAAGATCACTAACGACCACGAAACTCTCCTTCTTACGACATGCGCTCTCTAGCGACCACAAAACTCTCCTTCTTAGGGAATCCGCTCTCTAACGACCACGAAACTCGCTTACTTACGACATACGCTCTCTAGCGACCACGAAAGGACATCCGGTCTCTAACAGCCACGAAATTCGCCTTCTTAGGGCATCCGCTCTCGAGCGACCACGAAACTCTCCTACTTACGATATCCGCTCTCTAGCGACCACGAAACTCTCCTTCTTAGGGCATCCGCTCTCTAGCGACCACGAAACTCTCCTACTTACGATATCCGCTCTCTAGCGACCACGAAACTCTCCTTCTTAGGGCATCCGCTCTCTAGTAACCACGAAACTCTCCTACTTACGACATACGCGCTCTAGTGACCACGAAACTCTCTTACTTACGATATCCGCTCTCTAGCGACCACGAAACTCGCCTTCTTAGGGCATCCGCGCTCTTACGACCACGAAACTCTTCTTCTGGCGATATACGATCTCTAGCGCCCACAAAACTCTCCTTCTAGGGCATCCGCTCTCTAGCGACTACGAAACTCTCCTACTCACGACATACACTCTCTAGTGACTACGAAACTCTCCTTCTTACAACATCCGCTCTCTAGTGACCACGAAACTCTCGTTCTTAGGGCATCCGCTCTATAACAGCCACGAAACTCGCCTTCTTAGGGCATCCGCTCTTTAGCGACAACGAAACTCTCCTGCTTACGACATCCGCTTTCTAGCAACCAAGAAACTCTCCTTCTTATGGCATCCACTTTCTAACGACCACGAAACTCTCCTTCTTACGACATCGGCTCTATAGCGACCACGAAACTCTCCTTCATAGGGCATCCGCTCTCTAGCGATCACGAATCTCTCCTTCTTACGACATCCGCTCTCTAACGACCCCGAACTTCTTCTTAGGACAACGCTATTTCTGAGCCTTGCCTCTTCGCAACATTATTTTTGTTTATGTATTTTTCTTTAACAAAAATTTACTTGGCAATATTTATTTCTTCTTAAGTCTTCGTTTTGATTGTTGTTATCTTCGGTCATTCAATATCTGCTGAATATCTGTTTACGGACCAAAACAGCGGGTATAAGCTGCTCGAGTGCAACTTACATCTCACCCATGGAATGCGATGGAAATGAGCATGGCGGGTCCTAGCCGTGAAGGCTCGAACTGGTGGAAGTAAGGACTGTAGTTTGTCTGAGCACTTTCCATGGAAATAGCGATAGAGGAATGAGAAGCTTACTAAATTCATTTCCAAGTTTACTCTTCACTGATTGTATACTCTTTAAATATATTTTTTTTTAAATTATCGCAATTTTTTGTGGGGTTATCTTCCCCCAAATATTTTCTCAATTTCATCAATTTTCATGCTCTGAGTTTTTTTCCGCAGGGTTTTATCGTTATCTTCGTAGTTCATTTTCTTTTATTGTTCCGTTTCCTTAATAACTTTTTCCTGTCCTGGGTATGACGATAAACTACATCCGTGTCCAGGGTAAGACGATAAACTACGTCCGACAGCAAGGCCTCTGATCAGGAGGTTTTGAGAAGCATGGAACCACCTCTTAATTGCTGGTGTTCCCAGGTCTACCCTGACCCGAGGTAGTAGCACTTGTTAAGGTCCCAGCTATGTGCAAATAGTTAACCCCTAAACTCGGGTCAAAACACTATGAAAGTGTAAAAATAGATTTTAATATCAACAATAAAACTTTTGAGGAAAAATTATTACCAGTAATGCCTTTTTGGAAAATATATTACCAGCATTAAAAATCTTGTCGGTATTAAATAACCAATCGAGGTTGATATGTTGTAAAACAAACCAAACCAACCTTTAATAACTTTCCTTTTTACCATATTCTCTTATACTCAGTAACCCCCTTGCATCTTAGTAGCTTTAATGCCTTGCCTGGGGTGAAATGATTAAAAAAAACTTTGCTTTAACGAACGAGACTGGGATATATTTTCTTCTGCTCTACCTGTAATGTCTGCTGGTCGCGTGAAATTCAGAATCGACAATTATTTTTTGTGTTGCTGAATTCATAAAACATTAAGCTTTAGTTTAAGGTTTAGTTTCTCACTAGGCAATTGATGACATCAAAATGAAGAGTAAGCTATGCACGCTCTGGTGGCGCAATCGGATAGCGCGCCGTACTTATAGACAGTACGATGAGATATGCGGAGGCTGTGAGTTCGATCCCCACCCAGAGCAGTGTCATTTTAATTTGTAATACTCCCAGTTTGCTCACAAATTCGTTCTCAACAAATCCCTATCACTTGCAGCTCTTTCGTTTTCTTTTACCATCGTTCCCTCTCCGACTGTCATCCATTTTCAGCAGATTACAATTTCCCTCTGTGCTTCTTGCATTCAATATGTCCTGCGTGTGTCAAATTCTCCAAGCCTTCTTTCCTCATTATGCGGAGACTTATTCTACGTACAAATCTTTTTTCTATCATTTTCCATCCTTGGATTGTCATCCATTGATACAAGCTTCTTAGGTAGGTTACTCGCTATTTTCCACTATCCGTCTTGCCTTCAATATGTCCTGCGTGTGTCAAGGTCTCCAAACCTTCTTTCCGCATTATGTCTCCTAAAGATTTCAACTGACTCTTGCCTCTAAGCATTAGTGCCATTTTTTGTTTCCATTTTCCTTAAAAAGTCCCCTTTGCTCACATGTTTCGTCTGTGGTAGGCAACTCCCGGTCTCCGGGCTACATGTGGCCCGAGAAAGGATTTTTGCCCGGCCCGCATGCTTAATGCATGGACACTAATTATCTAATTTGTGGAGCAAATTGCAGAAATATCAGTTGGAGTTAATCGACTTACAACGCGACGAATTTTTAAATCAAAATTTAATTCCGAATCCACTGCTAACTTGCGAAGGACTTTATTTCGAAAATGATTAATGTCGTTTAAGAACCAGGTTGGATGATGACCATTTGAGTGACGCTTTGCTCCTGTCATGAGCAGCTATTTCGCCTGATGTGGAGAAGTTATCGAACAATAAGCAGAAGCAATTGCCTCATTAATTAATTTGCAATTTCTAACTGCATTTCGTTTGTAGTGAGGAACGCGCACTTTTTGTGGTTTGTGTTAGTTGTTTTTCTGTTATACCTGCAGTAAAATAAGGAACTTTGTTTAGATAATGTAACATTAAGCCTTGTTTCTTTCCATTCTTTCTTTTCTTTAAGCCTCCAGACCAAGACAGCCTTCTGGAAGTAGCGGTCTGGGGTCGAGACAGTATATTTTTAGTACATTTGGTGGTGGAGTAATGGATAGAAGCTCGGACTGAGGAATCGGAGAGAGCCGAGTTCGAATTCCAGTCGAATCCATTGCATTCACTTACGTGCTAATACCCTTGGGAAAGGTATGAATCCTCTTCTTCTCTCCCCACCTATGGGTAAATAGCAAGACAGACTGGGTTCTATAGCCTTGGATGGCAACTGGTCTACCAAAAGATACATGATTGCTTAAGTGTGTATCTTGCATGGCACATAACTGAGTAAAATTCACTTACGTGCTAATACCCTTGGGAAAGGTATGAATCCTCTTCTTCTCTCCCCAGCTATGGGTAAATAGCAGTACAGACCGGGTTCTATAGCCTTGGATGGCAACTGGTCTACCAAAAGATACATGATTGCTTAAGTGTGTATCTTGCATGGCACATAACTGAGTAAAATTCACTTACGTGCTAATACCCTTGGGAAAGGTATGAATCCTCTTCTTCTCTCCCCAGCTATGGGTAAATAGCAGTACAGACCGGGTTCTATAGCCTTGGATGGCAACTGGTCTACCAAAAGATACATGATTGCTTAAGTGTGTATCTTGCATGGCACATAACTGAGTAAAATTCACTTACGTGCTAATACCCTTGGGAAAGGTATGAATCCTCTTCTTCTCTCCCCAGCTATGGGTAAATAGCAGTACAGACCGGGTTCTATTGCCTTGGATGGCAACTGGTCTACGGTAGAAAGAAATGGCAACATACTGGCGGAAATATCTGCCTCGTCAGTCATGTATCGAAAGATACATGATCGCCTAAGCGTGTATCACACATGGCACATAACTGACTGAGATTCACTTACGTGCTAATACCCTTGGGAAAGGTATGAATCCTCTTCTTCTCTCCCCAGATATGGGTAAATAGCAGGACAGGCCGGATTCTATAGCCTTGGATAGCAACTGTTCTACCGCAGAAAGAAATGGCAACCTACTGCGAGAAAAAAATCTGCCTCGTCAGTCAGGTATCGAAAGATACATGATCGCCTAAGCGTGTATCACGCATTGCACATAACTGACTGGTATCATGGCCCTATTCCGAGACACTGCATCGCTGTCTGTCCCGCTCTCTCTGGTTGCCGACCACTGGTCTATGGTATTTTCAGTATTCCTCCGTCGAACTACGGCTCAGTTGCCTCAAGTATCCTCTTCATCTGTGAAGAAATTGTCAAACATTTAATGTAATATAGCGGGAATCATATTACACTGTAGTCCAGCAATCTAGTTATATTTTTTTGCTTCTCACATAATTTTACTGTTTATGAATACTTTGCTTAGCTTTTGAAAGACAACCAACGCTTTTCAAATGCCCCTTTAGATTTTGATGTGTAATTTCCTGTCATCTGTCAAAACACTCTACAGATATTTAAACTTCTGTACTTTGTAGCTCGTAACTTGATCTTCTCCTCTTTTTGGCAACATATTTCTTTTTTGTTTTGCTAAAAAACGACAACTTGCTAACGAATTGGCTCTCATCAACCTCTTATCATTCGTAGCTGTCAGAAACACACACTTATTATCTATCAGTTTGTTATAACAGCTTACAAGAAACAAAAATGTAGGAGAATTTCCCATACCAGCTCAATGACCGTTGCATCGCATTTGTAAGGTCATCGGTCAAAATCATGGTTCAGCTAAATTTCAAAGTAATCCTTGTTCAGCAAAGTTTCGGCAAAATTATTGTTCAACAAAATTTCAGCAAAATCATTGTTCAGATAAATTTCAAAGTAATCCTTGTTCAGAAAAGTTTCAGCCAAATTATTCAGATAAATTTCAAAGTAATCCTTGTTCAGCAAAGTTTCGGCAAAATTATTGTTCAACAAAATTTCAGCAAAATCATTGTTCAGATAAATTTAAAAGTAATCCTTGTTCAGAAGAGTTTCAGCAAAATTATTGTTCAGATAAATTTCAAAGTAATCCTTGTTCAGCAAAGTTTCAGCAAAATTATTGTTCAACAAAATTTCAGCAAAATCATTGTTCAGATAAATTTGAAAGTAATCCTTGTTCAGAAGAGTTTCAGCAAAATTATTGTTCAGATAAATTTCAAAGTAATCCTTGTTCAGCAGAGTTTCAGTAAAATTATTGTTCAACAAAATTTCAGCAAAATCATTGTTCAGATAAATTTGAAAGTAATCCTTGTTCAGAAAAGTTTCAGCAAAATTATTGTTCAGATAAATTTCAAAGTAATCCTTGTTCAGCAAAGTTTCAGCAAAATTATTGCTCAACAAAATTTCAGCAAAATCATTGTCCATTTTTTTAAAACTGCGGTAAACTGCACAATTTGTATGACTTAAGAATTCAAATCATTTTTTTGTGGTACTGACACATGCCCTCCAGTGCCACATTCTGCTAGGCGATAATCGTTTTTTATCGAGCCACCATCTTCAGACTGGTTGCCAATCAAGATTACTTATTCCAGCTTACCCTACAATTTAATCCATAGCTCGGTGGGGAAGAGAAATGTGCATATATATACACACACACACACACACACACATATATATATATATATATATATATATATATATATATATATATATATATATATATATATATATATATATATATATATATATATATATATATATGTCGTTATATCTTTCCTAAAGCTTTTCGTGCAAAAGCAAACGCAATGAACTCGACCAGGATTTGAACTCCTCTCAACAAATTCTCATTTCGCTTCTTTCCACCCGCACTTTCGGGAAAAGGGCTTATCTATTTTAACGTTTCATTCCATTGATTAGACTGATTTTTCTCTAATCTTTTCTGCAAGTGCATGTGTTTATTTGGGGGGGGGGGTCCATTTCGTTCAAAACATTCTCAAATTAATCAATTTCCAAGTCTTGATCTTTTTTGAGACTGTTCTTAACCACTGGATTAACTATCTCCATTTCTAAATTTTGCAAATCGCTCCCTGAACATACTTGCGCCTACTGCATATTTATAGCAATTTTTTGTGATCCGCTGACAAGCTTCTGTTGCGTTTTTTACTTCCAGATTAAATATGATGACGAAACAGTATGGAATGTTCATTTATTTTTACTGAGCCATGATTTTCATTAAAAATAAATTTAAAAAATTGTTACATTTTCTTAACCATTTCACTCCAAGCAAGGCAATGAAGCCACTAAGATGCAAGGGGGCTACTAAGTGTGGAAGAATAGAAAGAGAGAGAACAATAAAAGAACAGGAATTAAAAAGACGGAAGATGATGATTGACAATGTAGTTCAAGTATTGTTTGGAAAGGAAAGCGCAAATTCACACGCGAAAAGAAAATTTATTGGTGCTACAAATGATAGGAATTGCGAGCCAAGTTGGGGCTATTATTTAATAATAAAAAAAGATGCTCCGGGTGAGGTTCGAACTCACAACCTCCGCATTTCTCCTACTGTCTATAAGTACGGCGCGCTAACCGATTGCGCCACCAGAGATTATCTATCAGGTGCACTATATTAGATGCTATTGTTCGTCTGCAGAAAAAGAAAACTGAAGTATTTCGAATTCAGCAAGACAAAGAAAAATTGACGATTACGGATTTCAATTGGACAAACAGCAGACATGACAGATAACACGTAAGAAAGTATATCGTTGATCTAAGCAACACGTTTTAATCATTTCATCACATGAAAGGGGTTAAATCCACTAAGACGCAAAGAGTTACAAGATGTGAAATAATATGAATTTTTTTTTCTAAAAAAAAAGCTATTAAGGAGGGAACAATAAAAGAACAGGAATTAAGAAGACAGACGGTAACGATTGACATTGCATTTAAATTTTGGAAGATCAAAGATGGCCGTAAAGCATGAAGCCGGAAGAGAGTTCCACAGGCGAGAAGTGAGAACAATAAAGGAAGAGGAATCAAGAAGACAGTAGATAACGATTGACATTGCATTTAAATTTTGGAAGATCAAAGATGGCTGTAAAGCATGAAGCCGGAAGAGAGTTCCACAGGCGAGATGTGGAAACAATAAAGGAAGAGGAATCAAGAAGACAGTAGATAACGATTGACATTGCATTTAAATTTTGGAAGATCAAAGATGGCTGTAAAGCATGAAGCCGGAAGAGAGTTCCACAGGCGAGAAGTGAGAACAATAAAGGAAGAGGAATCAAGAAGACAGAAGGTAACGATTGACATTGCATTTAAATTTTGGAAGATCAAAGATGGCTGTAAAGCATGAAGCCGGAAGAGAGTTTCACAGGCGAGATGTGGAAACAATAAAGGAAGAGGAATCAAGAAGACAGTAGATAACGATTGACATTGCATTTAAATTTTTGAAGATCAAAGTTGGCTGGAAAGCATGAAGCCGGAAGAGAGTTCCACAGGCGAGAAGTGAGAACAATAAAGAAAGAGGAATCAAGACGATAGTAGATAACGATTAACATTATATTTAAATTTTTAAAGATTAAAGTTGGCTGTAAAGCAAGACGAAGGAAGAGAGTCCCACAGGCGAGAAGTGCGTGAGAAAAAAACTCTTAGCCTACAGCTTCTAACCATTTCAATTATAAAATCATGAGACCTTGCCTCCAATCAAGTATTGCACTTAAATTAATAAATTCTAGATACTATCGAGGGAAGTTTACCATGAAAGTATTTATAGAAAAGGCACAGGGAAGCTACATTACGGCGGTGAGAAAAATGACTAAAGCGGAGATGCCAGGTCAGGACTAATAGCATTGCAGATTCTTCTTTGTATTTTATTAAGAATCTCTAACTATAAATCCGAAGCACTGGATCATGTATACGAGCAATGTTCATTGTATGGTTCTATTGAACATTGTCAAGAAAGGAGACCAGTCGTCAGAAAAAGAAAGATGAATGAACACGTAGTCACACAAACTGTTTCGTTACGAAATTTCGGGAAGTTCACCAAGTATACAAGATATCTGAAGGAAGCAGATTGATATATAATCATAGAAGTCACGGGTCGGCAACCTTTTGCTAAGTATGTGTCGACTTAGGGTTTTAAAATCATTCAGTGTGCCAACAGCATACGTATTTTTATACAAGTCAAGGTCAATCTACCTGTTTTACAATATATTTTATATAGAAATATATACAATAATATGTAACCCACACTAATAGAAATAAACTGTTTTTCAGGTTCTGGCAAATCTCATCTCCAAGCATTGAATTCCATTCGGATATGAAATTCACAATCAATTCTTCTTTGTTGCTCAACTGCTTTCTCGGGAGCCTGTACTTTATAATGCTTCATAGGTTTTCTATGGAGTTGAGGTCAGGAGATTGGGGCGGTCATGTCATAACACTCACCTGCTTCTCATCAAAGTATTCCTTCATCAATTTTAATTTGTGACAGGGAGCATTAGCCTGCATAAAAATGAGCTGGGTGGGGTCGATTAACACCCATTCGGCAGTGCTCACTCGTTGGACTTCCATTAATAATAAAAACTTTAAAAAGCTTTTAAAAACAGTTTATTTCTTTTAATTTGGTTTACATCTTATTGTATATATTACACTATAAAATATATTGTAGAACAGGAATATTTACATTAATTTGTATAAAAATACGTATGCTGTTGGCACACTGAATGACTTCAAAGCCCTAAGTCGGCCAAACTTAGCAAAAGGTTGCCGACCCCTGATATACACAAGAACCAAAGCTGCATTTCTTTTTCCATCAAGGAAACGACATTTTGTGACAAATTTGTCCATGGAGACCAACCTGAGCAGTTTTGAAACAGTTAAATTTCTTATTTTATAATTTTTGGGATTTTAAATTTTATAATACAACAATAAATGGCATCTCTCCTTTCGTTTTTGCTTTTCCCCTTATGTTAGATAACGTGAGACACAAATGTGGTGTAGGACACAAAGGCCGGCAACCTTTTGCTAAGTATGTGCCGACTTAGGGTTTTAAAATAATTCAGTGTGTCAATAGCATGCATATTTTTATACAAGTCAAGGTCAATTTACCTGTTCTATAATATATTTTATATAGTAATATATAGTATATATACTTTAGTATATATTAATATTGAAACAGCTAAATATCTTCTTTGCGTTGTAGTAGTTATTGGTTCGGACTTCGTGATGTCATTTGCGACTGCGTGCCATTGGAAATTGCTTGGTGTGGCCTAGTGTGGCAGGCGTGCCGTAGGTTGCCGATCCCCTGATATAAGCAACCAAGATGATCAGACTGGCACGAAATAATTATTGTTTAATAGTAAATCATAATTGTCATTGTCTTAAGTTGTCAGAATTTCTTAAATATTTTCACGAATTTCGTCTCATTTCTATGCGGTTTGGTTACACCTCGTAATAACGTAACAGTGTTGGAAGAGACAAGATAAAAGGGGGTGATCTCAAGTGTTTCGTATTTTATGACCAGCGATAAATCTGTGAAATGGAACCTTCGAGACGGCTAACCACTTGACCAAAAGAGAATAAAATAATACATAAATAAATGAAAACTCACAGGAAAAAGTGACAACAAAACCGGACATTGAGAATTTCCGGTTAAAGGCTTATATTAACAGTTACAATCGGGATTGAAGTAGTTCAGTTCTGGACTACCCGTTTCTGGACAGATTATCCATCGAGGTAATACCAATGCTACTCGTTAGAATTCGTAACCACGCGTCGTGATGTTGGCGGAAGAGTTTAGAGGAGAAATTGATCTGTTGTTCCTACGTGTTAACTACCAACCCACCCAGACTCTGCAAGAGAGTCCGAATTCCAGTCGAGTTCAATGCGTTAATTTATACGCAAATATCCTTAAGAAAAGTGTGAATCCATCTCCTCCCTTCCGGCTATGGGTTAAATAGTAAGACTTGTATAAGTCATCGTTATTTTCAAAATATTGCTAATGCAAGATTCATAAGCAAAAAAAAAAATATTCTTACAGTCGAAAATATATTTCGGCTTAAAATAATACACCTAGGGTCGATAAACCGTAAAAAACAAGTCAATCAATAAATTAAACCGTGCAAAAGGAGCCCCTCACTCTACTACATGTCAATGTTCGCAAGGTAATATTCATAAGGTAGTATTTATAATGTAGTATTTTTTGAGGTGGTATATTTTAGATATTCAATCATTTTATTGGTAACTCCTGCTATTATATAATTCGCTTTTTGCTCAATATTTTGTAAAAAAAAGTCTCAATTTTCATGAGGTATTTTCCATATAAAATACAAATTTTATTGTAACCTAAATATGTACAATTATGGATCCTATACAAAGATAGGCGAACAATTTTATAGTTAAGCGTTTATTTATTGTAAAAATAAAAGCAAATATAATGTAAGTATAATGTCTTGTAACACTATATTGAGACGTGTTCGTCTCGGCAATATTACCACTGGCGGACCGCTAAAGGCCCACCGACGTTTAAATAGTCTGGCGAGCGCATTTAAAATCTTATCTGGTGCTTCTACTATATATCTCGTTTTCAGTCATTTTCCCATCGCCATGACGTGGCTTCCCTTTGTCTTTTCTAAACATATTTTCATGGCAACTTTTCTGGGAAACGTTCCTCCTTGACACTTCGATTCAGGGCCAGTATAAGGATATCATGACCCCCTTTAATCTATGAAAAGGACCCCCTCTACTACATGCTAATTTTCGCAAGATAATATTCATAAGGTAGTATTCATAATGTAGTTTTTTTTAAGGTGGTATATTTTAGATATTCAATAATTTTATTGGTAACTCCTGCTATTATATAACTCGCTTTTTGCTCAATATCCTGTCCAAAAGTCTAAATTTTCATGAGGTATTTTCCATATAAAATACAAATTTTATTGTAACCTAATTATGCACAATAATGGTTCATAGTCAAAATAGGGGAATAATTCAACTAGGAACATTGAAAATGAATACAATGTATCTAAATACAAATTAGAGGCATGTTATAATAGATCCCCCTACACGCAAGCCACCAATCTGCCACTGGGTGACAATGCCACTAGCGGTTACCTCGGTGGCCCGCTGTCGGACAGCCGGCGTGTTCGTCTCGGCAATGTTACCACTGGCGGACCGCCAGCCATTAAATGCTATTTATAACAGTCAATGTTATTTTTAGTGAGTACACGTGTTTGAGTATACATCAGGGCCGGTGCGTACTACTTGCGAACTCGACCGGGGAGGGGAGCTTGACTGGGGGCCCCGGGCTGTCCTTTATAACCCTTGCTATCTTATCAACATTTCTACCTACATTTATATAACTTACAAATTAAACTAAGCATTACCGACTATTAAAGGATTAAAAATTTTCCATGATTTTGACGTCATTCTGGTGGGGTGGGGGTGCTCGTCCAGAATCAGTGGATTTGTTTGGCTCATGCTAAATCTTGAATCTCGAAAAAACACTGTATAAAATTCATTATTTTTTTTATCCATAACGTTGAATGAGGTTAAAATTATTAACAAGAAAAATCTCAAGTTGATTTTGAAAACTGCCGCAAAACATGGTGGATTTATTTAAGCATAAACCGTCTTCGATCGGGTCTTTCGTTACTGGGAATTTTGCCGTTCAATTGGAGCAGTTTAAGTTTAAAATCACCCCCCACAAAAAGATTAAAGATTTTCGATTTTTCACCAGCCAATTTGGACTCAAAACGGGCACTGAAGAATTATCTATCAAACAAAAAAGTTTCATCAAAATCGGATGAAAACTGTGGAAACACATAAACAACATCCAACACACGCGCACACACATACATACATACACACACCCATACATACACACACCCATACATGCACACACATTTTGAGAATTATAGATATAGATAATATTATTGTAATAATTTAAACAATTTATTTTTATTAAAGTTTTTATGAAAGATATATATCCAAGAACAGATAGTAAATAGTAAAACGTTGCTGAGAGTTATAATGGACAGGAAGTAGTGGAGAGCCATTGTCACCAACAATTTGGATTCAAAACCGGCACTGATGAATTATCTATCAAACAAAAAAACTTAATCGAAATCGGATGAAAGCTGTGGAAACGCATAAGCAACATCCGATCACACACACACACACACATACATACACACACATACATACACACATACATACACACACATAGACACACACATACACACACATACATACACACACGCATACACACACATACATGCACACACATACACACACATACATACGCACACATACATACATACATACACACACATACATACACACATGCATAGATAGATGATAACGTACATACATACGCACATGTATAACGTACATATATATATCGGTTTTTGAATCTATATTGTTCATGTTTTCAACGTCTTCAGACATTGTATCGGTGACTAAAAATCAGGTCCTCTCTCTGTTCATCGGTTTTAGCCAAACACAATAATAATAATAATAATAATAATAATAATAATAATAATAATAATAATAACAACAACAACAACAACAAAATGACCTACGATGAAGAAAAGTTTAATTTCCTTTTTACTAGGTTTACAATTGAAGTAGACTAAAAAAAATTATGCCTAAGTTTTGATACTTTCCGCCCTTTATTGTTGAAAGCATACGCCTTGGCGACATGTTGCGCTCGTCTCAAAAGCGGCAAGCATCACGTTCGAAGGTAATAACATTGACGTCCAAGTAAAATTTATCTGGTACTGACCTCATGCAAATGACGTCTCATCAAAGGTGATTGGAACAGCGAAGGCGAACTGATCTAAGATCAAAGCCCAAATCTGGTGAAATGTGCCTGGAATGAACCTTGCTCAAATTAATTCGATCAATTAGACTCCCATTACATCATCAAATCTCGCCTCTTTCAGGAAAATGTCCAGCCTTCGTCTCGTAACTCAAAATGTCCAAATCGCCACTTGCAGGTTTTTTTTTATCATTTCACCGCAAAGCAAGGCGGTAATGGCACTAAGACGCAAAAGGTCTTTCCTCTTTATGTTCCGTGCCCTCTCAGGACGTAGGTGAACATGGCTCTCCATAATTTCCTATTCCTTATAGCTCTCAGAAATTCTGTCTTTCTGTTATTTCTCCTAAGCCTTGTTTCGCGGTCCATTTAAATCAAGCTGGAGTTTGCTATGCGCTGTTTTCATCTCTCTCTTGCCTTCAATCTGTCCTGTGAGTATTAGATTTTCCAAGCCGTCCTTCCTCATTACGTCCCATAGAAACCTCAACTGTCTCTTCCTGATACACGGATTTGGACACAAAAAAGTACTTCAGAACGACGTCAGAATCCGCAAATAAATTTCTTTATTTAATAGTCAAATGTGCTTAGTTTAATTTGTAATGTATATAACTGTAGGTAAAAAATCAAAAAACAAAAAAAAAGCAAATGTTGATGACATAGCGAGGGTCACAAAATGGAGCCGCTAATCAGGCTTTCCCTGCAACGCGGTCGAGGAAATCGGGAGTAGTACGCGCCGGCCCTGTCTCGACTGCATGAATTTAAGCATACTAGATTGGCAATTAGGTCCCGCTGTTTTATTGTTGAATTTCATCTTCTATGTGCCGTGGTCGTTCAGGACGTTGTCGATCACGGCTATCCTGTTTCTCTTATATACAATTTCTCCTTTGAGTATCAAAATATCCAAGCCGTCTTTCCTTGTTATGTACCCCAGAAATTTCTGTCACTTTGTCATGTTAAGTATAAGTCACCTTTTTGTTTCCATTTTTTTATGAAACTCCGTCATTGCTAATACTTTTCCTCCACTTATTCCTCTATCAATATTTTCCCATAAACGACCACTTCATCTACCAATCCATTCCCATAAATGACTTCTTCCTCTAACAATCACTTCCTATAAATAACTTCTTTCTCTATCAATCCATTCCGATGAATGATTTCTTCCTCTACCAACCGCTTCCTATAAATGACTCCTTTCTCTACCAATCCATTCCCATAAATGACTTCTTCCTATAACAATCACTTCCTATAAATAACTTCTTTCTCTACCAATCTATTCCCATAAATGACTTCTTCCTCTACCAATCGCATCCTATAAATGACTCCTTTCTCTACCAATCCATTCCCATAAATGATTTCTTCCTCTACCAATCGATTCCTATAAATAACTTCTTTCTCTACCAATCCATTCCCATAAACGACCTCTTCCTCTGCCAATCAATTCCTATAAATGATTTCTTTCTCTAACAACCACTTTCTATAAATAACTTCTTTCTCTATATCTCTTTTATAGGAAGCGATTGGTAGAGGGAGAAGTCATTTATGGGAATGGATTGGTAGAGAAAGAAGTCATGTATAGGAAGATATAGATTTTCTCTATATCCAATCGATTGCTATAAATGATTTCTTTTTCTACCAATCCATTCCCATAAATGATTTCTTACTCTACCAATCGATTCCTATAAATAAATTCGGTCTCTACAATCCAGTCCCATAAACGACCTCTTCCTCTGCCAATCCATTCCTATAAATGACTTCTTCTTCTAACAACAACTTCCGATATATAACGTCTTTCTCTACCAATACATTCCCATAAACGACTTCTTCATCTACCAATCGATTCCTATAAATAACTTCTTTCTCTACCAATCCATTCCCATAAATGATTTCTTCCTCTACCAATCGCTACCTATAAATGACTTCTTTCTCTACCAATCCATTCCCATCAATGATTCCTTCCTCTAACAACCAATTCCTATAAATAACGTCTTTCTTTGCCAATCCATTCCCATAAATGACTTTTCCTCTACCAATCGCTTCCTATACATGACTTCTTTCTCTACCATTGCATTCCCATCAATGACTTCTTCCTCTAACAACCAATTCCTATAAATAACGTCTTTCTCTGCCAATCTATTCACATAAATTACTTCTTTCTCTTCCAATCACTTCCTATAAATGACTTCTTTCTCTACCAATCCATTCCCATCAATGATTCCTTCCTCTAACAACCAATTCCTATAAATAACGTCTTTCTTTGCCAATCCATTCCCATAAATGACTTTTCCTCTACCAATCGCTTCCTATACATGACTTCTTTCTCTACCATTCCATTCCCATCAATGACTTCTTCCTCTAACAACCAATTCCTATAAATAACGTCTTTCTCTGCCAATCTATTCACATAAATGACTTCTCCCTCTAACAATCACTTCCTATAAATAAATTCTTTCTCTACCAATCCATTCCCATAAATGAGTACTGCTTCTACCAATCGTTTCCTATAAATGACTTCTTTCTCAACCAAACCATTACCATAAATGATTTCTTCCTCTGCCAATCCATTCCCATCAATGACTTCTTCCTCTAACAATCACTTCCTATAAATAACTTCTTTCTCTACCAATCGCTTCCTATAAATGACTACTTTCTCTACCAATCCATTCCCATAAATGCATTCATCATCTACCAATCGCTTCCTATAAATGATTCCTTTCTCCACCAATCCATTCCCATAAATGACTTCCACCTCTACCAACCGTTTCCTATAAATGATTTCTTCCCTACTAATCGATTCCCATAAAAGACTTCTTCCTCTAACAACCTCTTCCTATAAATGACTTCTTTCTCTACCAATCCATTCCCATAAATGACTTCTTCCTCTAATAACCACTTCCTATAAATAACTTCTTTCTCTACCAATTCATTCCCATAAATGACTTTTTCCTCTAACAAACACTCCCTATAAATAACTTCTTTCTCTACCAATCCATTCCCATAAAGGACTTCTTCCGCTAACAACCAATTCCTACAAATAACTTCTTTCTCTACCAATCCATTCACATAAATTACTTCTTTCTCTACCAATCCATTCCCATAAATGATTTCTTCCTCTACCAACCGCTTCCTATAAATGACTACTTTCTCTACCAATCCATTCCCATAAATGACTTCTTCCTCTAACAATCCATTCCTATAAATGACTTCTTCCTCTACCAACCACTTCCTATAAATAACTTCATTCTCTACCAATCCATTCCCATCAATGACTTCTTCCTCTAACAACCAATTCCTATAAATAACGTCTTTCTTTGCCAATCCATTCCCATAAATGACTTCATTCTCTACCATTCCATTCCCATCAATGTCTTCTTCCTCTAACAACCAATTCCTATAAATAACGTCTTTCTCTGCCAAACTATTCACATAAATTACTTCTTTCTCTTCCAATTACTTCCTATAAATAACTTCTTTCTCTACAAATCCATTCCCATAAATGACATCTTCCTCTAACAATCACTTCCTATAAATAACTTCTTTCTCTGCCAATCGCTTCCTATAAATGACTACTTTCTCTACCAATCCATTCCCATAAATGCATTCATCATCTACCAATCGCTTCCTATAAATGACTTCTTTCTCCACCAATCCATTCCCATAAATGACTTCTTCCTCTACCAACAGTTTCCTATAAATTATTTCTTCTCTACTAATCCATTCCCATAAAAGACTTCTTCCTCTAACAACCTCTTCCTATAAATGACTACTTTCTCTACCAATCCATTCCCATAAATGACTCCTTCCTCTAATAACCACTTGCTATAAATAACTTCTTTCTCTACCAATCCATTCCCATAAATGACTTCTTCCGCTAACAACCAATTCCTACAAATAACTTCTTTCTCTAGCAATCCATTCACATAAATTACTTCTTTCTCTACCAATCACTTCCAATAAATGACTTCTCCCTCTACCAATCACATCCAATAAATGACTTCTTTCATTACCAATCCATTCCCATAAATAAATGACTTCTTCCTCTAACAATCACTTCCTATAAATTACTTCTTTCTCTACCAATCACGTCCAAATTAATAACTTCTTTCTCTACCAATCCATTCCCATAAATGAATTCTTCCTCTAAACACTTCCTATAAATAACTTCTTTCTCTACCAATCCATTCCCATAAATGACTTCTTCCTCTAACAACCGCTTCCTATAAATGACTTCTTTCTCTACCAATCCATTCCCATAAATGACTTCTTCCTCTAATAACCACTTCCTATAAATAACTTCTTTCTTTACCAATCTACCAGCAGTATAACCCGTCTTCATTCGGTTTTTTCATTACTGGGAATTTTTGCTGTTCAATTGGTGCAGTTTAAGTTTAAAGTCAGCCCACCCAATAATCAATATCAGTAGCACCAATTGTGTGCAACTGAGACACATCCCCAAATGGTAGGGGGTTTAAGAATTTGAATGGAGGGGTGCCCCTGAAAAGGGCCGTTTTTGCTTCCTCGATCTTACAAGGAAGGAACCTCTTTCATGGACAGTCATAATAATGCTATACCATAATTTGTATTTATAATATATATATTTTTTTATAATTCTAATAATCTTTTGCGTTAGATTTCAACCCTCTAAATTGATTGGACGCTGTTTTTTGTAGGCATTAAATTTTGATTTTGATTTTTGCGCAAAATGTAAAAAATCAGTTTTTTCGATTTTTCACCTTCAAGGTTGGAATTTTTTCCAGCCAAAACCGGCACTGAAGAATTATCTATCAAACAAACAAAAAAATCGACGAAATCGGATGGAAACTGTGGAAACGCATAAACAACATCCGATCACACACACACACACACACACACACACACACACACACTCATACATACACACACATTTTGAAAATTATAGATTCCCATAAACGACTTCTTCAGGGCACAGTAGATAAAGGCGTTAGTTAGATCCAGTGGCAGCACCCAAAGAGTGTGAGTTCAATACCTGGTTAAGGCGGTGGAGAACTTGGAGAGGGGAATTAACAGGAGATAACTGACAAGTGACTTCCATTAAACATGGCACGTGGAACTAGAACAGTCTACCCCAGTGAGCGAAATAAAGGGTTCAGTTCGATATTCCAACCACCTGAAAATGGCCGGAGCGTACAACGGCCGAAACGTTGTAATAAATATGGCGACAAAGATGAGGACAATAGTCCGAATATTGTAAATAGTGTACATAATACCGCATCTCAGAAATATAGACACAGATACTGAAAGGCCGAAACGTTGTAATAAAGATGAGGACAATAGTCCGAATAATGTAAATAATGTACATAATACCTCATCTCAGAAATATAGACATATACTGAAAGGCCAATACGTTGTAATAAATATGGCGACAAAGATGAGGACAATAGTCCAAATAATGTAAATAGTGTACATAATACTTCATCTCAGAAATATAGACAGATACAGAAAGGCCGAAACGTTGTAATAAATATGGCGACAAAGATGAGGACAATAGTCCGAATAATGTAAATAGTGTACATAATACCTCATCTCTGAAATATAGACAGATACTGAAAGGCCGAAACGTTGTAATCAATATGGCGACAAAGATGAGGACAATAGTCCGAATAATGAAAATAGTGTACATAATACCTCATCTCTGAAATATAGACATATACTGAAAGGCCGAAACGTTATAATAAATATGGCGACAAAGATGAGGACAATAGTCCGAATAATGAAAATAGTGTACATAATACCTCATCTCAGAAATATAGACATATACTGAAAGGCCGAAACGTTATAATAAATATGGCGACAAAGATGAGGACAATAGTCCGAATAATGAAAATAGTAAACGTAATACTTCATCTCAGAAATATAGACAGATACTGACTTCTTCCTCTACCAATCACTTCCTATAAATGACTTCTTCCTCTATCAATCTATTCCCATAAACAAAGCAAGCAAATCCATTTTTAGTGTGTTAATTAACAAGAAATATCACAATATATACGAAAAAATAATTCCAAATTTTTGTCACACTGTTTAGTGTTTAGGTTAGTAAAAGATGATTACAGAGCAAAATATACATAAAACTATTTAAAAAGGATTACACTTAAAAAATGAAATCCTGTTCGGAACAAAGAATATAAGAAAACGTCTCTGTCCTCTTTTCAGTAAAAAGTACATATAATACGTCTCCACATAATGAGGAAAGACGGCTTGGAGAATTTGACACTCACAGGACATATTGAAGGCAAGAGCGACAAAGAGAAATAGTAATCTACCTAAGGATCTTTACTATTTCTCTTTGTCGCTCTTGCCTTCAATATGTCCTGTGAGTGTCAAATTCTCCAAGCCGTCTTTCCTAAGGATCTTGTATTGGAAACGATGGTAAAAAAAAAAGAAAACTTGCTGAAAACTGCAGATGATATGAAATTGTTGAACGCCAATTAGTTACCATCCATGTTATGGTCATTATTTTTAAAAAGTTTCTGCTCTGGGTGAGGATCGAACTCACAACCTCCGCATTCCTCTTACTGTCTATAAGTACGGCGCGCTAACCGATTGCGCCACCAGAGCCGTTACGAATCCGATCCATATCAATGCCATATGTTTGCTACAGGATTCCTAAAATTTATTCTGAGATAAAAATTTTTTTCAAAATTAATCAATAAAATCAATTTTATTGTTGTTTTTTTTTTTTTAAACAGAAACGTACATTTGCAATATTTATCATTTTGTTAATGGTGGCGGCTTAGTCAAGTAAAGTCAATATGGAAAGAAAATATATGTACATACACTGCAAAGATTCGTTTTCTTAAAAAAAGCTTGAAGATCTTTTTTTAACAAGAACAAAATGCTATGTCGACAGAGAAATTATAAAAGCAATATATGTGTTTTCTGAAAATGTAACATTTGTTACTATATTGATCTATTCTGTCCTGTCCACTTAATCGGCTTAAAAAAACAACGTGACATGAATTATAAAAAAGACATATATATTATATTGTATATTTACAAAAGATCGTCCAGGGCGGCCGGTTAGCTCAGTTGGTTAGAGCGTCGTGCTAATAACGCGAATGTCGTGGGTTCGAGCCCCATACTGGCCAATGTTACGTTTTTTTTGTTTTCAATAATGAATGATTTTTTTTATTGTTATGATTTTCTCCATAAAATAAAAAGTTAATTGTTAGTCGTATTTTATTTTTGCAAATTAATTTTTAAACTATTTTCTTACTCTTCAGTTTTTACTCTTTAGAAGATTCTACAGATACAGTAGGGGTGAGTTGAGTTGGGTTGGTTTGTTTTTTAACGATATGTCCCCACCTTATGGGTCATTTAATGCCGAAATTTAATTTTCTGTGAGCTTTATTTTTTTTTTCCTATCCTACTGCAAAAAAAAAATTATTGCTGGTAATTTTTTACGAAAATATATTACTGATAACTTTTTTAGTGTATCTTTAAATTTTCATGTCTTGACCTCAGTTTGGGTGTTCACTGTTTGCCCATAGCTGGGTCCCTAACAGGTGCTACCACCCTGGGTCAAGGTGGATCTGGGAACAGTAGCAATTCAGATGAAGTTACACGCTCCTCAAAACCTCTAATCTCAAGATCAGAGGCGTTCCTACTGGATGTAGTTTATTGTCAAACTAAAAACTGGAACAACAGTAGGAGTTTCCCCCAAAAATGTAAAAAGCTAATAGGCCGATAGTTGGAAGGGTCGAACAGTTCACAAGAGATCTTAAAAACTGGAACAACAGATGATGACTTCCTGTAGGATTTTCCCCAAAAGCGGTAGAATGCTTATAGACCGATAGTTGGAAGGGTCGAACAGTTCACAAGAGATCTTAAAAACTGGAACAACATATGATGACTTCCTGTAGGGTTTTCCCCAAAAGCGGTAGAATGCTTATAGACCGATAGTTGGAAGGGTCGAACAGTTCACAAGAGATCTTAAAAACTGGAACAACAGATGATGACTTCCTGTAGGATTTTCCCCAAAAGCGGTAGAATGCTTATAGACCGATAGTTGGAAGGGTCGAACAGTTCACAAGAGATCTTAAAAACTGGAACAACAGATGATGACTTCCTGTAGGACTTTCCCCAAAAGCGGTAGAATGCTTATAGACCGATAGTTGGAAGGGTCGAACAGTTCACAAGATATCTTAAAAACTGGAACAACATATGATGACTTCCAGCAGGCAGGAAAGCAGGGGACAGCGAGGCATTTATTATACAGTTTAGAGAGGACAGGAGCTATTTCGGGAGCACACTTCTTAATGACTGTTACAGGGATGCCATCGGCTCCACATGCTTTGTCGGGGTCAAGGTTAGAGATGATAGCAGAAATCATGGAAGGGTTTATATACATATCACTCAAAAGAGAATCAGTTCGAAGTGGGAAGTTAGGCAGGGTTATTCCTAATGAGTTAAGAGCAGATTTTGAGAAGAATTTGCCGGCAAAGCATTCGGCTTTCTCAGCAAAGGATGATAACACCTCAAATCTATTGAAGAGGAGAGGAATAGAGACATTGCACTTATTTAGTACCCTATTACACAGTCTCCAGTAGTCACGGGAGCCAAAGATTTTTAGAGGCTATATAGTGCCTCTATCTTTCAGCAAACAGGGACTTCGAGATCTCACATTTGTTACGAGCAGTAGCAAATAGGCACCTGTTATGACGAGAGCTGTCACGCTGGTATCGCCGGAAATAGTGGTTCCTGCGTGCGATGGAGGCGGAGCATGCTGGTATGAGGCGTGGAGTGGATCGCGGTTTCACCTGGTATTTCCGTGAAGGAATGAATGCGTCCAAGAACAACGTCGGTGGCGTAATTTTCAATTGGGAACTTGACGATGTCATTTTCAGGGGCGTCACGTAGAAACTCCCGGAAGGAGACCCAATCACCGGTAACGGAAAGAGGTTTTCTATTTATTGGATGGCTGGAGAGGCGTTATCAGTAGCTACCACGGAATGATCCGATTTTACCAAGAGGACAGTATTATGAAGCTTGGTGGAGAGGAGGTAAGAAACAGATCCTATACAGAAGTATGTTGCTCCGGATATATATATATATATATATATATATATATATATATATATATATATATATATATATATATATATACAGGGGTTGGACAAAATAATTGAAACACTTGTTAAATTCAAAGAAAATTTATTTAATATGGAGTTGGTCTTCCTTGAGCCTCACATACAGCTTTAATAGATCTAGGAATGGAATCATACAGCTTCCTGACTTCCTTAAGAGGAATTTTCAGCCATTCTTCCATTAACGCCTGCTCCAGCTCTTTAAGAGATGATGGTGGAGGATAGTGGTTCCTAACTTGTCGCTCCAAAATGCACCACAAATGTTCAATAATATTGATATCTGGAGATTGGGGAGGCCACTCCATGTGTTCTACATCATTTTCATGCTGTTCATACCAATTCTTAACCACTTGAGCAGTATGCATTAGAGCATTATCGTCTTGGAAGATGCAGTCACCATCAGGGAATAAAGTCTGGGCCATTGGATGAACTTGATCTCCCAAAATGTTCAGGTAAACTTTGCTGTTGATTCTGCCATGCAGAGAAACTATTCGACCAAGACATTTCCATGATATGGTGGCCCAAACTATCATTGATCCACCTCTATGCTTCATTGTTAGAAGAAAGCAGTCAGGGTTGTAAGCTTCTTTGGGGTACCTCCACACATAAACTCGCCCTGAAGTTGGGGAAAGAGAAAAACTGGATTTGTCTGAGAATATGATTGCTTCCATTGGTCTGCAGACCAGGTATTGTGATCTCTGCACCACTTCAATCTCATTTGAATGTTGCGAGTGAAGAGAAGAGGTTTACTTACAGCAGCTCTTCTATGATATGCAGCTTTATGGAGCTCATGACGAACAGTTTTAGTAGAGACTGGACTATTCAGATGATTATTCAACTCAGCAGTCACTTTGGCCGCAGTAGTCCGATGATTTTTTGCCACATTGGGTTTAAATGCACGTCGGTCCCTGTCAGTAAGTTTGCGAGTCTGGCCCGAATTGCTACGGTTGCTAGAGGTTTTGCCCTGTTTCTCGAATTGCGTCATAGTTCTTGATATGTTAGCTCTTGAAAAACCAAACAGTTCAGCAACCTTACTGATCGAGGCTCCTGCCATGCGTGCTTCAACAATTTGCGCTTTTCCGAACTCGGAGAGGTCACGCATTTAGCTTAAATTTTACTAAATTCTAAAAATAAATAAGACAAAGACAGTAAATTAGATAAATAAACGTATTTACAATAGATATAACCTGCAATTACAAAGTTTTAGTTAAATTTCTTAGTATAATAGGTCTTTGAAATATATGAGTGGAATTTCCACCTGTTCCAATTATTTTGTCCAACCCCTGTATATCTAAAATAATATATATATATATATATATATATATATATATATATATATATATATATATATATATATATATATATATATATATATATTATAAAAACGTTATAAAATTTAAAAAATACAATAATATAAAAATGTTCAAATTTCCCTTCCTCGCTGCTTTAGGACGATAGCCTAAGGATCTCTGACTGATGTCAAATCAGTCGGGTTTCGATCCCGGCTTGAAGCAATCGGACGTCTAGCCACACTGAAGAGCAGTGATACAGCGAAGCTGTCTGTGGATCACAATATATATATATATATATATATATATATATATATATATATATATATATATATATATATATATATATATATATTATGTCATTCACTGACAGTACTGTTTCGCTGTATCACTGCTCCTCAGTGCGACTAAAACTTCCGAATGCCTCAAGCCAGGATTGATACACAACTAATTTTGTGTCAGCCAGAGCTATCTTCACTCGGTAGAGTTACACAACTAAATCTAGCGTATTGTTTTTACAAATGTAAACAAATGCCAATCAGCCAAAGTGCTCCATTCATTTTACTGAAGAGCTTTGCATTAGTACAGGTGGCTGTTGTTTATAGAATTAGCTTATCACTCAACAGTGCTCAATTGAAATGTATTTTCAAGAGCTAAATTATGTGATTCACAGACAGAACTGTTTCGCTGTATCACAGCTCCTCAGTGCGACTAGACTTCCGATATATATATTCTTCCACTGATAGACTGTTTTCGAGTAAGCCTCACATTTCTAGGGTAGTTACTCAACTTGCTCAGGCACATTGCAACTGCAACTATGCTGTACTGTCGCTATGCTGAGCGACACGTAGTTACAGTGTCTGGAAGAGACCGCATGATCTGTCATGACTCAGCACTCGAGCTATTTGCATGACGCGGTAAGCTGACCAAGTATTAAAATCTTTTCCCCGTTTACAAAAAAGTGATATTTGCCAGATGTTACGCTCTTCGTGAAAAACTTCATTGAGTACGAAAAAACTTTCAGCATACATACATACATATATATATATATATATATGTTTGTGTGTGTGTGTGATATAGGAATAAAGTGTCGCTGCCGACACCTGAGTTTGAACATAGATCGCCAGTGAGCAAACACAGGCGATCCCATTATTGAATTAAGTGAATCACGTGACCATAGAGGAAACGCATAAGTCGAAAGTATCGCGACGACTCAGTCAGTTATGTGCCATACGTGGTACATGACTGACGAGGCAGATTTTTTTCCCCGCAGTAGGTTGCCATTTCTTTCTGCGGTAGACCAGTTGCCATTCAAGGCTAGAGAACCCGGTCTGTCCTACTACTTAGCCGGTGAGGTGGGGGGAGAAGAAGAGGATTCATACCTTTCCCAAGGTTATTAGCATGTAAGTGAATGTAAATGGATTCGACTGGGATTCGAACCGCTATCCATTACCCCACCGTGCCTCCCTATCGTGACGACTAAAGATCGCCATTCTAGTCTCTCCTCTATTATTATTCGTATCGCTATTTCTCCTCTATTCTCTATCACTATATGGAGCGCTATTCTCTACTCTTCATTTACGAAAGTGCAACGAGTATTCGTTGACATCACAAAAAAAGTGTCACCTTAATAGTTAATCTTGATTGTTAAGTGTTAAATCCTTCCATGGTTGAAATTGCCAAAGACTTAGGTTGTTAAATCTGAAAGAAAAAGAAAAAAACCCTTAGACGCTTAAACTTAATTCACATTTAAAATCGGTCCAAGTTATTTGAACACCCTAAGACAGTTTTGGGATTCGCAGACATCTTTTATTTGATTTCAGCGAACGTTATCAATGTGACTTTACAGTTAAGCTTGAACAACTGTGAAATATTCTGGCCAAGACAATTAAAAAACATATAATAAAAAACAAATTAAATTTGATAGTATAATTCAACGTGACTTTACAAGGAAGCTTTTAACAACTGTGAAATATTCTGCACATGACGATTAAAAACATAAAATAAAAACATAACGTAAATTAGATAACACTCTAATCTGTTCGGCCGGTTAGCTCAGTTGGTTAGAGCGTCGTGCTAATAACGCGAATGTCGTGGGTTCGAGCCCCATACTGGCCAAATAGTTTTATTTGTTTTTTCCCGTTCACAAAACATTTACATATCTTCGTCGAATAATTTAAATATAACATTGAGCTTACATTAAAAAAAAATATTTATTTACTTTCAGATTATGATCCTCATCTTTATTATTAGCAGTTCGTCCGTTTTGTCCCACGGCCTTCTTCAGGTACTCGTCGATTCAGTGAATTTTGAGCTGAACCCTAGTTAATCTACGGGAATAGATGGATCACGTTATCCTTGTATATTGTCAAGGGATATCGCTTCTTGTTCTTATTTCGTAGTTTAGAATTGGTTAGATTTTGTTTTGACTGAGCAGTCGACCATCTTCCGAACATTCATATACGTTCTCAAATTTAAAAGCTTTCAAAAACCAATGACCGCCTCACTTTTTGTATAGAAACACGTGCATCAAAATAAATCCTACTTTGCCTTGATAAGGTCCATCAGAGGACGAAACACTTCAGCTAAGAATAGTTTTTATTTATTTTGTTCCTTTACAAATACACTCTTTCGGAAAATTATTTACACACACACACACACACACACACACACACACACACACATATATATATATATATATATATATATATAAAAATAAAGAAATATAGTCTTAAAGTGTGCTATATTTATGGGATAGAGTGCTCAATATCAGAGATAGAGCGTGTGAAAATATAAAAGTGGACATGGAAGTCAGCACTTAGAGGCGACAGTCTGTTTCATCAGGCGACTAGTGCTGTTATTTTTCTCGGCTATTTATATAAGGATCAGTGGTGCATTATGGGTAGTCTATTTTGGCGGTTACTTTTACCGGAAGTCGCTTATTTTTTTATTTATTTATGTCAAATTATTTTGCTTGTTTTTTTGTTTGTTTTTTTTTATTTTTTATTTTTATTTGTTTTTTTGTTTGTTTTTTTATTTTTATTTTTATTTTTTATATATATATATAATATATATGTGTGTGTAACCTAAATACACAAATATATATATATTATATGTGTGTGTGTGTGTGTGTGTGTGTGTGTGTGCTACCTAAATACACAAATATATATATATATATTATATATATATATTTGTGTATTTAAGTAGCAAATTCTCTATTAGGCATGTCTGATTGAATAAATTACAGACATTATATCTGCTAATTAGTAACAAAATCCGTTCATACTCACGAATAACCTTCGTGAAAGGATGAGGGGAAATATGCTAGAGCTGTTTAAATTTCTTTTATTTTCATTTTCTAAAGTACTTTCAATATCAATACATGGAATTTTAATGTCTGTAATTTATTCAATCAGACATGCCTAAAAGAAAATATATATATATATATATATATATATATGTGTGTGTGTGTGTGTGTGTGTGTGTGTGTGTGTGTGTGTGTGTGTGTGTGTGTGTGTGTGTGTGTGTGTGTGTAAAATTAAAATCCAGGTAGGCAGTGACCGGCCACGACTGCTAATTTCATGCGTTTGCAAGCAATCGTCAGCCGATTGGTGGCTGTAGTTTTGTAGAATAGGTACTCTATATAGCACCAGACGAGTTCTATATGGTGGAAAAAAACAAACCAGCCCCGATGTGTGCGTGGTGGCCCAGAACAAAAATAGCCGAAAACTAAAAAAATAAATGGATTCTACCGGGAAAGGCTTGTTGTTTATATCACAATATTTCGTCAGTTGTGCCCTCTGGCTTTCACCTGTAGCTTGTCGTTGTCATGTTCGTTCACGTCCTGAAGTGACACCGCGCATAGAAGAATAGCAGATTTAACGAAACGCAAATAACAGTTGAAAAGCGTGTGGCGCTAATAACCCGTATAATTGCTAAATGTTTTGTTTTTTAGGGGTTTTTTTTTTTTTTTGGCGGAGGGGTCTTTTTACTCGTAGCGAAAATCAGATTGATATTATAATAGAATATGCATTTTCTTTGCGAGTTGATATTTAAAAAAAAAAAACCATCATCTCTGACGGGATTCGAACCCGCGACCTCTGGATTAGAAGTCCAGCGCGCTATCCACTGCGCTACAGAGACCACACGTTCTACTCTCTCTACGAAGCCTGTATGAGTGAAATTAAATTTCACCTTAGCTTTTCAAATCACTCTGTTACGTGCTAGTAATTTTGGCAGGTGATGTCATAACAACGAAATATAAATAGGTAACATTAATCTCGATGAAAAAATACGAATAAACATTTCAATTTAATAGTGAGGGTGTTCAGAAATCTCACCAGTTGCTAAATGTTCCATCTGAACCCATTTGTGCCCGCCCTCAAATTTTTTTTAACATTTTTCTTGCTTTTACTTTTTTTGATTTTGAAAAGAAAGAGTCTTGAGTCGCTGATAAACCATTTTTTTTTCTGTTTTTGATTTTACAAAACAACAGACGAATACACACACACACACGCGCGCATATATATATATATATATATATATATATATATATATATATATATATATATATTATCAGTGGTGGATAAAAGTAAACTAATGAAGTTTTAAGCTTCAGTGTTCCTAATCCCAGAGAGCCCCATCGTGTAACCTTTTTTTAATAAATTAATTTTTTAACAAAATCTATGGTATTTCTTTAAAGTGTTTATTTTATTAAAAATAGGGCTATTTTAGTGATAAAATCATAAGCCAATGGGTTAAAGTAGATGTCGTGCTTAGAATATGCCGTGAAAACCCATTTCATATGGCCTTAAATTCCCCTGCAACTTGTCAAATTTCAAAATTTTCTTGGGGGATTGCAGCGACCGAATCTTCGGCTGCATAGTCTCGTTGAGCTCGCCAGAATCTATTCATAGTCTTATAGGAATATTATTAAAAAATAAAACTTTAAATAATAATGAAAATTATAAGTAAAATAAAAGACAAACATAAAAGTCTTGTATAAAATAAATTAAATAAAAATTAAAAATACTCCCAGCATGCAACAAAAACTTATGTCGGAAATGCGGACAGCTCGCCGAAAGACATTAAATTCCATCTCTTCACCACGAACCTTGGTACGGGCAACACGTATCCAGCTTCTGTCTGTGATATGGTCTGTAATACTACGGAGTAAATTCTCCCTTTTATCACATGTACCGTAAAACAATTGTAATCTAAAAATACATACACCAATACACACAAAAATATAAATAAATTTTAAGAAATTAACATACAATTTACCGTGCTTTTCCTTTTATTTCTGCACGTTTCTTTTTCTGTCAAGTATGCTTTTATCTCCGTGAATACGAGGCTAATTTCTGCTGCTATGATGTGAGTGAACCCCCCAGAAAATTATGGTGACTGCCGACGTGCATAACAAAAATAACCTATTCACACACAGCCTACATTATTGCAGTTGGATCATTGAATCCATTGCTGCTGGTTGCCAAGAGGTCTCCATATCTGTTCAATCATTAGTGCCTCAGAAATGTAGAACCGCTACTAGTTACACCATTTGTGACATGTCTAATATATTTATTTATTTTGGTAAGTACAGTCAAACCTTATTTAATGACCAGCTTCCATTCCAATGACCTGGTCGCTAAACAAGCTAGTTGCTAAGTGAGAAGTTCTAGTTGACCGCTATTGCAGGCGTACTATATGTGTAATGGGGTTGTGTCAACCAGATTCAGATAGTTTTAATGTTGTACCCAGTGACGGATCTACTATGAAGCTAAAGCCCCAGAGCCCCTAATCCCAGAGGGGCCCCTAAAGCAACATTTATTAATGTGTGAATTTTTCAATAAAATCGATGTTGTTATCTTTTTAAGTTATTAAATTTTTTTTTTAAGCTTTTCACCCCAAGCAAGGCTGGAAGCCACTAGCAAGCAAAGGGGTTACAAAAGGTTTGGAGGAAGAGGAGATAGGAATGATAAAGGAGAGGATGTGGAGAAAGATAGTGGATCGATCAAGGCAAGGGGGTTACAGAAGATTTGGAGCGAGAGCAGATAGGAATGAAAGGTGAAAGGATGTGGAGAAGGGGAGTGGATAGATCAAGGCAACTGGAGATGTCGATTGACGTTACACTTAGATAGTTGGAGATTATATTTGTTGGGGAAACAGGAATAAGGAAGGGAGTTCCACAGGTGAGATGTGCGAGATATGAAGCTATTGGAGTAGAAGAGGCGTCTACATCTAACAGTTTCAACGGTGAAGGGGTGGGAACGGGATGCCAGCCTCGTAGGACGCTTAAATTCATGAGGCCTGGGAACCAGCGAAAGCAGCTCATCGGAGCAATTACTGTGAAAGTAATTGTAAAAAAGACAGAGCGAGGCAACGGCGCGTCTGTGAGAGTGCGACTGCAGACGAGATGACAGATCAGGGCCAATTACATTGCATATCCCTCTATGGATCTTATCAAGAACCCTGGGGCAAACAGCAGGGGCTCCAGACCATATATGGCAGCAATACTCCATAAAATAAGGTCATTTTAGTGATTCAGATAGCTTTGCACCCAGTGATGAATCTACTACGAAACTAATGAAGCTTAAGCTTCAGGGCCCCTAATACCTGAGAGGACCCTGAAAAAAAAGTTTTTCAATGAGTGAATTTTTCAACAAAATCGATGGGTTTTTTTCAAATTTTTGTTATTAAAATAGGATAAAACCATGTGATAGAATCCTAAGGCAATGGGTTGAAGTAGCTAATGTTGGCCTTAGAATAAGCTCTAATACCCATTTCATATGGACACAAATATTCCCCTATAATTGGTCAAATTTCAAAGTTTTCTTCGGGGCTTGCAGCGACCGAACATCCAGCTATACGGACTCGTCGAGCTCACCAGAATCTATTCATTATTTAGAAGTTGGATCGTCGAATCTATTGCTGGCTTCGAAGGGGCCCCAATATCTGTTCAGGCCTCATTGATCGAAAAATGAAGATCCACCACTGCATTTTATGTTTTCTTCTAAGAAAATACCTTAAAACGATATGAATTGTCTAACAAAATAGATTAGTCATTAAAAAACAAACATATACCGGGTGTAACAGCAAAAGTGTCCAAATCGTGTAACAGCATGGGATAATTGTCCATCCCACAAAATTTTTAATACCTAAAAAACCACTAAACGAATTGAGTTGCTTTTTTTCCAGATTTTCAGATAAGACGTTTAGCCATCTTGACACTATTTATCGTAAGAATCACTGGAAAGCCCTGAGTGATTCAGCTAAAAAGAGAGCGGGTTATAATCGTTTTGTATCAGACTCACGTTTTTCCAACTGAACAATGGTGAGAGGAATAAGATCATTCAGTAATGGTACCAACATTCATACTCTGGCCCCCATCTTTAAAGTCCATTCAAGGATCATCAAAAGAACAGTGAATGCTTAAAAATAAAAGAGAATAGGAGAGGAAAACTGGATCAGAGGGTCACAACAGAAAGAGGGATCATCGTTGCAACTTAGAAGAGATCTAACTCAATCTATAAGACGTTTGGCACGTAAGAGAGGAGTTTCAGCTATGACAGTCCAAAGAGTAGTAAAAAAAAACGTCTTGAAAATGAAATCCTATGTGAAATCTGCGTGGCACCTTGTTATTCCAGGACAGAAAGATAGAAGGTTAGAGTGGATAAAGATCATATTGAATAAGGTGGGAAATGATCCTGGAATAATATATATATATATATATATATATATATATATATATATATATATATATATATATATATATATATAAGAACTTTATTTCTATACTTCATAAGCTTCCGATCCTTAGCTATGATTAATTAATGATGAGCATGGCATTTAACTATATGATCGATTTCATCACGATTCTTCTGTTAAGCTTGGAGAGTAATTATACATTTTTATTGCTCAAATTAGAGTCCAATAGTGTTATAAAAACCTCGGAGAATTCCAATAAGATATCTTTAATCATTTTATAAGATACAACGGTTCAAAACTAACAAATGGAAATTTTGCTGTTACACTCGGTAGGTATTCATTTTTCATTAAACAACGGAAAACTCTTCAATTATTTCCGAAGAATAATTAAGATTAAATTTCAAATTTGCATAAATTAATAAAACTATAACACGTTTATTCTTCATAAAAGATAAAGAATTAAATTAGTATATCGCAATGTTTAAAAGAAAAAGAATAAATAATTAAATAAACATTTAAAGATTGTAAAAATTAAAAAAAAAAACATACGTGTATATCAGTGACGTAAGCACAGTTTGAAGCATGTCATTTGTAAACTACTGCCCTGTGGAACTGACTCCCAACAGCTTTTTTCCCTGATCACTACAATTTTAAGTAACCGTTATCTTCCCCGCCTACCCATATAAAATGCCCCTTAACGTAAACCTCTACCTCGAGTGACGCCGGACCTTGTTCAAAGTGTACCTTTCTGCAAAAAAGAGGTCTTTTCTATGTGGCTATCAAAGCGAAAGTAGAAAAACAATTAACAGCCGACTTCTCAATTGTCACGTCTCTTCAGTGTTTTGAAGCAAAAGTAGCGGACGAACACTGTTTATGTATTTATATCCTATTAATCATCAGCCGTGAATGTGAAGCAGAGTGGCGCAGTGGAAGCGTGCTGGGCCCATAACCCAGAGGTCCGTAGATCGAAACTACGCTCTGCTAAAGTTTATTTATTTGTTTTTTTTAATGCATGAAGTAAAAATGAAATAACTCAAAATGTAAACAATTGCGAACACTGACCGAATTCAAGCAAGTACAATAATTTAAATGTCGTTTATTCAAAGCATTTTTTTATCCTTTAAAAAAAAGAAGTTTCTTCGTTGTGGTCAGTTTGTTTTGTGATTTGATAGATAGCGGAGACTTTTTAAATTGGGGGTAAGATTATATGAAAGCTCTTATTTGACCTTTGAACGTGTTGATAAGTAAATTGTATTTTTGTTGTACTTTAAGCAAAAAGGAAGTACCGTATTTTCCGACTTACAAGACGCTGCCGCTTGGAAGACGCACCCTAAGATTGGAAAGAAATTTTTTAAGAAAAAAGAAAGTCATTCCCATACAACAACACATTCATCAAGCGTCCTTCACATACTGGAGCCACGTATTATTTACATTAATCACTCGTTCGATTTTGCATTACATTCGTCTTGGAAGAGGCACACGTATTTTTCAGGGTATTTTTTTTTTTAAAAGTGCCTCTTGTAAGTCGGAAACTACGGTAATATTTTTTTTAAATCTAACTAATTGATCAATAATTTTTTCATTTTTTTCAGATATTTGATTTTTAAGAGTTTTAAAATATTTTAATTTCAATTTGTCAACATTCATCAAATTAGCTAATCTAACTGAGCGAATTATCTTTTTTGTTTGTTTTTAATATTTTTCACTTAATAGAAGGCCTTCTATTCATCCAAGCTCGTCAGGTAACTGACTTACTTCCTTTTCCCTATCTCTCTTACCTTCAGTGTGCCCCGTGATTCAGCGAGTCTTTCCTAAATTGAGGGTTGTGAACTGGAGTTTCATTCTATATCTGGGAAAGATATACTGGAATTGTAAGCTGTAGGGAAGGCAGATTTAGCCTCAGCCTGGGCCACTTAAATTAGACTAAAAAGAAAGCTACCTTTCTGTTTATGTAAACAAACTGAATTTGACTGCCACTTTCGTCACTGTATTGACTGAGTCACTAAACGGCTGTTATGTGACCTACGTGACTTATTTATTTGCCTTCACCAACATGCGCATAGACTAATAATTAGACCCTGAGACTCATTAAGGTTTAATTTCGCATTGTCTAGATTTCGTAAATTGGCAGCTAAAAAGAGATGAGTCCATGTTATATTTTTAGTATCTCAGCTGTGTCGTGCTAATGACGCAAATGTCATGCCCCGTGAGGATTAAGCTTTCTAATCCCTTCTTCCTGATAATGCACTCAAGGAACTTCAGCAGTCTTTTATCCTCTACGTTATCAACTTAAATCGGTGTCAATGGTTTTTAGGATTGACTCTCCGTTGTCAAGTATTCATAGGCTTGAAGTGGCAAAAACGAATCCTTCATCATATGTGCCGTTGATTACAGATAATCTCCTTGAGAAAAATCACCCCCACCCCAAGTAATTATTACTTGCAATGATATTTTTTAAGATCATGGTTTTTACTAGTCAGTGCTTGTCGTGATTAAACTGACAGGAAATACATTCGATAATACAGATTTTCTTTTTTTTATAATCCTTTATTAGTGATCATTTGACGCGTTATAATCCAGCAAGTTTTGAGTCTGCTTCTGGGAGATTCTGGATTAAACTGTCGGTTTCTTCGATTCCATTTCAAAGAGATTATTGGTTGGGATGAGAAATTTAAATTTAGACCGATACAATTTTAAATCGAGCATGAATGAGAGGGAGAATATTTACAAAAAGACTGGACATTTGTTCATATATCGATCTCTACCAGATATCAGATTCTCTACCTTCTTCTTCTATGTGCCGTGTCCCTTCAGAACGTGCGTGATCATGACTCTCCACAATTTCCTGTCCTTTGTAACTCTTAGTGAAAGCTGTTTCTAATCCCTAATAGGTTATGCGAGCTCGTTGGGCAGGTTATGCACTGCTTTTCTTTGTCCATCTTGCCTTAAATGTCTCGTGAGTGTCAATTTTTCCAAGCCCTCTTTCTTTATTATGGGCTCTAGAAATTTTAGCTGTTTTTTCTGATGTTAAGTATAAGAGCCCTATGTTCAGTGTATGTTATTCTCAGTATCCTTCTGTAGAACCACATTTCTGCTACCTCAAGTCTCTTCTTCATCTTTGTTTCTAATGAGGTTTTCGTATTTCTTAATACGCGGTCTAATTGTTTAAAAGAATGCATTTGAATTGTTAATTGCTAAGCAGAGAACACGCAGGATCCGCTCGGTTGGGCCAGTTGCTCGGGTTGTACAACACTGAATCCAAGGTGGCGGGTTCATTCCCTATTGTAGGCAACGTTAAATTTCTCGTCTTTTTCTCATGATTAATAATACAAAAAAGAATTATGCTTTGTTATTTTCAAGACAGACAATTGGCCGTTACTCCCAATTTGGCGTAAATTCTTCTCACGCCAATTCGGCTTTGAACTGTTCAAAGTTTAAAATGGAAGTCCAACTTCAAAAGAATTGTTTTATTCAGGATTGTTTATCCCCTCAGAAAACCTTTGGACAATTTAACCATTTTAATCACATGATGCTATAATCTATTCTACCAGCATAGAATGTGAACCCACGCTCATTCATACAGTTAAAATAGCTAGATGTAACCGTAAGTTCTATGTTAACAGTTTCTTTTCTCGCTTGTGGAACCCACTTTCGGCTTCTTGCTTTACATTCAAGTTTGATCTGCAAAACTTTAAATGCAAGTAAACAACCCGTGACCCGTGGCCCGTGAGGTCAACCTTGTTGTGTTTACTGTTTACATTTAGTTTCATGAAGAATTTGTGAAAGTAGAGATATTAATTTAGGAAACATATTATACCCCCATATACACCCTATCCACCCGATAAATCTTATCCACCCGATAAACCCTATCCACCCGATAAACCCTATACACCTTAACAAAATTAAACATTTTATTAAACTTTATATTTATTTACAAAACACTTTTATTTACAATATTTTTTCCCGTTTAAAGTATATTACCTGTGAACCGTTGATTCTCTGAAGGTTCAGATTATAAAACATGGAAGTTGCTTTCAACATTAAAAAGATTGTCTGAAGAAAGTTAAAATAAAGAATGCTTACTCTATAAACAAATCGTATATTTAAATCCTATTTTTAAATCATATATATTACCTGTGACCCGAAGGTTCAGATAATAAAACAATGAAGTTACTTTCAACATTAAACGACATGTCTATTTGAAGAAAGTTGAAATAAAAATATTTAAAATAGTGTTTGTTTAAAGAAAGCTGAAATATAAATAAGCACGCATTCAATCATGGAAAGGTGGAAGGAGATAGAGGTGTAAAGAGAGATAGAGATGTGTAAAGAGAGAGAGAGAGAGGTGTAAAGAAAGAGAGATGGAAGATATAGCGGGGTTTTTTCTCCATTTTCTTCTCTCCCTCCACTTCTTACGCCATAATAAATTTACATCTTTCTTTCACCCACTCTCTATATATGAGTTCTGGCAAACACACAAGCAACGTTCACAGACTTTTATAATAATAAATATGTTCAATTGTAGAGAGTAAAATCGATATAACAATGAAATATTATTATCATCATTTATTCAGCTAATGCATTTTGCACCGTCGCTGTAGTTACCACTCCCCTCCAATTATGGTTTATCGTGACATTCAAGGTAAAATAGTTCAATTGCCGATTCCTTTTGTACCGGGAATGTTGAGGTTACCCCGTCCCTCCTCTCAGAAGTTCCTCCGTTCATTGGCAAAACCACTGAACTCTGAGGCGCAGCCCCGACGCCCAGGCTAACGAGTGGCCGATAGCCGCTTGGCACAGGCGGGTTGAAAAGAGGCGTTCCTCTCCACCGGTCGCGTTGTGAAAGCCTTCCGACTACTCTCACATAGTTTAGATGACAGGACGATGCCGTTTACCGGGGTGTGGCCGTCACAGTGACCATGCGACTTCTTGGAGCCATGTGTCAGAGTTGGATGTAGGTCATGGACCAGTGCATTTTCCAATTCACCTGAGTAAAGCATGGTCGACCGACGGCGACAAAGTTACTACCACTAACGATACACCCTATACACCCGATGCACCCTAGACACCCGATACACCCTATACACCCTATACACCCGATAAACCCTATACATCCGATAAACCCTATACACCCGATACACACTGTACACCATAACAAGATATAAATAGATACATTTTTCAATTTTAAAAAATTAAACTTTTGAATTTTTTATTATCTCTGCTAAATCTTGTTCCGCCATTCATATAAACAAGTTAATTCTTCAGCACTTTGGCGATCATGGCTCTCCACAATTTCCTGCCTCGTCCTGGGTATGACGATAAACTACATCCGCGTCCTGGGTGAGACGATAAATTACGTCCAGCAACAAGGCCTCTGATCAGGTGATTTTGTGGAGCGTGAAACCACCTCTTAATTGCTGGTGTTCCCAGGTCTACTCTGACCCGGAGTGGTAGCACCTATTAGGGTCTCAGCTATGGGCAAATAGTTAACCCCGAAACTGAGGTAAAAAGCATTATAAAAGTGTAAAAATAGATTTAATATTAGAAATATTCTGTAAAAAATTATTACCAGAAATAAATTTTTGATGAAAATATATTACCATCAATACGTTTTTGAAAAAAAATATCACCAGCTCTTTTTGAGAAAAAAAATATTAAAAGAAATAGATTTTTGACAAACCAAAAATTACCAGTAAAAAAAATTGTCAGAATTAAATAACAAAATAAACCAAAACAAATGGATTTCTTACAAAGAATACATATTCTATTCATACGAACCTATCCTAAAAATCTTGTCGGTATTAAATAACCCATTGAGGTTGATATGCCGTAAAACAAATTAAACCAAACCAAACTGATTTCTTACAAAGAATACATAGTCTATTCATACGAACCTATCCTAAAAATCTTGTCGGTATTAAATAACCCATTGAGGTTGATATGCCGTAAAACAAATTAAACCAAACCAAACTGATTTCTTACAAAGAATACATATTCTATTCATACACCTATCCTAAAAATCTTGTCCGCATTAAATAACCCATTGAGGTTGATATGCCGTAAAACAAAATAAACCAAATCAAACTGATTTCTTACAAAGAATACATATTCTATCTTAAAAATCTTGTCGGCATTAAATAACCCATTGAGATTGATATGCCGTAAAACAAAATAAACCAAAATAAGCTGATTTCTTACAAAGAATACATATTCTATTAATACAAATCTATCCTAAAAATCTTGTCGGCATTAAATAACCCATTGAGGTGTTGATATGCCGTAAAACAAAATAAACCAAACCAAAAACAAACTAATTTCCTGCCCTTTATATTCCTTGTAAATTGTGTCTTTGTTATTTCTGCTAAATCCTGTTCTGCCAACCATTTAGACAAGCTAATTCTTCTTTTATATGCGGTGTTGATTCAGGACTTTGGCGATCATGGCTCTCCACAATTTCATGTATTTCTTCGTAAATTTTGTCTTTGTTGGTTAAATGTCAACATTTTAGGTGGCCAAACAACGGAGATTTTGTCAGTGGCATCCACAGGTTTATATATGCAGGCAAAGAGGAAAATGAAAAAGGAGTTGGATTGATACTAGATCAAGATATCAAAAAATGCGTTCTGGGATACTGTCAATTATCTGAAAGAATTCTTGTAGTTAAAGGATAGCCTTTCAATATATCTAGGCCAGAGATAGGACAAGAACAGTGCGGGTTCGTTAAAGACACCGGAACAAGGAACGCAATATTTATGCTCAGAATGTTATGAGAAAAAGTATTACAAACGCAGAAGCACGTTTACCTGTGTTTTATCGACTGTGCAAAGGCGTTCGACAATGCATGCCACAAGGATCTGGTAGAACTGCTCAGCAACCTTGACATATTGAGGAAAACATTAGAATAATCAAGAAACTATACTGGCAGCAAACGGCCTGCATACTGACAGAAAATGAATTCAGTAGATACACATAGAACGGGGCGTAAGACAAGGATGCGTCTTCTCGCCGGACTTATTCAAGTTATACAGCGAGGCTATTCTGAAAGAACTAGAAATCCTACCATGGTTCATCATTGGCAGCCACAATCTTAACAATGTAAGATATGCAGATTACTCGGTGATGGTAGCAGACACGGAAAAGAAACTACAAATCCTCCTACAGTGGGTAGCGAAGGAAAGCAAGAAGAAAGGACTAATTATAAACTACAAGGATGTATAGCCATCGGCAAAGAGGTGAGCTTAAAATGATAATTACAGGTCAGAGATACTAAAATCAAGCCGGTACAAAAAATTCTAATATCTGGTAAGTGTTCTAACAGAGGGCGGAAAGTGCGATACTGAGATCCGAAGACGTATTCGAATGACCAAAGACGTATTCTAAAAGCTAAGCAGAGTATTAAGAGACAGGAAAATTCCTTAGAAACAAAGAAAAGAGTACTGAACTGCTATATATCTCTCCTCCTGTATGGCAGCGAATGCTGGACAATCTCAGAGATTAAATCAGCAGATACAGAAAAATAGGAAGGGGTGTAAGACAACGATGTGCCTTACAGAAGGTAGCGATTGGGAGCTAGAAGGAAGGACGAAGCATAAACTACAGGAAAACAGAATGCATATTTAACGGCAAAAAGATGAGCCCAAAATGCAAATTGCAGGTCGGAGTTCCAAAAATCAAGCAGGCACAGAATTTTAAATATCTGGGAAGTGTTCTGACGGAATTCTGTGATCCGAAGACGGATTGGGATGGCCAAAGGCGTATTCCAAAAGCTAAGTAGAGTAAGAAAGAAGCAAGTTTCGTTAGAAACAAAGAAAAGAGTACTGAGCTGTTATGTGATATCTGTCCTCTTGTATTGCAGCTGGTCACTCTCCTCCAAGATGAAAAAGCAATTCGAAGCAACAAAAGTGTGGTCCTACAGAAGGATGTTGAGGATGTCTTTGGACGAACATGTGAGCAACGACGAGGTTTTGGAGAGAAGCTAAAGAAAAATGAAACTTATACTTAACATCAGGAATAGGCAGTTGAAATTTCTGGGACGCGTAATTGGGAAAGGAGAGCTTGTAAA
>OZ038504.1:14514049-14549049 GCA_964036315.1 Acanthosepion esculentum
GCTGGCTAGATGTAGCCGTAAGTTCTATGCTAGCAGTTTTTCTCATACTTCTCGCTTGTGGAACTCCCTTCCGGCTGCATGCTTTCCAGCCAACTTTAACCTGCAAAAATTTAAATGCAATGTCAGTCGGTATCTAATGACCTCCTGATTACTCTTTTCTCTCCCTACTCATTAATGTTTCGGTTCCTAATTCTTCCATACCCTGTAATCCCTTGCGTCTTAGTGGCTTTACTGCCTTGCTTGGGGTGATACCGATTTTTTTCAAAAAGAAAATGAAATAAATAAAATTAAAAATTAAACATATTTTTATTTATATTCTAGAGCTAGAGGATAGCACGTGGAGTCAGGTACTTACTGGAACGATTACAAGAGGCCGACCATTTTACCTGCATCTGATGGCTCGTATGTTAAAAAAAGAAAAGTATTCATTTTATTTATTTATTATTGTTATAAACAAGCGTATGGTTGCAAGACAGAAATACGACAAATAGATTTACGTGATTTATTTCAATAGGAACATGTGGTTTTGGGACACCTACCTTGTGGTATAGTTCATAAGCCGGCTGCCGATCCAGGTTGATCTCTCGTAGTAGTTCCCACTGGTTGGCGTGGCGTTCCTCCTGCTGACTGCTGCTGACTTCCCAGACTGACCGTGACAGATCTCTTCCCCGGCCTCCCGTTAACTGCCTTGTACTTCCGCGTGTGACCCTTTTTATGGCGTTTTTTTATGGCTTAACGGGCTCGAAAAACGACGCGAGTATAATTAGGAGGGAAGCATTTTTATTGGTCGAAAAATAGAAGCACTTTAAAATATTATTTTATTTTTCGACCGGAACTCGTGCGTCGGGCCTATGCGTAAACGACGATAATGGTTATTTTGTGACGGGGCCTTGTCTCGTTCACATCCGACTCTCGCTCTTGAGTATGTTAGTTTATTTCCCTGCAAATCAGCCGAGATATGTCTTATTTTATTTCATAATATTATTCTAAGCAACGGACTTCACCAATTTTTTTTTAAGGAGATCATTGGAAATTACAGAGATTTATTAAAATCAGCCGATTGCAAAAGTTACCAAAAACGTTTTAATTTTATTTATTATTTTGGCGAAGTTGTAAAATTAGCGACCAGAAATAAGCATTTTTTCAGGTTTTTTTTTTTTTTCATCGTACAAAGTTTTTTTTTCATAGTACCAATATAATAAAATTAATTCAATTTTTAATGTTGATAGCGGAGTCTAGTTTGCTTTACAAATTCATTGCAAAATAAATACAGGGTACCCAGTTAAAAAAAAACAAAAAAAAAAACAAACGGTAAATTCAGAAAGACGTGAGATAACCATTGAAAACTGGTGACGAATGATGTGAGTGAAAAACTCAAGAAAAATTTCTGCATATTTGTCAATCCACACATCGGATATTCTTCTTTTATTCTTCCTTGCTTTGATAGTTTTTTGTTTCTTTCTTGTATTTCATTATTGTTTTGTTAAAATAAAACCCTGTAGAAAAAGCTACAATTAGCAAAAAAAAAAAAAATGGCAGTAGCCAAAGACACCCCCCAGGCTATTACGGCCCTGACCTAACTGACATATCAGAAACGCTACTTGGTTTCAGTGAGAAAATGAAAGAAAGAAAAAATTTAACGTCTATTTCCGTGAAATGGAAAAAGTTTTCACCAATTTAATAAAAAAAATAAAGAATTCATTATTTAATCAAGCTTCACTTATACAAAGAAACACTACTTTTAACTGGAAAAATGGAATTTATACCAATAAAAAACTATTTTCTTAAAGCTTCATTTTTAAAAAAAAAAGCAAAAAAAGCGCGTTTTAAATTAGAATAACTTTCGCGAAAATTGCGTAGTAATCAAAACGGGTAAGAAAATGCGAAAAGCAATAAAAAGGTCGTTAACTAAGTAACCTTCCGCGCATTACTACTCGAGGCAAACATATGTAAACAACACCAGTAATGGCGGTCGGACAAAGCGAAAGAGATCGAACTTACATTGTCGATAAATCCTAAATGGTAATCGAGCGCAAACTTTTATTGGCATTTTCGAGATAATCAGACAATTTAATACCATAATAATGGAACATTTTCATTACAGTGGGGGTTTTGTGCTTATACTGCAAATTAACCAAGTTTTCAATTTCATATCTTTTCATTTGTAGAACTTTAAATAAATTTATTAATAAAATGTTTGCCAGTAAGATTTTTGACTAGTGAAAAATAAATAGGAATTGTGGTTATTTCTGGTCGCAGAAACTTTTGTAGAATTCTACACTTATTTTTGCTTTTTTTCTTGTTTATAACGAACTGCAACAACCTGGGACACTCATTGAATGGAAATGAAGGCCACAGATTTCTCTGCGTAACTGTTCAGAATTAATGTCATATAATGTTTTATAAGATAGAAGCAGCAGCAGGCCGGTTAGCTCAGTTGGTTAGAGCGTCGTGCTAATAACGCGAATGTCGTGGGTTCGAGCCCCATACTGGCCAACCTAATAATTTTTTTAATATATTTTAGTTTTCACATGCGGATTTAAAAATGAATGGATGCTGTTTATTGCGTTCACGTTGCTATCGAATGTCACTCAAGTCTTGAAATCGGTTTGACGGCAATACCGTGGGGGAAAAAATGGTCAATACCCATCGGCACTACTCCTTTTGATCCCAGGCCTCTACCGAAGAAAAAGTAATGACGAGTTGGAGCGGGGCACCTTAAGGCTTGAGATTGATTAATATAATTTTGTTTTTGAAATTACCGTAGACCAAGCCGGAAATGAATATCTCAAATACGTACCATTTCTTCCCGACATTCGGGATTCGAATTCCGGTCTCATCCAATTAAAAACTATTTCAATAGTTCTTGAGTCGTGTATTGATTATATATATATATATATATATATATATATATATATATATATATATATATATATATATATATATATATATATATATATATATATATATATTTGTGAATTTAGGCAACAATCCTTCTTTCATGCACATTTCATTGTATACGACAGACAAGGTGCTTTTATTTAGTTTTTTATACAATTTCTCATGCGAAATAACTTTTTACTTTTCGGGTGATAAATTATATAAAAACTGACCGAATGTTCTTTTTATCCGAGTTTTATTCGGGTATACATTTAGCCATTTCCAAGGATTAAATATTTTAACTATTATTTATTTAGTTTTTATAATATATATATATATATATATATATATATATATATATATATATATATATATATATATGTGTGTGTGTGTGTGTGTGTGTGTGTGTGTGTGAAGATATATAGTTTTAAGGTGTGCTATATTTATGGGATAAAGTGCTCAATATCAATATAAATATTAAAGTGAACATTGAAATCAACATTCAGAGGCGACAAGCTGTTTCATGCTAGACGCCTCTCAGTGTTTACTTCAATATGCACTTTTACACACACACACACACACACACACACACACACACACATATATATATATATATATATATATATATATATATATATATATATATATATATATATATATATATATGTATGTATGTATGTATGTATAAATGCGCCTAACTTCGAATTGTTTATATGGATGTGTTTGTGTGAACTAAAATGCGTACACCTGTATGTATGTGTTTCTATGTATGTGAGAGTCTATCAAATGCAGCAAATCCCCCCTCCAGCCACCAACCATAGTCAAGCATAAATAAGCATCAATAGATCCTTTTTTAAAAAATAAACCAGTTTGTCTGGTGATCTCTAAAGCGTGAAAGTCAGGGTCACAAACTCATCTCCATACAACTGAATATGTTAGTTCTACCAATTATAGTAAGCACCTTCCACTAATTACTGCACATTTAATATATATATATATACATATATATATATATATATATATATATATATATATATATATATATATATATATATATATATATATATATATATATATTGTAAGGGTTATAAATCCGTTGGTATGTAATCCAAGTGGATCCTAGTAATATAAAATATTAAAACTGATGCACAAAAAGAGCTCAATGTATTTATTAAAACAGAGCAACTAATTAATAAACAATAAAATCCAAAATCACCTCATAGAAGGAATAGCCTATTTCAGCAGGCGAAGATATCATTGTGGACTGAGTTCGCGTCAGAAATAAATATTTAACTGTGAAAGCTAAAAAAAAAAAATAGTCGAAAAACTAATACAGAATTTATCCATTTCAATGTTTCAGTCAGACGAAAGGCACAAGACATGGGTCAGGGGAGGGTTGAAGATATTTGTCGTAAAGGCTTATTTCAACCAACAAAAAATTCTACCGCGAATCCTATTCCCCATATGAGGTAATTTGGGATTTTATTGCGTACTACACACACACACACACACACACACACACACACACACACACATATATATATATATATATATAAATGGTTATAATTGTTCCAACGAGAGAAAAATGTATATTTTTAAAACAAAAGAAAAATGGGAGTAGATTTGAGAATCTCAGAGGTGATGTGGGGATAAGTGGACGCATCTATCATCAACACATCTGTCATCGCCACCACCTAAGACCAAACCTAATGATTTTATTACCACTTAGACAGAAATTCACTTTTGCCAAAAGTCCAAAAATGAGATCAAGGCTCACTACAAATACAGAAAATGAACAATGAAACATTAAAAGAACACAAGGAAAATGTATTCCTTTAAAAATTGATTCCTTTTATTTGTCTGAAGAAGGTCACGAGACCGCAAACACGTGTAGCAAAAATATGAAGAATAAAATATAATATATACACTAAAACAAATCCACATTATAACCCAAAACGTTTGCGGCTTCTCTCTGTTATATATATATATATATATATATATATATATATATATATATATATATATATATATATATATATTACAAAGAGTTAATCATACCTTGAATCAATTAACAATATTAATGCAATTATTGGCGAAATCCCTTCACTAGTAGACATAATTATAAGCATTACACTACTAATAATCCACTGAATGATGAGATCCTTATGTATAAAATGGATATGGTGTATTTTTTTTTTAATTCAGCTAGTACTTTCGAATGCTTCATGCATTCATCATCGGGCTGTATATTTTCCTTTAGAATCAAAAATGGAAGACGAAATAAATGTGTTTTCCCGACTGAAAGATGTTTTTAAGAATGAGCTATTTATTAACGGCTATGTAGTGTTGGAGCGTACAAATCGCAACGCTAAAGTTCAAATATTACAAGTGAGAATTTTTTTAATTTGGTAAATCCATGAATCTTTTTATAAGTGTTTTATATATGTTTATATATATGAAAAATTTCTCACAGTTAACCTGTAGAAGAAGACAATATTTATAAAGGTAAAAGACAATAAGCAAACTGTATTATTGGTAAGGCAAAAACGAAATGAATGATTAAAACAAACTATTAACAACAAAACAAAAAGTCCTTAGAAACTGTAAGAATTTTGAAAACAATATAAATACAATACCGTTTCTTAAATTCTTCCAGTTGCTAAGGACATTTTGTTTTGCTGTTAATAGTTACTTTGTTTGAATAAATTCATTTTGATTTTTCCTGGAAAAAGTTGACACGCGTCGGATAATAATACAGTTTTCTTATTGTCTTTAACCTTTAGCGCTCGGAAAAAAAGAACATTCGGACAATTTTTATATAATTTATCCTCTGAAAAGAAAAACTTTATTAGATCGCACGAGAAATTATATAAAAAACTAAGTAAAAGCACCTTGTCAGTCGTTTTTAATGAAATGTGCTTGAAAGAAGGATTGCTGCCTAAATACACAAATATATATATATATATATATATATATATATATATATATATATATATATATATATATATATGTCATTCACAGACAGTAATGTTTCGCTGTATCACAGCTCCTCAGTGCGACTAGACTTTCGAATGCCTCAAGCCAGGATTGAAACACAACTAATTTGGTGTCAGTCAGAGCTATCTTCACTCGGTAGAGTTACACAACTAAATCTAGCGTATTATATATATATATATATATATATATATATATATATATATATATATATATATATAGTTACACAACTAAATCTAGCGTATTATATATATATATATATATATATATATATATATATATATATATATATATATATATATATTGGTCTATACAAAAAATACTTTTTGCAAGTTTCAAATCAAGATCGATTCTTTTCTTTCATAAATATTTTCTATTACCAAATTCTTCATCAAAATCTTCCATTACCAGATTCCTCATCAAAATTTTCCATTACCAGACACCTTAACAAAATTTTAAGGAAATTCTGAACCTTCAAGGAAAAATCGACAATATATATTAAATATAATAAAATGACCAACAATTTATTTTTATAGCAAAAAGACAATCATTTCAACACTAAAGAATATAAAACTGATTTCAAAATATAATCTTTTAGAAAAATAACCATAACGAACAGCAATCTTCTATTTAAAATAAATTTTTTTGTCTATTTCAATACAAGGCTTTGTTTTAACAAAATAAATTTCAGCATTAAATGAACTAATGGGTTGATAGCCCGTAAAAAAATATTATTAATTTCAACAATGGCGACGTATTCGTATTTACTTTGGAAGTGTAATTTCAGACGGTAGAAAGCCAAAACATTTTCAGGACAATTATATTCTATCAAACTAAGTAAGTGGGGATATATATACTTTATAATTATGCATGATACCACATTTGGGTCCTGACAAACCTCGGGCTCGAACGCTGGCCTGGACGTGAAGACAAACGAAAATGTGATACAGATAAATGACGTTTAATTCTTCTGCTTCAACCACTGATTATGCAGAATGAGCAATTAAAAAGAAAAAGAATCTGCTCCGAGTGAGGATCGAACTCACAACCTCCGCATTACTTTACCGCTTACGAGGTATGCATTACTGTCTATAAGTACGGCGCGCTAACCGATTGCGCCACCGGAGCCGACACAACAATGAAATTAATAATAATAATAAGTTCTATAGTTTTAGCGCAGTATTTCCCATTTTTTTTTTACATCAGGGTGCATTTAACGAAATCATGAGGATGCACCTTAAATTTTAATAAGGAAAAAATAATCGCGAAATTAGCATAAATTTTAAAATATAAAATAACAAAGACTTAGACATGGAAACCATGTGTCTCTATTTTTGTTTTTTTAAATTAAAGATTTTTTTTTAAATATAAAAATACACCATGAATTAGTCTTTTGTTAACTTGGGGCGCGCCTGGATACCTTTCAGGGCGCACAGTTAAGAAACGCTGGCTTAGTGGCATATTTAAAATAATAACTAAAATCCTATCAATGCACAAAACGCAATTTTAAATGTTTCGGGGAAACGACTGAGTGAGTTAAAACTCTATTATTGTACACACATGACACGAAGTGGGAAACGCGTACTGATGTTACTGAGCAGGCGCGGTGGAGTAATAATGGACAACGGCTCGAACTGAGGAATCGGAGAGAGCTGAAAGGTATCCAGGTGTGACCCAGAGCCGAGTTCGAAATCCTCTTCTCAACCCCCTTCCCCCAGCCATGGGTAAATGGCACGACAGACCGGGTTCTGCAGCCTGGTCTACCGCAAAAAGAAATGGCAACCTACTCAGTCATGTATCGAAAGATACATGATCGCCTAAGCGTGTATCAGATGGCACATAACTGACTGAAATAGAATTTGCAGAGAAGACACGGTGGAGTGACGGATAATAAGGAATCAGAGAGCCGAATTTGAACTCCAGTCATTACAATCACTTACGTGCTAATAACCTTGGGAAAGGTATGAAAGAAATGATAAGCTACTGCGAGAAAAAAATCTGCCTCGTTAGTCATGTATCAAAAGATACATGATCGCTCAAGCGTGTACCACGTCTGGCACATAACTAACTGTATTGATGTTAACACGTGAACCATAGGCGGCCGGTAGGCAGCTACCTAAGAAACGAAAGATGATTTTCAAAATTAAATATTTTGATTCTTTTCGGCTAAAGGTACAGTATAAATATGTGGGCAGAATATCCTAAAAAGGCTTTTTTGAAAGCCCTTGGAACGGCAACTCTTTGAAAGACCATTTGAACGGCAACTCTTGAAAACCATTGGAACGGCAACTCTTTCAAAGCCATTGGAACGGCAACTCTTTCAAAGCCCTTGGAACGACAACTCTTTCAAAGCCATTGGAACGGCAACTCTTTCAAAGCCATTGGAACGGCAAATCTTTCAAAGTTCTTGGAACAGCAACTATTTCAAAGCCATTTGAACGGCAACTCTACCGTTAAAAAAGACATGGTTGAGATAAGCAAAATACTTCGATCGTTTTCTCGTTCCAGAGTATCGTATACTAGTCGTAGGAGACTGAGAGTTAGTTCGCGGTATAACACAAGGTAACAGACGAAATAGACACGTGGGGAATATCAACATGCATATGTAGTCGAGTGCGATACAAATATTCTCCAAATTGTCGCATTGTAGCAGTCGAAAGCCGAGTTCGAATTCCAGTCGAGTTCATTACATTCAGTTACGTGCTAATTCCCTTGGGAAAGGTATGAATCCATATCCTCACCCACACCAACTATGTTTAAATAGCAGAACAGACTGGGTCCTATAGACTTGTAAGGCGAACGGTCTAGGAAAGGGGTCGGCAACCTTTTGCTAACTATTTGGCGACTTAGGGTTTTAAAATCATTCAGTGTGCCAACAGCATACGTATTTTTATACAAGTCAAGGTCAATATACCTGTTCTATAATATATTTTATATAGTAATATATAATATATATACTTTAGTATACATTAAAATTGAAACAGCTAAATACCTTTGCGTTGTAGTAGTTTTTGGTTCGGACTTCGTGATGTCATTTGAGGCTGCGTGTCATTGGAAAATTGCTTTTCGTGCCACGTACATTGCCGGCCCTGGTCTAAAAGGACAACTCTGAATTCAAAACCTTCAGAGGGTCGTTTGGGGGCCTTGTGGCTTACTGTGCACCAGGTCTTCTTCCAAAAAGTGTAGTTGGTTCTGCACAAGCCTTCACAACTATAATCAAATAATATGTGTGGTTCGAGCTGCTTGATTCTCTTTATTCTTTTATTTTTATTTTATTGTCTTTTTTATCTGAGCGCTTTCGGCTATACATTTAGCCATTTTCAAGATTGAAATATATTAACTGTTAACAAGAAATAGTTTGTTGTATGTATGTATTTATATAATGTTTTCATTTTCAAAACACGGTCAAGTTATTGTGTCCATGTTCCTAGTTGATATCATTGGGTGTTGTTTTTTTGTTTTTATTAATAAGTCTTCCATTATTTTAGCCTTTTTTTTGTATGTAGATGATCCTATTATATTTGTGTTGTTAACAAGTATGTTATAAATAGGGTCCGGTAGGTCTCCATTAATATTTAAATAAGATCTAATTGAGCTATGGTCAACAATGTGTAAAGTGAGTCTTCGTGTCAAACATGTTTTAGTGTGACCTATATAATTATTTACGAATTTTGATTGATCAAGAATACAATTCCTTAATGGACATTTAAATTCGTAAATAATATTTGTCCTATTTAATTTTGTTCTAAGAGGTGAATTATTATTTTTAACTATAAGGTTAGAGGTTTTAAATTTTTTGTAATAAATAATTAATCTATTTTTTTGCTATTGATGTTATGAATTTTTTTAATAATTTTCTTAATTCTACTTTCGTCTTGTTTATAATTTTCGTTCATTTGATTTTTATCAAAAGTATGTTATTGTTTGTTTCTATTTTCGTCGTTGCCATTAGCTACCTTAGACAGAAAAACAATTGGACAGTTTTTATATAATTTATCATCCGAAAAGAAATAATATTCGATCACATGAGAAATTGTATAAATAAAACTAAATCAAAGCATCTTGTCTGTCATATTCAATGAAATGTGCATGAAAGAAGGATTGCTGCCTAAATACACAAGTTACACACACACACACACACACACACACACACACACACACACACACACACACACACACACATATATATATATATATATATATATATATATATATATATATATATATATATATAAAAGTGAACATAGAAGTCAACACTTAGAGGCGATAGTCTGTTTCATGCTAGATGCAATCGTCAGGCCAGGAGTGCTGTTATTTATCTCGGCTATTTATATATACGGGTCAGTGGTGCATTGTGGGTAGTCTATTTTGGCGGTTATTTTACCGGAAGTCGTTTATTTCTTTATTTCTTTATTTGGGTTAAATTATTTTGCTTGTTTTTATTTGTTTTTATTTTTTATTTTTATTCTTATTTCTTATCTTATATATGTATTTATTTTTTTTATTATTATTTTATTTTTATTTTGATCGGTGTTTTTATTAACGTAGTAAAAAGTTGTTTATATAGCTTATTTAATAGTTTTGTTTTTGTTTGGGGGATAATTAAAGCTATTCAATTTTGGGGTTGATTGTTGTAGTTTGTTCTAACTATTATTTTGGCGGGAACAGTTTTTAATTTGTTTATTACTTCATGTATTTATTTGGATTGATTATCTTTATTTGTTTTTTCTAACGACTAGTTTATCGGTATCGGTTGTTTGTTTATTTATATATTTGGATGTATTTAGATCAATTTATTTCGCTACATTTTTAACACAGTATGGACATAGAAACATTTAGCCTCGACTACTCCCTAAAAAACATACCTATCCCATCCCCACTTTTTAAACCAGGACCATCACAATAAAAATACACTCAAGGAAAAATACGGCTTCAAAACAAAAAAAAGCCCCCGCCCACGCAACAGAAAGAATTAGATGACTTCGAGAAAGAATTAACTGACCTACTTAGAAACATAAAATTCCATAAAAAACAAGATGCATTTTAAAAAAAAATAAAAGAAGATATAACTAAAATAAACAATTCAGCAAATGTATTTATCGAAGCTGACAAAACAAGAAATTTATACAAACTAAGCCCTCCTACGCACAGTAAATTACACAAGAACAACATAACCAAAACATACAAAAGGGCACCTAAAACAATAGAACACGATATCAATAAAGAAGCTAAAGCAATCGCCCAAAAATTAGACCTAGATGACCAAATAAATTGCATCAGCAAGGCGCAAGCCTTTATCACACTAAAAGACCACAAATAAAATTTCAAAACCAACCCTGCATGCAGACTCATAAACCCAGCCAAAAGCAAAGTTGGTAAAATAAGTAAAACGATATTAGAAAGAATTAATTCTGAACTAAGGAAGAAGTTAGGAGTAAACCAGTGGAAAAACATAAAAGTGACTACTGACTGGTTCCACAGCATAAATAACAAACAAAATTGCCAATTCCTACAATTAGACATAATAGAATTTTACCCATCCATAACAGAACGCATGTCAGATAAGGCCATCAACTTAGCTCAGGAACAAATAATAATAAAATTAAACGAAATCGACATCATTAAGCACTCCCGTAAATCATTACTATTTCACAATGAAGAAACATGGATAAAGAAAGATGGGATATTTGACACTACAATGGGAAGCTTTAACGGTGCGTAAAGGGAATTACGAAATCATAGGTATTTACTTACTACACGAACTAACCAAATAATAGATAGAAATGACACAGGACTCTACAAGGACGACGGTCTCATAATCTTAAGAAACTGGAACAAACAAAACACAGACAAAACTAGAAAAGCAATAATAAAGATTTTAAAAAATAACGGATTCGACATAGATATAAAAACTAACCAAAACGAAGTAGATTTTCTAGATGTTACATTCAACCTAAGAAAAGGCACATACGAACCATACAGAAAACCCAATGATAAACCAGTCTATATACACACATCTTCCAACCACCCGCCTTCTATAATCAAACAGAAACCAAAATCGATTAACCGCAGGCTTTCTGATAATTCCTTCAATGAATCTATATTTAACAAAGCTAAGAAAGACTACGAAACAGCCATAAAAGATAGCGGATTCCCAGCAACACTCACATACTCACCACAGAACACAAAAAAGGCCAACAGGAAAAGAAATATCATATGGTTCAACCCACCGTACAGCAAAAACGTAAAAACAAACGTAGGAAAAATATTCTTCAAACTTTTACACGAATACTTCCCGGAATCAAGCACCCTACACAAAATATTCAACAAAAACACAATAAAAATCAGCTACAGTTGCACCGAGAACATGGCACAAATAGTAAAAATGCACAACAGGAAAATTATCAACAAACCACACGAACAAATTACACCCACATGCAACTGCAGAATAAAGAACGAATGTCCCTTAAACGGTAATTGTTTACAAAACAACATAAAATACCAAGCCACGATAAAATCACCAGATAATGAAGAAAAATTATACATAGGTGTAACTGAAGGACCCTGGAAACAAAGAAATTATGTACACAAAACATCTTTCACAAATAATAAATATGCGAACAGCACAATGCTTTCTAAGTATATCTGCGAAATTAAAAACAAAACGCACACCACACCAAAAATATATTGGAAAATAAGGAAAAGATCATCAGCCTACAACAACCAATCAGAAACTTGCAAACTTTGCTTGGGGGAAAATAGCTATCATTACCTTCCCAGACCAAAATGAAAACAAATTTTTACTACGTTACTTAAAAATCGAAAACGGAAAAAATAAATAAATGCATAAATAAACAAAATCACAAAAAAATAAGCCAAATAAATTAATCCAAACAAATTACCAAATCACACCTGTTAGAACAGACGACATAAAATAAAAAATAAGAAACAAAATGAATAATTAAAGTAGATAATGAACAAATTAGCAAACTATTATGACCAAAATATACTATAAAAATCAAAAACAAAAATATAAAAATCAAAACAAAAAATCGGACGAGAAAATAGCTATAACTGTTATATAACGATAAAAATAATGAATAAAAAATAATATACTACGTTACTTAAAAATCGAAAACCAAAAAGAGAAAATATACAGTGTAACAAATAAATAATAAGTAAAATAAATTGATCTAAATACATCCAAATATATAAATAAACTAACAAACGATACCGATAAACTAGCCGTTAGAAAAAACAAATAAAGATAATCAATCCAAATAAATACATGAAGTAATAAACAAATTAAAAACTGTTCCCGCCAAAATAATAGTTAGAACAAACTACAACAATCCACCCCAAAATTGAATAGCTTTAATTATCTCCCAAACAAAAACAAAACTATTAAATATAAACAAATTTTTACTACGTTAATAAAAACACCGATCAAAATAAAAATAAAATAATAATAGAAAAAATAAATACATATATAAGATAAGAAATAAAAATAAAAATAAAAAATAAAAACAAGCAAAATAATTTAACCCAAATAAATAAATAAACAAATAAACGACTTCCGGTAAAATAACCGCCAAAATAGACTACCCACAATGAACCACTGACCTGTATATATAAATAACCGAGAAAATAACAGCACTCCTGGCCTGACGATTTCATCTAGCATGAAACAGACTGTCACCTCTAAGTGTTGACTTCTATGTTCACTTTTATATTTACACACGCTCTATCTTTGATATTGAGCATTTTATCCCATAAATATAGCACATTTTAAGATTATATTTCTTCATATATATATATATATATATATATATATATATATATATATATATATATATATATATATATCGGTAAGCTGAGAACGAATAAAGTATAATTCCAACGTTCAGACATTTTATTTAAAAGAGGGCTGAATATTATTATTTATTTTTGGATATTTAAACAACATGTGAAATTCGCTACACAATTGCAGTCGTGTTTCGACGCATACCAATGCATCTCCTCAGGCATACTCTTTTATATAAATGCATCCTCTTTTATAAAAAAAAAATATATACGGCATCATGTCTTTACCCTGATCAACCGATCGAATATGACCTACGTTCAATTCAAACTAAGCGAAAAAGGAAAAATTTCATTTTTTTTTTTTTAGAAAAGGGTCATGACCTGGAGTTAACTGCCAACAGCAGCCAGACATTAAATTAAAGACTGATACAAATGGTTACATAAAGTGTATAAATGTCAGACGGTCAACATTCCAAGAAATAAAAGGAAAGGGATAGAGAGGTAATTTAACTTAATGCAAACTTTTTATATGCTTCGTAGATTTCCTACATAAAGTTTTTTTAGTTGATAAATAAGAGGCCTCTTTGAGAAACTAGTAAATGATTTAAACGTATAGAATTATTTGGTAAATTACTATGTAACCGTCAATGTATACAAGATGTTAATAATAGCAACCAATGTAAGTTGTCAAAAATACCAACCAAATACTAATACATCAATATAAGATGTTAATAGTACAAACAGGAGATTAATAAAGAACTATTAAATCCAAATTAATCTTACAAACAGAAAAATAAGACATATATGGGGAAACACATTTCAACTAAAATATAAGAAAAACATTATCAAAATCCAAAGTTTAACTAAATTGTAAGGTAAAAGGTAGACTATTTTACATGTTGTTTTAATATATATATATATATATATATATATATATATATATATATATATATATATATATATATATAAATTGAATGAAAACAGACAACTTTAAAGGTTCATTGGTTATAATTTATTTCCCCAGGGAATTTCTTTTTCACTGGCTCATCAGACCACACTTCCAAGGGTGAAAAAATGATTTTTTCTGAAGACAAGATATCAAAATTGTACTAACACTTTTAGATTTTTAATATATATATATATATATATATATATATATATATATATATATATATATATATATATATATATATAAGTGTTAGTACAATTTTGATATCTTGCCTTCAGATCTTTTTTTGGCATATTAAATATTCCAGTATAGTTGGAGGGACCCACTGAACACCATGCCATTACTTATTCCCCCCGGCCAATTAAGCAGACGCTCGTTTCCCCATAGATTCAAGTAATTTGTCGCCTTACACTAAATCTCTTATGTGCCAATACTCTTCACTAAATGGATGATCACGGCCATCCACAGCTTCCTTTTTTATGGCGAGCTTGAGTAAATGGATGGCGAAACAAGGTTTACGAGAGATTAGAAAAGACAATATTATTAATCGAATTTACCCCAAGCAAGGCAATAAAGCCACTAAGACACAAGGGGTTAATGGGTGTGAAAGAATTAGAAAACAGAAAACATTATGAAGGTGCGAGAACAATAGAAGGGTAATCAGAAACACAGTAGATAACGTTTGATATTCCATTTAAATTTTTTAAATTGGCCGGAAATCATTGATCCAGAAAAGTGTTCCACAAGCGAGAAGTGTGAGAAAAGAAACTGTTAGCATAGAATTTACGATTACATTTAACCAATTTAATTATAAATTGGTGAGACCTTGCCGCCAATCTAGTACTGCGCTTAAATTCACAAAGTCTATGTACCATAGTGAAAAGTTAATTACCATGAAAGTATTTATAGAAAAAGGCACAAGGAAGCGACTTTAAGGCGGTGGGCAAGCGACTTAAGCCGAGACGCCAGACCAGAACAGGGCCAATAATATTGCTGATTCTCCTTTGGATTTTATCATGAATCTCTCTAGGAGCACCGGACCATATGTGGCAGCAATATTCTAAGCTTGGGCGAATGGAAGATATGTAAAATAGATACTGTAGAAACAGCTACAAAGAACAGGGAGTTGTGGAGAGTCGTGATCGCCCAAGTCCTGAAGGGAGGCGGCGCATAGAAACGAAGAATAAAATTCTCACTGCCATGACGATGTCAGACGGTATTTGTACTTGGTACAAAAGATTTGCCATAAAAATTGCAATCATTTTAAAAGATTAATTTCTTTGAACTGTTACGGATTTTGTTAACTTTATATTTTTAAAAAAATGTTAGCAGAGCGTAGTTTCGATCTACGGACCTCTGGGTTATGGGCCCAGCACGCTTCCACTGCGCCACTCTGCTGTACATTTGCGACTTGGAAAAAAGAATAATAAAACCGTGGAATATAAAGATAATCTCCGACATTTTACTGTTCGTAAGACGTATGGGTGTTTGTACAAGATGACGAAAAGCTCATTGATGTAGAAACCGAGAAGGAACGTCCATTTATCAGCTGTTGGAGATTCACTCCTACTTCCATGAAAAAGTGGTGGTTGAAGAGAATAAGCTACTTAATCATGAAGAAAATCGTCATGTACAGCAGAGTGGCGCAGTGGAAGCGTGCTGGGCCCATAACCCAGAGGTCCGTAGATCGAAACTACGCTCTGCTATCACATTTTTTTTTTTTAAATATAAAGTTAACAAAATCCGTAACAGTTCAAAGAAATTAATCTTAATTTTTCAAATTACTTTTTTTTTCTTTTCTGTCAATTAATTAGAAATTTCCACTGTTACTCTTAGTCTGTTAGTGTTAAACATTTTACCCCAGCCATGGCACTTAAGTCACTAAGACGCAAAGGGAGTGTCTGAGTCGTGAGAGAATATGAGAAAAAGAAAACTTTTAAGGAGATAGAACAATAAAAGAACAAGAATTAAGAAGACAAAAGAAAAATTTAAATTTTGGAAGATTTATTACATAGAAGGAAATTATAAATATTTTCCTCTGTTTGATATTTTTGTTTCAGAGCACATCGTTATGCAATGTTGCGACCAAACGGAAAAGCGAAAATAAGGCGTGCAAAAAAAAACAAGAAAAAAAAAACTAAGACGACTAAAAAAAGACAATGATAATATTTATGCCTTAAATGAAAAAAAAAAGAAATAATAAAACCGAGAAATAAAAAATAATATCCGACATTTAACTGTTCGTAAGACGTGGGGGTGTTTGTACGGGATGACGGCAAAATCTATGGTCACCGCAGCTCTTCTACGTAGAAAGTAAAAAAGGAACGTCCATTTATCTGCTATTGGAGAGCCACTCCTATTTCCATGAAAAAGTGGTGGATGAAGAGAATAAGCTACTTATATAATTTTGAAGAATTGCCATTTCGTGCAGCAGAGTGGCGCAGTGGAAGCGTGCTGGGCCCATAACCCAGAGGTCCGTAGATCGAAACTACGCTCTGCTAGCCGATGTTAGGAATATTTTATTTTTTGGTTAAATTATGTGTAATGAAATTGTAACTCATCTGAAACGCATCATTTTAGATATTTGCCATATATATTTTTGTAAATTTGATCATTAATTTATTTTCAAATTAAGTTGAAATAATGCTTACTTGCTTCTCAGCTATCGTCTACAATATAACACGCATATTCTATAATTAGTTGAATTGTTGGAAGTGCAATATACTATATTGCAATATCGCGCAGTTATTAGGAGCGTATGGGCAAATATGAAACCATTAAATGTTCTGTTAATATTTTAAGGGAAAAATAGTTCCATGAATTCCCGATAACAGTTAATGATTTTCTTGCTGATTTCCAATGCCTTTTTCTAGTACAAATGATATTTGAATGCATTTTCGTAATGCAATCATTGAAGTGCATAATTTATTATATAATCATAGGCTTATTTAGAATAAATAACCATGAACGTGAATAGAGCCATGAACTCACATTATTGATGGGACAATAACACTAATCAGTGATTGTGTGAAATTTCAAACAATAATCAATGTATATGAATTGACTTTTAGCTAGAATAGAGTTCGCTTAATCTCCTGATATTCATCCGTTAATGTTTGCAATAAACAATATAATGAAAATTAAAATTACACAGCTAATATAGTTAAATTTTATACGTATAAGTAAAGACCAGTATCAGCGGAGCAGAGTGGCTTAGATCGGAACTACGCTCTGCTAATATTTTTTTTTAATATGAAGTTGACAAAATTCGCAGCAATTCTACGAAATTATATTCGTGATTTTTTCAAATTTCTTTTTTTCTTCTCTACCAAATAATTTGAAATTTCTACTGCTTCTCTTCGTCTCTAAATTATCTTTTTTAATCCTTTTACCCCAGGCAAGGCAATTAAGCCACTAAGACGCAAAGGGAGAGTGTGAATGTGATAATATGAGAAAAAGAAAACATTAATGAAAGAGAACAATAAAAGAAGAGGAATCAAGAGGAAAAAAGATAACGATTGATGTTGCATTTAAATTTTGAAGCTGACTAGAACGAGCTAGACGCCAGAAGAGAGTCCCACAATCGAGAAGTGCGATAGAAGAAACTGTTAGCATAGAACTTGCGGTTACATCTAGCGGTTTCAACTGTAAAATGATGAGACCTTGCTGTAGTCTAGTACTGCGCTTAAATTCATAAAGCCGAAGTGACAGTGAGGCACGGTGGAGTAATGGGTAGCGGCTCGGATTGAGGAATTAGAGAGCCGAGTTCGAATTCTAGTCGAATCCATTAGATTCGATTACGTGCTAATACCCTTGGGAAAGGTATGAATCCCTTTCTTTTCCTCTCCAGCTATGGGTGAAAAGCAGGGCACCCGGTTCTGTAGCTTTGGATGGCAACTGGTCTACCCCAGAAAGAAATGAAAACCTACTGCGGGAAAAATCTGCCTCGTCAGTGATTTATTGAAAAATACATAATCACCTAAGCGTGTATCACGTATGGCACAAAGAGGAAAGGTTATCAGAACAATTACCATGGAAGTGTTTATGAACAAAGCACAGGGAAGCTACGGTTGGAAAATAATTGAAGCCGAGATGCCAGGTCAGGATCACTAACATTGCATTCCTCGAACAAAACAAAAAACAATGAATAAAGCTGAAAAATCATCTCTTTTTTTTTCTTTAGCTTTTTAAAAATCTTCAAAACATCCAAATTTAAATCAGGAATATCACAATTATTTTTAATTATTTTGACGAGTATTTACATCTGAAGTTGGTTTTAGTTACGTTTCATCACAATTTTCCAGAGGCCGGCAATCTACAAAAGGAAAATGGCGGTACAGAGCGGAAATAAAGGATAAACCGTCAGTAAGATTCGAACTCACTGTCGATATTTTTTTTAATTTTTCCACGGATCAGAAAATAAAAATTATTCTCTACAAAGTACTTACCCCCCCCCAAAAAAAGGTCTTCATTTTTTTCTTTCTTTCTTTTTTATTTTTATAACTCAATACAAGGCTTAAGTGCCACTCAAGATAAAAAGGAATATTGTAAGGGCGTATAGGGAAAGAGCAAGAATTATTATGAGTATATTTAGAATATATAGCGGGTGATTACTTGATGAGGTTAAGAATGTAGTGATCAGGGAAGCATACTCTCCGGAGTTTGGAAGAAGAAGCTACCTGGGAGTAACTTACTCCTTACGAGTAAAATATGAAGGGAATGAAGATTTGTCAACTCTGTTGTCAGCGAAACGGTCACTTATACGTAACATCAAGAAGAGACAGTTGAAGGCACAAAATGAGGAAAGAGGACTTGGAAAATTTGATACTCACGTGACAGATTATTCAACAGATTTGCTGTAGAAATTTCAACTCGTTGATGTTACGTATTAGCGTGTTTTTTTTTTGGTGGGGTGTCTTCTTTTCATTTTCTGTAAAGCTTCATATTCGGTTCATGTTATTCTCAGCATCCTTCTGTAGAACTACATTTCTTTTTCATCAAGTCAGTTCTTCATTTGTTAGGAGATTGTTCAGTATAAGATGACTGATATTACATGACAATTCATTACTCTTTTCTTTGTTCTGTATCTTAATACTTTGCTTAGATTTTAGAAGGCATCTTTTGCTGTGCCGAAACATCTTCGGATTTCAATGTCGTACATTCTGCCTCTGTTAAAACACTGCCCAGATATTTTACGTAATCGCTTACCTTATGTATATTATTAACGGAATCTGCGATATTTTAAAAAAAATATATAAAACAAACACAATATAATATATATATATATATATCTTAGAGTTTAAAAAATATTGCATGTTTAATTAACTGCACGTAAACGAGAGCGTAATCAGTAATGTTTACAAAATAATCAATGGCCAGTATGGGGCTCGAACCCACGACATTCGCGTTATTAGCACGACGCTCTAACCAACTGAGCTAACCGGCCGGAGCTCGACTAACTAGCCTATGTGAAATAATTTATCATAAACTATCACGCGGGAATGCTAAGCTTTATGAACTGTTTTTAAAAGTGAAAGGGTCTTTCTTTAGGCTTTATATATGTGCAGCTTGGTGATACCTTGCAAATACATGTCGGCTTATTTTGTTAGCTTAATTAACGACCGAGAAGTGAGTTCGATCTCTGTTGAATGCTACTAAGTTAATAAATAGTATTAATGATTAATTAATCCATTGAGGTTGATATGCCGTAAAAAAAAACAAACAAACAAAGAAAAACAGGATATACCAACGATAAAACAAAGTTTTTATTTAAAAAATTTAAAAAAAAAAATGAATCCGGACTATTGATAAAAAATCCTATTTGCATAAATAAAACTAGGAAACCGGATATGTAGAGAATAAATATTACCCACAATTCTTTATTAAAGGAAATAGTAATACTAGCCCTATAACTGTCTCTTGACAGAAGCCATCTCTGCATAAGTGTTTATGAAACTTGATTTACAAAGTGATTTCGCTACCAAGAATACTTTCTTATTCATATATGTATATGTATGTGCAGCTATGCAGAAAAATAGGAAAGAACACGTTAGGTAAATAATCCGGAGTTCTTTAGTATTTTTGCTTTTATTTTTAAAAAGACAGTGCTCCATACAGAAGTAGAGCTTAATATTTTTTTAAAAAATATGATTCGTTCGCTACATAAGAGTTCTCATGTTTCAAAAGCAAGAGCCGAAACCCCGCTTTTGAAACACGAAAACTCTTATGTAGCGAAGGAATCATATTTTTTTTTAAATATTATATATATATATATATATATTTGTATTTAGGCAGCAATCTTTCTTTCATGGACATTCCATTGAATACGACAGACAAGGTGCTTTTATTTATTTTTTTATGCAATTTCTCATGCGATCTAATAATTTTATATAATAAATAACTTATCATCTGAAAAGAAAAAAATTATTAGATCGTATGAGAAATTGAATAAAAACCTAAATAAAAGCACCTTGTCTGTCGTATTCAATGAAATTTCCATATATATATATATATATATATATATATATATATATATATATATATATATATATATATATATATATATATATATATATATATATATATATGTATATATATGTTGGCATTAAATAACCCTTTGAGGTTGGTGTGCCATAAATCAAAACAAAGAAAACCAAACCAAAGAATTCACAAACAATTTTTGATATCTTACTTCAGGATGTAGAAATTTTTTTTTAATTATTTTTAGTTTGAGTGTCGCATTGATGTCGTTCCCAGTAATATATTTTTAGAGCTGTGTTTGGAAATCTTTTTTTTTCTTTTTTTTCTTTTTGACTTCAAGGCAAACTTGTAGAATAACTAAAACTCTGGGCCGCACTTTCAATTTTAATAAAGAAAAATTAGTCAAGAATTATGAAAAATGGAAAATAATAAAAGGCGTCTCTTGGAATAAGCATTTATTTTTAAGACATTATTTAGGAATCCTTCTACTAGGTTTTTTGCAGAATGTCAAAAGAATATTGGAATTCGATGCAATAACATAAAATGTTGTTGCGGGAGCTCGTAATTCGGCCGTTTAGAATAAGCCCATGATTTTCATGGAAAGAATAAAATCCAGTAGAAAAAGATAACGTTATTTCAACAAATAAACATTAATTTTATATTACGACAAGAATGTCGGAGTTAACTCATCCTTAATTCCTTAATTGCTCACTAGGGGGCGCTCTCCCTACAGTGGGCGACTTCTTGCCTCGTTTTCTTTTTAACTTTGCATTTCAGCGGACGCATTAAAAAAAGATTTTTAATTAAAATTTCGAACGTGCTAGAAAGAATAAAAAAAATTTAAAAATAATTTAAAAAATACTATGGTCATTCCTCTTAACATAACATAAATATTTTGGCAGTAAAACTTTGTTTTTATTAAGTTTCGGGCCTTTTTCATCATTTTGCTATGCTGTTTTTTCAGTCAACATATATATATATATAGGTTGAATGATGTTAATGTTAGTCCTGGGTATGACGATAAACTACGTCTGACAGCAAGGCCTATGATCGAAATACTGGATGTTTTGAGGCGCGTGAAATCACTACTTAATTGCTGTTGCTCCCAGCTTCACCCTGATTCAGAATGGTAGCACCTGTTAGGGTCCCAGCCATGGGCAAATAGTGAACCTCCAAACAAAGACAAAACACTATGAACGTATAAAAATACATTTCTAAAGCAAAAATACCAGCAATACATTTTTATATAAAAAAAATTACCAACGATATATATTTATAGAATATATTTTATTTGTAGTTGCAGCCGTAAAACGGTGTTCAAATTTTTTTCTGTACAATCTGAAAGAAAATAATGGGTTTTATTATTCTATACATTTACCAACTCCCCCAAAATACTTTTCTTTTTAGTTATATTGAATTATTTTTCGTAAGATATAGGATATATATCATAGGAGTAGATAGGTTTGCCTATTTTCCGGTTCATACTCCTCCCCAAAATGACCATCAATTCATTTTATCTGTAGTTGAAGTCATAAAACGATGTTCAAAATATTTATATTTCGGAATTAAATAACCCATGGAGGTGTTGATATGCCGTTAAACAAAATCAACCAACCAAACAACCAATCTTACAATTTTTTAAAGAAATCAAACTGTATTCCAAAATATAACAGAACTACAACATAAAACTCACATATAAACGCCTTTAGCATTCACGTCCACACAAACAGGTATATTCACAAAAAGCTGAGTATCATCTACCATGTATTCAATTGTAAAAGCAGAATAACATATTTTTATTACATCAAAAATCAAAAATAAATATATTTCGGAATTATATAAGCAATAAGGTGTTGATAAAACAAATTAATCAATCATGAATGATAAGTAATGTCCGTATTTGGGAACCAATTGTAACGATGATTGTATCACATTAACAACTTAATCGTACGTAGCTGTTATGAATAAACATTTTGTTAATGCTAAGTACTGTCACGGACTTTAATTAATAATGCATAGAATCTGACAACCGGACTAAGAAGGCCTTCCGGATATGAGGAATTGGTTACAAAGTCCGGCTTATATTTAGATTAAAATAAAAAAGAACTCAAATCAAGTTTAACATTTCTTTTTTTTAAATGTTTTACAATAGTAAAGAAAATAAGTTAATAAGTGAAATATAACGGAATTGATTTTAAGGAAAATAAATTATGTAATGTTAATGAAAATTCATTAAATTAAGTATACCACATATGCCAAACAAATAATGTAACGAACGAGGATATTATTTTTTTTATTTTTTATTTTTTTGTTGCATGATAATTCTTTAATTTCTAATGTCATTCTCTCAACTTTTTGTACGTGATGACGACAAAGGCTTTGGTCACCGCATCTCATCTACATGAGAAGTAAAAAGGAACGTCCATTTATCAACTGTTGGAGATTCTACGACTGTTTCCATGTGAAGGAAAAGAAATAAGCTGCTTATACAATTAAAAGAAAATAACTGTAAAAGCAGAGGCGCAGTGGAAGTATGCTGGGCAATAACCCAGAGATCCGTAGATCGAAACTACACTCTGCTAGCAAAATCTGTTTTTTTTTTTTTGTTTGAATATAGAATTTTTTTTTCTTCTTTTTCTTTTAATCCTACTGAAATAAATATTTTCCGCTGTTTGTTCTTCCAATATCAAGTGACATCGACCCTCAGGGTTACGAGAGAAAGGAAAAGCGTAAATAAGTCAAGTCAGACAAAAAAAAAGAACAGTATGATTAATAAAAAAAAAAAAGACAATCATAATATTCAATAAAAGAAAGAAAATAAATAAATAAATAAATAAATAAATAAATAAATAATAATAGTAATAATAATAATAATAATAATAATAATAATAATAGTGAAAAAAAATCTTCATTTATCAGTTGTTGAAGATTCACTCCTGTTTCCATGGAAAAGTCATGTATTAAAAAAAAGAAGCAATCACGAATCATAAGAGCATGTGAAGCAGAGTGGCGCAGTGGAAGCGTGCTGGGCCCATAACCCAGAGGTCCGTAGATCGAAACTACGCTCTGCTAAGTTTTTTTTTTTTTTAAATATGAAGTTGACATTATCCGCAGCAGTTCACAGAAATTATTTTCGTGAATTTTTCAATTTTTTTTCTTCCTTTTTTTCTTTTTCTTTTTTTGACAAATAATTTGAAATTTCCGCTTCCTTTGTCGCTCTTAATAATTTTTTTCATTTTGTCATCTCTTCTAAACCTTACCGCGCTATCAATTTACTCAAGCTCATTCTTCTTTCTCTCATGGCTCATCATGGCTCTCCACAATCATGGCTCTCCACAATTTCCTAAATTTTGTCGCTCTTAATAATTTTTTTCTTTTTGTCATCTCTAGTAAACCTTGCCCTGCCATTCATTTACTCAAGCTAATTCTTTTTTCTCTCTGTGTCGTGTCCCTTCAGGACGTAGGCGATCATGGCTCTCCACAATTTCCTATCCTTTGTCACTCTTAATATATTTTGTCTTTTTGTTATCTCTCCTAAACCTTTCCCTGTCATCCATTTACGCAGGCACTTTCTTCTTCCTCTATGTACCGTATCCCTTCAGGACGTAGGCGATCATGGCTCTCCACAATTTCCTATCCTTTGTCGCTCTTAATAATTTTTTCTTTTCGTCATCTTTTCTAAACCTTTCCCCGCCATATATTTACTCAGACTCGTTCTTCTTTCTCTATGTGCCGTGTCCCTTCAGGACGTAGGCGATCATGGCTATCCACAATTTCCTATTGTTTGTCACTCTTAATAATTTTTTTCTTTTTGTTATCTCTTCTAAACCTTGCCCCGCCATCCATTTACTCAGGCTCGTTCTTCTTTCTCTATGTGCCGTGTCCCTTCAGGGCGTAGGCGATCATGGCTCTCCACAATTTCCTATTGTTTGTCACTCTTAATAATTTTTTTCTTTTTGTTATGTCTTCTAAACCTTGCCCCGCCATTCATTTACTCAGGCTCGTTCTTCTTTCTCTATGTGCCGTGTCCCTTCAGGGCGTAGGCGATCATGGCTCTCCACAATTTCCTATTGTTTGTCACTCTTAATAATTTTTTTCTTTTTGTTATCTCTTCTAAACCTTGCCCCGCCATCCATTTACTCAGGCTCGTTCTTCTTTCTCTATGTGCCGTGTCCCTTCAGGGCGTAGGCGATCATGGCTCTCCACAATTTCCTATTGTTTGTCACTCTTAATAATTTTTTTCTTTTTGTTATGTCTTCTAAACCTTGCCCCGCCATTCATTTACTCAGGCTCGTTCTTCTTTCTCTATGTGCCGTGTCCCTTCAGGGCGTAGGCGATCATGGCTCTCCACAATTTCCTATTGTTTGTCACTCTTAATAATTTTTTTCTTTTTGTTATCTCTTCTAAACCTTTCCCCGCCATCTATTTACTCAGGCTCGTTCTTCTTTCTCTATGTGCCGTGTCTCTTCAGAGCGTAGGCGATCATGGCTCTCCACAATTTCTTATCCTTTCTCGCTCTTAATAATTTTTTTCTTTTTGTTATCTCTCCCCAACCTTGCCCCGCCATCCATTTACTCAAGATCACTAGGTAGGCTATATTTTGTTTGCCTCTGTCCCTCTTGCCTTCAATCTGACACATGAGTATCAAATTTTCCAATTTATTTTCCATTTCTGTCTATATTTCTGAGATGAGGTATTGTAATTACTTACTTTATTTACATTGTTCGGACTGTTGTCCTCATCTTTATTGTCATGTTCACGACGTTTCTGCCGTTGTACGCTCCTGTCTTCTTCAGGATCTGCCTATATTTCTGAGATGAGGTATTGTAATTACTTACATTATTTACGTTGTTCGGACTGTTGCCCTCATCTTTCCTGCATTCCCGACGTTTCGGCCGTTGTACACTCAGGCCTTCTTCAGGTGATTAGAATTTTGAACTGAACCCTTAATTTCGTCGTGAATATGGCAATACATATGAAGACAACAGTCCGAACAGTGTAAATAATTTAAATTATTTACCATTTATTTCAACTGTCTCTTCCTGATGTTAAGTATAAATTTCTTTTTTTGTTTCCATTTTCTCTAAAGCTTCGTCGTTGCTCACATGTTCGGTCCGTGGTATCCTCAGCAGCCTTCTGCTTCTGCAAGTCTCTTCTTCATCTGTGAGGAGATTGTCTCACATTCACTGCCATATAGGATGATTGATATTACATAGCAGCTCAGTACTCTTTTCTTTGTTTCTAACAACATTTTCCTGTTTCTTAATACTTTGCTTAGCTTTTTGGTTACGGTAATACTTTGCTTACCTTTCGCTATGCGCCTTCGTATTTATTTTAGTGTCATCTGTTAAAACAGTTCCCAGATATTTTACGCAAAGGCGTAGGAGTATCAGCGAAATATGCGATATTTGTGAAAATTTTTAAATCAGAACACCCTAAGATTTATATTAATTTTAAAAAATTTAAGTTTAAAAAATATCGCAGATTTTGTTAAAAGACGCAATTAGTTGTCAGGAAATTTTTATAAATTAGATATGGCCAGTATGGGGCTCGAACCCACGACATTCGCGTTATTAGCACGACGCTCTAACCAACTGAGCTAACCGGCCTTCCCGCAGCTAGTGGTCAATAATGTCAAATTATTTCTTTTAAATTCTCACGTGGGGACAGCTTAGCTTTGTGAACTGCTTTTAAAAATTAAAATATATATATATATATATATATATATATATATATATATATATATATATATATATATATATATATATATATATATATATATATATATATATATATATATATATATATATATATATATATATATATATATATATATATATATATATATATATATATATATATATATATGCCGCCCGATTGGGGGCACTTTGCCGTACTGCAATAGTTAGAAAATAAATTCTTGTACTACTTAATGTTTATGCAGTACTCCTTGAAGAATTTAAATTTTTTTTTTTTTTGTAAAACAGAACTCCCAGTAATCAAAATCTGCTCTGGATCGAAAATAAATATTGCAATAAGACTAAAGCAAATATATTATTTAATTAGAAAAGCTTTTTATTTTAATTGTTTTAAAATGGATAAGATAAGATATTTTATGAATACTATTGTCTTCAGAAAATGTTTTACGATGAATAATTAATTATTACAAGAATTGTTTTCATTTTTTGAATTTTGATTTAGAATTTATAAAATTTTAAATCATTTAAATTTCGGTATTAATTCGTACCGGTTAGAGTGTTATTAATCACGGTTTCCATGTGAATGAAAAGCAAAAAGGTACTTACAAGCACGTTGCTGGCGTCAAGCAGAGTGGCGCAGTGGAAGCGTGCTGGGCCCATAACCCAGAGGTCCGTAGATCGAAACTACGCTCTGCTAATTTTTTTTTTTGCTTGAATATAGTCTTTTTTTTAATCCTTACTGAAATAAATATTTACTGAGATCTTGGTAGCTTATTCATCTACCAAGCCAAAGAAAAAATTTTTAAAATGTTTTTAGTTTCCGTATATTTAGTACTGACACCCTCCTCCGTTATATTTCAGAATTTTAAAAAATATTGCTGACTTTTTGTCATGTCTTCTGCTACAATATATTACTACTGAGAATACCATTTTAACACATCAGGTTGAGTCAGTGGCATAGCTAGAGTGTATGCCACACCACTGTGCAGCCCTTGAGTTGTTGTCCCCTCCGGTCCCCACAAAAAATACATATTCCACAGTGACCTACTCTTAAAAGTTATAAAACTATTTTGAGTATCATTATTATATTACTTTTACATACTCAAATATAGTATGCTTTAAGTACACACTAAACACACTTAAACTTTTTCAGTAACAGTTAAAAAGCAAAAACGACATATCTGGAAAAAGTGTAAAAAATATTAAGACCATCTTTATTTCTGAAATGAAAATTATACAAAATAACTTTTCTTGCCTTTTCTTCAATGACATCGTCAAAAACTATTTCATCTGTCAATTGTCGCTCTATAGACAATAGATAGGCTAATCTATATGCCATAGTTTAAGTTACTCTAAATCGAAAAGACCCTCCAATTGTGAGTGCTGTCCCGACATTAAAACCCCTTTTATTTCAATACAGCCTATATAGCAGACACAAAAGTGCCGCTCCCATAAAAATGCTGCGCCTGCTAGCTACGCAACTGCCCTTACGTTAAGTGGCAGTTTGTGCTGATAAGAGTTGAAGTTTTCGAAAATAAAATATAGTTTTCTGAAAACTTTATTTGAGGAATATTAGCTGATTTAAAGTTTAATTAATCTGATTTGAAATAAATATTACCAATTTTAGTTTAAAATATCGCAGAAATATATTTTAACACGGAGGTAGTTGTTTATTTAAGGAGTTGAAAGATTGACAGCTTCACTGACAGCCGGAAGTTTACCTAATTTTTCCTACAGGTGATATATCTGTGATAGTAATATAACGTGAGCACCTTTTTTTAGATGATGTTTAACTACCCAAAAATCTAAAAAATTTATGAAAATATTCGTAATCTAATTTTTGTTGAGTTTTAGGTACTTCGGCTTTAAATTTACTATAGTTACCGCTCTTATTTTTTTATAATGTAGTGTATGGACGCCACTATTTACAAAAGTCGGCACGTTTATACACACAAAATAATTCACAAATATTTTTGAAATATTGGTGTTCGATGAACTGTAGTAAACTATTCCATATATTATTAAATATAATTTTTAATTAATAACAATTGTAGGAACATTGTTATTATTATAAATGAAAATAAAATATAAAATAATAATAATAATGAAAATTATAAATAAAATAAAATTTAAACTATGTTTAAAATAGATAAAAAAATAAAATAAAATTACTTCCAGCATGCAACAGGGACTGTTCCTGCCGGAAATATGGACATCCTGCCAAGAGACGTGAGATTCATACTCTTTTTGCCCAGAACTGTCGGGATGACATCACTTGTATAACTTCCCTCCATCATAAGACTTGTGATATTACGGAGTGACTTACTCCTTTCTATAACTTTATCACAACTGTAATGTAAACCACAAACATTAATACACGCAAATACAGAAATAAAATTGTAAGAAACTACCATAACATTTACCATGTTTTTTTTTTAATGTACGTTTGTTTGTTCTGTTTTTCCTCGTGAATACAAGCCCAAACTTATGGCCACATGGTGTGGATGAATATACTTGCACAATATCAATTAACCGCTACAAATTAATACCGACATTTAAATGATTTAAAATATTATAAATTCTTCTAATTAAAGTTTAAAATAATGAAAACATTTCTTGTAAAAATTAATTATTCATCGAAAAAAAAGTGTTTCGAAAGACAATAGTGTCGATAATATATCTCATCCATAAAAAACAGTTAAAAGCTTGTCTAATTAAATAATGATTTAGTTTTATTTCATTTTTTTATTTTATGATTCAGAGCAGATTTTGGTAATTGGGGGTCCTGTTTTACAAAAAAAAAAATGTGATTTAAATTCTCCGAGAAGTTCTGCTCATATATAGACATCAAGCGGGAAAAGAATTGATTTCTTCGAAATCTCATAAAATGAAGGGGGGGGGGGAGAATTGATTTCATCGAAATCTCATAAAATGAAGGGGGTGGGGGGAGAATTGATTTCATCGAAATCTCATAAAATGAAGGGGGTGGGGGGAGAATTGATTTCATCGAAATCTCATAAAATGAAGGGGGTGGGGGGAGAATTGATTTCATCGAAATCTCATAAAATGCAGGGGATGGGGGAGAATTGATTTCATCGAAATCTCATAAAATGAAGGGGGTGGGGGGAGAATTGATTTCATCGAAATCTCATAAAATGAAGGGGGGGGGGAGAATTGATTTCATCGAAATCTCATAAAATGCAGGGGGTGGGGGAGAATTGATTTCATCGAATTCTCATAAAATGAAGGGGGTGGGGGGAGAATTGATTTCATCGAAATCTCATAAAATGAAGGGGGTGGGGGGAGAATTGATTTCATCGAAATCTCATAAAATGAAGGGGGTGGGGGGAGAATTGATTTCATCGAAATCTCATAAAATGAAGGGGGTGGGGGGAGAATTGATTTCATCGAAATCTCATAAAATGAAGGGGTGGGGGGAGAATTGATTTCATCGAAATCTCATAAAATGAAGGGGGTGGGGGGAGAATTGATTTCATCAAAATCTCATAAAATGAAGGGGGTGGGGGAGAAATTGATTTCATCGAAATCTCATAAAATGAAGGGGGTGGGGGAGAATTGATTTCATCGAAATCTCATAAAATGAAGGGGGTGGGGGGAGAATTGATTTCATCGAAATCTCATAAAATGAAGGGGGTGGGGGGAGAAATTGATTTCATCGAAATCTCATAAAATGAAGGGGGTGGGGGGAGAAATTGATTTCATCGAAATCTCATAAAATGAAGGGGGTGGGGGAGAATTGATTTCATCGAAATCTCATAAAATGAAGGGGTGGGGGGAGAATTGATTTCATCGAAATCTCATAAAATGAAGGGGGTGGGGGGAGAATTGATTTCATCGAAATCTCATAAAATGAAGGGGGTGGGGGGAGAAATTGATTTCATCGAAATCTCATAAAATGAAGGGGGTGGGGGGAGAATTGATTTCATCGAAATCTCATAAAATGAAGGGGGTGGGGGGAGAATTGATTTCATCGAAATCTCATAAAATGAAGGGGGTGGAGGGAGAATTGATTTCATCGAAATCTCATAAAATGAAGGGGGTGGGGGGAGAAATTGATTTCATCGAAATCTCATAAAATGAAGGGGGTGGGGGGAGAATTGATTTCATCGAAATCTCATAAAATGAAGTGGGGGGCAACGGAAGGAAAAAATATATTTCTACCTAGATTTTCTAAAATGGGAACATTAAAATAATTTCATTCATTTGTGAATACGTTCTGAAAGTTTCATTAAATCCGACAATTTGATTTTTGCTAGAATTTCCAAATAAGTATTTTTCACAGTAAAAAAGAAAAGACTTAAAATATCCTATAATAATATTTGGTCATATATATATATATATATATATATATATATATATATATATATATATAGATAGATAGATAGATAGATAGAGAGAGAGAGAGAGATTTTCCGATTCTTTTTGAATTTGTAGGTCTGATGAATTATATCGTGATTACGATTCCAATGTAAACAATTATAACCATGGAATATTAGTGTTTGGGCCTTTTATATTATATTATATATATATATATCTGTGTGTGTGTGTGTGTGTGTGTGTTAAAGACAAAAGAGAAGCCGCAAACGCTTTTGGTTAAATGTGAATTTTTTTTCAAATATATTTTTTTTTTTCAAATATATATTATATTTTTTCAAATATATATTATATATTTTTTCAAATATATATTATATATATATATAAGTTTTTTCAAATATATATCATACTTTATTTTCCATATTTCTTGCTACACCGGTTTCGGGTCTTGTGACCTTCATCAGGCGAAGAATGGTTATTTCTATATATTATTTAAATTAATTAATTTTTTTCCTTATATTTTCTCGTGTTTAACCATTGTCTTTTGTGTGTAGTAGTAATCCAGATTCTTTTTGGATTTGTAGAGAAAATTTTCTCCTGCTTAAGGGGTAATAAAACAATTAGGAGAGGAAGTAGGAAGGAAAAGAGATCTTTGTTCTTATATTTTTATTACCTCTGTATCTTTTTAAAACTTTCTCCATTTTTGTGTATTGTGTGTATGTGTTTGCAAGTATGTGTATTGTGTATGCATATTTTTCCATGCATATATATTATTTTATTACAAGGAAATCGTATATATAGATACACACTTTGTATGGTGTGTAGGTTCGTGTGTGTGTGTGTGTGTGTGTGTGTGTGTTTGTGTGTGTGTATGTGTGTGTTTGTGTGTGTGTGTGTGCGCGCGCACGTGTATGTGCGTGTGTGGGGGTCCGTCTAGTGCTTTCTTTTTGCCAGTATATGTGTATATATTCGATCTCCATAAAATTTGTACGGTGTGTGTGTGTCCGTGTGTGTGTGTGCTTATGTGTGTATGTGTGGTCCAACTAGCGTTTGTTTATGTGTGGGGTTATAATTTGTTTAGTGCTGATTTAACTTTGTCTATGAAGTTTTTTCTTGTATTTGGAGGTAAGAATAAATGTCTGTTTGATATATTGGCATAATTTTAAATTTACCTTCGTTACGATTAAATGGTGCAGTGTTGTGATACAAAGAATTTCCTGTTGTCTGGTGATTTAATGTTGCTTTTGTAAAGGGAAACTCTGTTGTTTAGTGCTTAGGTGATACCTATATAAAACTTGTTGCATTTTGTGCATAAATCACATTTTTAGAGTTGCAATTTAAGTTTTGTGAATGTTGTTGTAGGGTTTTTTGAAAAAGTGTAGGAGTTTCATTCTATAGTGATATCACAAATTCCACATCTTTTCTTGTTGCATTTTGTGACCCCCTGTATTGTGTGTTGGCTAAATTTGGATGAGGTTAATATGTTTATATATATATATATATATATATATATATATATATATATATATATATATATATATATATATATATATATATTTCCTTTTCAGGTAAATTCAGATAACTTCCGAGACGAAAATAAATGTAATACAGGTCGAAAGATGTTTTTAAAGTGTGTTATTATTAACACAGTTTAAAGACAAATATATGTCTCAATAGTTTCCCGAAATTTTGCACTGCAGACAGTCCTTTTAAATCGATTAAATGGTGCAGTATAATTAATATTACAAAGAAATAGTCATACAAAGAATAAATCAGTAAAGTTAATGTAATTAATGGCGAATTCACTTCGCTAACAGATTTAATAAAGCATTAACTTACTAACGCGATCCTTGTTTTTTAAAATTGTAAAATGGATTAGATGTTCCGTATATCTCGAGGATATGCTAGTACTTTCGATAATTCTTATTATCATCATCAGTCGTGGATATTATTTTTCCTTTTCAAGTACATTCAGGTAACTTCCGAAACGAAAATAAATCTGATACAGGACGCAAGATCTTTGTTTTAAGTCTGTTATTATTAACAGTTGCAAAATATTGGGGCGTTCAGAGTTGCATTTTGAAAGTTTTAAATGAGAACGTTTTTTGATTATAGTAAGATTTCAATTCCACAATTTTTTTGTCGTATGTGTTTTAGCAGTCAACGTGGCACGGACCAAATGGTCCAATAACTAGAGCAATGTCCCAGTAGTTTATATATACAGTTGCGGTATAAGTTTTTATCAAAGTTGTTTTATATTCTATAATTTTCACTGACAATAAATACGATATTATTTGTTATTGACTGAGATTTTGGTGTAATTTGAGAGGATAATACAAAAGTTATGGATGATTTAGTGATTTACTGCAAAACCCATGGCGGCCAAAATGATCAGAACGGTTGATTTTACTCCGTGTTTTAGTATATTTAACCGGCGAACTCGAATTTTGTTTTAATTTGTTTTACGTGACGGTTCGTTTACTAAACATTAGTAAGAATATTTGCAGTGTACTTTGTTAATATAATGCCACTTACTCCGTTACCAATTCGTCAGCAGATTATTAAGCTTCGAAAGAATGATAATTTAAGTATTGGGTCTATTGCAAAGATTGTTAACAAGTCAAAAAGTGTTGTTCACGGTATTCTTAAGGTCTACGATGATTGTGATCCGTGTGAAGCAAGAAAGTCTACAGGTAGGCCAAGAAAAACGACCAAGAGAGAAGATCGTGCTATGGTAAAATTGGTTAAAAAGGACAGATTTAAAACTGCTGGTGCGGTTTCTCGGGAAATGAGCATTGTACTGAAGAAAACTTTATCTCGAAAAACTGTCTCGTTGTTTAGTTGAACATGACCTACAAGCAAGAGCACCTGCAGTAAAGCCACTGCTCAGCTCCAAGAATAAAAAGTGTCGTCTTACCTTTGCAACCGAACATGTTTTGTGGTCTCAAGAAAAATGGCAAACGGTGCATTTCAGTGATGAATCTAAGTTTATGCTATTTGGCTCAGATGGGAAAAGGTACGTTCGTCGAAAAGTAGGTGAAATGCCTTAAGACTAGTGTTAAATTCGGCGGAGGAAGTTTCGTGGTTTGGGGATGATATCTGGAGATGGTGTGGGCCCTTTGGTGCGATTACATGGAAAGGTAAATGCAGGAGTTTATAAACAACTTGTAAAAGATCATGTCTTGCCTGTGCTGAGAATTTCAACTAAGCGACCACCCATATTCATGCAGAACAATGCCCCATGTCACAAGGCTAAGGTGGTCATGAACTTCCTAAAGTCTGAAAAGTTATTGTTATGGATTGGCCTGCTCAAAGCCCAGATCTCAATCCTATTGAAAATGTGTGGAATATTCTAGTAGAACTTTCGAAAGCCAGAAATCCTAAAACAATCGAGCAATTATGGAATGCCCCTCAGGAAGAATGGAATAAGCTCACCCAGCAAGAAATTGAAAATTTAATTTCCTCATGCAGTCGAAGATGTGAAAGTGTGATTGAAGCTAAATGGCTTCACACTAAATATTAAATAATTCCAGTATTCTCTGTCATTTTTTATTATTTTGTTATTTTTTTCAACCGTTCTGATCATTTCGGCCGCCACGTGTTTTGCAATAAATCACTAAATCATTATTAACTTTTGTATTATCCTCTCAAATTACACCAAAATCTCAGACAATAACAATTAATATCTTATTTATTGTCTGTGAAAGTTATACAATATAATACAACTTTGATAAAAACTTATGCCTGCTTTTCTGACGAAAACAATGCCGTTCTGAACATTTTGTCCGCAACTGTATATATTCAATGGTGGCACTCTCGAGGATTTTCCTTCTGAGAGAATATTATCCAAATATTAATCT
>OZ038504.1:14554049-14559049 GCA_964036315.1 Acanthosepion esculentum
GTGCTCACTGTATATAGCTACTGATATAGTCAGTACACATAGGCGATAGGGAGTGTGGGACATTCCATTACACGAATTCTGATAGCTTCTGGTTTTAGGTCGCCTAAGTGCCCGTTTATATGTATTTCATCTGACTCCTACCATACCTCAAGATTCATTGATATTCATATCAATTCATTAATTATCTCTCCAATTTTGGACAACCGATACTGACAAACAAGCCGGCCCCGTGTCGGTCACTTATTCAAAACAATAAATTCTTCGACGACAAATTTGTGTTTATAAATCCATTTTCATGTCCTTGACGTCAAAGAAGATTCTTTTTTGTCGACTTTTCAATATGACCGATTAAAAATCTTTGCCCACTTCACACGTTTACAAAACCACATTTCAGATTGTTTACATTATCGACTTGTGATTTATTTTTCAGCTGACAAGCAGTTACATTTTACATTTCTCAAATAATATTTTGGACCCAACATTCCATTCTGCATTTCTGGGTATCAGAAAGGAAAGAAAAAAACATCACTCTTTTTTTCCTTGCTCCATATTTCCATTAATTAACCTTAACGTTTTAACACTTCCAAATTCTCCAAATGCTTCACGGAATTTTCACATGAACCTTTTTTAATCCTTTTAATATTATCAGGGTCATAATAGTGTCTCATTAATCCTTTTAACTACAGACAGTGACACTGTCTATATTTCTGAGATGAGGTATTATGTACAGTATTTACATTAGTCGGACTATTGTCCTCATCTTTGTCGCCATATTTGTCACAACGTTTCGGCCGTTGTACGCTCCGGCCTTCTTCAGGTGGTTGGAATTTCGAACCGAACCCTTTATTTCGATCACTGGGGTAGACTGTTCTAGTTCCACGAGCCATGTTTGATGGATGTCAGTTATCAGTTATCTCAAGGACACATGGCACAGTGGATAAAGGCGTTGGTTAGATCCAGTGACAGACCCAAAGAGTGTGAGTTCAATACCCGGTTCAGGCAGTGGAGAACTTTCAGAGGGAAAATTACCAGGAGATAACTGATAACTGACATCCATCAAACATGGCTCGTGGAACTAGAACAGTCTACCCCAGTGATCGAAATAAAGGGTTCGGTTCGAAATTCCAACCACCTGAAGAAGGCCGGAGCGTACAACGGCCGAAACGTTGTGACAAATATGGCGACAAAGATGAGGACAATAGTCCGACTAATGTAAATACTAGACAGTGACACATTGTAATGTCCGATCTTGTCTTCAGTATGTCGAATTCTCCAAGTCTTCTTTCCTCATTGTAACCCAGATACACTCTTTCTGATTCCAGATAGAAACGTCACTCTTGTATCCATTTACTTTAAACCTTCCTCGTTACTCGCATATTACGTCCAAGTTATTCCTATCATCCTTCTGTAGAACCACATCTCCAAGTATCCTCTTAATCTGTGAGTAAATTGTCTAGTATTCACTGGCATATAGGAGGATTTATGCGACATAGCAATTTCAATCTCTTTTTTGTTGTTGTTTCTAATGTAATTTCCTGTTGCTTAATACTTTGTTTAGGTTTTGGAAGGCATCTTTCACTAATGCAATGCGCCGTCGAATTAGGATGCCACGTTTTCTGTGATCAGTCAAAACTCTTCCTAGCTAATTTGATACGAAACTACAATCGCGATTGAACGGGTTCGGTATATAAGCTTTCATAATGGGATTTTTTAAAATCATGGTCTGATTTCATAATCTGATTTTCATAGTAAGATTTCATCGGCACAAAAGGAGGATCGATTTAGCATCTGTGACAATTTACTCCACGAGAAGAGCTTGTTAGAGATTACTTACATTCACGGACCTACTGCTTCGTAAACAGCAGTTACGTCCCAATCAAAGCCTTGATCAAACTGTGATCGGCGCTTGATTTCGGGGCTGAAACATCATCACCAATGATATGCGGCGCTCCAGCAATACCTGATGATATCACCAAGCTTCGAAACACCAGAAACACTAGGATTTAACCTTTAGACGATTTCGTGACCGCTTAATATACTTGCTCTTTTTCCATGAGCAATTGAACCACGTATTGCAATAACGGATAGCGGCTCGGATTGAGGAATCGGAGAGCCGAGTTCGAATTCCAGTCAAGTCCATTACATTTACTTATGTGCTAATACCCTTAGGAAAGGCATGAATCCACTTCTTCTCCCCCCAGCTATGGGTAAATAATAGGATAGACCGGATTCTATATCCTTGGATGGCAACTGGTCTACCGTAGAAAGAAATGGCAACCTACCACGGGAAATAATCTGCCTCGTCATTCATGTATCGAAAGATACATGATCGCCTAAGTGTGTATCACGCATGGCACATAACTGAAGTGATATTCACTTATGTGCTAATACCATTGGGAAGGGTATAAATCCTCTTCTTCGCCTCCCAGCTATGGGTAAATAGCAGGAGAGACCGGGTTCTATAGCCTTGGATGGCAAGTGGGCTACCGCAGAAAGAAATGGCAACCTACTGCGGGGAAAAATCTGCTTCGTCAGTCATGTATCGAAAGATACATGATCGCTTAAATGTGTATCATGCATAGTTACATAACTGACTGATATCGATGTTGGGTTTGCAACGAAATCTGACCATACCATTTCGCTATTGGACTCAATATTTTTAATAACGATGTTTCTGTATATTTTCCTCTTAAAACGTTTTGACATGTTGTACAAGACTCACAGATCTTGTCTTGTCGGCGGGACTTAAAATACGCTGACTGTATAGCCAACAGGGGGACCAGATAGCCCCAAAAGTCTCCAACTATACGCAAGTATAAACTCAACTCTTTAAATTCCAGCTTAGACCCGGTAAATGTTTACATAATAGACTTAAGTATCCACCCAACCAATGTTTACCTGTTTAATTCCTATGAAGTCCCAAATAATATAATTCTGGGGTCATTGGCCCTTGTTCGATGGCGTTCCTTCGGCGGGTTGGCGATATTGCATCTCGATTAAAGGACGAACCCCGCGAAACGGAGTGGCTCTTGCAGCTTGTCTCACTGGCGATGGTGCGTGGTAATGCTTTCTCCATCATTGCGGCTGGAAGACGATAGCAAAAAAAAAATTGTTTTCGTTTATAGATACATTGTTTTAATAAATTTATATAGTATAGGCTCAAGTATAAACGTGACCAACGTTTAATCGCATTTTTATGAAGTTTTATGTGTAGAACCACCTTACGGTTGCATATAGCTTCATCTATAGACATGACCAATTTTTACCTCTGTACTCAATTAAACCAGCCGACGCTTACCTATAGACTCAAGTATAAACCACACCAATCTTTACGTATAGGCTCAAGTATAAATTCGACCAATGTTTATCTATAGGCTCACATACAAACCAAACCCATGTTTCTCAATATTTTTACCCTTGTGGAGTCCTTGAAATAGTTTTCATATCTCAGGGAATCCCTGTATAAAAAATATATACATTATTAATATCTATTTTGTATTTTAATCGTAGTTCACGAGGTCAGCATAATATATGGACACCGTGTGTACATCCTGTACTCGTGTGAATCAATCAATGATACCCCCATCCGCCACCCACAGGTCCTGTCCACTAGTGAAGGCGGTTTCACACTGACGCCATAGAGACAACGCAAAATACAATCGTTATGACAATTAAAATTCTAAATATTATAAGATGACGAGGCCTTTATTATAATAAGCAAGGATTTTCCAACGATATGCCGTACGTGTAGAGCAAAATTACGTATGTAAAATTAACAAAAACTGCTCAACAATGCATTAGCTAATTTTCCGGAAGGAACTCCAGTTGAGAAACGCTGGTCTAATGTATAAACCTGGCCAATGTTTACCGACAGATTCAGGTCGACCAGTGTTTACCTAAAGACTCAAGTATAAACCTGAACGATGTTGACCGACAGACACGGGTATAAACCTGAGATATGTTTATTAATTGACTGACTGATACGTCCTTTGACGGCTTATCAACATCGTACAAGTTATTTAAGACCAGAAAATAATTTTAGATTGCAAGAATGTTTTGCAGATAACAATGATTTACAGATACAAGCCATACTATTTAACCCATAGGTGGAGGGGAGAAGAGATGAATTCATAACTTTCCCAAGGGTATTTGCGCGTAAGGGAATATAACGAACACGACTGGAATTGAAACCCAGCCCTCCGTTTTCAAATTCCGAGCCTTTGTCCATTACACCACCTGGTAGTCATCCATCTACGGACTAGCCAAGATCGGCGTAGCTTAACTTACGTGATTGTACGAAAGAATATATATATATATATATATATATATATATATATATATATATATATATATATATATATATATATATATATATTGTTTATAAATACATACGTTCGGCGATTTTTCTCGATCGATCATATCTGCTCCCGAAACATACCGTAAACAATGACAACCTATTATAAAATGGAATCCGACAATTATCTAATATATTTTCTGTTTATACGTTAATTTTTTTAGATATAATTTAAGTAAATTCTCTGTTTTTAATTAACGTACTTAACGGCATATAAGGCGCACATTTTTAACTAAATATCTTTTAAAATTTCCCTGCGTCTTATATGCCATATGTGTGACATAGAGCCCCCCCCCCAGGTGGATTTAGTAATCAACAGTGCTAAAGAATTAGGATGATGGTGCTAATTACTTGGGTAGAAGGGATTCCGGAATAATTCCAGAAATAAGTTTTGTTTTTTTTCTTGTTTTTTTTCTTCTTCTTAATAATTGTTTCTGGGGTTGAGTTATTAGTTAGTTAAATAATTCCAGAGTGATTAAGAGACGGGTTCGTTAAAGTAAAGTTTATGATAAATGGCGAATTGGACTTTTGGGTGGTCTAACACACGGACTTCAACCAGACGGGATAAGTGGTTTTGGCAAAACTCAAGTGGATGATGCCTACGGACAACCCGGCGGGGAGCCCGAATTCATTTTTAGTACCATTT
>OZ038504.1:14561549-14579049 GCA_964036315.1 Acanthosepion esculentum
GATAACGGCTTGGATTGAGGATTCGGAGAGCCGAGTTCGAATTCCAGTCTTCCGACGTACGTGCTACTACCCTTGGGAAAGGTGTGAATCCTCTTCTTCTCCCTCCAACTATGGGTAAATAGCAGGACAGACTGGGTTCTATAGCCTTGGATGGCAACTGCTCTAGGAGAAGGACAACTCTAAATTCAAAACCTGCGGAGGGTCGTTTGGGGACCTTGTGGCATTCGCTGCACCAGGTCCCTGTATTCGTCCCTCCAAAAAGTGTGGATGGCCCTGCACAAAGCCTTCACCACTATACTCAAATCTCATGTGTCGGTGTCGGGCTTTCAGTTTCTAGGAACTGATCTGCCTGACCCTCATACGTCGAATTCGACAGGAGAGTCTATCATATATATATATATATATATATATATATATATATATATATATATATATATATATATATATATATATATATATATTTCAATATGCAGCTATAAATAAGAAATGAGTAAGTCAGTATCACCTAAACACTCTGCTGCTGTAAGCTGCCGCAAAACGTTGAAAACTATGTGTGGTGCTGCCCATGTAGCAGTTGATTAAAAACTTACCAGACTATGGGAGTTTTCGTGTTAGAGAGACCGGACTGTACTACAGCTCGCCCAATACAAGTCTCGAGAGACACTTAAGGTAGAGACTTACTGTTAAAATGGTTACGATGAATGAAGTGCGTGATACGACTGAATGTGACGGCAGCAAAAAGTGAAAACTTCAAGGAGGATAGATAATGATAGACCCTTGACTTGGAGAAAATAAGATTGTAATTTTCGTGGAAGCACCCACACAGCAGTCTGTTCCACGAAGTGACAGTTTGTGAATAAAAACTGAGTGGAACTTTCATCTGGCATTTGGAATATGGAGGAAATGAGGTTGATTCGACTCCTTGGAAATAGTATATCTCATAGATGTAAATTTAATTGAGGAATAATATGTTTTAAATAAACACCTAAAATGAATTTTAGGAACCGACAGTGATCAATAAAAACCTTTATGTCGCAATTTTTATTTACTTATTGAATACGAGGTGGGACAATTTAGTCCCCGCAATGATCGGAGCGTGTTGTTGGGTTACTGTTCCAGGGACGTCCGGTTATGTGACACCTTTCGCTTTCTTGAGACGCTGACTAGAGGAGTAATTTGTTGTTGAGCAGTAGAAGAAGTTCTATGTGTTCACGCTGTATCGTTTGGAAAGTTTAACAATCAAACAACATGTTAAAGTTATCGATGCCTATTATGAAAATGGACATTCAAACAGAATTTGAATGGAAAGTTACTGGGTCGCATCATCTCTCGAAACAGCGAAGTCAATTGGCCAGCACGATCGTGCGACTTTACGCCTTTAGATTTCTTCCTTTGGGGTCATCTCAAAAGTAAGGTCTATGCCAACAAGCCAACAACAATTCAACAGCTGAAGGATGTGATAATAAGACGTATTGGTGAGATCGAGGAGCAACTATGCAGGGACGTCATCAAAAATTTTGACCATCGAGTGGAGGTGTGCCGCCGAAGCCTTGGCGGACATTTGGGCGATATTATTTTTCACACATAATTGCCATGACTTAAATAACATGATGCAATAGAGAAATAAATAAATTTTCACCATTAACACTGATTTATTTACTGCTGACTTTGATCCGTCTTAATGAAACATCTTCATATATAATCCGTCTTAATGAAACACCCCTTAATATGATGTCCATCTTTATGACATCTTTAGATTATGACATCTTTATGACATCTTTAAATCTTTGAATTCGAGTGGAGGTGTGTCGCCTCGTTCTCACGTGTTCAGTTCATGGTATTCTCAGCATCCTTCTGTAGAAACACATTTCTTTTGTCTCAAGTCACTTCCTCATCTGTTATAAGATTGTCCAGTATTCACTGGAATATAGGAGTACCGATATCACTTAATAGTTAGGTACTCTTTTATTTTTTTTTTCGTTTCCAATGAAAATTTCTTGTTTCTTAATATTTTGCTTAACTTTCGGAAGGCATCTTTCACTATCCTAATGTGCTTTCATCGTCGTATTTTCTATCTTCTGTTAAAACACTTGCTAAATATTTAAATTTTTATATTTCTTTAATTTTGGTATTTCCAATTAATATTTCGCTTCTGGGATTGTTTCTCTTACTGACAACCATACATCTGTCTTCTTCCACTTAGTCTTTTCTTCTCGCTTTTCTTGACTACCCCCTGCGGGAGTTTCTGTAGATTCCGTTCTGTGTCAACTACCAACATTGAGTCATCTGCATATCTAATATGGTTAAGATTATGGCCACCAATAATGAATCTTGGTAGGTTGAGAAGACACAATTTTTTAATAGTAAATGATAAATTTTAAATATCTATTTGTTGAAAATTAGTTATCAAAAACAACAGTAGAAAACCGGAATTGATTTAACAAGTTTATTACCTTTTGGTACAGGAAACAAAATGTAGAATAGAAACTAGGGAAGAGAAAGTTTCGCCGTGAAGGACCAACTGCTTTCAGCAAAGGCTACTTCTGCTACTGCTACTCCTCTTGATGTAGGCGTATTTTTATTCTTTCGCCCGACGGCCGAGTCCAAACTTGTAGGGAAATATTCTCCCTCGGAACATTATGTAATCAAGTCTGTTCCTTTTACCTTGTAATTTTCCAATTTCAGTCATTTTTATAGTTATTGACACAAGTGCTCAGCAAATAAAGTGAAATGTACACATTGACTTTTCACGTTAGTAGGATGCATGGTCGTCAGTAGAAAAGATCCAAATATGTCAGCTACCTATTCGGGATATAAAAATCAAGCAACTACGGAAATGTAATTTTCTGGGTCGTGTAGTAACAAACGACCGAACATGCGACGCAGAAATCTGAAAATGCAAAAGAATACCGTAATATGCCTTCTTGAAACTAAGCACAGTATTAAGAGATAGGAAAATATCGTAAAGAAACAAATATCTTAAAATTAAAAAATAAAAGTTTATTTCTGGTCACATTGTATATTGTAAATTAAAGCAGCTTGATTTTTTCTCAATTTTTAGAAAATCAATATGACACTAATATTATATATATATATATAGGGAAATATTCAGTTTTTAGAAAATCAATGTGACACTAATATTATCAATATATATAGGGAAATATTCAATGTTTGGAAAATCAATGTGACACTAATATTATCAATATATATATATGTGTGTGTGTGTGTGTGTGTGTGTGTGTGTGTGTGTGTGTGTTGTAACTGAGTTATCAAAAACAACAGTAGAAACTTGTAGGGAAATATTCTCCCTCACAACACTATTTTTATCAATGAATTGGAAGTATCTTTTTTTAATTCATGGTCGGTTCAGAAGATGGCGATTGACGTTGAATTTAAATTTTTGAAGATTGTAGTTATCAGGGAAGCAAGTGAAGTTCCACAGGAGGGAATTGAGAGAAAAAAACTGTTGGGGTAGAAATGGCGGTTACCTTTAAAAACTTCAACGATACATGCCAATCTAGTAGAACGCTTAAATTCATGTAGTCGGGGCACCAGAAACAAAGCTAATCAGAGCAGTTGCCATCAAAATATTTGTTGAAAATACAGAGGGAAGCCACCCCACGTTTGTGATAAAGTGATTGTAGTCCAGATGCCAAGTCAGGATCGATTACATTGCAGATCCGTCTTTTGGATTTTGTCGAGAACCTCAAGATGAACAGCTGGAGCACCAGATAATGCAACAGTACTCAATGCACGGACGAATGGTAGATTTGTAGATATCTAAAATGGACTCTGACGAGAAAAACTTCTGGCACGGCACAGTGAGCCAACTGTCCTTGCAGCAGATGCAGCTTCAATGTAATTGTTTCATTTCAAGTCATTCGAAAACGTGAGGCCAAGAAGGCTCAGCGAGACGCACTCCTAGAGTTTAGCATCAACCATGCTAATGGCGGGCAGGAAATTATCTCTGCATCTCTAAATGAGAGGAATTTCGTTTTGAAGGCATTAAAATTTATAAACCATTTCCTACCCCAGATAACCACTGATTGATGGTGCTTTTCGAGAGCAGCGGCCAGGTTGACTGCCGAGTTTACTAAGACAGAAGTAAGATCCAGAGACGGATATGCAATGTAATTGGCCCTGATCTGTCATCTCGTCTGCAGTCGCTCTCTCACAGACGCGACGTTACTACGCTCTGTCTTTTTTACAAATACTTTCACGGTAATTGCTCCGAGGAGCTGCTTTCGCTGGTTCCTAGGCCTCGTGAATTTAAACGTCCTACAAGGCTGGCATCCCGTTCCCACCCCTTCACCGTTGAAACTGTTAGATGTAGACGTCTCTTCTACTCCAATAGCTTCATGTCTCGCACATCTCGCCTGTGGAACTCCCTTCCTTATTCCTGTTTCCCTGACAAATACAATCTCCAACTATTTAAGTGTAATGTCAATCGACATCTCCAGTTGCCTTGATCTATCCACTTCCCTTCTCCACACCCTTTCACCTTTCATTCCTATCTGCTCTCGCTCCAAATCTTCTGTAACTCCCTTGCCTTGATCGATCCACTATCTTTCTCCACATCCTCTCCTTTACCACTCCTATCTGCTCTTCCTCCAAACCTTCTGTAACCCCTTGCGTGCTAGTGGCTTCCAGCCTTGCTTGGAGTGATAAGCTTAAAAAAAAATTGTAGTGTCATCTGCATGGATACCTACTTGAAAGTTGATAACATCAGGAAGATCATTGATGAAGATCAGAAATAGTGTAGGACCCAGGATAGAGAATTAGGGGACCCCCACATTCACAAGAATGTATCTGGAAGCGTGCCAGTTCAGAACGACCTTCATTTCACGATTTGAAAGTAATGATTGCATTAAATTAAATAGTCCTGTAATACCGTACGCCTGAAGCTTACGCAGAAGACCAGCATGCCAAACCCTGTCAAACATCTTCTAGATATCTAGAGCCACAGCTCGAGTTTCGCCGATCTTATCAAGGGCATGACATATGTATTTAGTTTTGGCCGTAAGCACAGAGACCTGGGAAGGACGATAAACTATATCCGACAGCAAGGCCTCTGATCAGGAGGTTTTGAGGAGCGTGGAACCACCTCTTAATTGCTGGTGTTCCCAAGTCCACCCTGACCCGGGGTCGTAGCACCTGTTAGAGTCCCAGCTATGGGCAAATAGTTAACCCCCAAATTGGGGTCAAAACATTATGAAAGTGTAAAAATAGGTTTTAATGCCAGAAATACAAAAAAAAATTATTGTCAGCAATACATTTTTGGAAAAAAATATTACCAGCCATACATTTTTTTTTAAAATTACCAGCTATACATTTTAAAAGAATATTACCAGCTATACATTTTTTGGAAAACAATATTACTAAAAATAGATTTTTGAAGAAATCAATATTACCAGTAATACATTAAAAAATATTAACAGCAATAAAATTTTGTCGTCATTAAATAACTCATTGAGGTTGATATACCGTAGAACAAAATAAACCAAACTGATTTCTTACAAAGAATACATATTCTATTCATAGGAATCTATCCTAAAAATCTTGTCGGCATTAAATAACCCATTGAGGTTGATATACCGTAGAACAAAATAAACCAAACCAAACTGATTTCTTACAAAGAATACATATTCTATTCATAGGAATCTATCCTAAAAATCTTGTCGGCATTAAATAACCAATTGAGGTGTTGATATGCCGTAAAACAAAATAAATCAAACCAAACTGATTTCTTACAAAGAATACATATTCTGTTCATACGAACCTATCCTAAAAATCTTGTCGGCATTAAATAACCCATTGAGGTTGATATGCCGTAAAACAAAATAAACCAAACCAAACTGATTTCTTACAAAGAATACATATTCTATTCATACGAACCTATCCTAACAATCTTGTCGGCATTAAATAACCCATTGAGGTTGATATGCCGTAAAACAAAATAAACCAAACCAAACTGATTTCTTACAAAGAATACATATTCTATTCATACGAACCTATCCTAACAATCTTGTCGGCATTAAATAACCCATTGAGGTTGATATGCCGTAAAACAAAATAAACCAAACCAAACTGATTTCTTACAAAGAATACATATTCTATTCATACGAACCTATCCTAACAATCTTGTCGGCATTAAATAACCCATTGAGGTTGATATGCCGTAAAACAAAATAAACCAAACCAAACTGATTTCTTACAAAGAATACATATTCTATTCATAGGAATCTATCCTAAAAATCTTGTCGGCATTAAATAACCCATTGAGGTGTTGATATGCTGTAAAACAAAACAAACCAAATCAAACCGTAAGCACATCAGCAGTAGACCGGATAAAGTGGATTCCACATTGTTTGTCAGATGCATAAACTGTTCTTCTTACTCTGTAACCATCTACCTCGAGTGGCTCTTAAGCCTTGTACTGGGTGAACATCATTGTAAAAACAAAAGAGTATATGTACAGACGCTCTAAATATTGTAGTCACTTCTCTGCCCGCGTTACGGACATTAGAAGCCACGGTGAAAATATATAAACTAAGAAGAGAAGAAAAGAACAATGTAATAGATTATTATATTTATACAAGCCTTGAATTTCGAAACATTGGCCAAAATAAAGCAGAAAGGCTTTTTAAAGAACAAATAAGGATAAACATGCAATTAACAGCCTAGAAACGAACGAAAGAAAGTGAGTGAATGAAAGCGAGTGAATAAGGTAGACAAGTAACCAGGGAAAGTTTTGTTTAAAAAAGGAAAAATCAACAGAGTACATCAACCGTTCCTTGATGAAATGTTTGCCCGGTCGTCCGGTCTGCAGCCGGTGTCGTTAGCAGCCGAGCGACGCAGTGGTCCTTATCAGCCACTCTGACGATGCATAGTCGTGCTGATCGCCTGCTCAAGTGGCCAGCACACCAGGATTGCAGCGCCATCTGTCGATCTGAAACTGACTTTGAGACTTTACGACATCAAGGCCATGTCAACGAACGGAAATCCAGCTTCCAGGAAATGCCCAGTTATTCGTTACCAGCCACTCCTTGCACTGCGATATAATCAGCCAGAATTGATCTATTGAACATAGCTTTGTAGGAAGATGACAAAGAGCAAGAGAGAGAGAGGGGGGAGAAGGATAGAGAGAGAGAGAAATGAATAGAGAAAGAGATAGAAAGAGTGAGGGATACAGACAGAGACAGAAAGAAGGGAGACAGAGAAAGGGAGAGAGAAAGACAGAAAGCGAGAGAAAGAAACAGAGAGCGGGAAAGGGAGAGAGAGAGAGAAAAAAAGGGATAAAGAATGAGAGAGGGAAAAATGAGAGAGATAGTGAAACGGGGAGAGAGAGGGGGAGAGAAAGGGAGAATGGGAGAGGGTGAAAGAGAGATGGAGAAAGAGAGAGAGAAAGGGGAGAGAGAAAAAGGGAGAGACAAAGAGAGAGAGAAAAATAGATAGAGATAAAGAGAGAGAAAAATAGAGAGAAAAGGGAAAGAGAGAGGAATAGAAGGAGAGAGAGAAAGGGATAGAGAGGAAGGGATAGAGTGGAAGGGATAGAGAGGGAAAGGGAGAGAGAGAATAGGATACAGAAAAAGAAAGGGAGAGAGAAAGGGATACAGACAAATAAAGAGGGGGAAGAAAGAGAAAGGTATAGAAAGAGAGAGAAAACGGCATAGAGAATGAAAGAAAGGGAGGGGAGAGAGAAGGGGGAGAGAGAAAGGGATACAGAGAGAAGGAAATACAGAGGAATAAAATGAGAGAGAGGGGGAGTAAGTGAGAGAGATAGATAGAGAGAGAAGTAGATTGAGAGAGATGGGAGAGAGAGGGATAGAAAGAGAAATGGATGCAGACAGATAAAAAAAGACGGAGAGAGGCAGGTTTAGAGAGAAGAAAGGAGAGAGAATGAGAGAAAGGGAGAGAGAGAGAAAAAGGGAGAGAGAAGAAAGGATAGAGAGAGAGAAAGGGATACAGAGAAAGAAATTGAGAAAGAGGCGAAAGTGAGAGAGATAGGGAAAAGGAGAGAGCGAGAAAAGAGAAGAGAGAAAATAAATAGAGAGAGAGACGGGTAGAGAGAGAGGGATAGAGAGAGGGAGATAGAGAAAACAAGAGAAAGGGAGAGAGAGAAAAAAGGAATAGAAAATGATAGAAAGGGAGAGGGATATAAAGAGAGAGAAAAAGGATACACAGAAAGAAAGTAAGGGAGAGGGAGAAAGCGAGAGAAATGGAGAAAGCGGCAGGGAAGGGAGAGGGAGAAAGAGAGAGAAAAAATAGAGAGAGAGGGGTGGAGGAGGGAGAAAAGGATATATAGAGAGAAAGGTTACAGAGAATGTGAGTGAGAGAGAGAGGAAGAAAGTAAGCGAGATGGAGAAAGGGTAGAGGGAGAGAGAGAAGGAGAGAGAGAAATCGAGAGAGAACGGGAGAATGAGGGAAAGGGATAGCGAGAGAGAAAGGTATACAGGCAAATAAAGAAAGGGAATGAGGGGGAAAAGAGCGAGAAAGAAAGATGGCCGTTGGTGTTGTTTCGATTTGCTTTCTACAAAGCCATTTGCGCGGACGTGTTTTTTTATTTGCAATTTGACAAGCCTCGATTGTCAGCTGAACGGAAGTCTGCATTCGCTGCGACGAAGCGATTTGTCGCTAGGGTAGACATTTACCTTGACCTTATAGTTTCTGAGAGTCAAGTCTTGCAGTGTAAGTCGGGAAAAGAAATGAATTGATTGTAAAGTTGAAAATTTCTATTGATGAAAGAAATATTATTTGTATGAAATCATCATCATTATTATTATTAATTAAAACCAAAATCAGACGTAGAAAACAGGGAAAACTTAAAATAGCATTTACAACCAGCAATTCACGCAAAGACACAAACGAACACATACTTACAGCAAACGGTCAGCAGACTAATGCTGAAAAAGTGTCTATTTTACACGTGAGACATACAAAATTATTCACGATTTCATTTTTTCCGCCATTACCCTTACCTTGATCAACCCCACATATAAATAATCCATTGGTTTTTGCTTATTATTTGCCTGAAAAAAAATCATAAACACCCTTCCTAATAGATTTAAAAAAATCAAAATATGTCGTCCTTCGATGCGGACGAATAGTCGATTGCTTACATCGCATTATGGCGTCTAATCTATTAAACACAACGTCGATAGTCCACGAGCGATCCCTTACGCTCCACAGAGGTTTCGAAACAAGACGGCGACGGCAAAATCCTACCTGTCGTAGATATCAAATCGGATGGCCTGTTTGCTGTGGTGTTAGTAATTGCTTGTGACTTTTTTTTCATTTGAAGATATTCAAAATAAGTTAAAACCGCGAGCGACTTCTGTTAGAACACATAAATACGATATAAACTAGATACAAAAAAAAACTTTAGCCCTATTTCGAACGGACCCTGCATTTTAACCGCGATTAACGTGTGTTTCTCCAGCGAGTCCTCATGTCTTGAAAGCCTATTCGGACTCAAGCTCAACCCAGACCTCGTGGAACTTTTACACACGATGCATTTCTAAAAATACAGGAAAAAAATGGTCGGTTCAATATACTGCCCCACAAAAGTACCGGACTCCATCCTTTATCCCCTACCTTTACAAGAGGCAAATCAGGCCGAAAATGGTTCTTTTATGTGCCGTGTTCCTTCAGGGCGTAGGCGATCATGGCTCTCCACTTCCTCCTATCACCTGTAGTTCTCAATATGTGTTGTCCTTTTCCGACTTCTCCCAAACCCAGTTCTGTCATCCACTTGCTTAAGCCCGCTAGGTATGCCACACCTTGCTTTCCCTTGTCTCTCTTTCCCTCTATCTATCCTGTGAGTATCAGATTCTCCAAGCCCTCCTTTCTCAGTTCGTGTTCCTGAAATTTCAGCTGCCATTCCTGATGTTAAGTATAAGCTTCTTCCTTGTTTGCACCCTCTCGAAAACCTCATCTTTGCTTACATGTTCGGTTCATGGTATCTTTAGCATCCTTCTGTAGAACCATACCTCCGTTGCCTCGAGTCCAACATTCGCTGCCGTAAAGGAGGACAGATATCACTTAGCAGTTCAGTACTCTTTTCTTTGTTACCAAAGAAATCCTCCTGTCTCGTAATACTCTGCCTAGCTTTTGGAATGCGTCTTTGGTCATCCCAATACATCTTCGGATCTCAGTTGCCACGAGTCTCTTCTTCATCTTTGAGGAGACCGTCCAACATTCGCTGCCGTAAAGGAGGACAGATATCATGTAGCAGTTCAGTACTCTTTTCTTTGTTACCAAAGAAATCCTCCTGTCTCGTAATACTCTTCCTAGCTTTTGGAATGCGTCTTTGGTCATCCCAATACATCTTCGGATCTCAGTTGCCTCGAGTCTCTTCTTCATCTTTGAGGAGACCGTCCAACATTCGCTGCCGTAAAGGAGGACAGATATCATAGCAGTTCAGTACTCTTTTCTTTGTTACCAAAGAAATCCTCCTGTCTCGTAATACTCTGTCTAGCTTTTGGAATGCTTCTTTGGCCATCCCAATACGTCTTCGGATCTCAGCATTGCATTTACCGTCCTCTGATGAAACACTTCCCAGATATTTAAATTTCCGCGCCGGCTTGATTTTAATGTCCCCGACCTTTCGGGCTCATTTTTTTGCTGATGGGTATGCATTGTATCTTCTTGTAGTCTATGCTTAGTACCATCTTATCTCTCTCCTTCGCTACCTTCTGGAGAAGATTTTGTAATTTCTTTTCCGTTTCTGCTATCAGTACCGTGTCATCTGCATATCTTATGTCGGTAAGATTGTGGCCATCAATGTTGAATCCTGCTAGGATATCCAGTTCTCTCGGAATTGCCACGCTGTATAGGTTGAATAAGTCCGTGGGGAAGACACATCTTACTGCTGACATATATGGGCTGGAGCGGCCCAATATTCACTTTTCAGTCTCATTAGAGATCAAAGCGTCTCCGCGGCCATTGTGGGAGATGAATTATTTCTCACCCTAGAAAACTTTTCCCATTGCCGAAACATTATACGTCTCTCGCTACAATATCATTATTTCCATGGCAAATGTTTGGAAAAGCTACATTCATAAGTTCCACCAGTTCAGACCTTTACAGCTAAGCCTCTCTCTACTCTATCGCTATTTCCATGGTAAATGTGTATATATATATATCCGAGGAGGCATGGTGGAGTAATGGATAGCGACTTGGATTGAGGAATCGGTGAGCCGAGTTCGAATTCCAGTCGAATCTACATTCACCTAGGTGCTAATACATCTACATTCACTTACGTACTAATACCCTTGGGAAAGGTGTGAATCCTCTTCTTCTCCCTCCATCTATGGACAGACTGGGTTCTATAGCCTTGGATGGCAACTGGTCTAGGAGAAGGACAACACTGAATTCAAAACCTGCGGAGGGTCGTTTGGGGACCTTGTGGCACGTAGTACACCAGGTCTCTGTATTCGGCCCTTCAAAAAGTGTAGATGGTCCTGCACGAAACCTTCACCACTATAATCAAATCTCATGTGCTGTTGTCGGGCTGTCGGTTTCCTAGGAACTGATCTGCTTGACCCTCATACGTCGAATTCGACGGGAGAGTCGAGTATATATATATATATATATATATATATATATATATATATATATATATTTAAAAATAACGTATAAACAGAATATATATTAAATACACACACACACGTATATTAAATGTTATTTAATACTGTTTATTATAAATAGAGCATTTACTTAAATACTTGTATCTATAAAAAGAATGTTAAACATAAAAATGTCTTTAAATAATTGTCGGACTTTGTCCATTTCATAATGTGTGACGTCATTTGTTTACATTTGATACGCCATGAGAAGATATGAATGTACGTGAGAGATTCATGGAAGATTGAAGTTTATAAGCAGTAAATTCGACCTCGCCAACCGAACGATCCTCAGTGGCCGAATCGGTTAAAGCACGTCAGGCTATATGACGTTTCCGTATAGGATACAGGTTCGAATCCTGTCGGAGGACGAATATTTTCTATGAAAATTTCTCGGACATTCAGGCCGGTAAATATTACTCAATACTGTTTATTATAAAACAGAGCATTTACTTAAATACTTGTATCTATAAAAAGAATTTTAAACATAAAAATGTCTTTAAATATATATATATATATATATATATATATATATATATATATATATATATATACAGACAGACACAGAACAGGGAGGGAGAGAGAGAGAGAGTGTGTGACCATAGAAATTAAGGGCGTATGGTGAGGGTGACTTTCACACCTCAAGCAATCTTCAGATCTTTAGAGCCTGTCCACACTGTCTACATCTCCGTTACTGAGCAGTTTTGCTCCATAAATATACCAATTTATATATATATATATATATATATATATATATATATATATATATATATATATATATATATATATATATAACGTAAATCATTCAAACGAAAAACAAATACTGAAGCTACTTATATGGCGAGAATATAACTAGCTTCAGTATTTGTTTTTCGTTTGAATGATTTACGTTACATAAATTGAATACGCACTACAAAACCGATATATATATATATATATATATATATATATATATATATATATATATATATATATATATATATATATATCAACCGTGTCTACGTCATTGATAACTTGTGCGTGCGGTGAATAGAGAAATCGGAGAACCAAGTTTAAATTCCAGTCGGGTTCGTTACATTCGCTTACGCGTAAATACGCTACAGAAAGTTTTAAATTCATCGCCTCCCCAGCTAAAGGGTTAAATAGTCGGACTTGTACCTGTAAAAATCAATGTCATTCTCAAAAATATTTTTAATGCAATATTTATTCGCGAAAAAAGACATTATTCTTGCAATCCAAAAATAGGTTTCGGTTTTGAATAACACTCAACCTATTGTCAATTCGTAAAAATCAATGTCATTTATAACTGCATACGACGTCATTACCGGAAATCGCTTGTTCGCTTTCCGGTAATGACGGCCATTATAGACTACCAACAATAAGCTATATAAACAAATTTTTACTACGTTAACCAAAAACACCGATCAAAATAAAAGAATAAATAAATAAATATATAAGATAAAAAATAAAAATAAAAATAAAAAAACAAACAAAAAACAAGCAAAACAATTTGACATAAATAAATAAACAAATAAGCCACTTCCGGTAAAAGTAACCGCCAAAATAGACTACCCATAATGCACCACTGACCCTTATATAAATAGCCGAGAAAAATAACAGCACTAGTCGCCTGACGATTGCACTAGCATGAAACAGACTGTCGCCTCTAAGTGCTGACTTCCATGTCCACTTTTATATTTACACACGCTCTATCTCTGATATTGAGCACTTTACCCCATAAATATAGCACACTTTAAGACTATATTTCTGCATATATATATATATATATATATATATATATATATATATATATATATACGAGGGTCATTCAATAAATAAGGTGAATTTTTCGGTACAAGGACTTCTAATACAGATAGAAGCTTACTCTTTTTTATTTTTTTTTCTCCCAGCACTGTCACACACTTTTCCCATCTGTGCACAAGCTTTCGTATTCCCTCAGCGTAAAAATCTTTGGACTGATGTCTCAGCCAGTCACTCACAACACTTTTGACTTCATCGTCACTTTTAAACTTCGTGCCTCTCGTGAACGCTTTCAAGGCACCAAACAGGTGAAAGTCTGAAGGGGCAAGGTCTGGGCTGTAAGGGGTTGACGGAGCAGTTCCCAGCCCAGCTCGTTGATGGTCTGCACAGTTTGGGCTGCTGTTTGAGGCCTTGCGTTGTCATGATGCAAGATGACTCCTTCTGACTGATGACCGCAGCGTTTGTCCCAACAGATATGCTCAAAGTCCTTGCAATGTCATCCACTGTCACCCTTCTGTCAGACTGAATGAGGTCATTGACTGATTCGATCACCTCAGGAGACTTCACTTCTGTAGGCCTCCCAGGCCTGTCTTCATCCTCAACACTGCTCCGTCCATCTTTAAACAATTTAGCCCACTTGTAGACATTTTTTTGGCTGAAACATGTGGCACTATACACAGTTGGTATTCTCCTATGAATTTCAACTGGTTTGCACCCTTCAGCAACCAAAAACTTGATAACTGACCGCTGTTCAATCCTGGAGCATGCTTCTTGGTCGGCCATCTTTGTTAATCGCCCAAAAAGTTTTTTTAATCTGCAAAAGAAATTAAATCCATGTGAAAAAGAAGTAAAACAAAAAAAATAAAAAACGAGTAAGCTTCTATCTGTATTAGAAGTCCTTATACCGAAAAATTCACCTTATTTATTGAATGACCCTCGTATATATATATATTGATGTACGTACAAATTATATAATTCAACATAACGCGAACAGAATTTCTGCCAATAAATTGTTGAATAGTTATCTAAAGCAATTATTATTGTTTTTTTTTTTGGGGGGGTAATCATTTCATCGCAAGCAAGGTGATAAAGCCACTAAGACACAAGGGGATATTGTGAGTAAAAGAAAATGAGAGAACTTTAAAGAGAAAGAACAATAAAATAACAGAATTCACGGAGACAGAAGGTGACAAATGACGTCGTCTTTAAATTTTTCAGGATCGTAATTGGCAGAGTACAAAGAAATCCAAATATAGCTCCACAGTTAATAAATACTAGAAAAAATTATTAGAATAGAACTGACGGTTCCATCTGGTAACAGTAAAATGTTGACACTTAGTAGCCTAGGCTGAGGCCGAACTACGTTTTGTTCTCAGCCATTTTGTATTACCATTGACGACAGATATAGTGACAATTACGGAGGTTCTCTCTCTCTCTCTCTCTCTCTCTGCCCCCCTTTGTCCACACTCTGTTTATTTTTCTCTCTCTCTTTCTTTCTCTCTCACCTCTCTTTTTCTCTCTCCCCCTCTCCTTTTCTTTCTCTCTCCCTTCTCGCGCTCCCTTTCTCTCTTGTCCACTCTCTTTTTTATTTCTCTCTCTCCCTCTCTTTTTCTTTCACCTTCTCCGCTCACTTTTTCTCTCTCCCCACTCTTGCGTTTCCTTTCTCTCTTTTTCCACTCTCTTTTCATTTCTCTTTCCCCTCTCTCTCTTTTTCTTTATCGCCCCCCTCTCTCTCTCTCTCTCTCTCTCTCTCTCTCTCTCTCTCTCTCTCTCTCTCTCTCTCTCTCTCTCTCTCTCTCTCTCTCCAAAAAACATCTGCCCTCCTCAGCCTTTTTTTTAACGAATATTCGTTGTATCCGTTCCAGCTTTTGCAGCGTAGAATCTTTCCTCTTGGAACGGTCGCCAGATATCTTTGCCCTCTGTGAAACTCACTTAAATTCTTTCATTGCTACCAATGAATTCTTGGTTCCCCTTTGCCGAAAAGAGCCCAGCATTCACATTCATGGCCTTGGTGTTTACATCCGGGATAATCTTCCGATGGCCAGAGAATTGTCTCTCGAGACACCAGACTACTTCTTCATGCGCCTCCATCTTTCGTTACTAAAATCTGTTAGCTATCGCTTTTTCCTTTATCACTCTCCTTCTTCCCAAGACTGTAGTATATTACACATAACTGCTGACAGTATAGAAAAGGCACTTTCTTTCCACCCATCTTTAACCTTCCAATTGAAAATTGCGCCACTGAGGTTTCTTCTTGAACGCTCTCGGAAATACCATGAGAAACCTCAATCCTCTTCATGATTCACACCAGCATGCTCGACCACCATAGCGCACAGGAACCACTATTTTCCGCTATACCAGCGTAACATCTCTGGTAACAACAGGCGCCTATTCGTTGCTGCTCGTAATAAATGTGAGTTAGTCCTCGAAGGAACAAATCCATGTTTACCGAGAGAATGGGGCACCGCATAGCCTCTAAAAACTTTTGCTCTCCTGATTACTCTGCAATAGGGCATTAAAATAAATACGTATAACCCTAAACCCCTGTCTACACGACCGTTAACGCGGTCGTCTACCAGGGCTCCGTCCTTGGTCCTACTCTGTTTATAATTTTCATTAATGACCTTCCTGATGACATCTGCTCTCAGCTTGGTATCTACGCTGAAGACACAACAATTTAAGCCTGTCTCGATAGTAAGGCTGACCAGTACGACAAGGTCAAAATGGCAACCGACGTCCAAAACGACCCCAAGTCCGTCGTTAACTGGGGCAAAAACTGGAATGTTAATTTTAACGCCTCCGAAACTAAAATTCTCACCATTAATCATCTGAGAGATCACTATCTGCCTTCTATCAGCATGGCTGATGCTAACCTCCAAGAAAATGACTCGTTGCGCCTTCAATGCTGATTGGGACGCACTCCGTGATTTATTCCGTGATACCCCTTGGACTGAGAAGCTGGCATGGACACTTTCATACCTTCTTGAAAATACCAGACAAAACCTCAATCCTCTCCATTGTTCACACCAGCATTCTTGGCCGCTATAGCACACAGGAACCACTATTTCCGGCTATACCAGCATGACAGCTCTCATCACAACAGGCGCTTATTTGTTGCTGCTTGCAATAAATGTAAGCGAGTCCTTGACAAAAGAATTGAGACAGCATAAAGCTTCTAACATCTTTGGCTCTCATGGTTACTGACGGCTCTGTTACAGGGCATTAAATAAATGCAAGGTCTTTATTCCGCTTCTCTTCAATCAATATGAAGTGTTATCATCCTCTGCTGATAAAGCCAAATAATTCTCTAGAAACTCTACTTTTAATATCCCTGCCTAAATACCCTCTTAGAAATGAAAATCTGTTGAGTAATATACATATAACCCCTTCCTTGGTTTCTGCTATCATCTCTAACCTAAATCCCCGCAAAGGAGGTGGACTCAACGGCGTCCATCAGCATAGCTGATGCTAACCTCCAAGAAAAGTGCCTCGTTGCGCCTTCTCAGATTTACGTTCTCTGCTGCCATGAAGTGGAAAGACTATATCGAATCCATTACTAGGTCAGCTGCTATGAAAATCGGTTCACTGTGTCGTGCGAGACAATTTTTTTCTCCAGAACTTATCGTGCATATCTATAAGTCTACCATTCGTCCATACTTAGAATATTGCTGCCACATAGAGTCCGGTGTCCCTGCTATTTATCTAGAGCTGCTTGATAAAGTCAAAAGAAGAATCAGTAATATTATTGGTCCTGATCTGGCGGTTCAGCTCCAGTCACTTTCCCACCACCGTAAGGTTGCTTCTCTATGTCTTTTTTATAAATACTTTCATGGTTATTGTTTGGATGAGCTCTTCGTGGTACGTAGAGCATTTTTTTATTTAAGTGCAATACGAGACTGGTGTCAAGATCTCATGAATTAACAGTTGAGCTTGCTAGATGTAACCGCAAGTTCTATGCTAACAGTTTCTTCTCTCGCACTTCTCGCCTGTGGAACTCCCCTCGGGCTCCATGCTTTCTTTAATCATCAGAAATTTAAATGCAATGTCAACCGCTATCTAGTGTCCTTCTGATTACCCTCTTCTCTTTCTGCTTATCATTAATGTTTCTGTTCCTA
>OZ038504.1:14584049-14586549 GCA_964036315.1 Acanthosepion esculentum
ATGTGTGTGTGTGTGTGTGTGTGTGTGTGTGGGTGTGTGTGTGTGTGTACACACACAATTATGTACACACACACACACACATATGTATATAGTTCAAAGTCCAGATTAATGAGTTCATTTTTAACAGATGTTCTCGGGGAAGATACGACTCCATCTTCTTCCCCCTCTACATAATCATTACTAATCATAGATTAAATCGCAGCGTAAACTGGGTGTCTAGCCTTGAGTGCCAGTCTAAGAGAAGGAAAAGTATGAATTCCAAAACCGCGGAAAAGGGAACGGGAAACGACTCCACTACCTTTCCCGTGAATGCATGGTAATTCACAAATAATAAAGAAAAGGAAGCTGTGGAGATTCATAATCCCCTACGGCTTGAAGGGACGTGGTTTCTTTGTTTTTAAATTACAGAAATACCCGTGAGAGAATAATGATGAAATATTAGGTGTCAGTGCTTATAGAATTTCAGTAGATCCAGCCAGATATATACCTCCCTTTTAATTTCTCTCTCACTCTCTCTCTTTTTCTATCTCTCTCCCTCTCTCACTCTCTCTCTCTTTTTCTTTCTCTCTCTCACTCTCTTTCCCTCTCTCTCACTATCTATCTCCCTCTTTCTCTCCCTCTCTCTCCCTCTTTCTCTCTCACTATCTCTCCTTCTCACTCTCACTCTCTTTCTCTCTCCCTCTCTCTCCTTCTCTCCCTCTCTCTCTTTTTCTTTCTCTCTCTCACTCTCTCTCACTCTCTCTCACTATCTATCTCCCTCTCACTCTCTCTCTATCACTCTTTCTCTCTCGCTCTCTCTCACTATCTCTCCTTCTCTCTCTCACTCTCTCACTCCCTCTATCTCCCTCTCTCCTTCTCTCACTCTCTCTCTCACTCTCTCTCACTATCTATCTCCCTCTCACTCTCTCTCTCCCTCTTTCTCTCTCACTCTCTCCCACTATCTCTCCTCCTCTCTCTCACTCTCTCTCTCTCTCACTCTTTCTCTCTCACACACACACACACACACACACACAAACACGCATACACACACGAGGGTAAATGTTTTAGGATTGAGTGTTTAAACAAAGAGCCTCGGATTACGAACCATGCAATTTTTACTTCAGTCTTCACCTCCAAGAGCACGGGATTGAAACCGTAACAGCAATTTCATTAGTTCTATGTCCCGTTATTCTGGCATAGAATCATTTAACACGACACCCTAACAACTAACAAACAAATAAAAACGTATGTCGCCTCAGAAGCTAAAACAAAAATCCCTAAATTTTAAAGGTTATTGTCGTTGTTGGCCAGTCCCTGGCAACGAACAGATTTCCGACACTCGATACTCCCTTCTAGTTTGACCCCCTCCGTTCAAATTTTATACATTCGTCCTTATTTGTTTTTCTCTTTCTCTTTCTGGCAATTCGGTCCGTTTGCCATTACGTAGCGGAGGGTCACAAGATAAAGTGGCTTCTTTTAATCCGTCGTAATTCAATGGCGAGACAATTGCAGACACTTAAATCGCGTATTGACTAGATGATCTACTGAACTGCGCTGTCTTTTCCTCTTAATCTTACCACCAAGGTGCGTTGCCTGGTTCGAAATCATTTGTCGCTGGACAATAGACCTCAAAAATGGTCATTTCAGGTCATTGGAGTTCTTTTTGAATGGGGCAGGTTCGGGCTGGAAGCTGATTGATAAGTACTAAAGAAATCCAAATGCCTTTAGCGTATATTTAGCGATAAAGACGAAGAAAGTAAATAATTACCTTCGTTTTTGAGCATTTAATATATGAAACAATTAAATACGTTGAGCGATGTCCTCAGCTTAATTGTTTACTGCCCAAAGTTTCGTTCATTTTACAATTCGATTTGGCAGTCTCATTCCGCCTTTAAACTGACAAGCAATACACAGAAATCGGAGCTGGAATCATCCGTGCTTCTGAAGCGCGTGTATTGGTAGAAAATTATTTTACGTTTTTTTTCTGATTTCTTAGGCGTAGACAAAGTGGGAAATGCGAGACCGAAATTCGAACTCGCATTGCAAAATCTACAGAATCAGACAAAAATGTCGTTAGAAACAAAATAAACAGTTTGCTATGTGATATCCATCTTCTTATATGGCAGTGAATGGTGGACAATCTTCTCACAGATGAAGAGAAAACTAGAGATATCAGAAATGTGGTTCTATAGAAGGATGCTGAGAATTCCATTAATGAAATGAGTAATCAACAAGGAAGTCTTACAGAAAATGGCGACAACAAAAAACAACACTTATACACGATCAGAAAACGACATTTGAAATTTCTTAGACACATAATTTGGAAGCAAACCTTGGAAAAGGGGGCGATTTTTATCAAATAACCTCCCAACACTTTATTTTTTAAAAAACTAATGAACGCTATATTATTTTTAAACACATAAATAAACCAACGCACGACGTTGGGTGTGATAGAAAGGGAGGAGGAGGATGTGAAGAAGAAGAAGAAGAAGAAGAAGAAGAAGAAGAAGAAGAAGAAGAA
>OZ038504.1:14589049-14709049 GCA_964036315.1 Acanthosepion esculentum
TGTATAGACAAATATGTGGAAATTGTTACAAAATGGAACGCTATAATTCAAACTCACATACATGTATATAAAGGATGTCCATAAATCGCTTTCCAAAAGCAAATGTATAGACAAATATGTGGAAATTGTTACAAAATGGGACGCTATAATTCAAACTCACTTACATGTATATAAAGGATGTCCATAAAGTCGCTTTCCAAAAGCAAATGCATAGACAAATACGTGGAAATTGTTAGAAAATGAGAAGAAGATACTAAAAGTTTTTGAGTAATTTAATGCACCGATAATATGGGCAAAATTAGTTATACGAAGCGCATCAAGACGGTACTCGTGTTCTTGACATTTTCGCTGTAGAATAGCCTCAACAATGGTGTCAATGGCATCAGTGATCTTTTGCTTGAGATCAGTGATCTCCCGTATCTTGCGTTCGATACACGTTATCTTTAACATAACCACATAGAAAGAAATTATGTAGTTTCTCTGAGTCTGCGTATCCGAACTTGTTTCAATAAACTATGACACACATTGGGCCTTGTCTTGAAATGTAGCCATTTTTAGGGATTCATTTAACAGTACATCTTTCATCAACAGGATACCTGAAATACACGAATCTAACGCGATTAAAAACTTTGATAACTACTGAGTACATTTGTGTACATTGCTGATTTGTTCTATGAACTAATCTGCTTAACATATCTCATTAATTGCCTTTGTAATATATTTTTTAAATTGTAAAAATGAATTTATGGAGACCCTGGCTTATAGATATAAAATTTAACTATATTATCTAACTAAATATTATTAAATTTTTCATGTATATATATATATATATATATATATATATATATATATATATATATATATATATATGTATATATGAAGAATTTAATAATATTTAATATATATATATATAGGTATAGATATATATATATATATATATATATATATATATATATATGATTATTTATTCGAAAATTATAACATAAATATGTTATAAAATTACTACAAAAATATCCATTTTGTTTCAACACTTCTGGTGTCTTATCAAGTGATGGTGTTGAATGTAGAATAAAGGATTTTAAAAGGTTCAAATCAATTAAATATGCTTCGCTAGGGGAAACGCTGTTACATAAGCTGTAATGACCAATCAGAATACAAGTATATGAGAATTCAAAAAACTCGACTACGGACTTTGGTTATAATAATTATTTAATGCTTTAATGTTACGGTTAGACTAAAATAGGATTCATTCTAACAAACAAATATTAAATTATATTATAAAATTCAAAAGTCAAAATTACCAATTTTAAATTTAATCTATATTATGTTTAAAATTATTAAATTATTTAACAAAAGAGAATGCCGAGAACAACACTTATTTACATTAACTAGGAAAACATAATATTGTCTAACTTAACCAGGGAAGAGTTCACAGAAAACCGCGCCGTTGCATTAAGGGGACTTAATAGAAAAAAATCAAGGCTAGCACCGTACACATGAACCAGGCTCCGCTCAGTTACCCACCTTTCGCTGAAATCTGTCGAAATCAAATGCTTTCTATAAGATCTGATCCTTACCGTAAGCTGATGCTTAAAGAAAACAACCAGATCCTGATGCGAATAGAGTTCGTCTCGCAAGATTCTTTCATTTCGCGACGTCAACGCCACCATCCTTGCCACAGCTAGGAATGTAAAAAAACACCATCCGTTTTACCCTTGAGAACGGAAGCGACACATTGTCACACACATATGCGAAATCGAGGGACACGAACTGATCGGGAGCGATACGAGCCGTCAATACGCCGACATACTCCCAGAAAAAATTGTCGTCTAAATTACGCAAAAATGAAAATTACACTGACATCTAATTTTAACAGATCCATTTACCAAAATTACACAAAAATATCTTGAAAGACTAAAGAGTAAATTTATTCAATAAAATCGCCATTGGCTTCAACTATGGCCTCGAGACGACTTCAGAATCTCCTGCATCTCTTCTGGACGGTCTCCTTGTCTAAGTTGGTGAATTCTGCAATAATATTTGCCTTCAGTTTATCTTGGGTGTTAAAAGGAGTTTTGTTGGTCTCGCGCTCAGCTGCACCCCACACATAATAATCAAGGGGGTTGCAATCTGGGGAATTTGCTGGCCAGATGTAAGTGGTGATATGGTCGCAGAAATTGTCTAACAGCCACGACTGGTTTCTTCTGCTTGTGTGACATGGTGAAGAATCCTGTTGCCATACATAGGGTCTTCCAGCGGCCACCCCCTTGACCAGGGCATCACTACCTCCTCAAGGCACTAGACAGAATAAAGAGATAAATGATGAAAATGACATAGAAATTAACAATATATATATATATATTTTAGAATTGGACATAGTCGGACAATTTATTTAAAGACATTTATATTATGTTTATCGTTCTTTTTATAGATACAAGTATTTAAGCAAATGCTCTGTTTTATAATAAAATAAACATTTACCGGCCTGAATGTCCGAGAAATTTTCATAGAAAATTTTCGCTCTCCGACAGGAATCGAACCTGCATCCTATACGGAACCATCATTTCGCGTGATGTGCCGTAACCTTTCGGCTACAGAGGAGAGTCTGGTTAACAAGGTCGATTTTACTATCTTTAAACTTAAATCTTCCATGAATCTCTTCTATTCATATCTGCTCTAGCGTATCAAATGTAAACAAATGACGTCATATATTTTTGAATTGGACATAGTCCGACAATTTATTTAAAGACATTTATATTATGTTTAACGTTCTTTTTATAGATACAAGTATTTAAGCAAATGCTCTGTTTTATAATAAACAGTATTAAATAACATTTACCGGCCTGAATGTCAGAGAAATTTTCATAGAAAATTTTCGCTCTCCGACAGGAATCGAAGATTTAAGTTTAAAGAGAGTAAAATCGACCTTGCTAACCAGACGCTCCTCTGTGGCCGAAAAAAATTCACACGTAAAAAATTAATATTCTGATGAACACGGCAATTTTTTGCCTTAGAAAAAACAAGACACTGATGACGACATGTGCTAATAGCGAAAGTAGTCGGAATAAATTGAATATGAATCAATATGGTAATTTTCTTACTTCCTTTAAAAAGGATACTACAAGAGAATCCTATTAAAAATAAGTAGACAATACTTGTCTAAATTATTTAATGAGATGTCTTAATGAAAACATGCTTCCAATAGATAGATAGATAGATAAAATAGAAATTAACAATAGATAGATAGATAGATAGATAGATAGATAGATAAAACAGATACGTAGAAATTAACAATAGATAGATAGATAGATAGATAGATAGATAGATAGATAGATAGATAGATAGCTGTGAAAAGATAGATATAAACAGGCATAGATAGATAGATAGATGTGAAAAGACTGAGATAGATAGATAGATAGATAGATAGATAGATAGATAAAACAGATACGTAGAAATTAACAATAGATAGATAGATAGATAGATGTGAAAAGACTTAGATAGATAGATAGATAGATAGATAGATAGATAGATAGATAGATAGATGTGAAAAGACTGAGATAGATAGATAGATAGATGTGAAAAGACTGAGATAGATAGATAGATAGATAGATAGATAGATAGATAGATGCATGTGAAAAGACTGAGATAGATTGATAGATAGATAGATAGATAGATAGATAGATAGATAGATAGATAGATAGATAGATAGATGTGAAAAAACTGAGATAGATAGATAGATAGATAATGCACTCTGAGAAAACGAGAGACATTATTAAAATATTAATTCTCATCGCAACTGCAAACTGAACGGAACCTCAACAACCGAAATGAAAAACACCCTTAAGTCGAAAGAGCAAAAGAAAAGCTTCGCTGACGCTATCGAGTTTTAAACAAATCCTCTTTTTCAATTTATTCAAAAGAAGAAATCATAAAACTATTAGGCCGCCCAATGATCCCCATTAGAAGTTTCCATATATGCAGCGTTTGTCAGTTGCTCCGTAACCGACAATAATCTCTTCAGCAACAAAAAAAGGAACTCCCGAGAATTTTGTCCCACGGATTTGCACTCAATGCACTCCATGCGCATAACGACCTATGTATGCACATTAAGATTTCACACACACACACATGCGCGCACACACGCACACACACACACACATACACACACACAAATACTCTCTCTCTCACAAACTCTCACTCACACACACACATATACACACGTGCACACTCACACGAACACACGAGCACAGGCACAAGCACTCTGTCTCTATCACCCACACGCAAACACTTACTCACACACACGCACATATACACACGCGCACACTCCCACACGCACAAGCACTCTCTCTCTCCCTATCACACACACAAGCACTCATTCACACACGCCAACATATATGCACGCGCATACACACAGCTATCACTCACACACACACACATACATACACACACTCGCTCACTGACACACACACATACACACACACATACATACACTGACTTACGGCAATATCACGTTGAAACCCCGGTTCTCATGCGATCAGCGAAGTTAAGCAACATCGAGCTGGGCCAATTCCTGGATGGGTGACCGCATGGGAATACCAGGAGCTGTAAATGCTTCGGAATTGTTAACCGAAGGGCCGGGTTCGAATTCCAGTGAAGTTCGCGTTGTATTCACTTGCTCGTGCAAATACCCTTGCAACATGTATGAATCCTCCTCTTCTCCCCCAGTTATGGGTTAATTAGTAAGTATCAATAAGTCTTGCTGGTATCAGTAAATCATTATTAACTCTCCCGCCTACTAAATTTCTTACAATTTAAAAACATTTTCTGGCTTTAAATAACCTGCAATGGGTTGATAAGCAGTAGAAAACAAATCAATCACGCACACCCACACGCACACACACACAAACACGCACGCATGCTTGCAGGCACACACACACAGACACACTTACACACACACGCACTCACGCACACATACACACAAGCAATCACACATACACACACAAGTACTCCCTTACACATACACACATATACACACAAGCACTCTCTCTCACACACGCACAGATACACGCACAATCACTTATTTACATACACATACACAAGCACTCACTCACACACACACAATTACTCACTCACATACACATATACACACTCGCACACACATACACACACACAAGCACTCACTCACACACACATACACACACTCAAACACTCACACACATACACACACTCAAACACTCACACACATATACACACACGCGTCTCCATCTGCATATTTTCCAAAAATTACTGGTAATAATTTTTTCTTCGAAAAATTTATTGCTGGTAGTAATTTTTTTACAAAAATGTATTGCTGGTATTAAAACCTATTTTTACACTTTTATAATCTTTTGACCCCAGTTTGGAGTTAACTATTTGCCCATAGTTGGGACCCTAACAGGTGCTATAACCTCGGGTGAGGATGAACCTGGGAACGCCAGCAATTAAGAGGTGGTTCCACGCTCCTCAAAACCTCCTGACCAGAGGCCTTGCTGTTGGACGTAGTTTATCGTCTTACCCAGGACGCCGGATGTAGTTTATCGTCTTACCCAGGACGTGATAGTGTTTTAAATGACAACGGAAAATGTGACAACTTGGGATAGCAAAAGATGACTTTCAAAAGCTAATCAAAGTATTAAGAAACAAGAAAAATTTGTTTGAAACAAAGAAAAAAGTGCTGAACTGCTATGTAATATTAGTCGTTCTATATGGCTGTGAATGTTGGACAATCTCCGAACAGATAAAGAGACTTGAGACAACAGAAATATGGTTCTACAGAAGGATGCTGAGAATCCCATTGACTGAACATGTAAGTAATGACAGAATTTTAGGGAAAATGGAAACAGAAAGGACATTTTAACTAAGAATCAGAAAAAGACAAAGTTTCTAGGGTACTGTTGGGGCGCACCCACCTTCACAACCATAATAGACTGATCCTATTATTATAAATAGAACAGTAGTTCTAGAGACTGTGGGTAGTGTAGCAGTGTAGTGCAGTGCAGAGTGAGACTTCTGTAGTGATCAGTTACACTTCCGTTTCTCGACCGGAAGATACCGTTGGACTTTATTACTATTACTTATTGTTACTACTAACCTACGTTCGTTCTACTACTAATCTCTCTGATGTAAATACCTCCCTGAATATACCAGTATTTTTCCCTACGACTGTGTTTGTTCGTTATTACCATATACTCACGTGGAAACACTCAACATCTCAACAGGTACATAAAGAGAGTTTGGAGAATTTTACACGAGAGACCGTGTAAAACAGTGACTAACCCAAATGGGGTAAAGTCTTGGCAGAACAGAGATAGCAAAACTTACAAAGAGTCAAAAAGAAAAAGTTAATGAGACTATTTACAAGGATTTAAAATGATAGAATATGACCTGCACGGAACTTAGCATTTCGGAAAGACGATACACAGTCCAGATGTTGTAGAAAGTATTCCGACAGAGCAGCCTTGCACAAAAGAAAAGAAGTCATCTATACTTACATTTTATTTATAAGTACCAAGTCTTCATCTCCAAACTTCGGTTCGATAAAATACATTTTGGAATATCACATCGTAATATTTTCAACTTGAAATCTATATAATAAATGCGAATATCAGTGTGTCACAGTGTCACGCTTTTTAAATTAAAGGGACGCAACTCTCTAACTTTCACTAGCTGATGTTACAAAAATTTTGGATTCCCAAGTTTTCAATACGGCGATTGTTTTCGGCGAATTTTTACGTGATTTTTTGGAAATAAATTTGGGAATAATCGAAACTAATTTCGAAATCCAGCGAAAGTCACTCATGAAATAAAAATAACGTACGGGAAAGTAAGGACCTACGTACATCAAACTGTCTTTAAACTAAGTGGCGGCTGAGGAATTATCATTGAACTTCTAAAAGGTAATTATTAATACAATATGTAAATGCAGCGATCAGTTTTGAGTTCTTTTGTAGTTTCTTGTTGCCTATCGTATAACAGCAGCAGTATGCCTCACAAAAAGAAATCTCCACCAACAGAGGACCAGATTGCAATCAACAGAACCAAGACTGCAGCGAGGAAAAGAAAGTACCGTGAAAACGCAGATTAAACGCCAGTCAGGAAAGCTTCCAATGCGGGGGATATGCACTTAGGGACTCCTGAACAAGCCGAAGGCCTAATCAAGATCTATCCGCAGAGGCGAGCTTAAAAACCGCCCGATAGCTAGTAAATTAATAAATGTATAAATTAATTTTTCTTCATTTAAGATAAATAATTTTTTTATATATTGTTTGTGTAAGTGACTCCACAAAAAGCTTTAAAAAGTTTTGTTTTTTTAATTATTTAAAAATAGCATCATCCGTACGCAGATATTAATTATATAAGCACGATTTCTGACTTGTCTTTTTTAATTAATAAATAAGTACAGGTAACTCTTTACAAATTCAGGGATTGATTTTACACTGCATTTATATTATGAACAGGGCACCCTTTCCAAATTGTTTAAAAAATCAATATTTGTAAATTCTGATAAATACTGTTGTTAGGGAAAGGTCTACTGAATGCTAATCTACAAATATTATTCCTGAAAAAGTAAGCGGACCATTTACTTTAAGTAGAGTCGACTGTGGCAACAATCTAAAAGTTCAATTTGCTCCACGATCAGGCGTCAATGTTACCTGCTATGCTTACGTAATAAGTAAGATACTAAATTCAGATGATGCCAGAATAAATTTTGCATTCAATGTCCTTTAGAGAAGCCTGATGCCAGGTCAAACTAGGGGGAGGACTTGAGATACAAAAAGCGACAGAGATATATTTAGGACTGAGGGCACACTTTGCCATCCACCCACGTATTATTGGTACACTTCACGATTTTTATATTTTAACGTTTTAAACAAAATGAGTAAACGTAATATATATATATATATATATATATATATATATATATATATATATAGAGAGAGAGAGAGAGAGAGAGATAGAGAGATAGAGAGATAGTAGATAGATAGATATCGTTTTAAGGTGTTCTATATTTATGGGATAAAGTGCTCAATTTCTATCAGAGAGAGAGCGTATGTAAATATTAAAGTCAACACTCAGAGGCGACAGGCTGTTTCATGCTAGACGGCAAGCCTCAGGCTGCCTGATATATATATATATATATATATATATATATATATATATATATATATATATATATTATGTACCATGCGGGATACACGCTTAGGCGATACATGACTGACGAGGCAGATATTTTCCCGCACTAGATTGCCATTTCTTTCTGCGGTAGACCAGTTGCCATCCAAGGCTATAGAACCATAGCTGTGGGGGAGAAGAGTATTTATACTTTTCCCAGGGGTATTAGCACGTAAATGAATGTAATCCGTGCCTCCGATATATATATATATATATATATATATATATATATATATATATATATATATATATATATATATATATATATATATATATATATATATATATATATGCACATTTCATTGAATACGACAGATAAGGTGATTTATTTAGTTTTTTATACAGTTTCTCATGTGATCTAATAATTTTTTCTTTTCAGATGATAAATTATATAAAAACTGTCCGAATGTTCTTTTTATCCGAGCGCTTTCGGCTATACATTTAGCCATTTTCAAGAAATAGTTTGTTGCATGTATGTTTTATAAAATGTTTTCATTTTTCAAAACACAGCCAACAAGGTAATCGACACTATAACTTTCAGGAAAAATCTTGTTTTACGACAAAGAACTAATGCTAAAAACGAAATCCAACATATAAATAATGAAATCCCAAAACATATTGCAGTACTAAAAGAACACTTTAACCGAACCTGAATATAATGAAGCACAATACCACATCAATATAAGTATTAATAAGGATGAACTTGACCAGCGACAAATAATTACTAAAAAAGCTGTGCAACTTATACCAAGGAAATATTCTACTTCCCAACAACCATGATAAATACATAGACCTATCAACTCACATATTAACGGATGATCAAAAGGAATTTTTTAAATCTAGGACCAAATTGCCATCTCCAAACTAAATTCTACCTTCTCGCAGAGAAGACTGAAATTGAAATCTTACATCAATCATTTTGTCAACTGGAAAAGGACAAATTAATAATACTCCATCCAAACCTCAAAGATCTTCTCAAGGTAGAAGGTCTAAAAGATTATATTCCACGTAACAGAAACAAGAACATTCCAACAAAACTCAAAATTGCTGCTACAGAATTAAAAAAACAACCCTAATATAGTCATCAGAAAAGCTGATAAATCCAATATTTACGTAATTTTGGATAAATTGGATTATCACAAAAAAACTTCAGCACCTAATTGATGATCGTTCTAAATTTACTAAATTGAATAAGAACACCACTGAACCTCTAAAGAAATATGTTAATAAACTTATAACAGCCAACAATGCTGCTGCAGGATCCTTAAAAATAAACAAAATTATTGGAGATTCTCAACCTGGCTACTTGTATAGTAATGTCAAAATACACAAACCAGGATACCCATTACGACCTATTATTTCTCAGATTCCAACATGCATATACCAACTATCAAAATTTCTCAATGATATCATTACCCCATATCTCCCTACTAACTATAGCATCAAATCTACCCATGAATTCCTCCAAATACTTAAAAGCACAAAAGTAAAAACAAACCACGGCATTCTTGCGTCACTTGACGTAGAAAATTTATTTACAAATGTTCCCGTCTATGTAACTATTGATATTATCATTAATTCGGTGTATAAAAATAATTTAATTCCACCTCCATCAATCCAACCCAATATTTTAAGAAAACTATTGCTCGCTTGCACCACTAGAGTTCCTTTTTATAGACAGAATGGTACTATTTACACACAAACTGATGGAGTAAGTATGGGAAACCCTCTCGGGCCGTGTTTCTGCAATTATTATATGTCCTATGTTGAAAACAAGGTTTTTACTAAAGTTATTAAACCTAAAATATATGTTGGTTACGTAGACGATATATTTATTTTGGCTGAAAACAAGAACGAAATAGAAAATCTGAAAATTACATTTCAACAAAATTCCGTCCCAAATTTTACTTATAAACTTAGCGAAAAAAATAAAGTTTTTTTCCTAGATGTTCTCGGCGATTTTAATAATAATACTTTTAAAACTTCTGTTTATAAAAAAACAGCTAGTAAATACTCTTGCAATATTAATTTCTCTAGTGAATGCCCTCTTAGATATAAAATAGGTATTATTAAAAATTTCCTCACGAGAGCGCACGAGAATTCATCCTCTTGCACGCTTTTCTTTAAAGAATTAAACAATGTAAAACAAACGCTGATTAATAACGGATTTCATTATCAATTGTTGGATTTCCATATTAGGCGTTTTCTGACTAAGGTAGCTAATAGCAACGACGAGAATAGAAACATAAACAATAACATTAATATTTTTTATAAAAATGAACGAAAATTATAAACAAGACGAAAGTAGAATTAAGAACATTATTAAAAAATTGCATAACATCATTTGACAATAGCAAAAAACTTAGATTAATTATTTATTACAAAAAATTTAAAACCTCTAAACTTATAGTTAAAAATAATAATTAACCTCTTAGAACAAAATTAAATAGGAGAAATATTATTTACGAATTTAAATGTCCATTAAGGAATTGTATTCTTAATCAATCAAAATTCGTAAATAATAATAAAGGCTACACTACATGTTTGACACCAAGACTCACTTTACACATTGCTGACCATAGCTCAATTAGATCTTATTTAAATATTTATGGAGACCGACCGGACATTATTCGTAACATACTTGTTGACAACACAAATATAATAGCATCATCTGCATGCAAAAAAAAAGGCTAAAAATAATGGAAGCCTTATTAATAAAAACAAGAAAACAACACTTAATAATATCAACTATGAACATGGACACAATATCTTGACCGTTTTTGAAAAATGAAAACATTTAAAAAAACATACATGCAACAAACTATTTCTTATTTAACAGTTAAAATATTTAATCCTTGAAAATGGCTAAATGTATAGCCGAAAGCGCTCGGACAAAAAGAACAGTCGGACAGTTTTTACATAATTTATCATCTGAAATGACAAAAATTATTAGATCGCATCAGGAATTGTATAAAAACTAAATAAAAGCACCTTGTCTGTCGTATTCAATGAATTATGCATGAAAGAAGGATTGCTGCCTAAATACACAAATGCATATATATATATATATATATATATATATATATATATATATATATATATATATATATATATATATATAAGAAAAAAAGGAAATATTATATAAAAATTATATATATACATATAAAATTATATAAAAATTATCTATCCATCTATCTATCTATCTATCTATCTATCTATATATATATATATATATATATATTTCATTTTCATTTTATTTTTATTGACAACCTAGCTATGTTCCCACACTGTATCCTAACGCACAAAATCTTTCAACACTAATACCGTCCCACCCCTGGTTCTACAACATCTCACTCCTCTTCCACACACCACCAATCAGAGTTTATAAATCTCAGGTTATTTTCCATTAAAGTTTCGCATCAAACAAGGAATGGATTTTTTTTCCTAACAATTCCACCTACAAACAGACTCTACCCAGACACAAGAATTAATGTTAGGTAGTCTTCACCGTCCCTCTGTTTATTTTCCCGCATCCGCTGATGAAGAACACAGGCGTGTCCAAAAATTCCGAACTTGGAACCTCAATCTCCGTGCTTCATTTTTGTCATTTTGTTTTGGTTAATATTAATAAATAATTTTCGTACTGATTTCATCGGTACCCTTCGTTTGTCTTTGTTTTATTGACCGACTTATCTACTCACTCTCTCTCTCTCTCTCTCTCTCTCTCTCTATATATATATATATATATATATATATATATATATATATATATATATATTATGAAATGGACAAAGTCCGACAATTATTTAAAGATATTTTTATGTTTAACATTGTTTTTATAGATACAAGTATCTTAAGTAAATGCTCTCTTCATAATAAACAGTATTAAATAACATTTACCGGCCTGAATGCCGGAGAAATTTTCATAAAAACGAATTTTCATAGGACAAATATTTTCTATGAAAATTTCTCGGACATTCAGGCCGGTAAATGTTGTTTAATACTGTTTATTATAAACAGAGCATTTACTTAAAATACTTGCATTAATAAAAACAATGTTAAACATAAAAATGTCTTTATTTATATATATATATATATATATATATATATATATATATATATATATATATATATATATATATATATATATATATAGTCTTAAGATGTGCTATATTTATGGGGTAAAGTGCTCAATATCAGAGATAGAGCGTGTGTAAATCTAGCATGAAACAGACTGTCGTCTCTAAGTGTTGACTTCTATGTTCACTTTTATATTTATATATATATATATATAGAGAGAGAGAGGGGGGGGGAGAGAAGTGTGTAAATCAAATAACTAGATATTACGACAAACGTGTATACGAGACGCGGAAGCGAAAATTGCATCGCTGCTCGTGACGTCACACATGACCACGCGAGAGTGAAAACGAGAAGTTTTAAGTATTTCAGGCAAGAAAAACATTATTGTTTCGTCCGTGTATTGTTTGATATATTGAAATGTAATTGTCATCTTTGATAATGTCTTATCTAAGCCGAAAGCTTAGATTGGATTTAAACATGTATCAATATGGTGATTTCCTTTCGTCTTTCAATGATAATGTTATTAAGCTTATCAGACAATATGAAATGAACTTACTTAAAATAAATAGACAAAACTTGTCTCTATTATTTAATGAAACATGCATCAATGAAAAATTCCTGCCTAAATATACACAATATATATATATAGATAGATAGATAGATAGATAGATAGATAGATATAGAAATATATATACACAGTAATGTTCACATTGTACAAGGCCAGAGAGCCACTCGTGGTTGAGGGTTACGTTAAGAAACAGTTAATGCGGATAGGAGAGGAAGGTAATGGTTAACTCTAGACTTGAACAGATTAAGATTATAATGAACAGGGAAACATCCCCTTGGGAGTCGGTTCCACAGAGCAGTGTTTTGCGGGAAGAAGCCTTTTTGGGTGGAACTGACTGCTCACCGATGGTATACAGGGGGGATGTGGGTGGTTTACTACAATGTAAGCGGCATGCCGGGTCCTAGCCGTGAAGGTTAGTCCTGGTTGAACCAAGGAATTTAGTTCGTCCGAGCACTTTCGAATTTAGTTCGTCCGAGCGTCCCGCCTATGAGAGTGAGAGAGGTTTTCTGGTGGAAAAATAATTCATCACCCACAAGGACGACGAGATGCCTTCGAACTCTACCGGGACTGGAAAGTGAGGACTGGACAGCTAGAAAGGAAAACTGGTGACCCTAGAGATTAAAACCTGTATGAAAACCAGAGGCACAAGAAAAAAGGGAGCTATTATTTTGACTAAATTAATTTTGATTGCCTTCATTAAAACTGATCAGACCGCCATTACAGAAAGACAACACAGACCAGATATAAAGAATATGTTCTCGTTGGAACTTTAAGATAGCGTCACTTTGCACTGAGAAAGCTTCTTTTGTCAACTGCAATATAAGAGTCCCATGGTTGGCAAAAGTTCAAATCTAATCGTGTAAATTGATTCTTTTTATCAAATCTTAGGCTCTTGTAGCTCAATTAGTAAGGGAAATTATTAGTGTACGATAAACTCTCGAAAAAGAGTTTTTTTTTTGTAAATGTTGCTGTTAACTGAAGGTCGTAGAGATGACGACCTGCGTGTTTGCAATGAAAAGCAACCGAAATTATAATGAAAGAAAAGCTTATCAAGTCTCCGAGGAGCTGCTTTCGCTTGTCCCTAGGCCTCGGGAATTTAAACGTCCCACGAGGCTCGCATCCCGTTCCCACCCCTACACCGTTGAAACTTTTAGATGTAGACGTCTCTTCTACTCCAATAGCATCATGTCTCGCACATCTCGCCTATGGAACTCCCTTCCCTATTACTGTTTCCCTGACAAATACAATCTCCAACGGTTTAAGTGTAGCGTCATTCGACATCTCCAGTTGCCTTGATCTATCCACTTCCCTTCTCCACATCCTTTCATCTTTCATTCCTATCTGCTCTCGCTCCAAATCTTCTGTAACCCCCTTACCTTGATCGACCCACTGTCTTTCTCTTTCTCCACATTCTCTCCTTTACCACTCCTATCTGCTCTTCTTTAACCCCTTGCGTGATAGTGGCCTCCAGCCTTGCTTGGGGTGATACGCTTAAAAAAAAAAAATGACTTTAATAAAACTACACAATATTACTCCGAAATGAAAAGCAACAGAAATTCACGATAGCGAGTTTCACAACTCACTGGGTTCTTGAAAGCAAGGGTTAATAATAGCAAAGTCAACTGGATTCGTTAAAATATGAACAGCCCTAAATTCAATGTTTGTTTGGAGTGGAATTAGCAACTACCCTACAGGGCTATTTAAGAAAATGACTCGAGTCTAGGCTAATTTATTTTGGGGGGGCGGGGGTTGTTGCATCTTTTTTAGACTAAACTCTCTCTGGAGCTGTAAAAAATGCACAAAGCTTTCAGGTATTCGCCTATCCGTGATCAAGATGGCGGAGAGAACAAAGACGTGATTATAGATATAGGGATTTCGATATTTTCATTCGATGTTTCCTTGTCACGACACACATGAATACGTGCTGTCAAGTTCTTTTTTCTTTTTTTATTTCTTTTTTTTCTTTTTTTGTCCAGACACAATGTATCGATCAACTGTTAAATGCACATTAAAAGTTTTCTATTGCAACAAACACAGGATTCTTCGATTTTTTATTTCTTAAAAATGCGCTGAAAATACAGGTCTACAGCTGCAACATATCAAAAGAGTTATTACGAAAATTCATACCCAACAATCTCAGGGAATAAAACAGAAAAATAAAACCACAAACGTTTTCGGTTACCTAACAACATATATATATATATATATATATATATATATATATATATATAGTCTTAAAGTGTGCTATAATTATGGGATAAAGTGCTCAATATCAGAGATAGAGCGTGTGTAAACTGAGTTGCCTGACGATTGCATCTAGCACGAAACAGACTGTCGCCTCTAAGTGTGGACTTCTATGTTCACTTTTATATTCATATATATATATATATATATATATATATATATATATATATATATAACTATGAACCTAAAGAGCCAGGTAAACCTAGGTTTCACCTACGCGGATCGTCAGAGTAAGCTGACGATCCGTGTAGGTGAAACGTAGGTAGGTATGCCCGGCTCTTTAGGTTCATAGTTAGATTTGATCTACTTAGTGTATTGAGAACTTTGCTTAGTTACTTTTGCTTTACTCGCTTTGAAGATTTTTTTTCTTTGGACTCTGAGCTTGGATTCTGGACGATTGTTTTCGCCTCAATAACATGTTCTTTCTTTTTTTAGCCCTTATTTTTCCTTGGGTATTGGTTTGTTCATTTACAAGCCAAAACACCTAAGGTTTTTCCAAACAAGCATAACTATTTATATATATATATATATGTAAGCAAATGTGTGGATGTAGATCCGACGGTATGATGAAAATGTGGAAAAGACAAAGCGAAATCCGAATATGTGAGTTTACTGTTTTTATTTTGTTTTTGTTTTTGTTATTCTGTCGACGTCAGACGTTTCGGTCAAATAGACCTTCTTCGGGAAATTTAGAATTTCAGTTTTTCTGTTTCTGACCAGTCCTGTATATATCGTCTCTCCATCAACTTAAATCTAATATAAATATGTCTCCATTAACCATGTCCCGAAGAAGGTCTATTTGACCGAAACGTCTGACGTCGACAGAATAACAAAAACAAAAACAAAATAAAAACAGTAAACTCACATATTCGGATTTTGCTTTGTCTTTTCCACATTTTCATCATATATATATATATATATATATATATATATATGTGTGTGTGTATGTGTGTGTATGTGTGTGTGTGTGCAATATATTTTTTCTGTATACACGTTATTTTTATAGATACAATTTAAGTAAATGCTCTGTTTTTAATTAAACAGTATTAATTACATTTACCGGTCTGAATGTTCGAGAAATTTCGTAGACAATATACGTTATCCGATAGGAATCGAACCTGTATGACTTCATCTAAACCGTCATTTAATCTGACGTGTTATACCATTTAGATATAGGGAAGCGTCTGGTTAGCAAAATCCAAATTACTGTTCATGAACAATAATTTGAAGAATGCATATTTTCTACGTAATTTCTCGAACATTCAGGCCGTTATATATATATGTATATATATATATATATATATATATATATATATATATATATATATATATATATATATATATGGCCTGACGATTGCATCTAGCATAAAACAGACTGTCACCTCTAACTGTTGACTTCTATGTTCACTTTTATATTTACACACGCCCTATCTCTGATATTGAGCACTTTGCCCCATAAATATAGCACATTTTAAGACTATATTTCTTCATATATATATATATATATATATATATATATATATATATATATATATAACAGCCAAAAAACAAAAATTACCTCAACATTATAATCTTAATCTGTTCAAGTCTAGAGTTAACCATTACCTTCCTCTCCTATCCGCATTAACTGTTTCTTAACCTTACCCTTAACCACGAGTGGCTCTCGGGCCTTGTACAATGTGAACATTACTGTGTATATATATTTCTATATCTATCTATCTATCTATCCGTTGTGTACGCGGGTATTAGAGAACGGCTTGAAATACATTATCTCTATGCTGAGGTAATTTTTGTTTTTTTGCTCTAAAAAGTACTTATGCTCTGTTAAAATAAAAACATCGAGCTCTCTGTGGATCAGTTTTAATAACTAATATTACTAGGGTTCACCCGTATTATATACCAACGGATTGATTATCTGTACTATATATATATATATATATATATATATATATATATATATATATATATATATATATATATATATGATTGAATAAATTAAAGACATTATTTTTAATAAAATCCGTTCACACTCACGAATAACCTTCCGTGTATTGATGTTAAAGGATGAGTGAAATGTGCTATAACTGTTTAAATTTCTTTTCTTTTCATTTCCCAAGTACTTTCGATCTTCTCCCAAGATCATCTTCAGAATGATCATAATGAACAACATATAGTTTTGTACCACTTGCACCCCTGAAGATGATCATGGAAGAAGATCGAAAGTACTTGGGAAATGAAAATAAAACAAATTTAAACAGTTATAGCACATTTCTCTCGTCCTTTAACATGGAAGGTTATTTGTGAGTATGAACGGATTTTATTAAAAATTAGCACACATAATGTCTTTAATTTATTCAATGAGACATGTCTATAAGAAAATTTGCTGCCTAAATGCACACACACACACATATATATATATATATATATATATATATATATATATATATATATATATATATATATATATTCTTACTCTCAGATAGATAGATAGATAGATAGATAGATAGACAGATAGATAGATAGATAGATAGATAGATAGATAGATAAAAGTACATTTTCACGCACTGATATTCATCCCCCCTCTCGCGCCGTACAAAGAAGCTCGACTGCGCGTGCGTACCTCAGTGATGTTGGTTTCTTTTGAAAAGCTGTTGCTATTGTAAAATGACCAATCATAAATCAGTCTCAAAACAAACAACGCCATCTGCCAGCTGAACAGAAAACTACTGATAAACTCTGACATATCAAATAAAAGGACGCACACCCTGCCCCTACCCAGTACAAAAAAAAAAAGAAAAAAGAAAACCTGGTGACACACCCGTTTCTCCAAATGTAACATTTTATGACTCGCAGACCAACTTTTTTTGTACATATGTACATATAATCTTAAAAAGGCGTAAACCATGCAAAAAAATAAAAATAAATATACCCCCCCCAGCAAATACAAGTCATAGTTTGGCTTCGTAAACAACTATCTAAGTGGGATTTTTTGTATCTATTTGAGGTCCTTCGATAGCCAGACTAGCGGGTCTCACACGAAAGTGGTTTTTCCCGTTAAACCTACAGAAATTCTACAAGCCAATCTTTGATTTATTCTATCACAAAAAAATATCAAAGTTTTTTATTTCAGTTTTGAGATTAAGAATTGTCAGCACACTTGGGCCTTCACGGCTGCAATAAGTTGTAATGTCAAAAGGACCGATTTTCCATTGACACTGCTATTATTTTTACTGCCTTCACTCCCCCGGTAATATTCATTGTTTTAAAAAGCGATGATTAGAATTGCAATAAAACCTAAACATATGAAAGTGAATTTATACATTTTCTTTGTTCTTGAGATTTAACAACAAAAATAATAAACACAATTTATTAAATTGTTTGTTTAAACTATTTATTTATTATATTGTTTATTTGAATGGTTGGAAAAACATCGGCTAATGGCCAATTGATTCAGACTTTATAAGATGGTAAATAATAATTGATTAGCATATCTTAATAATTTAGTAAATGTTTATAAATTTATGTATAAAAAATTGTTTTCGTATTTATTTCTTTATAAATTGGCAAATGATAAATATTTTATTGCATTAGTTTTAATTATAAATTTCAGTTTTGTTATTAAGAATTGTCAGCAAACTTGGGCCTTCATTCAAGTTGTAATGTCAAAAGAACGGTTTTTCCATTGACACCGCTATTATTTTAACTACCTTCACTCCCTCGGTAATGTTTATTGTTTTAAAAAGCGATAATTAGAATTGTAACAAAACTTAAAAATATATAAGTGAATTTGTAAATTTTCTTTGTTCTTGCAACAAAAATAATAAACACTATTTATTTATTAATTAAATTGTTTATTTACACTATTTCTTTATTATATTTTTTATTTGAATGGTTGGCAAAACATCGGTTAATTGCCAATTGATTCAGATTTTATAAAATGGTAAATAATAAGTATTCCTTATAGTTAACTAACATATCTGAATAAATTAGTAAATGTTTATAAATTTATGTATAAAAAATGTTTTCGTATGTATTTCTTTATAAATTAGTAAATGATAAATATTGTATTGCAGTAGATTTAATTATAAAGGGCGTTTCATTAAGACGGATTATATATAAGGGTGTTTCATTAAGACGGATTATATATAAGGGTGTTTTCATTAAGACGGATTATATATAAGGGTGTTTTATTAAAGTCAGCAGTAAATAAATCAGTGTTATTGGTGAAAAATTATTTATTTCTCTATTGGATCATGTTATTTAACTCATGGCAATTATATGTGAAAAATAATATCGCCCAAATGTCCGCCAAATCTGAAAGACAATAATATTTTTGTTGTAAATTCTTAAGAACAAAAAAGAATGTATAAATTCAATTTCATCAAATGTTTAGGGTTTATTTCAATTATAATCATCGCTTTTTAAAACAATAAACATTACCGAGGGAGTGAAGGTGATTAAAATAATGGCGGTGACAAGTGAAAAACCGTCCTTGTGACACCTTTCTCTTTGTTATGCGGGTACAAAGGTCCAAGTCTGCCAAATTGCCAATACACATTTATTCGATTTCTTCCGACTACTGTTCTCCTTTTGAGTGTTATAGATTCTACTACAGACACAGCGTGTTGGCTAAGTACCTCCTGACTTCATCATTGTACTATATATTTTTCAGCATCCTTCTGTAGAAGCACGTCTCATTTGCTTCATGTCTACTCTTCATTTACGAGGACACTGTCCAACATCCACTAGCATCTAGGAAATTAAATATGGCACAACTATTGAGAATAATAATAAAAATAATAATAATAATAATAAAATAGGCGCAAAAATAAAAGTACAACACGGTAAACCGGCTGAAGCTACAAAATATTAAAAAAGAAAGCAAAGACAGATGCAACTGATAAGATAACGAAACAATGGCAAGATAAACCGCTTCATGGCCAATACTCTGCCAGTACCAAACAAGCTGACGTAGACAAAAACCGTACCCATCAGTGGCCTCGTAGTGCAGGGTTGAAAGCTGAAACTGAAGGTTTTATCCTTGCTGCACAGGACCAATGCTTGTTAACTAGGAATTATCAAGCACATATACTAAAATCCTCTGTTAGCCCAAAATGCAAATTCTGTGATAAATATCCAGAAACCATTGATCATCTTGTATCAGGTTGCACGATATTGGCACCCACTGAGTATAAAACCCGGCATGACAGAGTGGGCCAATATCTGCACGGGAAAATATGCAACTTCTAGGGGAAGGAAACCGAAAGAAACTGGTACGAACACCACCCAGACCCGGTTACGGAGATAGGACCTGTTACAATTCTATGGGACTACACAATACACACTGACAGAACAATCAAAGTCAACTGCCCAGACATTGTTATTAAAGACCACAAGCAAAATAAGTGCCTCCTTATTGATATGGCAGTCCCTGCAGACTGCAATGTATCTTTGAAGATATTCGAAAAGCTATCAAAATACAAGGACCTTGAAATAGAAATCTAAAAAATGTGGCACATGGGAACATCAACAATCCCTGTTGTAGTTGGAGCCTTAGGATTGGTTGGAAAAGATTCCAGTAGACTAATTGAAGGGATCCCTGGAAGTCCATGCCTCAAATAGATACAAAACATTATTCTGACAAGTACAGCCCACACTTTACGAAGTGCTTTTTCTATGTAATATTTTTTTTCTTTTGCAGTGGAAAGTGTCATGATACCATTTCTAACCTTAGGTCCCTGGGCGAGACCCGGAAAGAAATGTGTAAACGCCAAATATCAAAGAAAATAAAAATAATAATAATAATAATAATAATAATGGTAATAATAAAAATTAGATATGGCATAACTATTGAGAATAATAATAATAATAATAATAATAATAATAATAATAATAATAATAATAATAATAATAAAGAACAATCAAAGCCAACCGCCCAGACATTGATATTAAAGATCACAAACACAAAACGTGCCTCCTTATTGATATGGCAGTCCCTGCAGACTGCAATGTATCTTCGAAGATATTCAAAAAGCTGTCAAAATACAAGGACCTTGAAATCGTAATCTCAAAAATGTGGCACATGGGAACATCCACAATCCCAGTTGTAATTGGAGCCCTAAGATTTGTTGGAAAAGATTCCAGTAGACTAATTAATGGGATTCCTGGAAGTCCATGCCTCAAAGAAATACAAAAAAAAATTCTAATAAGTACAGCCCACACTTTACGAAGGGCTTTATCTATGTAAAATATATATATATATATATTTTTTTTTTGTCAGTGGAAAATGTCATGATGCCATTTCTAACCTTAGGTCCCTGGGCTGGACCCGGAAAGAAATGTGTACACGCCAGAAATCAAAAGAAATAAAAAAATAATAATAAAAATTAGTTATGGCATAATTATTCATAATAATAATAATAATGATAATAATAATAATAATAATAATGATAATAATAATAATAATAATAATAATAATAATAATAATAATAATAATAATAAGATTCCAGTAGGCTGATTGAAGGGATCCCTGGAAGTCCATGCCTCAAAGAGATACAAAAAATTGTTCTGACAAGTACAGCTCACACTTTACGAAGGGCTTTATCTATGTAAATATTTTTTTTTTTTTTTTTTTTTTTTTTTTGCAGTGGAAAGTGTCATGATGCCATTTCTAACCTTAGGTCCCTGGGCGGGACCCGGAAAGAAATGTGTAAACGCCAGATATCAAAGGAAATAAAAATAATAATAATGATAATAATAATAATGATAATAATAATAATAATAATGATAATAATGATGATAATAATAATAATAATAATCATAATAATTGGATATAGCTCTTTTGTTCCTAACGAAATCATCCCGATTCTTAATATTATATTCTTAGCTTTTGAAAGGCATAAGTACGTAATAATTAATGTGCCATGCGTGATACACGCGTAGGCGATCTTGTATCTTTCGATACATGACTGACGAAGCAAATTTTTTCCTGCAGTTGGTTGCCATTTCTTTCTGCTGTAGACCAGTTGCCATCCAAGGCTATAGAACCAGGTCTATCCGGGTATTCATCCATAGCTGTGGGGGAGAAGAATAGGATTCATACCTTTCCCAAGGGTATTAGCACGTAAGTGGATGTAATGGATTCGACAGGAATTCGAACTCGTCCCTCCGATTCCTCAATCCGTGCCGCTATCAATTACTCTGCTCCCGATAATCTAAATAGCAAAAATAAAAAAAATAAAAAAACTATTTTGGAACTCTTGATAAATATAGACTTTAATTTGTCTATATTTCTGAGATGAGGTATTGTGTACATTATTTACATTATTCGGAATGTTGTCCTCATCTTTGTTGCCATATTTATCATAGCGTTTCGGCCGTTTTACGCTCCGGCTTTCTTCAGGTGGTGTGCTTAAAGACACATGGCACAGTGGATAAAGTCGTTGGTTAGATCCAGTGACAGGACACAAAGATTTGTGAGTTCAATACCTAGTTAAGGCAGTGGAGAACTTGTAGAGGTGAATTAACATGAGATAACTGACATCCATTAGACATGGTACGTGGGACTAGAGCAGTCTACACTAGCAAGCGAAATAAAGTGTTAAGTTCGACATTCCAACCACCTGAAGAAGACCGGAGCGTACAACAGCCGAAACCAAGATGAGGAGAATAGTCCGAATAATGTAAATAGTATAGACTCTAATTTATTCAAACTATCGCTTTTATTTTGAGTATTATAGATTATTATATATATATATATATATATATATATATATATATATATATATATATATATATATATATATATATACGATAGAAATTATTAGGAGGATTTGATAATTATATTTTAAGTAATTCATCGAGTCTGAAACCTCAACAGAATGCAGAAAGCACTGGACGGCCGTTCCGTCCTATATTTGGGACTCATCAGCAGTGCGCATCCACTACCGAGAATTGAAACCCTGACAGTTAGGTTGTGAAGCAAACATCATGCCAACTGTTCCTCGGTGACGAAGAGATAGCAAATCAGATTCAATATAGCGCCGCTCGGTCACATATTCCGTTATCTCTTCGTCGATATTCTTGCTATCTCTTCGTCACCGAGGCCCGTTGGAACAGTTGGTATGATGTCTGCTTGACAACCTAACTGTCAGGGTTTGAATTCTCGGTAGTGGATGTGCACTGCTGATGAGTCCCAAATATAAGACGAAACGGCTGTCTAGTGCTTTCTGCATTCTGTTGAGGTTTCAGACTCGATGATTTACTTAAAATATATATATATATGATATAGAGTATTATGTATTATATTATTCTAAGGCCAATGTTTCTGCAAAGTGCCGCTGCCGGTTTCCATTGTTTTTTGGCTGATAAAGGATTTCTGTTGATTTTGTTTCTGTGGTGCCAATTCTTGTTAATTCCTGCTGAATAAGTGTGCCTTGTTCTAAAAATTGCCAAAATCGGTATGAACACAGTCTAATAACTGTTGTAGCATACCTACGAACGATAATGGGTATCTCCCCGTTCACATAAATACATTAGTAAACACTGTATGTTGGTCTTCAGTTGGAGATTCGTCTCCAGCTGTGCTAGTCGAAGTCTCTGCCTTCGGCCAGAGAGGAACCCAGACGAGTCTATGCCGAAGGGCAGAGTCTCGTCTGCGATGGTAGACAGCTACCCGACCCCGTTTTTTACGTGTCTACAGGGAAATTTTCCCCGAGCCTCCGGGTTAGGATACCCCACGTTAAATTCAGCCTTGTGCCACATCTGACCGCGTGGAGCGGTTGGCAAATATTCTTCAGTTTGGAGATTTGTCTCCAGCTTTGCTGGTCAAACTCTCCAAGAAGAGCGGATCCACAGACAAGTCTATGTCGAAGGGCAGAGTCTCGTCTCAGAAAACAGCTACGGGGAATTTTTGACCGAGGCTTCGGGCTCGGATACCCACAATAAATTCTGCCTTTTGCCAGGTGGTACGATCTTGTGCATGGGTTTCAAACGATTTAGGCTCAAGTCCAGTAGGTTTCAGTGTTGTTTTGAGTTTGCCATTGTACACCCTTGTGCAAATTAATTGAAAAAAAAACCGGATAATTCCATTATTATTCATTTTTTTCGTATTTTTCCAATGAAACATGACCCAGTGCACATGTTATTACTTCGTATGCCCATTCCATAAAGTTGTCCCTTAACCACAGATTCTCAATTGGATTCAAATCAGGAGTGTTTCCGGGCCAGTCTATAGTACTTTGATTTGCTCACTGGTAAGGCTTGCTAGTGTGTTCATGCAGCGTTACAATTATCGTACGCTTCCTTGGAGTAACGTCCATCACAGACAATGGCCGTAGGACAACTAATCGACACTCGAGACAATAGTGTCTTGGCGTGATACAATTCTGATGCAATCACGGATGACGCAATAATTTTTAAGTGCAAACAAATTTCATCATACACCCTGAAAATCGATTCATATTACAGCACACCACTGCAAATGACCTAATCTGAGGAAAAAAATTGAAATCGATTATACCCTGTCACTCCAGTTGGTCTAAAACTGACCGTATTGTGAAAGAAAGGGAACTAAAGCGGTTGTTTCAATTGATTTGCACAAGGGTGTATTTATATATGTATTTTTAGCGTTAGTACACCTGGGACTGTTGTCCATTTTCATTGTATATTGCAGTGGCAAGAAATAGATAAATTAATTAAAATATATGAGTGTTATTCAGTTACAAGTGAGTCGAAGATTCTATCAGAATATTTAAGTCTTATCATATCACATATCACAAAAATAAATGCCAAAAAGTGTCTTTCTGCATCATGCCATTTTTATTTTCCGTCGTTTATATAAGGTGTATTTCGACAGAAAAAATTGTCTCACACATGTTTTTTAAATAATATCGACAAGTCCTGCCTATCAATTTTTTTTATTAAGTCTTTCAAATGTCCGAATATGTTGTTTTGTGTCATCGATTAATTTGGCAAAATTTTTATATTATTTTTCCTGTTATGTATCTGGGCAACAATCCTTCTCTAATTCATGCTTCGTTAAACGTGACTGCCAAGGTATTTCTGTGAGTTTTTTATCGTATCTTTATTGCATACGAACAAGAGATTTTTATTTAGTGAGTGCACAGATCGTCCAAATGAGTGTTCACCCCAAACACTTTCGGTTACTTTTACTTTTTTTTTTTTTTTAGAATTTTTTTGTATTGTTGTAAATTTGTTGTCCTATTGTTGTCCTATTGTTGTCCTATTGTTGTTGTTCTATTGTAAATGGTGCTTAAGTCTTATTGCAAAAAAAGTAAATATCCTTAATTACAAAAAACAAAAAGTATATTAAGGCAGTGATTTTAGTTGGTGGTGTTATGCATTGTTTTGTTCTTTGGTGGGGGGGTTGTCGGGGAGTATTCGGGGCTTTTTATTATGCGAGCCTCCATGATTTTTAAACACATTTTGCAGTTGGAGGTGAGTATCACATTTGTATTCTAAGTCAGAAAAAGAAAACGCTTGTTCTGATACAAGAAAATTAAAATAAAATAACTAGAAGTTCGTCATTTTTACTGAAACACACACACACATACATATACAGAGTCCGCCCCCAAACACTTCAGAAAATGAAAAACTTGTCTTTCGTAGTTTATAGACTCTTACCTATGGGGGTAGCCTAAAGGATGTTGTGTATCGCAGAAAATCGATGACACTGGCGGGCATTAGACAAGAAATTGAAAATGTATGTGCAGCAATCACACTGGAAACTTTGGCCGACGTTACCCCAGAGGTAGCTGGCCGTACTAATAAATGACTCGATATTAAATTCCGCCATTTTGAATATCTCTTGTGATTGTAGGGTCCAAAGGTATCAATATCGTGATATCTGAATAAATATGGAATTAAAATATCTATACAAGACCTTTTTTTTTAATTTCTGAAGTGTGGATATATTTTAGGGGCTTACTCACTCTCTTCTCTCTCTTTCTCTCTCTCTCTTCTCTCTCTTTCTCTCTCTCTCTCTCTCACTATATATATATATATATATATATATATATATATATATAAGCCAATTTGTAATTGGTATGGATAGTTCCAAGGAGGACATTCATCCAAAGAGTGCTCAATGTAAGTTACCGAGCAAGATGATAATTAATTAAGCAAAACCGTAAAAATCCATATCAGTTATGTTAAGTCATTTGGGTCTTCTCACTAGTACATACATACACAAAATAACTTAACACCCGCTTCATTTTGAAGGAAGATTCTATAATATACACAAAATGAAGGGGGTGTTAAGTTATTTTGTGTATGTGTTTACTAGTGAGCAGACCCAAATGACTTGACTCAATTTATAGTCCCCCAATTTGAAGGTTAACCAATCAGGAGGCGTAAAATATTCAATCCGTCTTGTATAACGGCGGCCATCATGATTACTCTCTCCGAATGTCCAATGCCAACCTCGTGATCTTCCAGGCCGCTTCGGTTGGACGGACGGTCCTGTCCGCATTCTTGGAGTGTGGTTTGGACCCGACCTCCAGCTGGAGAAGAATTGGTCAGAAGTACTAGCAAAGATCGGTTCTGCCGGCAAGACTTGGAACCGACGGAGGTTGTCTGTGAAGGGCAGGGCGGACGTGTGTGTTACATACATTTTCCCCCTGGTTCTTTATCGATTGTCAGTACTTCCTCTCTGTAAGGCCCACAGGAAGACGCTCGAGCGATCACTATCCTCCATTTTATGGAGGGGACGCGGTAACAGGGTCGACAGACGAGTCTGCACTAAACGTCCGTGTCATGGGGGGCTGGGAATGCCACACTTGCTGAGTCACATTCGTGCCTCACGGTTGGCTTTCCTACGCCGCGCATTGACTAGAGGAGATCCGATTCTGGAGGGGATTGTTAGGGACGCGTTCCCTGGCCTTACTATCAGTCCCCCCATCTCGAGGGTTGAGCGCCGTCGTAGACTGCGGGATCAATCGCTTTTCCTCCGCGAGTGTCGGTTAGCCTTGAAGGCTATTCCGCGGTCCAGTGACCTGTCACAGCCTAGGAAAGTCTTCTATAGGGGATTAGTGGAGGGACGCGCGAAGGATTCCCTACGTGATACGCTCTGCTTTTCGGAAGAGGAGTATCGCTCCTACTGGTCTTGGGCGCCAGCGGCGGATTATCTCAGTAACCCTGAGTTTTCGCTTACCTGGCGATTGGCTCGGAATCGGCTGCCTCTCAACGACAAGGCTTTCATATGGGGCTTGGCGGATTTGCCAGACTGTGAACGGTGTGGTCTTGGTTTAGAAGAAACGGCTTCGCACGCCTTCTACCATTGCCCCCGGGTCCGCCCCTTATGGGACCATGTCGGCGAGCTGACGGCTCGTCTCGCTCCCGAAGAACTCGTGTCCATTGATCGCGCATACGCGTGTGACAATGTGTCGCCCCCGTATTCCGGGGTGAAGCGAATGGTGTTTCTGACGCTGCTAGCCACGGCTCGAATGGTGATATGGACGACGCGCATGCAGGAAGTCTTGCGAGGCAATCGTCTTTCGCATCAGGATCTAATCCGATTCTTTGAGCATCAGCTCAAGATGAAGATTAGAACTGATCGAAAACGATTGCATTCGACAGTCTTCTGCAAAAGGTGGGTAAAAGAGGCGAGCTTGGTTCGTTTGGACGGGGCTAGCCTTGATTTTCTTTTCTAGGTCAATCTAAAGTCACATCGGGGTGGTTTCCTGTGGAACCCTCCCCTTGGTTAGGTTAGACAAGCTTAAGTGTACCTAGTTAATGTAAGTGTTGTTCCCGGCCTGTTTCCCGGCTATCTTTTTAGTTATGATCCAAGTCGAGATTCCCAACCTCCCCAGTTTGTTTTGGCCCCACCTTTCATCTCGACTAGGTCAGCCTTTTATTTCCCCATGTCCGGGTTATTTTATCTCTTTCCCACTCCCTTAGCGAGAGTGTTTCTTGATTCTGTCCTCTGGGCAGAATACAGCGGCCTCTCTATTTTGAGGGTTGGACGGGCCCTACTAACACGAATTATGTTTAGTTTAAATATTCGTTGAGTTTTTAGTTTGTTATTGGGTTCATCTCCCTCCCCACTTTCATCTTTTCATTATTAGAATTTTAATGTATGTTATTATCATCAAAATTTTTATGGAGTGGGGCGCGTTTTTGTAGGTTCCCCTGGTGTGGATGTGGTATTATGGTGGATGAAGGTTTGAATGGCGACGGATGAGTTCTTGTGGTGAATGGGTTAATTGTAATGTATGAATGGGTCGCGAATCTGATTAGCTAGGTATAGGATAGTAAGTTATGACCAACCTTTACCCCTCCCCTTTTCGGCCTTGTGCCACATTTGTTGTATTCCAACAAAAATAAAATGTCCAATGCCAACCTCGTGATCTTCCAGGCCGCTTCGGTTGGACGGACGGTCCTGTCCGCATTCTTGGAGTGTGGTTTGGACCCGACCTCCAGCTGGAGAAGAATTGGTCAGAAGTACTAGCAAAGATCGGTTCTGCCGGCAAGACTTGGAACCGACGGAGGTTGTCTGTGAAGGGCAGGGCGGACGTGTGTGTTACATACATTTTCCCCCTGGTTCTTTATCGATTGTCAGTACTTCCTCTCTGTAAGGCCCACAGGAAGGCGCTCGAGCGATCGCTATCCTCCATTTTATGGAGGGGACGCGGTAACAGGGTCGACAGACGAGTCTGCACTAAACGTCCGTGTCATGGGGGGCTGGGAATGCCACACTTGCTGAGTCACATTCGTGCCTCACGGTTGGCTTTCCTACGCCGCGCATTGACTAGAGGAGATCCGATTCTGGAGGGGATTGTTAGGGACGCGTTCCCTGGCCTTACTATCAGTCCCCCCATCTCGAGGGTTGAGCGCCGTCGTAGACCCCGGGATCAATCGCTTTTCCTCCGCGAGTGTCGGTTAGCCTTGAAGGCTATTCCGCGGTCCAGTGACCTGTCACAGCCTAGGAAAGTCTTCTGTAGGGGATTAGTGGAGGGGCGCGCGAAGGATTCCCTACGTGATACGCTCTGCTTTTCGGAAGAGGAGTATCGCTCCTACTGGTCTTGGGCGCCAGCGGCGGATTATCTCAGTAACCCTGAGTTTTCGCTTACCTGGCGATTGGCTCGGAATCGGCTGCCTCTCAACGACAAGGCTTTCATATGGGGCTTGGCGGATTTGCCAGACTGTGAACGGTGTGGTCTTGGTTTAGAAGAAACGGCTTCGCACGCCTTCTACCATTGCCCCCGGGTCCGCCCCTTATGGGACCATGTCGGCGAGCTGACGGCTCGTCTCGCTCCCGAAGAACTCGTGTCCATTGATCGCGCATACGCGTGTGACAATGTGTCGCCCCCGTATTCCGGAGTGAAACGAATGGTGTTTCTGACGCTGCTAGCCACGGCTCGAATGGTGATATGGACGACGCGAATGCAGGAAGTCTTGCGAGGCAATCGTCTTTCGCATCAGGATCTAATCCGATTCTTTGAGCATCAGCTCAAGATGAAGATTAGAACTGATCGAAAACGATTGCATTCGACAGTCTTCAACGAAAGGTGGGTAAAAGAGGCGAGCTTGGTTCGTTTGGACGGGGCTAGCCTTGATTTTCTTTTCTAGGTCAATCTAAGTCACATCGGGGTGGTTTCCTGTGGAACCCTCCCCTTGGTTAGGTTAGACAAGCTTAAGTGTACCTAGTTAATGTGAGTAAGTGTTGTTCCCGGCCTGTTTCCCGGCTATCTTTTTAGTTATGATCCAAGTCGAGATTCCCAACCTCCCCAGTTTGTTTTGGCCCCACCTTTCATCTCGACTAGGTCAGCCTTTTATTTCCCCATGTCCGGGTTATTTTATCTCTTTCCCACTCCCTTAGCGAGAGTGTTTCTTGATTTTGTCCTCTGGGCAGAATACAGCGACCTCTCTATTTTGAGGGTTGGACGGGCCCTACTAACACGAATTATGTTTAGTTTAAATATTCGTTGAGTTTTTAGTTTGTTATTGGGTTCATCTCCCTCCCCACTTTCATCTTTTCATTATTAGAATTTTAATGTATGTTATTATCATCAAAATTTTTATGGTGTGGGGCGCGTTTTTGTAGGTTCCCCTGGTGTCGATGTGGTATTATGGTGGATGAAGGTTTGAATGGCGACGGATGAGTTCTTGTGGTGAATGGGTTAATTTTAATGTATGAATGGGTCGCGAATCTGATTAGCTAGGTATAGGATAGTAAGTTATGACCAACCTTTACCCCTCCCCTTTTCGGCCTTGTGCCACATTTGTTGTATTCCAACAAAAAACAAAATGTCCAATGCCAACCTGCCAGAACCAAAGATGACCAGAACAGAAGAAAGAACTACGCTCTGCTACTTTATTGAGATATCCACTGCTAACCTGAACTACGCTTCCCTACTGTCTTCGAAATATTCACTACCAACCTCTGGATTCTATACTCAAAGACTACCGTCATCATGAACAACAAGTTATAATTTACTTCATGAATATTTTTATATTCCTCTCTTCAGAACAAAAGTTTTTTTAGAAATGGAATCTATTCATCCAGACAGATAGAAAAAAGTGGGGAAAGGGAAAAAGAAAAAGGAAAAAAAATTAATAATAAAATTATTATTAAAATGTTTTCCTTTTTTTGTTATTATTTTTTTTTTCATATTCTTTATATATAAAAAGGAAATGTAAAAGACGTCGGTAGATATCCGAAGATTCGGTAACGGAAAGAATGGTAAACAGCACGATGACTTTATAGATTCTTGTTTTAGTGTCTTTCTTCTGTGTACCTCAAAGCGTTTATTTTATACGTGGATATCTCTCCCTAGTTGCAGGAAAAAAGGACAAATGTTCAGTCCATGGTATTCACAACATCCTTCTGTAGAACCACGTTTCTGCTGTTTCAAATCTCTTCTTCCTCTATGACGAGATTGTCCAGCTTTCATTGCCATACACAAGGATTGATATTACATAACAGTTCAGTACGTTTTTCTTTTTTTCTAACGGAATTTTTCTGTTTCGTAATACTTTGCTTAGCTTTTGGAAAGCATCTTTTGCTATCTCGGTGCGCCTTCGGATTTCAGTTTCGCCCTTTCCGCCCCCTGTTAAAAAAAAAAGATTAAGCACACACGCATATTTATGGATAGCGGCTCGGATTGAGGAATCTGGAACCCGACTTCGAATTTCAGTCGAATCCATGATATTCACTTACGTGCTAATACCCTTGGGAAAGGTATGAAACCTCTTCTTCTTCGCCCAGCTATGGGTAAATAGTCGGACAGACCGGGTTCTATACGTTTCAAATTAGGTTCCACTAATTTTCGATATCTAAGGTTTAAAAATAAATTTTTAAAATGAAAACACATTCTCGGGGCTTTCATTTTAGCTTTAATTGAAAGCTAAATGATTACATTTACTATTTCCAGTAAGCAAAATACTCTGATGTATTTCAAATAGAAATTATATTGATTGGAATCGATTTTTGGTTGTCTTCAGTAAAATCATTAAAATCAGCTATTTTAACACAGTTTGACACATTTATAAACAAAAGTTAATTGTCGATTTTAAAAGTATTCCAAAAATAAAATAAAACTTTATTCGGGGAATATTTGCTGATTTAAAGTATAATTAATCTGATTTGAAAAAAAATATTTACTTTAAATTTAAAATAACAGAGAAATGGATTAAAAAAACAGTAACGGTGGTTACGTGCTTGTCACCGCTCGTCAATCACGTGTTGACAAATTTATTGTTTTTCTACGGAAACTTTATCTGTTAAAAAACATAATTTAAGAAAATGACGGTTGGGCGCTTTTTTATATAATTTTAAATACTTAGTAATCATTAAAATGTTGGAAGATATTATCCGTAATCTAATTTTAGGAATGTTGACATTAAATTTACTATAGTCATCGCACTTATATTCTGATAATGTTGTGCATGGTCGACCATACTTTCAAACATAGGTACGTTACGTAATATTTTATATACATGAAAAATTACAAATTATTTCAAAAATCTTCGTGCAAAATAATTTGTATTAAGCTTTTAAATTTTTGATTAGTAAATATAGTTTTCACTTAATAGCAATATCACCTATCCGGACGAAAGTAATGAATTTTAAAGGATTTATATATTAGAAATTATTATAATTAAGATAAAAAAAATGAAAACAATTCTTATAAAAATTTATTATTCATCGAAAATTTTTTCTTTCATAATACTGTCCTTAATCAATCTTATTTATAAAAGCAATTAAAAGTTTTTCTGATTAAATAATGTCATAGTTTTATTGCATTTCTTATTTTACGATTCGGAGCAGATTTTCAGGAAATGAGTAGTAGTTTTAAATAAAAATTGAAATTTACATTCTCCAAGGAGTCTTGCTTTTAACTAATAAAAATTTTCGGATGAAAATTTAATTTCTCGAAATTTTATGAAAATAAGTAAGTGGGGAGAAACAAAAGTAAAAAAAAAATTACCAAGATTCTCTAAAAGAAATAATTTCATTCATTTGTGAATAAGTCCTGAAAGTTTCATTAAAATCAGACAATTATTTGATTTTTGCATAAATTTCAAAACCAATGTGTTTTTACGTCGACCGCAGACGTTTGATTTTTAACCAAAATTTCGAACGTGCTAGAAAGGATTAAAAAATTAATAAAATAGTAAAAGCAATATTTTGATATTTCCTTATAATAATAACATAAACATTTTGACGATAAAACTTTGTTTTTATTAAGTTTGGAGCCTTTTTTTCATCATGCTATGCTGCTTTTACAGCGAAAAAGTGGAGGTGCCTATTTAAAATTCTCAGCCTGTGGCAGCGTTCATTTTACGGGAGGTCCAAAAGTAAAAGTAGTCCTCTAAGCATTTTGTCCTAGCTCGAATACATCTCAAACACCGCCCCGAGGTGTAAGACTTCAAACAATGGGTATCCTCGATGCGTGCTTTGGCCCTGCTTCAGGCGAACCGAAGCTGACTTAAAACATGAGACTTTCAAACATATTTTCCTGATAAGAATAAACATTACTACAAGCATTAAACAGTCAATGTATATTGACGAATATAAAGCATCCATTAATGCCCTAATTTGTCTAACACTGTTTGGTACAAGATCAGAATTGTTTCACTATTTCAATCGCTCGCCTGACAGAGAAATGACTGCATAAACATGGTTGCTGGTATAATTTCGCCATTCCTTAGCTACACTTCCGTTTCTGCGCACGACAACTACTGTGGGGCGAGGCTTTTGTGTCAGCGTGCAAAACAAACGACACTCTTCCGTCCGATATCGACAATATGGCGGACACATAGCCATTTTCCCCCATTTTATTCGAGACAGTGAAAAGTAAATAGGATGAGTAAACACCACTCTGTATTTTTTATAACTTATTCTATTTTTATCTTTTATTTGATTCTTTTACATTATCACTCGGACAGTCAAACCGATACGAGGTTGCGCTAAAAAGTTCATAGGCTGTTTATGAAGGATTGATGCAAGATCAGTGAAATCTTTCATGCATTAATTCCATCCCTTCTTATTAATAACTGCATTGTTTCTTTCCAGATCCAACACTGGACCGAAACGTTCGTCGGCTGTTTATGAAGGATTGATGCAAGATCAGTGAAATCTGGCATGCATTAATTCCATCTCTTCTTATTAATAACTGCATTGTTTCTTTCCAGATCCGAGACTGATCAGAAAAGTTCATGAGCTGTTTATGAAGGATTGATGCAAGATGAGTGAAATCTTGCATACATTAATTCAATCTTTTCTTATTAATAACTGCATTGTTTCTTTCCAGATCCAAGACCGGACGGAAATGTTCATGGGCTGTTAATGAAGGATTGAAGTAATATCAGTGAAATCTTGCATGCATTAATTCCATCTCTTCTTATTAATAACTGCATTGTTTCTTTCCAGATCCGAGCCTGGACCGAAACGTTCATCGGCTGTTTATGAAGGATTAATGCAAGATCAGTGAAATCTTGCATGCATTAATTCCATCTATTCTTATTAATAACAGCATTGTTTCTTTCCAGATCCGAGAATGGATCGAAAAATTCATCGGCTGTTTATGAAGGATTGATGCAAGATCAGTGAAATCTTGTATGCATTAATTCCATCTCTTCTTATTAATAACTGCATTGTTTCGTTCCAGATCCGAGATTGGATCGAAAAATTCATCGGCTGTTTATGAAGGATTGATGCAAGATCAGTGAAATCTTGCATGCATTAATTCCATCTCTTCTTATTAATAACTCCATTGTTTCGTTCCAGATCCGAGACTGGACCGAAACGTTCATCGGCGGTTTATGAAGGATTGATGCAAGATCAGTGAAATCTTGGATGCATTAATTCCATCTCTTCTTATTAATAACTGCATCGTTTCTTTCCAGATCCGAGATTAGACCGAAATGTTCATAGGATGTTTATGAAGGATTGATGCAAGATCAGTGAAATCTTGCATACATTAATTTCATCTCTTCTAATTAATAACTGCATTGTTTCTTTCCAGATCCGAGACTGGATCGAAAAGTTCATAGGCTGTTTATGAAGGATTGATGCAAGATCAGTGAAATCTTGCATGCATTAATTCCATCTCTTCTTATTAATAACTGCATTGTTTCTTTCCAGATCCGAGACTGGATCGAAAAGTTCATCGGCTGTTTATGAAGGATTGATGCCAGATCAGTGAAACCTTGCATGCATTAATTCCATCTCTTCTTATTAATAACTGTATTATTTTTTTCCAGATCCGAGACGGGATCGAAAAGTTCATATGCTGTTTAATATGGATTGATGCAAGATCAATGAAATCTTGCAAGCATTAATTCATTCTCTTCTTATTAATAACTGCATTGTTTCTTTCCAGATCCGAGACTGGATCGAAAAGTTCATCGGCTGTTTATGAAGGATTGATGCAAGATCAGTGAAATCTTGCATGCATTAATTCCATCTCTTCTTATTAATAACTGCATTGTTTCTTTCCAGATCCGAGCCTGGACCGAAACGTTCATCGGCTGTTTATGAAGGATTGATGCAAGATCAGTGAAATCTTGCATGCATTAATTCCATCTATTCTTATTAATAACTGCATTGTTTCTTTCCAGATTCGAGACTGGATCGAAAAATTCATCGGCTGTTTATGAAGGATTGATGCAAGATCAGTGAAATCTTGTATGCATTAATTCCATCTCTTCTTATTAATAACTGCATTGTTTCGTTCCAGATCCGAGATTGGATCGAAAAATTCATCGGCTGTTTATGAAGGATTGATGCAAGTTCAGTGAAATCTTGCATGCATTAATTCCATCTCTTCTTATTAATAAATCCATTGTTTCGTTCCAAATCCGAGACTGGACCGAAACGTTCATCGGCGGTTTATGAAGGATTGATGCAAGATCAGTGAAATCTTGCATGCATTAATTCCATCTCTTCTTATTAATAACTGCATTGTTTCTTTCCAGATCCGAGACTGGATCGAAAATTTCATAGGCTGTTTATGAAGGATTCATGCAAGATCAGTGAAATCTTGCATGCATTAATTCCATCTCTTCTTATTAATAACTGCATTGTTTCTTTCTAGATCCGAGACTGGATCGAAAAGTTCATAGTCTGTTTATGAAGGATTGATGCAAGATCAGTGAAATCTTGCATGCATTAATTCCATCTCTTCTTATTAATAACTGCATTGTTTCTTTCCAGATCCGAGACTGGATCGAAAAGTTCATAGGCTGTTTAATATGGATTGACGCAAGATCAGAGAAATCTTGCATGCATTAATTCATTCTCTTCTTATTCATAACGGCATTGTTTCTTTCCAGATCCGAGACTGGATCGAAAAGTTCATATGCTGTTTATGAAGGATTGATGCAAGATCAGTGAAATCTTGCATGCATTAATTCATTCTCTTCTTATTAATAACTGCATTGTTTCTTTCCAGATCCGAGGCTGGATCGAAAAGTTCATAGGCTGTTTAATATGGATTGATGCAAGATCAATGAAATCTTGCAAGCATTAATTCATTCTCTTCTTATTAATAACTGCATTGTTTCTTTCCAGATCCGAGACTGGATCGAAAAGTTCATCGGCTGTTTATGAAGGATTGATGCAAGATCAGTGAAATCTTGCATGCATTAATTCCATCTCTTCTTATTAATAACTGTATTATTACTTTCCAGATCCGAGACTGGATCGAAAAGTTCATCGGCTGTTTATGAAGGATTGATGCAAGATCAGTGAAATCTTGCATGCATTAATTCCATCTCTTCTTATTAATAACTGCATTGTTTCTTTCCAGATCCGAGACTGGATCGAAAATTTCATAGGCTGTTTATGAAGGATTGATGCAAGATCAGTGAAATCTTGCATGAATTAATTCCATCTCTTCTTATTAATAACTGCATTGTTTCTTTCCAGATCCGAGACTGGATCGAAAAGTTCATAGGCTGTTTATGAAGGATTGATGCAAGATCAGTGAAATCTTGCATGCATTAATTCCATCTCTTCTTATTAATAACTGCATTGTTTCTTTCCAGATCCGAGACTGGATCGAAAAGTTCATAGGCTGTTTAATATGGATTGACGCAAGATCAGTGAAATCTTGCATGCATTAATTCATTCTCTTCTTATTCATAACGGCATTGTTTCTTTCCCGATCCGAGACTGGATCGAAAACTTCATATGCTGTTTATGAAGGATTGATGCAAGATCAGTGAAATCTTGCATGCATTAATTCATTCTCTTCTTATTAATAACTGCATTGTTTCTTTCCAGATCCGAGGCTGGATCGAAAAGTTCATAGGCTGTTTAATATGGATTGATGCAAGATAAATGAAATCTTGCATGCATTAATTCATTCTCTTCATATTAATAACTGCATTGTTTCTTTCCAGATCCGAGACTGGATCGAAAAGTTCATAGGCTGTTTAATATGGATTGATGCAAGATCAGTGAAATCTTGCATGCATTAATTCATTCTCTTCTTATTAATAACTGCATTGGTTCTTTCCAGATCCGAGACTGGATCGAAAAGTTCATAGGCTGTTTAATATGGATTGATGCAAAATCAGTGAAATCTTGCATGCATTAATTCCATCTCTTCTTATTAATAAATGCATTGTTTCTTTCCAGATCCGAGACTGGATCGAAAAGTTCATAGGCTGTTTATGAAGGATTGATGCAAGATCAGTGAAATCTTTCATGCATTAATTCCATCCCTTCTTATTAATAACTGCATTGTTTCTTTCCAGATCCGACACTGGACCGAAACGTTCGTCGGCTGTTTATGAAGGATTGATGCAAGATCAGTGAAATTTTGCATGCATTAATTCCATCTCTTCTTAATTATAACTGCATTATTTCTTTTCAGATCCGACACTGGATCGAAAAGTTCATCGGCTGTTTATGTAGGATTGATGCAAGATCAGTGAAATCTTTCATGCATTAATTCATTCTCTTCTTATTAATAACTGCATTGTTTCTTTCCAGATCAAGAGACTGGATCGAAAAGTTCATAGGCTTTTTATGAAGGATTGATGCAAGATCAGTGAAATCTTGCATGCATTAATACATTCTCTTCATATTAATAACTGCATTGTTTCTTTCCAGATCCGAGACTGGATGGAAAAGTTCATCGGCTGTTTATGGAGGATTGATGCAAGATCAGTGAAATCTTGCATGCATTAATTCCTTCTCTTCTTATTAATAACTGCATTGTTTCTTTCCAGATCCGAGACTGGATCGAATAATTCATCGGCAGTTTATGAAGGATTGATGCAAGATCAGTGAAATCTTGCATGCATTAATTCATTCTCTTCATATTAATAACTGCATTGTTTCTTTCCAGATCCGAGACTGGATCGAAAAGTTCATAGGCTGTTTATGAAGGATTGATGCAAGATCAGTGAAATCTTGCATGCATTAATTCATTCTCTTCTTATTAATAACTGCATTGTTTCTTTCCAGACCCGAGAATGGATGGAAAAGTTCATCGCCTGTTTATGAAGGATTGATGCAAGATCAGTGAAATCTTGCATGCATTAATTCATTCTCTTCTTATTAATAACTGCATTGTTTCTTTCCAGATCCGAGACTGGATCGAAAACTTCATAGGCTGTTTATGAAGGATTGATGCAAGATCAGTGAAATCTTGCATGCATTAATTCCATCTCTTCTGATTAATAACTGCATTGTTTCTTTCCAAATCCGAGACTTGATCGAAAAGTTCATAGACTGTTTATGAAGCATTGATGCAAGATCAGTGAAATCTTGCATGCATTAATTCCTTCTCTTCTTATTAATAACTGCATTATTTCTTTCCAGATCCGAGACTGGATCGTAAAGTTCATAGGCTGTTAATGAAGGATTCATGCAAGATCAGTGAAATCTTGCATGCATTAATTCATTCTCTTCTTATTAATAACTGCATTGTTTCTTTCCAGATCCGAGACTGGATCGAAAAGTTCATAGGCTGTTTAATATGGATTGACGCAAGATCAGTGAAATCTTGCATGCACTAATTCATTCTCTTCTTATTCATAACGGCATTGTTTCTTTCCAGGTCCGAGACTGGATCGAAAAGTTCATATGCTGTTTATGAAGGATTGATGCAAGATCAGTGAAATCTTGCATGCATTAATTCATTCTCTTCTTATTAATAACTGCATTGTTTCTTTCAGATCCGAGGCTGGATCGAAAAGTTCATAGGCTGTTTAATATGGATTGATGCAAGATCAATGAAATCTTGCATGCATTAATTCATTCTCTTCTTATTAATAACTGCATTGTTTCTTTCCAGATCCGAGACTGGATCGAAAAGTTCATCGGCTGTTTATGAAGGATTGATGCAAGATCAGTGATATCTTGCATGCATTAATTCCATCTCTTCTTATTAATAACTGTATTATTTCTTTCCAGATCCGAGACTGGATCGAAAAGTTCATCGGCTTTTTATGAAGGATTGATGCAAGATCAGTGAAATCTTGCATGCATTAATTCCATCTCTTCTTATTAATAACTGCATTGTTTCTTTCCAGATCCGAGACTGGATCGAAAATTTCATAGGCTGTTTATGAAGGATTGATGCAAGATCAGTGAAATCTTGCATGAATTAATTCCATCTCTTCTTATTAATAACTGCATTGTTTCTTTCCAGATCCGAGGCTGGATCGAAAAGTTCATAGGCTGTTTAATATGGATTGATGCAAGATCAGTGAAATCTTGCATGCATTAATTCATTCTCTTCTTATTAATAACTGCATTGTTTCTTTCCAGATCCGAGACTGGATCAAAAAGTTCATAGGCTGTTTATGAAGGATTGATGCAAGGTCAGTGAAATCTTGCATGCATTAATTCATTCTCTTCTTATTAATAACTGCATTGTTTCTTTCCAGATCCGAGACTGGATCGAAAAGTTCATAGTCTGTTTTTGAAGGATTGATGCAAGATCAGTGAAATCTTGCATGCATTAATTCATTCTCTTCTCATTAATAACTGCATTGGTTCTTTCCAGATCCGAGACTGGATCGAAAAGTTCATAGGCTGTTTAATATGGATTGATGCAAGATCAATGAAATCTTGCATGCATTAATTCATTCTCTTCTTATTAATAACTGCATTGTTTCTTTCCAGATCCGAGACTGGATCGAAAAGTTCATAGGCTGTTTAATATGGATTGATGCAAGATCAGTGAAATCTTGCATGCATTAATTCATTCTCTTCTTATTAATAACTGCATTGTTTTTTTCCAGATCCGAGATTGGATCGAAAAGTTCATAGGCTGTTTATGAAGTATTGATGCAAGGTCAGTGAAATCTTGCATGCATTAATTCATTCTCTTCTTATTAATAAATGCGTTCGTTCTTTCCAGATCCGAGACTGGATCGAAAAGTTCATAGGCTGTTTAATATGGATTGATGCAAGATCAGTGAAATCTTTCATGCATTAATTCCATTCCTTCTTATTAATAACTGCATTGTTTCTTTCCAGATCCGACACTGGACCGAAACGTTCGTCGGCTGTTTATGAAGGATTGATGCAAGATCAGTGAAATCTTGCATGCATTAATTCCATCTCTTCTTATTAATAACTGCATTGTTTCTTTCCAGTTCCGAGATTAAACCGAAAAGTTCATCGGCTGTTTATTAAGGATTTATGCAAGGTCAGTGAAATCGTGCATGCATTAATTCCATCCCTTCTTATTATTAACTGCATTGTTTCTTTCCAGTTCCGAGATTGGACGGAAACGTTCATCGGCTGTTTATGAAGTATTGATGCAAGATCAGTGAAATGTTGCATGCATTAACTCCATCTCTTCTTATAAATAACTGTATTGTTTCTTTCCAGTTCCGAGATTAAACCGAAAAGTTCATCGGCTGTTTATTAAGGATTTATGCAAGTTCAGTGAAATCGTGCATGCATTAATTCCATCTCTTCTTATTAATAACTGCATTGTTTCTTTCCAGATCCGAGATTGGACCGAAAACTTCATCGGCTGTTTATGAAGGATTTATGCAAGGTCAGTGAAATCTTGCATGGATTAATTCCATCTATTCTTATTAATAACTGCATTGTTTCTTTCCAGATCCGAGATTGGACCGAAATGTTCATGGACTGTTTATGAAGGATGGATGCAAGATCAGTGAAATCTTGCATGCATTAATTCCATCTCTTCTTATTAATAACTGCATTGTTTCTTTCCAGTTCCGAGATTGGACCGAAAAGTTCATCGGCTGTTTATGAAGGATGATGCAAGATCAGTGAAATCTTGCATGGATTAATTCCATCTATTCTTATTAATAACTGGAGTGTTTCTTTCCAGATCCGAGATTGAACCGAAAAGTTCATGGACTGTTTATGAAGGATGGATGCAAGATCAGTGAAATCTTGCATGCATTAATTCCATCTCTTCTTATTAATAACTTCATTGTTTCTTTCCAGTTCCGAGATTGAACCGAAAAGTTCATCGGCTGTTTATGAAGGATTGATGCAAGATCAGTGAAATGTTGCATGCATTAATTCCATCTCTTCTTATTAGTAACTGCATTGTTTCTTTCCGGATCCGAGACTTGACCGAAAAGTTCATAGGCTGTTTATTAAGGATTGATGCAAGGTCAGTGAAATCTTGCATGCATTAATTCCATCTCTTCTTATTAATAACTGCATTGTTTCTTTCCAGTTCCGAGATTGGACCGAAAAGTTCATCGGCTGTTTATGAAGGATTGATGCAAGTTCAGTGAAATCTTGCATGGATTAATTCCATCTATTCTTATTAATAACTGCATTCTTTCTTTCCAGATCCGTGATTGGACCGAAAAGTTCATGGACTGTTTATGAAGGATGGATGCAAGATCAGTGAAATCTTGCATGCATTAATTCCATCTCTTCTTATTAATAACTGCATTGTTTCTTTCCAGATCCGAGATTGGACCGAAAAGTTCATGGACTGTTTATGAAGGATTGATGCAAGATCAGTGAAATCTTGCATGCATTAATTCCATCTCTTCTTATTATTAACTGCATTGTTTCTTTCCAGATCCGAGATTGGACCGAAAAGTTCATGGACTGTTTATGAAGGATTGATGCAAGATCAGTGAAATCTTGCATGCATTAATTCATTCTCTTCTTATTAATAACTGCATTGTTTCTTTCCAGATCCGAGACTTGACCGAAAAGTTCATGAACTGTTTATGAAGTATTGATGCAAGATCACTGAAATGTTGCATGCATTAATTCCATCTCTTCTTATTATTAACTGCATTGTTTCTTTCCAGGTCCGAGATTGGACCGAAAAGTTCATAGGCTGTTTATGAAGTATTGATGCAAGATCAGTGAAATCTTGCATGCATTAATTCCATCTCTTCTTATTATTAACTGCATTGTTTCTTTCCAGTTCCGAGATTAAACCGAAAAGTTCATCGGCTGTTTATTAAGGATTTATGCAAGGTCAGTGAAATCGTGCATGCATTAATTCCATCTCTTCTTATTATTAACTGCATTGTTTCTTTCCAGGTCCGAGATTGGACCGAAAAGTTCATAGGCTGTTTATGAAGGATTGATGCAAGATCAGTGAAATCTTGCATGCATTAATTCCATCTCTTCTTATTATTAACTGCATTGTTTTTTCCATTTCCGAGATTGGACGGAAACGTTCATCGGCTGTTTATGAAGTATTGATGCAAGATCAGTGAAATGTTGCATACATTAATTCCATCTCTTCTTATTAATAACTGCATTGTTTCTTTCCAGTTCCGAGATTAAACCGAAAAGTTCATCGGCTGTTTATTAAGGATTTATGCAAGGTCAGTGAAATCGTGCATGCATTAATTCCATCTCTTCTTATTATTCACTGCATTGTTTCTTTCCAGTTCCGAGATTGAACGGAAACGTTCATCGGCTGTTTTTGAAGTATTGATGCAAGATCAGTGAAATGTTGCATGATATTAATTCCATCTCTTCTTATTAATAACTGCATTGTTTCTTTCCAGTTCCGAGATTGGACGGAAACGTTCATCGGCTGTTTATGAAGGATTGATGCAAGATCAGTGAAATCTTGCATGCATTAATTCCATCTATTCTTATTAATAACTGCATTGTTTCTTTCCAGATCCGAGATTGGACCGAAAAGTTCATGGACTGTTTATGAAGGATTGATGCAAGATCAGTGAAATCTTGCATGCATTAATTCCATCTCTTCTTATTATTAACTGCATTGTTTCTTTCCAGATCCGAGATTGGACCGAAAAGTTCATGGACTGTTTATGAAGGATTGATGCAAGATCAGTGAAATCTTGCATGCATTAATTCATTCTCTTCTTATTAATAACTGCATTGTTTCTTTCCAGATCCGAGACTTGACCGAAAAGTTCATGGACTGTTTATGAAGTATTGATGCAAGATCACTGAAATGTTGCATGCATTAATTCCATCTCTTCTTATTATTAACTGCATTGTTTCTTTCCAGGTCCGAGATTGGACCGAAAAGTTCATAGGCTGTTTATGAAGTATTGATGCAAGATCAGTGAAATCTTGCATGCATTAATTCCATCTCTTCTTATTATTAACTGCATTGTTTCTTTCCAGTTCCGAGATTAAACCGAAAAGTTCATCGGCTGTTTATTAAGGATTTATGCAAGGTCAGTGAAATCGTGCATGCATTAATTCCATCTCTTCTTATTATTAACTGCATTGTTTCTTTCCAGGTCCGAGATTGGACCGAAAAGTTCATAGGCTGTTTATGAAGGATTGATGCAAGATCAGTGAAATCTTGCATGCATTAATTCCATCTCTTCTTATTATTAACTGCATTGTTTTTTCCAGTTCCGAGATTGGACGGAAACGTTCATCGGCTGTTTATGAAGTATTGATGCAAGATCAGTGAAATGTTGCATACATTAATTCCATCTCTTCTTATTAATAACTGCATTGTTTCTTTCCAGTTCCGAGATTAAACCGAAAAGTTCATCGGCTGTTTATTAAGGATTTATGCAAGGTCAGTGAAATCGTGCATGCATTAATTCCATCTCTTCTTATTATTCACTGCATTGTTTCTTTCCAGTTCCGAGATTGAACGGAAACGTTCATCGGCTGTTTTTGAAGTATTGATGCAAGATCAGTGAAATGTTGCATGATATTAATTACATCTCTTCTTATTAATAACTGCATTGTTTCTTTCCAGATCCGAGATTGGACCGAAAAGTTCATGGACTGTTTATGAAGGATTGATGCAAGATCAGTGAAATCTTGCATGCATTAATTCCATCTATTCTTATTAATAACTGCATTGTTTCTTTCCAGATCCGAGATTGGACCGAAAAGTTCATGGACTGTTTATGAAGGATTGATGCAAGATCAGTGAAATCTTGTATGCATTAATTCCATCTCTTCTTTTTATTAACTGCATTGTTTCTTTCCAGATCCGAGATTGGACCGAAAAGTTCATGGACTGTTTATGAAGGATTGATGCAAGATCAGTGAAGTCTTGCATGCATTAATTCATTCTCTTCTTATTAATAACTGCATTGTTTCTTTCCAGATCCGAGACTTGACCGAAAAGTTCATGGACTGTTTATGAAGGATTGATGCAAGATCAGTGAAATCTTGCATGCATTAATTCCATCTCTTCTTATTATTAACTGCATTGTTTCTTTCCAGGTCCGAGATTGGACCGAAAAGTTCATAGGCTGTTTATGAAGGATTGATGCAAGATCAGTGAAATGTTGCATGCATTAATTCCATCTCTTCTTATTAATAACTGCATTGTTTCTTTCCAGTTCCGAGATTAAACCGAAAAGTTCATCGGCTGTTTATTAAGGATTGATGCAAGGTCAGTGAAATCGTGCATGCATTAATTCCATCTCTTCTTATTATTAACTGCATTGATTCTTTCCAGTTCCGAGATTGGACGGAAACGTTCATGGGCTGTTTATGAAGTATTGATGCAAGCTCAGTGAAATGTTGCATGCATTAATTCCATCTCTTCTAATTAATAACTGCATTGTTTCTTTCCAGTTCCGAGATTAAACCGAAAAGTTCATCGGCTGTTTATGAAGGATTGATGCAAGATCAGTGAAATGTTGCATGCATTAATTCCATCTCTTCTTATTAGTAACTGCATTGTTTCTTTCCGGATCCGAGACTTGACCGAAAAGTTCATGGGCTGTTTATTAAGGATTGATGCAAGGTCAATGAAATATTGCATGCATTAATTCCATCTCTTCTTATTAATAACTGCATTGTTTCTTTCCAGTTCCGAGATTGGACCGAAAAGTTCATCGGCTGTTTATGAAGGATTGATGCAAGTTCAGTGAAATCTTGCATGGATTAATTCCATCTATTCTTATTAATAACTGCATTCTTTCTTTCCAGATCCGAGATTGGACCGAAAAGTTCATGGACTGTTTATGAAGGATGGATGCAAGATCAGTGAAATCTTGCATGCATTAATTCCATCTCTTCTTATTAATAACTGCATTGTTTCTTTCCAGATCCGAGATTGGACCGAAAAGTTCATGGACTGTTTATGAAGGATTGATGCAAGATCAGTGAAATCTTGCATGCATTAATTCCATCTCTTCTTATTATTAACTGCATTGTTTCTTTCCAGATCCGAGATTGGACCGAAAAGTTCATGGACTGTTTATGAAGGATTGATGCAAGATCAGTGAAATCTTGCATGCATTAATTCATTCTCTTCTTATTAATAACTGCATTGTTTCTTTCCAGATCCGAGACTTGACCGAAAAGTTCATGGACTGTTTATGAAGTATTGATGCAAGATCAGTGAAATGTTGCATGCATTAATTCCATCTCTTCTTATTATTAACTGCATTGTTTATTTCCAGGTCCGAGATTGGACCGAATAGTTCATAGGCTGTTTATGAAGGATTGATGCAAGATCAGTGAAATCTTGCATGCATTAATTCCATCTCTTCTTATTATTAACTGCATTGTTTCTTTCCAGTTCCGAGATTAAACCGAAAAGTTCATCGGCTGTTTATTAAGGATTTATGCAAGGTCAGTGAAATCGTGCATGCATTAAATCCATCTCTTCTTATTATTAACTGCATTGTTTCTTTCCAGTTCCGAGATTGGACGGAAACGTTCATCGGCTGTTTATGAAGTATTGATGCAAGATCAGAGAAATGTTACATGCATTAATTCCATCTCTTCTTATTAATAACTGCATTGTTTCTTTCCAGTTCCGAGATTAAACCGAAAAGTTCATCGGCTGTTTATTAAGGATTTATGCAAGGTCAGTAAAAGCGTGCATGCATTAATTCCATCTCTTCATATTAATAACTGCATTGTTTCTTTCCAGATCCGAGATTGGACCGAAAAGTTCATGGACTGTTTATGAAGGATTGATGCAAGATCAGTGAAATCTTGCATGCATTAATTCCATCTATTCTTATTAATACCTGCATTGTTTCTTTCCAGATCCGAGATTGGACCGAAAAGTTCATGGACTGTTTATGAAGGATTGATGCAAGATCAGTGAAATCTTGTATGCATTAATTCCATCTCTTTTTATTATTAACTGCATTGTTTCTTTCCAGATCCGAGATTGGACCGAAAAGTTCATGGACTGTTTATGAAGGATTGATGCAAGATCAGTGAAGTCTTGCATGCATTAAGTCATTCTCTTCTTATTAATAACTGCATTGTTTCTTTCCAGATCCGAGACTTGACCGAAAAGTTCATGGACTGTTTATGAAGGATTGATGCAAGATCAGTGAAATCTTGCATGCATTAATTCCATCTCTTCTTATTATTAACTGCATTGTTTCTTTCCAGGTCCGAGATTGGACCGAAAACTTCATAGGCTGTTTATGAAGGATTGATGCAAGATCAGTGAAATATTGCCTGCATTAATTCCATCTCTTCTTATTATTAACTGCATTGTTTCTTTCCAGGTCCGAGATTGGACCGAAAAGTTCATAGGCTGTTTATGAAGGATTGATGCAAGATCAGTGAAATGTTGCATGCATTAATTCCATCTCTTCTTATTAATAACTGCATTGTTTCTTTCCAGTTCCGAGATTAAACGGAAAAGTTCATCGGCTGTTTATTAAGGATTTATGCAAGGTCAGTGAAATCGTGCATGCATTAATTCCATCTCTTCTTATTATTAACTGCATTGTTTCTTTCCAGTTCCGAGATTGGACGGAAACGTTCATCGGCTGTTTATGAAGGATTGATGCAAGATCAGTGAAATGTTGCATGCATTAATTCCATCTCTTCTTATTAATAACTGCATTGTTTCTTTCCAGTTCCAAGATAAAACCGAAAAGTTCATCGGCTGTTTATTAAGGATTTATGCAAGGTCAGTGAAATCGTGCATGCATTAATTCCATCTCTTCTTATTAATAACTGCATTGTTTCTTTCCAGATCCGAGATTGGACCGAAAAGTTCATCGGCTGTTTATGAAGGATTTATGCAAGGTCAGTGAAATCTTGCATGGATTAATTCCATATATTCTTATTAATAACTGTATTGTTTCTTTCCAGATCCGAGATTGGACCGAAATGTTCATGGACTGTTTATGAAGGATGGATGCAAGATGAGTGATATCTTGCATGCATGAATTCCATCTCTTCTTATTAATAACTGCATTGTTTCTTTCCAGTTCCGAGATTAAACCGAAAATTTCATCGGCTGTTTATTAAGGATTTATGCAAGGTCAGTGAAATCGTGCATGCATTAATTCCATCTCTTCTTATTAATAACTGCATTGTTTCTTTCCAGATCCGAGATTGGACGGAAACGTTCATCGGCTGTTTATGAAGTATTGATGCAAGATCAGAGAAATGTTACATGCATTAATTCCATCTCTTCTTATTAATAACTGCATTGTTTCTTTCCAGTTCCGAGATTAAACCGAAAAGTTCATCGGCTGTTTATTAAGGATTTATGCAAGGTCAGTAAAAGCGTGCATGCATTAATTCCATCTCTTCATATTAATAACTGCATTGTTTCTTTCCAGATCCGAGATTGGACCGAAAAGTTCATGGACTGTTTATGAAGGATTGATGCAAGATCAGTGAAATCTTGCATGCATTAATTCCATCTATTCTTATTAATACCTGCATTGTTTCTTTCCAGATCCGAGATTGGACCGAAAAGTTCATGGACTGTTTATGAAGGATTGATGCAAGATCAGTGAAATCTTGTATGCATTAATTCCATCTCTTTTTATTATTAACTGCATTGTTTCTTTCCAGATCCGAGATTGGACCGAAAAGTTCATGGACTGTTTATGAAGGATTGATGCAAGATCAGTGAAGTCTTGCATGCATTAAGTCATTCTCTTCTTATTAATAACTGCATTGTTTCTTTCCAGATCCGAGACTTGACCGAAAAGTTCATGGACTGTTTATGAAGGATTGATGCAAGATCAGTGAAATCTTGCATGCATTAATTCCATCTCTTCTTATTATTAACTGCATTGTTTCTTTCCAGGTCCGAGATTGGACCGAAAACTTCATAGGCTGTTTATGAAGGATTGATGCAAGATCAGTGAAATATTGCCTGCATTAATTCCATCTCTTCTTATTATTAACTGCATTGTTTCTTTCCAGGTCCGAGATTGGACCGAAAAGTTCATAGGCTGTTTATGAAGGATTGATGCAAGATCAGTGAAATGTTGCATGCATTAATTCCATCTCTTCTTATTAATAACTGCATTGTTTCTTTCCAGTTCCGAGATTAAACGGAAAAGTTCATCGGCTGTTTATTAAGGATTTATGCAAGGTCAGTGAAATCGTGCATGCATTAATTCCATCTCTTCTTATTATTAACTGCATTGTTTCTTTCCAGTTCCGAGATTGGACGGAAACGTTCATCGGCTGTTTATGAAGGATTGATGCAAGATCAGTGAAATGTTGCATGCATTAATTCCATCTCTTCTTATTAATAACTGCATTGTTTCTTTCCAGTTCCAAGATAAAACCGAAAAGTTCATCGGCTGTTTATTAAGGATTTATGCAAGGTCAGTGAAATCGTGCATGCATTAATTCCATCTCTTCTTATTAATAACTGCATTGTTTCTTTCCAGATCCGAGATTGGACCGAAAAGTTCATCGGCTGTTTATGAAGGATTTATGCAAGGTCAGTGAAATCTTGCATGGATTAATTCCATATATTCTTATTAATAACTGTATTGTTTCTTTCCAGATCCGAGATTGGACCGAAATGTTCATGGACTGTTTATGAAGGATGGATGCAAGATGAGTGATATCTTGCATGCATGAATTCCATCTCTTCTTATTAATAACTGCATTGTTTCTTTCCAGTTCCGAGATTAAACCGAAAATTTCATCGGCTGTTTATTAAGGATTTATGCAAGGTCAGTGAAATCGTGCATGCATTAATTCCATCTCTTCTTATTAATAACTGCATTGTTTCTTTCCAGATCCGAGATTGGACCGAAAAGTTCATGGACTGTTTATGAAGGATTGATGCAATATCAGTGAAATCTTGCATGCATTAATTCCATCTCTTCTTATTATTAACTGCATTGTTTCTTTCCAGATCCTAGATTGGACCGAAAAGTTCATCGGCTGTTTATGAAGGATTGATGCAAGATCAGTGAAATCTTGCATGGATTAATTCCATCTATTCTTATTAATAACTGGAGTGTTTCTTTCCAGATCCGAGATTGGACCGAAAAGTTCATGGACTGTTTATGAAGGATGGATGCAAGATCAGTGAAATCTTGCATGCATTAATTCCATCTCTTCTTATTAATAACTTCATTGTTTCTTTCCAGTTCCGAGATTGAACCGAAAAGTTCATCGGCTGTTTATGAAGGATTGATGCAAGATCAGTGAAATGTTGCTTGCATTAATTCCTTCTCTTCTTATTAATAACTGCATTGTTTCTCTCCAGATCCGAGATTGGACCGAAAAGTTCATCGGCTGTATATTAAGGATTGATGCAAGGTCAGTGAAATCTTGCATGCATTAATTCCATCTCTTCTTATTAATAACTGCATTGTTTCTTTCCAGTTCCGAGATTGGACCGAAAAGTTCATCGGCAGTTTATGAAGGATTGATGCAAGATCAGTGAAATCTTGCATGGATTAATTCCATCTATTCTTATTAATAACTGCATTGTTTCTTTCCAGATCCGAGATTGGACCGAAAAGTTCATGGACTGTTTATGAAGGATAGATGCAAGATCAGTGAAATCTTGCATGCATTAATTCCATCTCTTCTTATTAATAACTGCATTGTTTCTTTCCAGATACGAGATTGGACCGAAAAGTTCATGGACTGTTTATGAAGGATTGATGCAAGATCAGTGAAATCTTGCATGAATTAATTCCATCTCTTCTTATTAATAACTGCATTGTTTCTTTCCAGATCCGAGACTTGACCGAAAAGTTCGTGTACTCTTTATGAAGGATTGATGCAAGATCAGTGAAATCTTGCATGCATTAATTCGATCTCTTCTTATTAATAACTCCATTGTTTCTTTCAAGATCCGAGATTGGACCGAAAAGTTCATAGGCTGTTTATGAAGGATTGATGCAAGATCAGTGAAATCTTGCATGCATTAATTCCATCTCTTCTTATTAATAACTGCATTGTTTCTTTCCAGTTACGAGATTGGACCGAAAATTCATCGGCTGTTTATGAAGGATTGATGCAAGATCAGTGAAATCTTGCATGGATTAATTCCATCTCTTCTTATTAATAACTTCACTGTTTCTTTCCAGTTCCGATATTGGACCGAAAAGTTCATCGGCTGTTTATGAAGGATTGATGCAAGATCAGTGAAATCTTGCATGCATTAATTCCATCTCTTATTATTATTAACTGCATTGTTTCTTTCCAGTTCCGAGATTGGACGGAAACGTTCATCGGCTGTTTATGAAGGATTGATGCAAGATCAATGAAATCTTGCATGCATTAATTCCAACTCTTCTTATTATTAACTGCATTGTTTCTTTCCAGTTCCGAGATTGGACGGAAACGTTCATCGGCTGTTTATGAAGGATTGATGCAAGATCAGTTAAATCTTGCATGCATTAATTCCCTCTCTTCTTATTATTAACTGCATTGTTTCTTTCCAGTTCCGAGATTGGACGGAAACGTTCATCGGCTGTTTATGAAGGATTGATGCAAGATCAGTGAAATCTTGCATGCATTAATTCCATCTCTTCTTATTATTAACTGCATTGTTTCTTTCCAGTTCCGAGATTGGACGGAAACGTTCATCGGCTGTTTATGAAGGATTGATGCAAGATCAGTGAAATCTTGCATGCATTAATTCCATCTCTTCTTATTATTAACTGCATTGTTTCTTTCCAGTTCCAAGATTGGACGGAAACGTTCATCGGCTGTTTATGAAGGATTGATGCAAGATCATTGAAATCGTGCATGCATTAATTACATCTCTTCTTATTATTAACTGCATTGTTTCTTTCCAGTTCCGAGATTGGACGGAAACGTTCATCGGCTGTTTATGAAGGATTGATGCAAGATCAGTGAAATCTTGCATGCATTAATTCCATCTCTTCTTATTATTAACTGCATTGTTTCTTTCCAGTTCCGAGATTGGACCGAAAAGTTCATAGGCTGTTTATGAAGGATAGATTCAAGATCAGTGAAATCTTGCATGCATTAATTCCATCTCTTCTTATTATTAACATCATTTTTACTTTCCAGTTTCGAGATTGGACGGAAACGTTCATCGGCTGTTTATGAAGGATTGATGCAAGATCAGTGAAATCTTGCATGCATTAATTCCATCTCTTCTTATTATTAACTGCATTGTTTCTTTCCAGTTTCGAGATTGGACGGAAACGTTCATCGGCTGTTTATGAAGGATTGATGCAAGATCAGTGAAATCTTGCATGCATTAATTCCATCTCTTCTTATTAACTGCATTGTTTCTTTCCAGGTCCGAGATTGGACCGAAAAGTTCATAGGCTGTTTATGAAGGATTGATGCAAGATCAGTGAAATCTTGCATGCATCAATTCCATCTCTTCTTATTATTAACTGCATTGTTTCTTTCCAGTTCCGAGATTGGACGGAAACGTTCATCGGCTGTTTATGAAGGATTGATGCAAGATCATTGAAATCGTGCATGCATTAATTCCATCTCTTCTTATTATTAACTGCATTGTTTCTTTCCAGTTCCGAGATTGGACGGAAACGTTCATCGGCTGTTTATGAAGGATTGATTCAAGATCAGTGAAATCGTGCATGCATTAATTCCATCTCTTCTTCTTATTAACTGCATTGTTTCTTTCCAGTTCCGAGATTGGACGGAAACGTTCATCGGCTGTTTATGAAGGATTGATGCAAGATCAGTGAAATCTTGCATGCATTAATTCCATCTCTTCTTATTATTAACTGCATTGTTTCTTTCCAGTTCCGAGATTGGACGGAAACGTTCATCGGCTGTTTATGAAGGATTGATGCAAGATCAGTGAAATCTTGCATGCATTAATTCCATCTCTTCTTATTATTAACTGCATTGTTTCTTTCCAGTTCCGAGATTGGACGGAAACGTTCATCGGCTGTTTATGAAGGATTGATGCAAGATCAGTGAAATCTTGCATGCATTAATTCTATCTCTTCTTATTATTAACTGCATTGTTTCTTTCCAGTTCCGAGATTGGACGGAAACGTTCATCGGCTGTTTATGAAGGATTGATGCAAGATCAGTGAAATCTTGCATGCATTAATTCCATCTCTTCTTATTATTAACTGCATTGTTTCTTTCCAGTTCCGAGATTGGACCGAAAAGTTCATAGGCTGTTTAAGAAGGATTGATGCAAGATCAGTGAAATCTTGCATGCATTAATTCCATCTCTTCTTATTATTAACTGCATTGTTTCTTTCCAGTTCCGAGATTGGACGGAAACGTTCATCGGCTGTTTATGAAGGATTGATGCAAGATCAGTGAAATCGTGCATGCATTAATTCCATCTCTTCTTATTATTAACTGCATTGTTTCTTTCCAGTTCCGAGATTGGACCGAAAAGTTCATAGGCTGTTTATGAAGGATTGATGCAAGATCAGTGAAATCTTGCATGCATTAATTCCATCTCTTCTTATTATTAACTGCATTGTTTCTTTCCAGTTCCGATATTGGACCGAAAAGTTCATAGACTGTTTATGAAAGATTGATGCAAGATCAGTGAAATCTTGCATGCATTAATTCCATCTCTTCTAATTATTAACTGCATTGTTTCTTTCCAGTTCCGAGATTGGACCGAAAAGTTCATAGGCTGTTTATGTAGGATTGATGCAAGATCAGTGAAATCTTGCATGCATTAATTCCATCTCTTCTTATTATTAACTGCATTGTTTCTTTCCAGTTCCGAGATTGGACGGAAACGTTCATCGGCTGTTTATGAAGGATTGATGCAAGATCAGTGAAATCGTGCATGCATTAATTCCATCTCTTCTTATTATTAACTGCATTGTTTCTTTCCAGTTCCGAGATTGGACGGAAACGTTCATCGGCTGTTTATGAAGGATTGATGCAAGATCAGTGAAATCTTGCATGCATTAATTCCATCTCTTCTTATTATTAACTGCATTGTTTCTTTCCAGTTCCGAGATTGGACCGAAAAGTTCATAGGCTGTTTATGAAGGATTGATGCAAGATCAGTTAAATCTTGCATGCATTAATTCCGTCTCTTCTTATTGTTAACTGCATTGTTTCTTTCCAGTTCCGAGATTGGACGGAAACGTTCATCGGCTGTTTATGAAGGATTGATGCAAGATCAGTGAAATCTTGCATGCATTAATTCCATCTCTTCTTATTATTAACTGCATTGTTTCTTTCCAGTTCCGAGATTGGACGGAAACGTTCATCGGCTGTTTATGAAGGATTGATGCAAGATCAGTGAAATCTTGCATGCATTAATTCCATCTCTTCTTATTATTAACTGCATTGTTTCTTTCCATTTCCGATATTGGACCGAAAAGTTCATAGGCTGTTTATGAAGGATTGATGCAAGATCAGTGAAATCTTGCATGCATTAATTCCATCTCTTCTTATTATTAACTGCATTGTTTCTTTCCAGTTCCGAGAATTGATCGAAAAGTTCATAGGCTGTTTATGAAGGATTGATGCAAGATCAGTGAAATCGTGCATGCATTAATTCCATCTCTTCTTATTATTAACTGCATTGTTTCTTTCCAGGTCCGAGATTGGACCGAAAAGTTCATAGGCTGTTTATGAAGTATTGATGCAAGATCAGTGAAATCTTGCATGCATTAATTCCATCTCTTCTTATTATTAACTGCATTGTTTCTTTCCAGTTCCGAGAATTGATCGAAAAGTTCATAGGCTGTTTATGAAGGATTGATGCAAGTTCAGTGAAATCGTGCATGCATTAATTCCATCTCTCCTTATTATTAACTGCATTGTTTCTATCCAGTTCCGAGATTGGACGGAAACGTTCATCGGCTGTTTATGAAGGATTGATGCAAGATCAGTGAAATCTTGCATGCATTAATTCCATCTCTTCTTATTATTAACTGCATTGTTTCTTTCCAGTTCCGAGATTGGACCGAAAAGTTCATAGGCTGTTTATGATGGATTGATGCAAGATCAGTGAAATCTTGCATGCATTAATTCCATCTCTTCTTATTATTAACTGCATTGTTTCTTTCCAGTTTCGAGATTGGACGGAAACGTTCATCGGCTGTTTATGAAGGATTGATGCAAGATCAGTGAAATCTTGCATGCATTAATTCCATCTCTTCTTATTATTAACTGCATTGTTTCTTTCCAGTTCCGAGATAGGACGGAAACGTTCATCGGCTGTTTATGAAGGATTGATGCAAGATCAGTGAAATCTTGCATGCATTAATTCCCTCTCTTCTTAGTATTAACTGCATTGTTTCTTTCCAGGTCCGATATTGGACCGAAAAGTTCATATGCTGTTTATGATGGATTGATGCAAGATCAGTGAAATCTTGCATGCATTAATTCCATCTCTTCTTATTATTAACTGCATTGTTTCTTTCCAGTTCCGAGAATAGATCGAAAAGTTCATCTGCTGTTTATGAAGGATTGATGCAAGATCACTGAAATCGTGCATGCATTAATTCCATCTCTTCTTATTATTAACTGCATTGTTTCTTTCCAGTTTCGAGATTGGACGGAAACGTTCATCGGCTGTTTATGAAGGATTGATGCAAGATCAGTGAAATCTTGCATGCATTAATTCCATCTCTTCTTATTATTAACTGCATTGTTTCTTTCCAGTTCCGAGATTGGACGGAAACGTTCATCGGCTGTTTATGAAGGATTGATTCAAGATCAGTGAAATCTTGCATGCATTAATTCCATCTCTTCTTATTATTAACTGCATTGTTTCTTTCCAGTTCCGATATTGGACCGAAAAGTTCATAGGCTGTTTATGAAGGATTGATGCAAGATCAGTTAAATCTTGCATGCATTAATTCCGTCTCTTCTTATTGTTAACTGCATTGTTTCTTTCCAGTTCCGAGATTGGACGGAAACGTTCATCGGCTGTTTATGAAGGATTGATGCAAGATCAGTGAAATCTTGCATGCATTAATTCCATCTCTTCTTATTATTAACTGCATTGTTTCTTTCCAGTTCCGAGATTGGACGGAAACGTTCATCGGCTGTTTATGAAGGATTGATGCAAGATCAGTGAAATCTTGCATGCATTAATTCCATCTCTTCTTATTATTAACTGCATTGTTTCTTTCCATTTCCGAGATTGGACCGACAAGTTCATAGGCTGTTTATGATGGATTGATGCAAGATCAGTGAAATCTTGCATGCATTAATTCCATCTCTTCTTATTATTAACTGCATTGTTTCTTTCCAGTTCCGAGAATTGATCGAAAAGTTCATAGGCTGTTTATGAAGGATTGATGCAAGATCAGTGAAATCGTGCATGCATTAATTCCATCTCTTCTTATTATTAACTGCATTGTTTCTTTCCAGGTCCGAGATTGGACCGAAAAGTTCATAGGCTGTTTATGAAGTATTGATGCAAGATCAGTGAAATCTTGCATGCATTAATTCCATCTCTTCTTATTATTAACTGCATTGTTTCTTTCCAGTTCCGAGAATTGATCGAAAAGTTCATAGGCTGTTTATGAAGGATTGATGCAAGTTCAGTGAAATCGTGCATGCATTAATTCCATCTCTCCTTATTATTAACTGCATTGTTTCTATCCAGTTCCGAGATTGGACGGAAACGTTCATCGGCTGTTTATGAAGGATTGATGCAAGATCAGTGAAATCTTGCATGCATTAATTCCATCTCTTCTTATTATTAACTGCATTGTTTCTTTCCAGTTCCGAGATTGGACCGAAAAGTTCATAGGCTGTTTATGATGGATTGATGCAAGATCAGTGAAATCTTGCATGCATTAATTCCATCTCTTCTTATTATTAACTGCATTGTTTCTTTCCAGTTTCGAGATTGGACGGAAACGTTCATCGGCTGTTTATGAAGGATTGATGCAAGATCAGTGAAATCTTGCATGCATTAATTCCATCTCTTCTTATTATTAACTGCATTGTTTCTTTCCAGTTCCGAGATAGGACGGAAACGTTCATCGGCTGTTTATGAAGGATTGATGCAAGATCAGTGAAATCTTGCATGCATTAATTCCCTCTCTTCTTAGTATTAACTGCATTGTTTCTTTCCAGGTCCGATATTGGACCGAAAAGTTCATATGCTGTTTATGAAGGATTGATGCAAGATCAGTGAAATCTTGCATGCATTAATTCCATCTCTTCTTATTATTAACTGCATTGTTTCTTTCCAGTTCCGAGAATAGATCGAAAAGTTCATCTGCTGTTTATGAAGGATTGATGCAAGATCACTGAAATCGTGCATGCATTAATTCCATCTCTTCTTATTATTAACTGCATTGTTTCTTTCCAGTTTCGAGATTGGACGGAAACGTTCATCGGCTGTTTATGAAGGATTGATGCAAGATCAGTGAAATCTTGCATGCATTAATTCCATCTCTTCTTATTATTAACTGCATTGTTTCTTTCCAGTTCCGAGATAGGACAGAAACGTTCATCGGCTGTTTATGAAGGATTGATGCAAGATCAGTGAAATCTTGCATGCATTAATTCCCTCTCTTCTTAGTATTAACTGCATTGTTTCTTTCCAGTTCCGATATTGGACCGAAATGTTCATAGGCTGTTTATGAAGGATAGATGCAAGATCAGTGAAATCTTGCATGCATTAATTCCATCTCTTCTTATTATTAACTGCATTGTTTCTTTCCAGTTCCGAGAATAGATCGAAAAGTTCATAGGCTGTTTATGAAGGATTGATGCAAGATCAGTGAAATCGTGCATGCATTAATTCCATCTCTTCTTATTATTAACTGCATTGTTTCTTTCCAGTTCCGAGATTGGACGGAAACGTTCATCGGCTGTTTATGAAGGATTGATTCAAGATCAGTGAAATCTTGCATGCATTAATTCCATCTCTTCTTATTATTAACTGCATTGTTTCTTTCCAGTTCCGATATTGGACCGAAAAGTTCATAGGCTGTTTATGAAGGATTGATGCAAGATCAGTTAAATCTTGCATGCATTAATTCCGTCTCTTCTTATTGTTAACTGCATTGTTTCTTTCCAGTTCCGAGATTGGACGGAAACGTTCATCGGCTGTTTATGAAGGATTGATGCAAGATCAGTGAAATCTTGCATGCATTAATTCCATCTCTTCTTATTATTAACTGCATTGTTTCTTTCCAGTTCCGAGATTGGACGGAAACGTTCATCGGCTGTTTATGAAGGATTGATGCAAGATCAGTGAAATCTTGCATGCATTAATTCCATCTCTTCTTATTATTAACTGCATTGTTTCTTTCCATTTCCGAGATTGGACCGACAAGTTCATAGGCTGTTTATGATGGATTGATGCAAGATCAGTGAAATCTTGCATGCATTAATTCCATCTCTTCTTATTATTAACTGCATTGTTTCTTTCCAGTTTCGAGATTGGACGGAAACGTTCATCGGCTGTTTATGAAGGATTGATGCAAGATCACTGAAATCTTGCATGCATTAATTCCATCTCTTCTTATTATTAACTGCATTGTTTCTTTCCAGTTCCGAGATAGGACGGAAATGTTCATCGGCTGTTTATGAAGGATTGATGCAAGATCAGTGAAATCTTGCATGCATTAATTCCCTCTCTTCTTAGTATTAACTGCATTGTTTCTTTCCAGTTCCGATATTGGACCGAAAAGTTCATAGGCTGTTTATGAAGGATTGATGCAAGATCAGTGAAATCTTGCATGCATTAATTCCATCTCTTCTTATTATTAACTGCATTGTTTCTTTGCAGTTCCGAGAATTGATCGAAAAGTTCATAGGCTGTTTATGAAGGATTGATGCAAGATCAGTGAAATCGTGCATGCATTAATTCCATCTCTTCTTATTATTAACTGCATTGTTTCTTTCCAGTTCCGAGATTGGACGGAAACGTTCATCGGCTGTTTATGAAGGATTGATGCAAGATCAGTGAAATCTTGCATGCATTAATTCCATCTCTTCTTATTATTAACTGCATGGTTTCTTTCCAGTTCCGAGATTGGACCGAAAATTTCATAGGCTGTTTATGAAGGATTGATGCAAGATCAGTGAAATCTTGCATGCATTAATTCCATCTCTTCTTATTATTAAATGCATTGTTTCTTTCCAGTTCCGAGATTGGACGGAAACGTTCATCGGCTGTTTATGAAGGATTGATGCAAGATCAGTGAAATCTTGCATGCATTAATTCCATCTCTTCTTATTATTAACTGCATTGTTTCTTTCCATGTCCGAGATTGGACCGAAAAGTTCATAGGCTGTTTATGAATTATTGATGCAAGATCAGTGAAATCTTGCATGCATTAATTCCATCTCTTCTTATTATTAACTGCATTGTTTCTTTCCAGTTCCGAGATTGGACGGAAACGTTCATCGGCAGTTTATGAAGGATTGATGCAAGATCAGTGAAATCTTGCATGCATTAATTCCATCTCTTCTTATTATTAACTGCATTGTTTCTTTCCAGTTCCGAGATTGGACCGAAAAGTTCATAGGCTGTTTATGAAGGATTGATACAAGATCAGTGAAATCTTGCATGTATTAATTCCATTTCTTCTTATTATTAACTGCATTGTTTCTTTCCAGGTCCGAGATTTGACCGAAAAGTTCATAAACTGTTTATGAAGGATTGATGCAAGATCAGTGAAATCTTGCATGCATTAATTCCATCTCTTCTTATTATTAACTGCATTGTTTCTTTCCAGTTCCGAGATTGGACGGAAACGTTCATCGGCAGTTTATGAAGTATTGATGCAAGGTCAGTGAAATATTGCGTGCTTTAATTCCATCTCTTCTTATTATTAACTGCATTGTTTCTTTCCAGTTCCGAGATTGGACCGAAAAGTTCATAGGCTGTTTATGAAGGATTGATGCAAGATCAGGGAAATCTTGCATGCATAAATTCCATCTCTTCTTATTATTAACGGCATTGTTTCTTTCCAGGTCCGAGATTGGACCGAAAAGTTCATAGGCTGTTTATGAAGGATTGATGCAAGATCAGTGAAATCTTGCATGCATTAATTCCATCTCTTCTTATTATTAACTGCATTGTTTCTTTCCTGTTCCGAGATTGGACGGAAACGTTCATCGGCAGTTTATGAAGGATTGATGCAAGATCAGTGAAATCTTGCATGCATTAATTCCATCTCTTCTTATTATTAACTGCATTTTTTCTTTCCAGTTCCGAGATTGGACCGAAAAGTTCATAGGCTGTTTATGAAGGATTGATGCAAGATCAGTGAAATCTTGCATGCATTAATTCCATCTCTTCTTATTATTAACTGCATTGTTTCTTTCCAGGTCCGAGATTGGACCGAAAAGTTCATAGGCTGTTTATGAAGGATTGAGGCAAGATCAGTGAAATCTTGCATGCATTAATTCCATCTCTTCTTATTATTAACTGCATTGTTTCTTTCCAGTTCCGAGATTGGACGGAAACGTTCATCGGCTGTTTATGAAGGATTGATGCAAGATCAGTGAAATCTTGCATGCATTAATTTCATCTCTTCTTATTATTAACTGCATTGTTTTTTTCCAGTTCCGAGATTGGACGGAAACGTTCATCGGCTGTTTATGAAGGATTGATGCAAGATCAGTGAAATCTTGCATGCATTAATTCCATCTCTTCTTATTATTGACTGCATTGTTTCTTTCCATTTCCGAGATTGGACGGAATCGTTCATCGGCTGTTTATGAAAGATTGATGCAAGATCAGTGAAATCTTTCATGCATTAATTCCATCTCTTCTTCTTATTAACTGCATTGTTTCTTTCCAGTTCCGAGATTGGACGGAAACGTTCATCGGCTGTTTATGAAGGATTGATGCAAGATCAGTGAAATCTTGCATGCATTAATTCCATCTCTTCTTATTATTAACTGCATTGTTTCTTTCCAGTTCCGAGATTGGACGGAAACGTTCATCGGCTGTTTATGAAGGATTGATGCAAGATCAGTGAAATCTTGCATGCATTAATTCCATCTCTTATTATTATTAACTGCATTGTTTCTTTCCAGGTCCGAGATTGGACCGAAAAGTTCATAGGCTGTTTATGAAGGATTGATGCAAGATCAGTGAAATCTTGCATGCATCAATTCCATCTCTTCTTATTATTAACTGCATTGTTTCTTTCCAGTTCCGAGATTGGACGGAACCGTTCATCGGCTGTTTATGAAGGATTGATGCAAGATCATTGAAATCGTGCATGCATTAATTCCATCTCTTCTTATTATTAACTGCATTGTTTCTTTCCAGTTCCGAGATTGGACGGAAACGTTCATCGGCTGTTTATGAAGGATTGATGCAAGATCAGTGAAATCTTGCATGCATTAATTCCATCTCTTCTTCTTATTAACTGCATTGTTTCTTTCCAGGTCCGAGATTGGACTGAAAAGTTCATAGGCTGTTTATGAAGGATTGATGCAAGATCAGTGAAATCTTGCATGCATTAATTCCATCTCTTCTTATTATTAACTGCATTGTTTCTTTCCAGTTCCGAGATTGGACGGAAACCTTCATCGGCTGTTTATGAAGGATTGATTCAAGATCAGTGAAATCGTGCATGCATTAATTCCATCTCTTCTTATTATTAACTGCATTGTTTCTTTCCAGTTCCGAGATTGGACGGAAACGTTCATCGGCTGTTTATGAAGGATTGATGCAAGATCAGTGAAATCTTGCATGCATTAATTCCATCTCTTCTTATTATTAACTGCATTGTTTCTTTCCAGTTCCGAGATTGGACGGAAACGTTCATCGGCTGTTTATGAAGGATTGATGCAAGATCAGTGAAATCTTGCATGCATTAATTCCATCTCTTCTTATTATTAACTGCATTGTTTCTTTCCAGGTCCGAGATTGGACCGAAAAGTTCATCGGCTGTTTATGATGTATTGATGCAAGATCAGTGAAATCTTGCATGCATTAATTCCATCTCTTCTTATTATTAACTGCATTGTTTCATTCCAGTTCCGAGAATTGATCGAAATGTTCATAGGCTGTTTATGAAGGATTGATGCAAGATCAGTGAAATCTTGCATGCATTAATTCCATCTCTTCTTATTATTAACTGCATTGTTTCTTTCCAGTTCCGAGAATTGATCGAAAAGTTCATAGGCTGTTTATGAAGGATTGATGCAAGATCAGTGAAATCGTGCATGCATTAATTCCATCTCTTCTTATTATTAACTGCATTGTTTCTTTCCAGTTCCGAGATTGGACGGAAACGTTCATCGGCTGTTTATGAAGGATTGATGCAAGATCAGTGAAATCTTGCATGCATTAATTCCATCTCTTCTTATTATTAACTGCATGGTTTCTTTCCAGTTCCGAGATTGGACCGAAAAGTTCATAGGCTGTTTATGAAGGATTGATGCAAGATCAGTGAAATCTTGCATGCATTAATTCCATCTCTTCTCATTATTAACTGCATTGTTTCTTTCCAGTTCCGAGATTGGACGGAAACGTTCATCGGCTGTTTATGAAGGATTGATGCAAGATCAGTGAAATCTTGCATGCATCAATTCCATCTCTTCTTATTATTAACTGCATTGTTTCTTTCCAGTTCCGAGAATTGATCGAAAAGTTCATAGGCTGTTTATGAAAGATTGATGCAAGATCCGTGAAATCGTGCATGCATTAATTCCAACTCTCCTTATTATTAACTGCATTGTTTCTTTCCAGATCCGAGATTGGACGGAAACGTTCATCGGCTGTTTATGAAGGATTGATGCAAGATCAGTGAAATCTTGCATGCATTAATTCCATCTCTTCTTATTATTAACTGCATTGTTTCTTTCCAGTTCCGAGATTGGACCGAAAAGTTCATAGGCTGTTTATGATGGATTGATGCAAGATCAGTGAAATCTTGCATGCATTAATTCCATATCTTCTTATTATTAACTGCATTGTTTCTTTCCAGTTTCGAGATTGGACGGAAACGTTCATCGGCTGTTTATGAAGGATTGATGCAAGATCAGTGAAATCTTGCATGCATTAATTCCATCTCTTCTTATTAACTGCATTGTTTCTTTCCAGGTCCGAGATTGGACCGAAAAGTTCATAGGCTGTTTATGAAGGATTGATGCAAGATCAGTGAAATCTTGCATGCATCAATTCCATCTCTTCTTATTATTAACTGCATTGTTTCTTTCCAGTTCCGAGATTGGACGGAAACGTTCATCGGCTGTTTATGAAGGATTGATGCAAGATCATTGAAATCGTGCATGCATTAATTCCATCTCTTCTTATTATTAACTGCATTGTTTCTTTCCAGTTCCGAGATTGGACGGAAACGTTCATCGGCTGTTTATGAAGGATTGATGCAAGATCAGTGAAATCTTGCATGCATTAATTCCATCTCTTCTTATTATTAACTGCATTGTTTCTTTCCAGTTCCGAGATTGGACGGAAACGTTCATCGGCTGTTTATGAAGGATTGATGCAAGATCAGTGAAATCTTGCATGCATTAATTCCATCTCTTCTTATTATTAACTGCATTGTTTCTTTCCAGTTCCGAGATTGGACGGAAACGTTCATCGGCTGTTTATGAAGGATTGATGCAAGATCAGTGAAATCTTGCATGCATTAATTCCATCTCTTCTTATTATTAACTGCATTGTTTCTTTCCAGTTCCGAGATTGGACCGAAAAGTTCATAGGCTGTTTATGAAGGATTGATGCAAGATCAGTGAAATCTTGCATGCATTAATTCCATCTCTTCTTATTATTAACTGCATTGTTTCTTTCCAGTTCCGAGATTGGACCGAAAAGTTCATAGGCTGTTTATGATGGATTGATGCAAGATCAGTGAAATCTTGCATGCATTAATTCCATATCTTCTTATTATTAACTGCATTGTTTCTTTCCAGTTTCGAGATTGGACGGAAACGTTCATCGGCTGTTTATGAAGGATTGATGCAAGATCAGTGAAATCTTGCATGCATTAATTCCATCTCTTCTTATTAACTGCATTGTTTCTTTCCAGGTCCGAGATTGGACCGAAAAGTTCATAGGCTGTTTATGAAGGATTGATGCAAGATCAGTGAAATCTTGCATGCATCAATTCCATCTCTTCTTATTATTAACTGCATTGTTTCTTTCCAGTTCCGAGATTGGACGGAAACGTTCATCGGCTGTTTATGAAGGATTGATGCAAGATCATTGAAATCGTGCATGCATTAATTCCATCTCTTCTTATTATTAACTGCATTGTTTCTTTCCAGTTCCGAGATTGGACGGAAACGTTCATCGGCTGTTTATGAAGGATTGATTCAAGATCAGTGAAATCGTGCATGCATTAATTCCATCTCTTCTTATTATTAACTGCATTGTTTCTTTCCAGTTCCGAGATTGGACGGAAACGTTCATCGGCTGTTTATGAAGGATTGATGCAAGATCAGTGAAATCTTGCATGCATTAATTCCATCTCTTCTTATTATTAACTGCATTGTTTCTTTCCAGTTCCGAGATTGGACGGAAACGTTCATCGGCTGTTTATGAAGGATTGATGCAAGATCAGTGAAATCTTGCATGCATTAATTCCATCTCTTCTTATTATTAACTGCATTGTTTCTTTCCAGTTCCGAGATTGGACGGAAACGTTCATCGGCTGTTTATGAAGGATTGATGCAAGATCAGTGAAATCTTGCATGCATTAATTCCATCTCTTCTTATTATTAACTGCATTGTTTCTTTCCAGTTCCGAGATTGGACCGAAAAGTTCATAGGCTGTTTATGAAGGATTGATGCAAGATCAGTGAAATCTTGCATGCATTAATTCCATCTCTTCTTATTATTAACTGCATTGTTTCTTTCCAGTTCCGATATTGGACCGAAAAGTTCATAGGCTGTTTATGAAAGATTGATGCAAGATCAGTGAAATCTTGCATGCATTAATTCCATCTCTTCTAATTATTAACTGCATTGTTTCTTTCCAGTTCCGAGATTGGACCGAAAAGTTCATAGGCTGTTTATGAAGGATTGATGCAAGATCAGTGAAATCTTGCATGCATTAATTCCATCTCTTCTTATTATTAACTGCATTGTTTCTTTCCAATTCCGAGATTGGACGGAAACGTTCATCGGCTGTTTATGAAGGATTGATGCAAGATCAGTGAAATCGTGCATGCATTAATTCCATCTCTTCTTATTATTAACTGCATTGTTTCTTTCCAGTTCCGAGATTGGACGGAAACGTTCATCGGCTGTTTATGAAGGATTGATGCAAGATCAGTGAAATCTTGCATGCATTAATTCCATCTCTTCTTATTATTAACTGCATTGTTTCTTTCCAGTTCCGAGATTGGACCGAAAAGTTCATAGGCTGTTTATGAAGGATTGATGCAAGATCAGTTAAATCTTGCATGCATTAATTCCGTCTCTTCTTATTGTTAACTGCATTGTTTCTTTCCAGTTCCGAGATTGGACGGAAACGTTCATCGGCTGTTTATGAAGGATTGATGCAAGATCAGTGAAATCTTGCATGCATTAATTCCATCTCTTCTTATTATTAACTGCATTGTTTCTTTCCAGTTCCGAGATTGGACGGAAACGTTCATCGGCTGTTTATGAAGGATTGATGCAAGATCAGTGAAATCTTGCATGCATCAATTCCATCTCTTCTTATTATTAACTGCATTGTTTCTTTCCAGTTCCGAGATTGGACGGAAACGTTCATCGGCTGTTTATGAAGGATTGATGCAAGATCATTGAAATCGTGCATGCATTAATTCCATCTCTTCTTATTATTAACTGCATTGTTTCTTTCCAGTTCCGAGATTGGACGGAAACGTTCATCGGCTGTTTATGAAGGATTGATTCAAGATCAGTGAAATCGTGCATGCATTAATTCCATCTCTTCTTCTTATTAACTGCATTGTTTCTTTCCAGTTCCGAGATTGGACGGAAACGTTCATCGGCTGTTTATGAAGGATTGATGCAAGATCAGTGAAATCTTGCATGCATTAATTCCATCTCTTCTTATTATTAACTGCATTGTTTCTTTCCAGTTCCGAGATTGGACGGAAACGTTCATCGGCTGTTTATGAAGGATTGATGCAAGATCAGTGAAATCTTGCATGCATTAATTCCATCTCTTCTTATTATTAACTGCATTGTTTCTTTCCAGGTCCGAGATTGGACCGAAAAGTTCATAGGCTGTTTATGAAGTATTGATGCAAGATCAGTGAATTCTTGCATGCATTAATTCCATCTCTTCTTATTATTAACTGCATTGTTTCTTTCCAGTTCCGAGAATTGATCGAAAAGTTCATAGGCTGTTTATGAAGGATTGATGCAAGATCAGTGAAATCGTGCATGCATTAATTCCATCTCTCCTTATTATTAACTGCCTTGTTTCTTTCCAGTTCCGAGATTGGACGGAAACGTTCATCGGCTGTTTATGAAGGATTGATGCAAGATCAGTGAAATCTTGCATGCATTAATTCCATCTCTTCTTATTATTAACTGCATGGTTTCTTTCCAGTTCCGAGATTGGACCGAAAAGTTCATAGGCTGTTTATGAAGGATTGATGCAAGATCAGTGAAATCTTGCATGCATTAATTCCATCTCTTCTTATTATTAACTGCATTGTTTCTTTCCAGTTCCGAGATTGGACGGAAACGTTCATCGGCTGTTTATGAAGGATTGATGCAAGATCAGTGAAATCTTGCATGCATCAATTCCATCTCTTCTTATTATTAACTGCATTGTTTCTTTCCAGTTCCGAGAATTGATCGAAAAGTTCATAGGCTGTTTATGAAGGATTGATGCAAGATCCGTGAAATCGTGCATGCATTAATTCCATCTCTCCTTATTATTAACTGCATTGTTTCTTTCCAGTTCCGAGATTGGACGGAAACGTTCATCGGCTGTTTATGAAGGATTGATGCAAGATCAGTGAAATCTTGCATGCATTAATTCCATCTCTTCTTATTATTAACTGCATTGTTTCTTTCCAGTTCCGAGATTGGACCGAAAAGTTCATAGGCTGTTTATGATGGATTGATGCAAGATCAGTGAAATCTTGCATGCATTAATTCCATCTCTTCTTATTATTAACTGCATTGTTTCTTTCCAGTTTCGAGATTGGACGGAAACGTTCATCGGCTGTTTATGAAGGATTGATGCAAGATCAGTGAAATCTTGCATGCATTAATTCCATCTCTTCTTATTAACTGCATTGTTTCTTTCCAGTTCCGAGATTGGACGGAAACGTTCATCGGCTGTTTATGAAGGATTGATGCAAGATCAGTGAAATCTTGCATGCATTAATTCCATCTCTTCTTATTATTAACTGCATTGTTTCTTTCCAGGTCCGAGATTGGACCGAAAAGTTCATAGGCTGTTTATGAAGGATTGATGCAAGATCAGTGAAATCTTGCATGCATCAATTCCATCTCTTCTTATTATTAACTGCATTGTTTCTTTCCAGTTCCGAGATTGGACGGAAACGTTCATCGGCTGTTTATGAAGGATTGATGCAAGATCATTGAAATCGTGCATGCATTAATTCCATCTCTTCTTATTATTAACTGCATTGTTTCTTTCCAGTTCCGAGATTGGACGGAAACGTTCATCGGCTGTTTATGAAGGATTGATTCAAGATCAGTGAAATCGTGCATGCATTAATTCCATCTCTTCTTATTATTAACTGCATTGTTTCTTTCCAGTTCCGAGATTGGACGGAAACGTTCATCGGCTGTTTATGAAGGATTGATGCAAGATCAGTGAAATCTTGCATGCATTAATTCCATCTCTTCTTATTATTAACTGCATTGTTTCTTTCCAGTTCCGAGATTGGACGGAAACGTTCATCGGCTGTTTATGAAGGATTGATGCAAGATCAGTGAAATCTTGCATGCATTAATTCCATCTCTTCTTATTATTAACTGCATTGTTTCTTTCCAGGTCCGAGATTGGACCGAAAAGTTCATAGGCTGTTTATGAAGTATTGATGCAAGATCAGTGAAATCTTGCATGCATTAATTCCATCTCTTCTTATTATTAACTTCATTGTTTCTTTCCAGTTCCGAGAATTGATCGAAAAGTTCATAGGCTGTTTATGAAGGATTGATGCAAGATCAGTGAAATCGTGCATGCATTAATTCCATCTCTCCTTATTATTAACTGCATTGTTTCTTTCCAGTTCCGAGATTGGACGGAAACGTTCATCGGCTGTTTATGAAGGATTGATGCAAGATCAGTGAAATCTTGCATGCATTAATTCCATCTCTTCTTATTATTAACTGCATGGTTTCTTTCCAGTTCCGAGATTGGACCGAAAAGTTCATAGGCTGTTTATGAAGGATTGATGCAAGATCAGTGAAATCTTGCATGCATTAATTCCATCTCTTCTTATTATTAACTGCATTGTTTCTTTCCAGTTCCGAGATTGGACGGAAACGTTCATCGGCTGTTTATGAAGGATTGATGCAAGATCAGTGAAATCTTGCATGCATCAATTCCATCTCTTCTTATTATTAACTGCATTGTTTCTTTCCAGTTCCGAGAATTGATCGAAAAGTTCATAGGCTGTTTATGAAGGATTGATGCAAGATCCGTGAAATCGTGCAGGCATTAATTCCATCTCTCCTTATTATTAACTGCATTGTTTCTTTCCAGTTCCGAGATTGGACGGAAACGTTCATCGGCTGTTTATGAAGGATTGATGCAAGATCAGTGAAATCTCTCATGCATTAATTCCATCTCTTCTTATTGTTAACTGCATGGTTTCTTTCCAGTTCCGAGATTGGACCGAAAAGTTCATAGGCTGTTTATGAAGGATTGATGCAAGATCAGTGAAATCTTGCATGCATTAATTCCATCTCTTCTTATTATTAAATGCATTGTTTCTTTCCAGTTCCGCGATTGGACGGAAACGTTCATCGGCTGTTTATGAAGGATTGATGCAAGATCAGTGAAATCTTGCATGCATTAATTCCATCTCTTCTTATTATTAACTGCATTGTTTCTTTCCATTTCCGAGATTGCACGGAAACGTTCATCGGCTGTTTATGAAGGATTGATGCAAGATCAGTGAAATCTTGCATGCATTAATTCCATCTCTTCTTATTATTAACTGCATTGTTTTTTCCAGTTCCGAGATTGGACCGAAAAGTTCATAGGCTGTTTATGAAGGATTGATGCAAGATCAGTGAAATCTTGCATGCATTAATTCCATCTCTTCTTATTATTAACTGCATTGTTTCTTTCCAGTTCCGAGATTGGACGGAAACGTTCATCGGCTGTTTATAAAGGATTGATGCAAGATCAGTGAAATCTTGCATGCATTAATTCCATCTCTTCTTATTATTAACTGCATTGTTTCTTTCCAGGTCCGAGATTGGACCGAAAAGTTCATAGGCTGTTTATGAAGGATTGATGCAAGATCAGTGAAATCTTGCATGCATTAATTCCATCTCTTCTTATTATTAACTGCATTGTTTCTTTCCAGTTCCGAGATTGGACGGAAACGTTCATCGGCAGTTTATGAAGGATTGATGCAAGATCAGTGAAATCTTGCATGCATTAATTCCATCTCTTCTTATTATTAACTGCATTGTTTCTTTCCAGTTCCGAGATTGGACCGAAAAGTTCATAGGCTGTTTATGAAGGATTGATGCAAGATCAGTGAAATCTTGCATGCATTAATTCCATCTCTTCTTATTATTAACTGCATTGTTTCTTTCCAGGTCCGAGATTGGACCGAAAAGTTCATAGGCTGTTTATGAAGGATTGATGCAAGATCAGTGAAATCTTGCATGCATTAATTCCATCTCTTCTTATTATTAACTGCATTGTTTCTTTCCTGTTCCTAGATTGGACGGAAACGTTCATCGGCAGTTTATGAAGGATTGATGCAAGATCAGTGAAATCTTGCATGCATTAATTCCGTCTCTTCTTATTATTGACTGCATTGTTTCTTTCCAGTTCCGAGATTGGACCGAAAAGTTCATAGGCTTTTTATGAAGGATTGATGCAAGATCAGTGAAATCTTGCATGCATTAATTCCATCTCTTCTTATTATTAACTGCATTGTTTCTTTCCAGGTCCGAGATTGGACCGAAAATTTCATAGGCTGTTTATGAAGGATTGATGCAAGATCAGTGAAATCTTGCATGCATTAATTCCATCTCTTCTTATTATTAACTGCATTGTTTCTTTCCAGTTCCGAGATTGGACGGAAACGTTCATCGGCTGTTTATAAAGGATTGATGCAAGATCAGTGAAATCTTGCATGCATTAATTCCATCTCTTCTTATTATTAACTGCATTGTTTCTTTCCAGGTCCGAGATTGGAACGAAAAGTTCATAGGCTGTTTATGAAGTATTGATGCAAGATCAGTGAAATCTTGCATGCATTAATTCCATCTCTTCTTATTATTAACTGCATTGTTTCTTTCCAGTTCCGAGATTGGACGGAAACGTTCATCGGCTGTTTATGAAGGATTGATGCAAGATCAGTGAAATCTTGCATGCATTAATTCCATCTCTTCTTATTATTAACTGCATTGTTTCTTTCCAGTTCCGAGATTGGACGGAAACGTTCATCGGCTGTTTATGAAGGATTGATGCAAGATCAGTGAAATCTTGCATGCATTAATTCCATCTCTTCTTATTATTAACTGCATTGTTTCTTTCCAGGTCCGAGTTTGTTCCGAAAAGTTCATAGGCCGTTTATGAAGGATTGATGCAAGATCAGTGAAATCTTGCATGCATTAATTCCATCTGTTCTTATTATTAACTGCATTGTTTCTTTCCAGTTCCGAGATTGGACGGAAACTTTCATCGGCTGTTTATGAAGGATTGATGCAAGATCAGTGAAATCTTGCATGCATTAATTCCATCTCTTCTTATTATTAACTGCATTGTTTCTTTCCAGGTCCGAGATTGGACCGAAAAGTTCATGGACTGTTTATGAAGGATTGATGCAAGATCAGTGAAATCTTGCATGCATTATTTCCATCTCTTCTTATTAATAACTGCATTGTTTCTTTCCACATCCGAGATTGGACGAAAAGTTCATAGGCTGTTTATGAAGGATTGATGCAAGATCAGTGAAATCTTGCATGCATTAATTCCATCTCTTCTTATTAATAACTGCATTGTTTCTTTCCAGGTCCGAGATTGGACCGAAAAGTTCATAGGCTGTTTATGAAGGATTGATGCAAGATCATTGAAATCTTGCATACATTAATTCCGTCTCTTCTTATTATTAACTGCATTGTTTCTTTCCAGTTACGAGATTGGACCGAAAATTCATCGGCTGTTTATGAAGGATTGATGCAAGATCAGTGAAATCTTGCATGCATTAATTCCATCTCTTCTTATTATTAACTGCATTGTTTCTTTCCAGTTACGAGATTGGACCGAAAATTCATCGGCTGTTTATGAATGATTGATGCAAGATCAGTGAAATCTTGCATGCATTAATTCCATCTCTTCTTATTAATAACTGCATTGTTTGTTTCCACTTCCGAGATTGGACGGAAACGTTCATCGGCTGTTTATGAAGGATTGATGCAAGATCAGTGAAATCTTGCATGCATTAATTTTATCTCTTCTTATTATTAACTGCATTGTTTCTTTCCAGGTCCGAGATTGGACCGAAAAGTTCATAGGCTGTTTATGAAGGATTGATGCAAGATCAGTGAAATCTTGCATGCATTAATTCCGTCTCTTATTATTATTAACTGCATTGTTTCTTTCCAGGTCCGAGATTGGACCGAAAAGTTCATCGGCTGTTTATGAAGGATTGATGCAAGATCAGTGAAATCTTGCATGCATTAATTCCATCTCTTCTTATTATTAACTGCATTGTTTCTTTCCAGTTCCGAGATTGGACGGAAACGTTCATCGGCTGTTTATGAAGGATTGATGCAAGATCAGTGAAATCTTGCATGCATTAATTCCATCTCTTCTTATTATTAACTGCATTGTTTCTTTCCAGGTCCGAGATTGGACCGAAAGGTTCATAGGCTGTTTATGAAGTATTGATGCAAGATCAGTGAAATCTTGCATGCATTAATTCCATCTCTTCTTATTATTAACTGCATTGTTTCTTTCCAGTTCCGAGATTGGACGGAAAAGTTCATCGGCAGTTTATGAAGGATTGATGCAAGATCAGTGAAATCTTGCATGCATTAATTCCATCTCTTCTTATTATTAACTGCATTGTTTCTTTCCAGTTCCGAGATTGGACCGAAAAGTTCATAGGCTGTTTATGAAGGATTGATGCAAGATCAGTGAAATCTTGCATGTATTAATTCCATCTCTTCTTATTATTAACTGCATTGTTTCTTTCCAGGTCCGAGATTGGACCGAAAAGTTCATAGGCTGTTTATGAAGGATTGATGCAAGATCAGTGAAATCTTGCATGCATTAATTCCATCTCTTCTTATTATTAACTGCATTGTTTCTTTCCAGTTCCGAGATTGGACGGAAACGTTCATCGGCAGTTTATGAAGGATTGATGCAAGATCAGTGAAATCTTGCATGCATTAATTCCATCTCTTCTTATTATTAACTGCATTGTTTCTTTCCAGTTCCGAGATTGGACCGAAAAGTTCATAGGCTGTTTATGAAGGATTGATGCAAGATCAGTGAAATCTTGCATGCATTAATTCCATCTCTTCTTATTATTAACTGCATTGTTTCTTTCCAGGTCCGAGATTGGACCGAAATGTTCATAGGCTGTTTATGAAGGATTGATGCAAGATCAGTGAAATCTTGCATGCATTAATTCCATCTCTTCTTATTATTAACTGCATTGTTTCTTTCCTGTTCCTAGATTGGACGGAAACGTTCATCGGCAGTTTATGAAGGATTGATGCAAGATCAGTGAAATCTTGCATGCATTAATTCCGTCTCTTCTTATTATTAACTGCATTGTTTCTTTCCAGTTCCGAGATTGGACCGAAAAGTTCATAGGCTTTTTATGAAGGATTGATGCAAGATCAGTGAAATCTTGCATGCATTAATTCCATCTCTTCTTATTATTAACTGCATTGTTTCTTTCCAGGTCCGAGATTGGACCGAAAAGTTCATAGGCTGTTTATGAAGGATTGATGCAAGATCAGTGAAATCTTGCATGCATTAATTCCATCTCTTCTTATTATTAACTGCATTGTTTCTTTCCTGTTCCTAGATTGGACGGAAACGTTCATCGGCAGTTTATGAAGGATTGATGCAAGATCAGTGAAATCTTGCATGCATTAATTCCGTCTCTTCTTATTATTGACTGCATTGTTTCTTTCCAGTTCCGAGATTGGACCGAAAAGTTCATAGGCTTTTTATGAAGGATTGATGCAAGATCAGTGAAATCTTGCATGCATTAATTCCATCTCTTCTTATTATTAACTGCATTGTTTCTTTCCAGGTCCGAGATTGGACCGAAAATTTCATAGGCTGTTTATGAAGGATTGATGCAAGATCAGTGAAATCTTGCATGCATTAATTCCATCTCTTCTTATTATTAACTGCATTGTTTCTTTCCAGTTACGAGATTGGACCGAAAATTCATCGGCTGTTTATGAATGATTGATGCAAGATCAGTGAAATCTTGCATGCATTAATTCCATCTCTTCTTATTAATAACTGCATTGTTTGTTTCCACTTCCGAGATTGGACGGAAACGTTCATCGGCTGTTTATGAAGGATTGATGCAAGATCAGTGAAATCTTGCATGCATTAATTTTATCTCTTCTTATTATTAACTGCATTGTTTCTTTCCAGGTCCGAGATTGGACCGAAAAGTTCATAGGCTGTTTATGAAGGATTGATGCAAGATCAGTGAAATCTTGCATGCATTAATTCCGTCTCTTATTATTATTAACTGCATTGTTTCTTTCCAGGTCCGAGATTGGACCGAAAAGTTCATCGGCTGTTTATGAAGGATTGATGCAAGATCAGTGAAATCTTGCATGCATTAATTCCATCTCTTCTTATTATTAACTGCATTGTTTCTTTCCAGTTCCGAGATTGGACGGAAACGTTCATCGGCTGTTTATGAAGGATTGATGCAAGATCAGTGAAATCTTGCATGCATTAATTCCATCTCTTCTTATTATTAACTGCATTGTTTCTTTCCAGGTCCGAGATTGGACCGAAAGGTTCATAGGCTGTTTATGAAGTATTGATGCAAGATCAGTGAAATCTTGCATGCATTAATTCCATCTCTTCTTATTATTAACTGCATTGTTTCTTTCCAGTTCCGAGATTGGACGGAAAAGTTCATCGGCAGTTTATGAAGGATTGATGCAAGATCAGTGAAATCTTGCATGCATTAATTCCATCTCTTCTTATTATTAACTGCATTGTTTCTTTCCAGTTCCGAGATTGGACCGAAAAGTTCATAGGCTGTTTATGAAGGATTGATGCAAGATCAGTGAAATCTTGCATGTATTAATTCCATCTCTTCTTATTATTAACTGCATTGTTTCTTTCCAGGTCCGAGATTGGACCGAAAAGTTCATAGGCTGTTTATGAAGGATTGATGCAAGATCAGTGAAATCTTGCATGCATTAATTCCATCTCTTCTTATTATTAACTGCATTGTTTCTTTCCAGTTCCGAGATTGGACGGAAACGTTCATCGGCAGTTTATGAAGGATTGATGCAAGATCAGTGAAATCTTGCATGCATTAATTCCATCTCTTCTTATTATTAACTGCATTGTTTCTTTCCAGTTCCGAGATTGGACCGAAAAGTTCATAGGCTGTTTATGAAGGATTGATGCAAGATCAGTGAAATCTTGCATGCATTAATTCCATCTCTTCTTATTATTAACTGCATTGTTTCTTTCCAGGTCCGAGATTGGACCGAAATGTTCATAGGCTGTTTATGAAGGATTGATGCAAGATCAGTGAAATCTTGCATGCATTAATTCCATCTCTTCTTATTATTAACTGCATTGTTTCTTTCCTGTTCCTAGATTGGACGGAAACGTTCATCGGCAGTTTATGAAGGATTGATGCAAGATCAGTGAAATCTTGCATGCATTAATTCCGTCTCTTCTTATTATTAACTGCATTGTTTCTTTCCAGTTCCGAGATTGGACCGAAAAGTTCATAGGCTTTTTATGAAGGATTGATGCAAGATCAGTGAAATCTTGCATGCATTAATTCCATCTCTTCTTATTATTAACTGCATTGTTTCTTTCCAGGTCCGAGATTGGACCGAAAAGTTCATAGGCTGTTTATGAAGGATTGATGCAAGATCAGTGAAATCTTGCATGCATTAATTCCATCTCTTCTTATTATTAACTGCATTGTTTCTTTCCTGTTCCTAGATTGGACGGAAACGTTCATCGGCAGTTTATGAAGGATTGATGCAAGATCAGTGAAATCTTGCATGCATTAATTCCGTCTCTTCTTATTATTGACTGCATTGTTTCTTTCCAGTTCCGAGATTGGACCGAAAAGTTCATAGGCTTTTTATGAAGGATTGATGCAAGATCAGTGAAATCTTGCATGCATTAATTCCATCTCTTCTTATTATTAACTGCATTGTTTCTTTCCAGGTCCGAGATTGGACCGAAAATTTCATAGGCTGTTTATGAAGGATTGATGCAAGATCAGTGAAATCTTGCATGCATTAATTCCATCTCTTCTTATTATTAACTGCATTGTTTCTTTCCAGTTCCGAGATTGGACGGAAACGTTCATCGGCTGTTTATAAAGGATTGATGCAAGATCAGTGAAATCTTGCATGCATTAATTCCATCTCTTCTTATTATTAACTGCATTGTTTCTTTCCAGGTCCGAGATTGGAACGAAAAGTTCATAGGCTGTTTATGAAGTATTGATGCAAGATCAGTGAAATCTTGCATGCATTAATTCCATCTCTTCTTATTATTAACTGCATTGTTTCTTTCCAGTTCCGAGATTGGACGGAAACGTTCATCGGCTGTTTATGAAGGATTGATGCAAGATCAGTGAAATCTTGCATGCATTAATTCCATCTCTTCTTATTATTAACTGCATTGTTTCTTTCCAGTTCCGAGATTGGACGGAAACGTTCATCGGCTGTTTATGAAGGATTGATGCAAGATCAGTGAAATCTTGCATGCATTAATTCCATCTCTTCTTATTATTAACTGCATTGTTTCTTTCCAGGTCCGAGTTTGTTCCGAAAAGTTCATAGGCCGTTTATGAAGGATTGATGCAAGATCAGTGAAATCTTGCATGCATTAATTCCATCTGTTCTTATTATTAACTGCATTGTTTCTTTCCAGTTCCGAGATTGGACGGAAACTTTCATCGGCTGTTTATGAAGGATTGATGCAAGATCAGTGAAATCTTGCATGCATTAATTCCATCTCTTCTTATTATTAACTGCATTGTTTCTTTCCAGGTCCGAGATTGGACCGAAAAGTTCATGGACTGTTTATGAAGGATTGATGCAAGATCAGTGAAATCTTGCATGCATTATTTCCATCTCTTCTTATTAATAACTGCATTGTTTCTTTCCACATCCGAGATTGGACGAAAAGTTCATAGGCTGTTTATGAAGGATTGATGCAAGATCAGTGAAATCTTGCATGCATTAATTCCATCTCTTCTTATTAATAACTGCATTGTTTCTTTCCAGGTCCGAGATTGGACCGAAAAGTTCATAGGCTGTTTATGAAGGATTGATGCAAGATCATTGAAATCTTGCATACATTAATTCCATCTCTTCTTATTATTAACTGCATTGTTTCTTTCCAGTTACGAGATTGGACCGAAAATTCATCGGCTGTTTATGAAGGATTGATGCAAGATCAGTGAAATCTTGCATGCATTAATTCCATCTCTTCTTATTATTAACTGCATTGTTTCTTTCCAGTTACGAGATTGGACCGAAAATTCATCGGCTGTTTATGAATGATTGATGCAAGATCAGTGAAATCTTGCATGCATTAATTCCATCTCTTCTTATTAATAACTGCATTGTTTGTTTCCACTTCCGAGATTGGACGGAAACGTTCATCGGCTGTTTATGAAGGATTGATGCAAGATCAGTGAAATCTTGCATGCATTAATTTTATCTCTTCTTATTATTAACTGCATTGTTTCTTTCCAGGTCCGAGATTGGACCGAAAAGTTCATAGGCTGTTTATGAAGGATTGATGCAAGATCAGTGAAATCTTGCATGCATTAATTCCGTCTCTTATTATTATTAACTGCATTGTTTCTTTCCAGGTCCGAGATTGGACCGAAAAGTTCATCGGCTGTTTATGAAGGATTGATGCAAGATCAGTGAAATCTTGCATGCATTAATTCCATCTCTTCTTATTATTAACTGCATTGTTTCTTTCCAGTTCCGAGATTGGACGGAAACGTTCATCGGCTGTTTATGAAGGATTGATGCAAGATCAGTGAAATCTTGCATGCATTAATTCCATCTCTTCTTATTATTAACTGCATTGTTTCTTTCCAGGTCCGAGATTGGACCGAAAGGTTCATAGGCTGTTTATGAAGTATTGATGCAAGATCAGTGAAATCTTGCATGCATTAATTCCATCTCTTCTTATTATTAACTGCATTGTTTCTTTCCAGTTCCGAGATTGGACGGAAAAGTTCATCGGCAGTTTATGAAGGATTGATGCAAGATCAGTGAAATCTTGCATGCATTAATTCCATCTCTTCTTATTATTAACTGCATTGTTTCTTTCCAGTTCCGAGATTGGACCGAAAAGTTCATAGGCTGTTTATGAAGGATTGATGCAAGATCAGTGAAATCTTGCATGTATTAATTCCATCTCTTCTTATTATTAACTGCATTGTTTCTTTCCAGGTCCGAGATTGGACCGAAAAGTTCATAGGCTGTTTATGAAGGATTGATGCAAGATCAGTGAAATCTTGCATGCATTAATTCCATCTCTTCTTATTATTAACTGCATTGTTTCTTTCCAGTTCCGAGATTGGACGGAAACGTTCATCGGCAGTTTATGAAGGATTGATGCAAGATCAGTGAAATCTTGCATGCATTAATTCCATCTCTTCTTATTATTAACTGCATTGTTTCTTTCCAGTTCCGAGATTGGACCGAAAAGTTCATAGGCTGTTTATGAAGGATTGATGCAAGATCAGTGAAATCTTGCATGCATTAATTCCATCTCTTCTTATTATTAACTGCATTGTTTCTTTCCAGGTCCGAGATTGGACCGAAATGTTCATAGGCTGTTTATGAAGGATTGATGCAAGATCAGTGAAATCTTGCATGCATTAATTCCATCTCTTCTTATTATTAACTGCATTGTTTCTTTCCTGTTCCTAGATTGGACGGAAACGTTCATCGGCAGTTTATGAAGGATTGATGCAAGATCAGTGAAATCTTGCATGCATTAATTCCGTCTCTTCTTATTATTAACTGCATTGTTTCTTTCCAGTTCCGAGATTGGACCGAAAAGTTCATAGGCTTTTTATGAAGGATTGATGCAAGATCAGTGAAATCTTGCATGCATTAATTCCATCTCTTCTTATTATTAACTGCATTGTTTCTTTCCAGGTCCGAGATTGGACCGAAAAGTTCATAGGCTGTTTATGAAGGATTGATGCAAGATCAGTGAAATCTTGCATGCATTAATTCCATCTCTTCTTATTATTAACTGCATTGTTTCTTTCCAGTTCCGAGATTGGACGGAAACGTTCATCGGCTGTTTATGAAGGATTGATGCAAGATCAGTGAAATCTTGCATGCATTAATTCCATCTCTTCTTATTATTAACTGCATTGTTTCTTTCCAGGTCCGAGATTGGAACGAAAAGTTCATAGGCTGTTTATGAAGTATTGATGCAAGATCAGTGAAATCTTGCATGCATTAATTCCATCTCTTCTTATTATTAACTGCATTGTTTCTTTCCAGTTCCGAGATTGGACGGAAACGTTCATCGGCTGTTTATGAAGGATTGATGCAAGATCAGTTAAATCTTGCATGCATTAATTCCATCTCTTCTTATTATTAACTGCATTGTTTCTTTCCAGTTCCGAGATTGGACGGAAACGTTCATCGGCTGTTTATGAAGGATTGATGCAAGATCAGTGAAATCTTGCATGCATTAATTCCATCTCTTCTTATTATTAACTGCATTGTTTCTTTCCAGGTCCGAGTTTGTTCCGAAAAGTTCATAGGCTGTTTATGAAGGATTGATGCAAGATCAGTGAAATCTTGCATGCATTAATTCCATCTGTTCTTATTATTAACTGCATTGTTTCTTTCCAGTTCCGAGATTGGACGGAAACTTTCATCGGCTGTTTATGAAGGATTGATGCAAGATCAGTGAAATCTTGCATGCATTAATTCCATCTCTTCTTATTATTAACTGCATTGTTTCTTTCCAGGTCCGAGATTGGACCGAAAAGTTCATGGACTGTTTATGAAGGATTGATGCAAGATCAGTGAAATCTTGCATGCATTATTTCCATCTCTTCTTATTAATAACTGCATTGTTTCTTTCCACATCCGAGATTGGACGAAAAGTTCATAGGCTGTTTATGAAGGATTGATGCAAGATCAGTGAAATCTTGCATGCATTAATTCCATCTCTTCTTATTAATAACTGCATTGTTTCTTTCCAGGTCCGAGATTGGACCGAAAATTTCATAGGCTGTTTATGAAGGATTGATGCAAGATCATTGAAATCTTGCATACATTAATTCCATCTCTTCTTATTATTAACTGCATTGTTTCTTTCCAGTTACGAGATTGGACCGAAAATTCATCGGCTGTTTATGAAGGATTGATGCAAGATCAGTGAAATCTTGCATGCATTAATTCCATCTCTTCTTATTATTAACTGCATTGTTTCTTTCCAGTTACGAGATTGGACCGAAAATTCATCGGCTGTTTATGAAGGATTGATGCAAGATCAGTGAAATCTTGCATGCATTAATTCCATCTCTTCTTATTAATAACTGCATTGTTTCTTTCCACTTCCGAGATTGGACGGAAACGTTCATCGGCTGTTTATGAAGGATTGATGCAAGATCAGTGAAATCTTGCATGCATTAATTTTATCTCTTCTTATTATTAACTGCATTGTTTCTTTCCAGGTCCGAGATTGGACCGAAAAGTTCATAGGCTGTTTATGAAGGATTGATGCAAGATCAGTGAAATCTTGCATGCATTAATTCCGTCTCTTATTATTATTAACTGCATTGTTTCTTTCCAGGTCCGAGATTGGACCGAAAAGTTCATCGGCTGTTTATGAAGGATTGATGCAAGATCAGTGAAATCTTGCATGCATTAATTCCATCTCTTCTTATTAATAACTGCATTGTTTCTTTCCACATCCGAGATTGGACGAAAAGTTCATAGGCTGTTTATGAAGGATTGATGCAAGATCAGTGAAATCTTGCATGCATTAATTCCATCTCTTCTTATTAATAACTGCATTGTTTCTTTCCAGGTCCGAGATTGGACCGAAAAGTTCATAGGCTGTTTATGAAGGATTGATGCAAGATCATTGAAATCTTGCATACATTAATTCCATCTCTTCTTATTATTAACTGCATTGTTTCTTTCCTGTTACGAGATTGGACCGAAAATTCATCGGCTGTTTATGAAGGTTTGATGCAAGATCAGTGAAATCTTGCATGCATTAATTCCATCTCTTCTTATTATTAACTGCATTGTTTCTTTCCAGTTACGAGATTGGACCGAAAATTCATCGGCTGTTTATGAAGGATTAATGCAAGATCAGTGAAATCTTGCATGCATTAATTCCATCTCTTCTTATTAATAACTGCATTGTTTCTTTCCACTTCCGAGATTGGACGGAAACGTTCATCGGCTGTTTATGAAGGATTGATGCAAGATCAGTGAAATCTTGCATGCATTAATTTTATCTCTTCTTATTATTAACTGCATTGTTTCTTTCCAGGTCCGAGATTGGACCGAAAAGTTCATAGGCTGTTTATGAAGGATTGATGCAAGATCAGTGAAATCTTGCATGCATTAATTCCGTCTCTTATTATTATTAACTGCATTGTTTCTTTCCAGGTCCGAGATTGGACCGAAAAGTTCATCGGCTGTTTATGAAGGATTGATGCAAGATCAGTGAAATCTTGCATGCATTAATTCCATCTCTTCTTATTAATAACTGCATTGTTTCTTTCCACATCCGAGATTGGACGAAAAGTTCATAGGCTGTTTATGAAGGATTGATGCAAGATCAGTGAAATCTTGCATGCATTAATTCCATCTCTTCTTATTAATAACTGCATTGTTTCTTTCCAGGTCCGAGATTGGACCGAAAAGTTCATAGGCTGTTTATGAAGGATTGATGCAAGATCATTGAAATCTTGCATACATTAATTCCATCTCTTCTTATTATTAACTGCATTGTTTCTTTCCAGTTACGAGATTGGACCGAAAATTCATCGGCTGTTTATGAAGGATTGATGCAAGATCAGTGAAATCTTGCATGCATTAATTCCATCTCTTCTTATTATTAACTGCATTGTTTCTTTCCAGTTACGAGATTGGACCGAAAATTCATCGGCTGTTTATGAAGGATTGATGCAAGATCAGTGAAATCTTGCATGCATTAATTTTATCTCTTCTTATTATTAACTGCATTGTTTCTTTCCAGGTCCGAGATTGGACCGTAAAGTTCATAGGCTGTTTATGAAGGATTGATGCAAGATCAGTGAAATCTTGCATGCATTAATTCCGTCTCTTATTATTATTAACTGCATTGTTTCTTTCCAGGTCCGAGATTGGACCGAAAAGTTCATCGGCTGTTTATGAAGGATTGATGCAAGATCAGTGAAATCTTGCATGCATTAATTCCATCTCTTCTTATTAATAACTGCATTGTTTCTTTCCAGGTCCGAGATTGGACCGAAAAGTTCATAGGCTGTTTATGAAGGATTGATGCAAGATCAGTGAAATCTTGCATGCATTAATTCCATCTCTTCTTATTATTAACTGCATTGTTTCTTTCCAGTTCCGAGATTGGACGGAAACGTTCATCGGCTGTTTATGAAGGATTGATGCAAGATCAGTGAAATCTTGCATGCATTAATTCCATCTCTTCTTCTTATTAACTGCATTGTTTCTTTCCAGTTACGAGATTGGACCGAAAATTCATCGGCTGTTTATGAAGGATTGATGCAAGATCAGTGAAATCTTGCATGCATTAATTCCATCTCTTCTTATTAATAACTGCATTGTTTCTTTCCACATCCGAGATTGGACGAAAAGTTCATAGGCTGTTTATGAAGGATTGATGCAAGATCAGTGAAATCTTGCATGCATTAATTCCATCTCTTCTTATTAATAACTGCATTGTTTCTTTCCAGGTCCGAGATTGGACCGAAAAGTTCATAGGCTGTTTATGAAGGATTGATGCAAGATCAGTGAAATCTTGCATGCATTAATTCCATCTCTTCTTATTATTAACTGCATTGTTTCTTTCCAGTTCCGAGATTGGACGGAAACGTTCATCGGCTGTTTATGAAGGATTGATGCAAGATCAGTGAAATCTTGCATGCATTAATTCCATCTCTTCTTCTTATTAACTGCATTGTTTCTTTCCAGTTACGAGATTGGACCGAAAATTCATCGGCTGTTTATGAAGGATTGATGCAAGATCAGTGAAATCTTGCATGCATTAATTCCATCTCTTCTTATTAATAACTGCATTGTTTCTTTCCACATCCGAGATTGGACGAAAAGTTCATAGGCTGTTTATGAAGGATTGATGCAAGATCAGTGAAATCTTGCATGCATTAATTCCATCTCTTCTTATTAATAACTGCATTGTTTCTTTCCAGGTCCGAGATTGGACCGAAAAGTTCATAGGCTGTTTATGAAGGATTGATGCAAGATCAGTGAAATCTTGCATGCATTAATTCCATCTCTTCTTATTATTAACTGCATTGTTTCTTTCCAGTTCCGAGATTGGACGGAAACGTTCATCGGCTGTTTATGAAGGATTGATGCAAGATCAGTGAAATCTTGCATGCATTAATTCCATCTCTTCTTCTTATTAACTGCATTGTTTCTTTCCAGTTACGAGATTGGACCGAAAATTCATCGGCTGTTTATGAAGGATTGATGCAAGATCAGTGAAATCTTGCATGCATTAATTCCATCTCTTCTTATTAATAACTGCATTGTTTCTTTCCACTTCCGAGATTGGACGGAAACGTTCATCGGCTGTTTATGAAGGATTGATGCAAGATCAGTGAAATCTTGCATGCATTAATTCCGTCTCTTATTATTATTAACTGCATTGTTTCTTTCCAGGTCCGAGATTGGACCGAAAAGTTCATCGGCTGTTTATGAAGGATTGATGCAAGATCAGTGAAATCTTGCATGCATTAATTCCATCTCTTCTTATTAATAACTGCATTGTTTCTTTCCAGGTCCGAGATTGAACCGAAACGTTCATCGGCTGTTTATGAAGGATTGATGCAAGATCAGTGAAATCTTGCATGCATTAATTCCATCTCTTCTTATTAATAACTGCATTGTTTCTTTCCAGGTCCGAGATTGGACCGAAAAGTTCATAGGCTGTTTATGAAGGATTGATGCAAGATCAGTGAAATCTTGCATGCATTAATTCCATCTCTTCTTATTATTAACTGCATTGTTTCTTTCCAGTTCCGAGATTGGTCGGAAACGTTCATCGGCTGTTTATGAAGGATTGATGCAAGATCAGTGAAATCTTGCATGCATTAATTCCATCTCTTCTTCTTATTAACTGCATTGTTTCTTTCCAGTTACGAGATTGGACCGAAAATTCATCGGCTGTTTATGAAGGATTGATGCAAGATCAGTGAAATCTTGCATGCATTAATTCCATCTCTTCTTATTAATAACTGCATTGTTTCTTTCCATTTCCGAGATTGGACGGAAACGTTCATCGGCTGTTTATGAAGGATTTATGCAAGGTCAGTGAAATCTTGCATGCATTAATTTCATCTCTTCTTATTAATAACTGCATTGTTTCTTTCCAGGTCCGAGATTGGACCGAAAAGTTCATCGGCTGTTTATGAAGGATTGATGCAAGATCAGTGAAATCTTGCATGCATTAATTCCATCTCTTCTTATTATTTACTGCATTGTTTCTTTCCAGGTCCGAGATTGGACCGAAAAGTTCATGGACTGTTTATGAAGGATTGATGCAAGATCAGTGAAATCTTGCATGCATTAATTCCATCTCTTCTTATTAATAACTGCATTGTTTCTTTCCAGGTCCGAGATTGGACCGAAAAGTTCATAGGCTGTTTATGAAGGATTGATGCAAGATCAGTGAAATCTTGCATGCATTAATTCCATCTCTTCTTATTAATAACTGCATTGTTTCTTTCCAGTTACGAGATTGGACCGAAAATTCATCGGCTGTTTATGAAGGATTGATGCAAGATCAGTGAAATCTTCCATGCATTAATTCCATCTCTTCTTATTAATAACTTCACTGTTTCTTTCCAGTTCCGATATTGGACCGAAAAGTTCATCGGCTGTTTATGAAGGATTGATGCAAGATCAGTGAAATCTTGCATACATTAATTCTATCTTTTCTTATTAATAACTGCATTGTTTCTTTCCAGATCCGAGACTGGACCGAAAAGTTCATCGGCTGTCTATGAAGGAGTGATGATAGAGTTGTGAAATCTTGCATGTATTAATTTCAATTCTTTTTTCTTAATATCTGCATTGTTTCTTCCCAGGTATGATGATGGGCCGAAAATTTCAAAGACTGACCATGAAGGAGTAATGTTAGACTTGTGACATTTTGCATGTATTCATTTCAAAACTTCTTAATAATTGCATTGCTTCTTTCTTGGTAAACTAACATCTGATTGTTCAAAGAAGACTTTAAATGTAACTAGTAGTGACTTCTCTTGAAAATAGACAAAATTTGGCATTATTGGTATTATCAAATACCTGTAGGTAAAGGCTTCAGCCTTCAAGGACATTCACGCTGACATGGTTGCTACATTAGGGGTTGATGCTCCAGATTTTTCAACAGTGCAAAAGTGGATAGCTGAATTTGGGAATGGAGTCTAGAAAATGACCCAAGGTCTGGAAGTTCTGCGACTGCCACTACAGAGGAAAACATTGAACGGCTCCAACTTATGGTGATGGATGATACGCAGTCGACTATAATTAAATTAGACAATGCTATTAGCATATCTCGTGATAGAGTTGATAATATTCTGCAAAATGAACTTGGCAAAGGCTTCTGCTCGTTGGGTGCCTTGACTTCTTACACTTAGTCAAAATCTCACCAGGGTAACTTAACTGGAAAATCTGACAATGTTTGAGAGCGATGCATCCAGTTTCCTTGAGCGTTTTCTAACTCAGGATAAGTGTTGGCTTCATCCCTTTGAGTCCGTGAGGAGGGCCATCCATAGATCATTTTTTTGGATTTTCTCAAGAATCTCGAGATCTATAATAGGAGATATTCAGTGTGTTATATACGAATAAAATGCCGCCGCCGACACTGGAGTTTGAACACAGATCACAAGAGAACAAACACAGGCGAACCCATTTGAGATAAGTAAATCACGTGATGGTAAAGGAAATATAAATATGAGAATTAGCGTGACGTCTAAGTGATCATTATACGGATTACTATTCGGAAGAGTGCTGGTCAAACTCTCTGCCTCCGGGCAGAGAGGATCCCCAGACGAGGCTTTGTCGAAGGGCAGAGTCTCGTCTCTGGAGACAGCTTTATGGTGTCTACTGGGAATTTTTGCCTGATCTTATCGGCTCGGATTCCCCACAATAACCTCGGCTTTGTGCCACATCCGACCACGTGGGGCAGTTAGTGAATACCATCACTATATAGATTACTATTCGGATCACTATTCGGTGGTTACTATTCGAGCGAGTATTATCGACCAAGTACTATTAGTGCGAGTGATATTCGAAGGCGTTTGGCACCAGTATTGTTCAACGGCGTTACTATAGTTGTATCTGCGATTACAAAGTCTCTACTACAACAGGCATTACGAAAGTGACAACGAGTATTCGTTGACATCACAAAACAATGTATAGATGAATGGTTGATTTATAAATGTGCGATATGGATTCTGACGAGAAAAATTGTCTGGCATTGCACAGTGGACCATCTTGCCTAGCAATTGATTCAATATAATCACTTCATTTCATCTCAGTGGTAAACGTGAGCCCCAAAACCGTAAAGAGTTACTTTGCTGCAGTGGATGCAAACAAGGAGAAAGCTTATACGTAACATAAAGAGAGGCAGATGAAATTTCTGGGACATGTAATGAGAAAAGATGGTTTGGAGAATCTGATATTCACAGGTCGAATAGAGGGAAAGAGGGACAAAGGAAAGCAACGCATGACATACCTGGCGGGCTTAAGCAAGTGGATTACAGAACGTGGTCTGGGGGAGGCGACATGAGAGAAATAAATGGCACACGAAGGAAGCGTTTACTTAGGAATTAATTAATATATTAAGGACTGAAAAGGCAATAAATTGTCCTTCTTTACGGCAGCGAATGTTGGACGGTCTCCTCAAAGATGAAGAGACTCGAGGCAGCGGAGATGTGGTTCTACAGAAGGATGCTGAGGATATCATAGACCGAGCGTGTGAGCAAAGATGAGATTTTGGAGAGGATGCAAACAAGGAGGAAGTTTATACTTAACACCAGGAAGAGGCAGATGAAATTTCTAGCACACGTAATGAGAAAATAGGGCCTGGAGAATCTGATACTCACAGGTCGAATAGAGGGGAAAACAGGCAAGGGAAAGCAACGCATGACATACCTGGAGATGGATGGCAGAACGTGGTCTGGGGGAGTTGACAGAGGCACGAAACTTATTGAGTGATACAAGGGATAGTGGAAGTGGAGAACCATGATCGCCTACGTCCTGAAAGGACACGGCACATAAAAAAATAATATTTCATTATATTGTTATCAAAGAGTCTGTTTATATTGGTGGGGGGCACCTAACCGATTGCTCTCTCAACCACTACGGGGATAATAGGGAAAGAGACGACAAAAAGATGAGAAGTAACAAAAAATAACACTGCCTCGGAAACCACAGCAATTTGCGGAATAAAATGCCCACGGGACCGACTTCACAAGACACCGTGTCTTGCTGACTGCTGTTTTCCCCCAGCTTTTATTGGCACGAGGCATTTTTCAAAGTTCCGAATCTTAGCCAGTTGCAGAGAGGCCCGTATCTAACTAAACATGCCAAACAGTCCCGCTGCTAACTGGTGTTGACACACGTCTGCATGCCAGCCGTTCGCCACATACTTTGTTCTTGTCTTTATCTATCTATCTATCTATCTATCTATCTATCTATCTATCTATCTATCTATCTATCTCAATTCCTTCCTTATCTATCTATCTATCTATCTATCAGGCTGTTCATATCTATCTATCTATCTATCTATCTATCTCAATTCCTTCCTTATCTATCTATCTATCAGGCTGTTCATCCCTCTCTATCTATCTATCTATCAGGCTGTTTATCCCTCTCTCTCTCTCTCTCTCTCTCTCTCTCTATCTATCTATCTATCTATCTATCTATCAGGCTGTTCATCCCTATCTATCTATCTATCTATCTATCTCAATTCCTTCCTTATCTATCTATCTATCTATCTATCTATCTATCAGGCTGTTCATCCCTATCTATCTATCTATCTATCTATCTCAATTCCTTCCTTATCTATCTATCTATCTATCTATCTATCTATCTATCTATCTATCAGGCTGTTCATCCCTATCTATCTATCTATCTATCTCAATTCCTTCCTTATCTATCTATCTATCTATCTATCTATGTCTGTTTATATTTATTTATCTATCTCACTCAGCTCGCATTTACCTATTTATCTACAGGTTGCGATGGGTAAATTGTCGCCATTTCATATTTTTAATTTTGCGCATGCGCTTGGTTTTTTATTTTGTCGGCTGCACAGTATAGAAGGGTCAGTTGGGCACTGTCCGTGAGAAAAAGAGCAACATAATACAATTCACCCCGCCAGAAACTTGGAAACGGTATGCTTAGCATTCGCACCGGAAGCTACAATACGAACATTTCAGTGTGATTGGGTGCCTGACAGTGCAGAGGAATCGGAGAGAGTTAGATGATATATACGACATCATGGTGTTTGGAGTGATCACTAGTGATGGCGACATTATGCCTCCATTCATCTTCCCACAGGGCGTCAGCCCCAACACAGAGGCCTACATCAATTGCCTTGAGGAGGTAGTGCTGCCTTGGGTGAAGAGGTTGGCTGCTGCAAGACATTTTGTCTGGCAATAGGACCTTGCACAATGCCACACAAACAGGAGAACCCAGTCATGGCTGTCAGACAATTTCTGCGACCACACCATCCCTTACATCTGGCCACCTAACTCCCCGGACTGCAACCCCCTTGATTATTATGTGTGGGGCACAGTTGAGTGAAAGACCAACAGAATTCCCTGTAACACGAAAGACGAACTGAAGGCAAGGATTATGGCAGCATTCACCAACTTAAAGAAGGAGACCCTCCAGAAGAAATGCAAGAGATTCCGAAATCGTCTGGAGCCTGTGGTTGAACTGTATCCATCTATCCCTGTTTATATCTATCTATATATCTAATATATCTATCTATATATATATGTTTATATATAAAAAAGAATGTTAAACATAAAAATATCTTTAAATAATTGTCGGACTAATGTGTGACCTCATTTGTTTACATTTGATACGCCATGAGCGTGAGAGATTCATGGAAGATTGAAGTTTATAAGCAGAAACCGAACGATCCTCAGTGGCCGAAACGGTTACGGCTATATGACGGTTCGAATCCTGTCGGAGAACGAATATTTTCTATTAAAATTTCTCGGACATTCAGGCCGGTAAATGTTATTTAATAGTGTTTATTATAAACAGAGCATTTACTTAAATACTTGTATCTATAAAAAGAATGTTAAACATAAAAATGTCTTTAAATAAGTGTCGGACTTTGTCTATTTTATAATATGTGACGTCATTTGTTTACATTTGATACGCCATGAGCAGTTATGAATGTACGTGAGAGATTCATGGAAGATTGAAGTTTATATATATATATATGACGGTGGCCTGACGATTGTGTCTAGCATGAAACAGCCTGTCACCTCTAAGTGTTGACTTCAATGTTCACTTATATATATATATATATATATATATATATATATATATATATATATTTAAAACATTTATATAATATGTTTAACGTTCTTTTTATAGATACAAGTATTTAAGCAAATGCTCTGTTTTATAATAAACAGTATTAAATAACATTTACCGACCTGAATGTCCGAGAAATTTTCATAGACATTTTCTCGGACATTCAGGCCGGTAAATGTTATTTAATACTGTTTATTATAAAACAGAGCATTTGCTTAAATACTTGTATCTATAAAAATAACGTTAAACATATTATATAAATGTCTTTAAAGAAATTGTCGGACTATGTCCAATTCAAATATATATATATATATATATATATATATATATATATATATATATATATATATATATTTGCCTGTTTATATCTGCCTATCTATTTAGCTGCCATCGACATATTGTTATATGCTTAGCTTTTTTCTGAAGTTATCCAAGAATTGACTATAATTATTATTATTACTATTTTCTTATATGGGTGCATAACCCTAATTGATCTGCCAAAAAGCAGTTAGCTGGTGTTGTTTAAGTACTATAAAAGGATGAGATAAAACTTACTTTTTCTCTTTCTTCTTTTCAATCTTGCATGCGGTAGGTAGAAACACCAACACGGAACTTGTACCCGCTTTCGACTGAATATTTTGACACACACTCGCCCGCACATACACACAAACGCACGCACACACACATATGCGTATCACACTCGCACACATTTAGTACCAACTAGGTTTAATGCCTTTTATTTCATTTTGGGAATGTAATGAACTCATCTGGAATTCGAACTCGTTTCAGCGATTTCGCTATTACACCAGCTGCACATCCTTTGAAATTCTGAAAGTAGCTCCACCCTTTTCGCCTACAGAGTATGTTGGTCTGGCAAAGCATATAATTAATATTTATCTGGCACAGGAGTTAACCAATAACCAATGAGGGTTTACTTAGGCGTGGTTGTCGCGCTCTACCTTTCCCCCATCTGCTGTAAGTGGAGCTATGTTTCTCATCATTTTAGATGGGAGAAATGGCTCAACCCCCGAGATTCCAACCTTTCTCATTGCACTAAAGAGGTTGGGTCGATGTAATACCATTGCCAGAGTGACAGTGTCCTCGAGGGCTGAGCAAGACCACAAATTTTGTCCTTGACCCATATGCATAAATATGCGTTTGTGCTCCCCACGTAAAACGACATCCAGCCTTGGTGGAGATATCTATAAACTGTAACTAAGGTCTGCTTATATAGTTTACAGTATAAACTACCGGTTTTCCCTCTAGATGTTAGGAATTGGCTTACAACTGTAACACTGAAAATGAGAAGTCGCACTGGTTTTCAGTTTGCTTTTAATCCGAAGCGGCTCTGATGACTTGAAATTACCAAAGTTGGGTTTACTTGGGCGTGGTTATCGCGCTTCACCCTTCCCCCACTCTGCTGTAGGTGAAGCTATGTTTCTCATCATTTTAAATGGGAGAAGTTGCTCAACCCCCGAGATTCCAACCCCGCACCTTCCTCATTGTACTAAAGAGGTTGGGTCGTTGCCAGAGTGACAGTGTTCTCGAGGGCTGAGCAAGACCACAAATTTTGTCCTTGGCACATAAGCATAAATATGCGTATGGTGCTCCCCACGTAAAACGTCCTTGTGTCACATCCAGCCTTGGTGGGGATATCTCCGAAATATAATATAGCCGAAAGCGGTCGGAATTATAGAATATTTGGACAGTTTCTACACACTCTGTGTCCCCCAAAAAAGCTCTTGTTCGAACAAGAAAAATTAAATAAAAAGCTTAATCGTAGTACCTTGTCTGTTGTCTTTAATGAAATATGCATATATATATATATATATATATATATATATATATATATATATATATATATATTTGAATTAGACAAAGTCCGACAATTTATTTAAAGACATTTTTATGATATGTTTAACGTTCTTTTTATAGAGCATTTGCTTAAATACTTGTATCTATAAAAAGAACGTTAAACATATCATAAAAATGTCTTTATATATATATATATATATATATATATATATATATATATATATATATATATATATTCAATAAAGTTTGTATAATTCGACCAACAAGGTCTCTCTGTTTAATTTTAGACAAAGTTTATATTTTGATCAAGTATTTTCGCCCGCCTCAGTCATTTTCAAAAACTGGATGTTGTCAGTGTGGTAGATAAGATTTTGTTGCTTACATTCTGACATATTTGAAACGTTATAATTCAAACTCACATACATGTATATATATATCTATATACATATATGTATTTAAATGTATAGGCGTAAAGATAAATTACGTTTATATATATATATATATATATATATATATATATATATATATATATATATATATTCATTTTAGAACGCACATGCGTGCGCGTCCACACAAACACACACACACTCCATCAGAGGATGAAACGCGTCGGTAAAGAATAGTTTTCCTTTTGTCTGTATTCATACAGAGATATCCTTATTCGTCCTTATGGCGTACAATGTGCCACGCGGTTCACCGGAGAATATGCAGTCCCCTGGAAGGGGAACAAGACACGTCTTGTTCATACAGTATTGGGTTGGTAGAGAGAGAGAAAGAAAGAGAGAGAGAGAGAGGAGGAGGAGGAATCTTAGTGTAAAAAGTAAAAATACACTCACACACAAAATAAATAAAAACAATGCTACCTGATATAAGATATTTCTAAGTTCCAATTATGTCGACGTTCCAAACCAATACGTTTTCTTTTTTTCGCCTTCTTTGTTTCGTCCATGTTAATATTCACCTAAGGCAAAAATGCCTAGCAACAAACAAGTGTCCTTCCCTTGGTGTGGCGTCCCCTTGTTGACAATATTGGTCCACAAGGGATGACTATCCCCGGCCATCCACCTCTTCCACGACGTGGGATACACACGCCCCAAATGCAAACAGTTCTTATTGTCCAGTTACTTCCGACACAATACTTTATGGTAGGAACCGATCGCATAGTGAGGGGTGATGAACAACAAACAATCGTTACGGCCTCTTCAGGGCTCCTCCCTGGGTAGTTTTAGACAGCGAAAATTAAAAATGGTAATGTTCGGATTTTACTACTTTCTTTCTTCCAAGCTCATCACTTCCTTTCCTTTTCACAACTTCAGTTTTGTTCCTTGAAACGACGTTTCTAAATAACTTTCCTCCGCCATCTTTTTTTTACGCAGATTCCTTTCTTTCTTCCTTTCTTTCTGCCTTTCTTTCTTTCTTTTTTCTTTTCTTTCTTTCTTCATTTCGTAGATTTTCGTAGATTCCTTCCTTTCTTCCTTTCTTTCTTTCTTTCTTTCATTCATTTCTTTCTTTCTTCATTTCGTAGATTTTCGTAGATTCCTTTCTTTCTTTTTTCTTTCTTCATTTTTTCTTTCGTTTTTTCTTTAAAACTTTCTCCTTCTCTCTCTTACTTTCTTTACGTTGTTTCTTTTTTTAATTATTCATTCGTTCTGTTTTTCTTCATTTTTCTTTCTCCCTTAAAAATTTTCTTTCTCCACGTTCCTTCTTCGCCTTTTTTACCACAAATTCCTTTCCGTTTTTCTTTCTTTCTTTCTTTCTTTCCTTCTTTCTTCCTTTCTTTCTTCCTTTCTTTCTTTCTTTCTTTCTTTCTCCGTCTTTCTTCATATTTTTCTTTCGTACCTCTTTTATTTCTTGTATAACAATTTCATCTTTCTTGCTTGTCTCTTTCATCGTCTTTTTCATTTGTAGCTTTTCTTTCTTATTTCTGTTTGTTTTCCTTTCTTTTTCTTTCTTTCTGTAAACATTTGCTTATTTTCTCTCTTCTTCATTCTTTCTTTGAAACTCTTGTTTCTTTCCTTTTTTTCCTCCTCTTTTCCTTTTTCCTTTATTTTCTTTAAATCATTTCTTTTCTTCACTTTTTTTTTGCAACACCGGCTTTTTCTCTTTCTTCTGTTAAATGCTTTTCTTTTTACGTTTTTTCTTCATAATCTTTGATACCTTGTCTTTTTTCTTTCTTTTTTCATTCATTCATTATTTCTATTTCCTCTTTCTTCTCGTTTTCTTTCTTTCTTCCATTCCGTTCCTTCCCCCTTTCTTTCTTTCATTCTTTTCTTTCTTTCTTTCTTTCTTTCATTGTTTCTTTCTATATCTTCACTCTTCTCTCTTTCTCCACTCTTCTCTCTTTCTTTCTTCCGTTCCTTTCTTTCTTTCATTTATTCATTCATTCAGTCATTCATTCTTTCTATTTCTCCATTCTTCTCTTTATTTATTCCTTTCCTTCCTTTTTCTTTAGTTACTTCCTTCCTTTCTTTCTTTTTTCATTCTCTCTTTCTCTCTTTCCTTCTTTCTTTCTTTCTTTCTATTTCCTCACTCTCCTTTCTGTCTTTCTCTTTTTCTTTCTTTCTTTCTTTTTTCATTCATTCATTCTTTCTATTTCTCCATTCTTCTCTCTTTATTTCTTTCTATTTCCCCACTCTCCTTTCTTTCTTTATCTTTTTCTTTCTTTCTTTCTTTTTTCATTCATTCATTCTTTCTATTTCTCCATTCTTCTCTCTTTCTTTCTTTCTTTCTATTTCCCCACTCTCCTTTCTTTCTTTCTCTTTTTCTTTCTTTCTTTCTTTCTTTTTTCATTCATTCATTCTTTCTATTTCTCTATTCTTCTCTCTCTCTTTCTATTTCCCCACTCTCCTTTCTTTCTTTCTCTTTTTCTTTCTTTCTTTCTTTTTTCCTTCATTCATTCTTTCTATTTCTCTATTCTTCTCTCTTTCTTTCTTTCTTTCTTTCTTTCTTTTTTCATTCATTCATTCTTTCTATTTCTCCATTCTTCTCTCTTTCTTTCTCTTTCTCCACTCTTCTTTCTTTCTTTCTCTTTTTCTTTCTTTCTTTTTTTCATTCATTCATTCTTTCTATTTCTCCATTCTTCTCTCTTTCTTTCTTTCTTTCTTTCTATTTCCCCACTCTCCTTTCTTTCTTTCTCTTTTTCTTTCTTTCTTTCTTTTTTCATTCTTTCTATTTCACTATTCTTCTCTCTTTCTTTCTTTCTTTCTTTCTTTCTATTTCCCCACTCTCCTTTCTTTCTTTCTCTTTTTCTTTCTTTCTTTCTTTCTTTTTTCATTCATTCATTCTTTCTATTTCTCCATTCTTCTCTCTTTATTTCTTTCTTTCTTTCTTTCTATTTCTCCCCTCTCCTTTCTTTCTTTATCTTTTTCTTTCTTTCTTTCTTTTTTCATTCATTCATTCTTTCTATTTCTCCATTCTTCTCTCTTTCTTTCTCTTTCTCCACTCTTCTTTCTTTCTTTCTCTTTTTCTTTCTTTCTTTTTTTCATTCATTCATTCTTTCTATTTCTCCATTCTTCTCTCTTTCTTTCTTTCTTTATTTCTTTCTATTTCCCCACTCTCCTTTCTTTCTTTATCTTTTTCTTTCTTTCTTTCTTTCTTTCATTTTTCATTCATTCATTCTTTCTATTTCTCCATTCTTCTCTCTTTCTTTCTCTTTCTCCACTCTTCTTTCTTTCTTTCTCTTTTTCTTTCTTTCTTTTTTTCATTCATTCATTCTTTCTATTTCTCCATTCTTCTCTCTTTCTTTCTTTCTTTATTTCTTTCTATTTCCCCACTCTCCTTTCTTTCTTTATCTTTTTCTTTCTTTCTTTCTTTTTTCATTCATTCATTCTTTCTATTTCTCCATTCTTCTCTCTTTCTTTCTTTCTTTCTTTCTTTCTATTTCCCCACTCTCCTTTCTTTCTTTCTCTTTTTCTTTCTTTCTTTCTTTCTTTCTTTTTTCATTCATTCATTCTTTCTATTTCTCCATTCTTCTCTCTCTCTTTCTATTTCCCCACTCTCCTTTCTTTCTTTCTCTTTTTCTTTCTTTCTTTCTTTTTTCCTTCATTCATTCTTTCTATTTCTCTATTCTTCTCTCTTTCTTTCTTTCTTTCTTTCTTTCTTTTTTCATTCATTCATTCTTTCTATTTCTCCATTCTTCTCTCTTTCTTTCTCTTTCTCCACTCTTCTTTCTTTCTTTCTCTTTTTCTTTCTTTCTTTTTTTCATTCATTCATTCTTTCTATTTCTCCATTCTTCTCTCTTTCTTTCTTTCTTTCTATTTCCCCACTCTCCTTTCTTTCTTTCTCTTTTTCTTTCTTTCTTTCTTTTTTCATTCTTTCTATTTCACTATTCTTCTCTCTTTCTTTCTTTCTTTCTTTCTATTTCCCCACTCTCCTTTCTTTCTTTCTCTTTTTCTTTCTTTCTTTCTTTCTTTTTTCATTCATTCATTCTTTCTATTTCTCTATTCTTCTCTCTTTCTTTCTTTCTTTCTTTCTTTCTTTCTATTTCCCCACTCTTCTCTCTCTCTTTCTATAACATCTTTTTATTAGTTCTTTATCCTTTTTCTCATTCATTTTTTGCATATCTTCTGTCTGTCTGTCTTTCATTCTTCACTTTTTCATTTGAAATCCTTACCTTCTTTTATTTCGTCTTTTTCAAATACCGCATGGTACAAGGCCACATAATCTGAGCATAAATGAAACTCAACCTCACTAGCCATGGCATAGAGGATCGACATTTGTCTTTCAAAGCAAGAGCCTAAAAAGATATTTACTAAATCAAGTCTGGCAAGAGACCACAAAAAATGGAGCATTTTCTTTCCCTTTTAATCTTTTAAGCTAGACCGAGACTGTGTGTTAAGGTCTATTAATAAAATGTACAGACCAAACGATACAGGAAATCACCCACTCGTAAATTCTAAGTGTTAATAAGTTTCATTGCTCTGAATCATATGTTAAAGCCTTTCCAACGCTATTTGCTCGCTGGGCATCATTTGGGGGAAAGAGCACTTGTGATTGATTTTGCAGTCGGTGCAAGCATGTGCCGGGAAGAGCTTTTAAAAGTACTCAAAAAATAAAATTTGCGCTCAAGTACAACGAACGCGCGGAAGGCTTCTGAACTTGAAAAACTGATGAACAGAAGAAATCTTTGAAGAATGACTCAGTAGAATACAAGACATGGCCTGGCAGGAAGATTAAAGATAAATCAGCCAATACGTTTAAATGAGGATTTGGAAATAAAAGTGATTTTTTAAGAAAAATTCAGCACAAATCAAAACTCGAACTATTCTTAAATATTGGAATAAATATATTTAGGCTGAAAATATCTTAATATTACAGAAATAACGCTGTTAGGAATTCAAGGCATATGAAGATGAACAAAGAATAAAATAATAGTAATAATGAAGAGTGTATAGAGCCAGAGTGTTGGGATAAAAGCAACAATAATAAGATGGAATAAAACTAGTAATAAAATAATAGTAATAATGAAGAGTGTATAGAGCCAGAGTGTTGGGATAAAAAGCAACAATAATAAGATGGAATAAAACTAGTAATAAAATAATAGTAATAATGAAGAGTGTATAGAGCCAGAGTGTTGGGATAAAAAGCAACAATAATAAGATGGAATAAAACTAGTAATAAAATAATAGTAATAATGAAGAGTGTATAGAGCCAGAGTGTTCGGATAAAAAGCAACTAAAATAAGATAGAATAAATCTAGTAATAAAATAATAGTAATAATATCAATAATGAAGATTGTGCTGCCCCAGAAATCTGATGATGTGGAGAAATTTTTTATAAGAATCTATACAACTAATTCTCCCTGAATTTAGGCAAAAGTACTTCACGTGCAAAATGAACCGTTTAAAAATTCAGTTCGTTTTCGCCTACATTTTCTCGATTGCAGTCTTATTTGTTCACACCTTTCAGGTGAAGCACTCGCTTAACTTTGTTATGTGATTGTCTTGCTTCAACTTGGCCTTGCAATAGGCGCTGTCGTCGCAAGTCTTTGTCGTCCCGTTGCTAATCTTTTTCTTCCAAGTAATATTTTCCCTTAACTAATTAAGCACATCGTTTTTTTAGCACGAAAAGATATTGATCAAGAGGCATTTTATATAAAGCCAATAGTAATCAATGAATCATTGAACGTGTAAAAAAATATAAAGTAAACGGATTACTTGGCCTTAGATTTTAGTTTTGAATTCATTATCTCTGCTTTATTGAATCTTAATACATTGTTTTAAGATTTTTGTTTCATTGCATCTCACTATTAAAACTTTCTAACAATTACCACCGTGTATAATGTTGGGTAAAGTCTTGTAATTGATTAGGCAGTAGGTGCAAGCATGTGCCGGGAAGAGATTTTAAAGTACTCAAAAAAGAAAATTTGCGCTAGAAAGTTATTCTTAAAATCGCTTGATAATGGAACGAAGCTCTGTATTGTAGATTTAATTTTTAAAATTAATCTAGATTTGGAGTTTTTCGTTTTGAAACATAGGATGCTCTGTGTCGCAATGGATTCTTTTTTTTTTTTAAATAATTACAATATTAAGCTCTACGGGTCGCATTGAGCAATGTTTTTAAGAAATAAAAATAAAAGCTACAAACTCTGAATTATAAATATCATTGTTCTTTCTTATTATTTTATATATATATATATATATATATATATATATATATATATAATAAAAAGGCTTAAATACTAATATTCCATGGAGTATTAGCGTTTCAGCCTTTTTATTATATCCTTACTCTGTCCTGGACATTGAGTTCTACCTGGATTCTATCCTCTTGGAATTATTTTTTATACATATATACTTTTTTCTTTTAAGCTTTTCACCCCAAGCAAGGCTGGAAGCCACTAGCACGCAAGGGGTTACAGAAGGTTTGGAGGAAGAGCAGATAGGAATGGTAGAGGAAAGGATGTGGAGAAAGATAGTGGATCGATGAAGGCAAGGGGGTTACAGAAGATTTGGAGCGAGAGCAGATAGGAATGAAAGGTGAAAGGATGTGGAGAAGGGAAGTGGATAGATCAAGGCAACTGGAGATGTCGATTGACGTTACACTTAAATAGTTGGAGATTATCTATGTCAGGAAAACAGGAATAAGGAAGGGAGTTCCACAGGCGAGAGGTGCGAGACATGAAGCTATTGGAGTAGAAGAGACGTCTACATCTAACAGTTTCAACGGTGAAAGGGTGGGAACGGGATGCCGGCCTCGTAGGACGCTTAAATTCATGAGGTCTGGGAACCAGCGAAAGCAGCTCATCGGAGCAATTACCGTGAAAGTATATGTAAAAAAAGACAGAGCGAGGCAACGTCGCGTCTGTGAGAGAGCGACTGCAGACGAGATGACAGATCAGGGCCAATTACATTGCATATCTGTCTCTGGATCTTATCAAGAACCCTGAGACAAACAGCAGGGGCTCCAGACCATATATGGCAGCAATACTCCATTGTAAGGGCGAATGGTTGATTTATAGATTTGGAGGATCGATTCCGGGGAGAAAAATTTCCTGGCCCGGCACAGGGAGCCAACTTTCCTTGCGGTGGATGAAGCAATTGACTCGATGTATTTGTTCCATCTCAGGTCAGCGGACAGCGTGAGACCGAGCAGCCGCAGAGAGGAGCTCTCGAGAAGTTGGGCTTCAGACATTCTAATGGGATGCAGGGATTGTATGTGTATGTATGTATGTATGTATATATATTTATATATTTTAGATATATGTATACATGTGTATGTGTATATTAACCACTAATATTATATATATATATATATATATATATATATATATATAGGTAATAATCTGTTGGTATATAATCCGAGTGATTCCTGATAATATTAAATATTAAATCTGACCCACAAAAATCGCTCAAGGTATTTATTATAACATACCATATAAATTACATAGGGTAGAAATCCAAATTTACCTCATTCGAATAGCTATTTCGACCCACAAGACTTGTTGGCTTTATCAACTCAGAAGTGTGAAGAAAAAATATACAAAGATAGAGAGAGGGGGTATATGGATATAGAAATGAAAACTTTCAGTTTAACACTTCAGTTTCGACATTACATCGATACATACTTTAAGACTTTTTTTATGTTTATACGTTCTTTTTATAGATACAAATATTGAGCGTTCCATCGCTATAAATATAGCAAATTTAACAATATATATATATATATATATATATATATATATATATATATATATATATATATATATATATATATATATATATATATATATTTAAAGACATTTATATTATGTTTAACGTTCTTTTTATAGATACGTTAAACATAATATAAATGTCTTTAAATAAATTGTCGGACTATGTCCAATTCTAATATATATATATATATATATATATATATATATATATATATATATATATATATATAAAGGTAATAAATCCGTTGGTATATAATCAAATTGGATCCTAGTAATATAAAATATTAAATTTGATCCACAAAAAGAGCTCAATGTATTTATTATTACAGAGTAAAAATTAATACAATAAAATCCCAAATCACCTCCTATGGCTTATTTCAACAGACGAAAATATAATTTATCAGTCTTATTCAACCCCAGTATAGACTGAGTTCGTGTCAGAATTATAAATTTAACTGTTAAAGCCACAAAAAAACGTCGAAAAACTAATATATATATATATATATATATATATATATATATATATATATATATATATATATATATATATATATATATATATATATATGGCGAAGAACGTATTCAGCTTAATATTACTAGACATATTAAAACGCGCGAAGCAACCGGTTTCGCTCCCGCTCATCAGGCTTGCAACGGGAGATTTTAATTTAAAAAACAGAAAATGTACACTAAAAAGAATTGTGGAGGGGGAAAAAAAAAATTATGAGCAAAAGGAGCTAGAGGCAAATGACAGCGAGCCCCAACAAACACTCACGTTGTTTACACAAGGAAGGTTTGCGGGACCCGATGTAAAGTGCCTCCAGCACCTTCAGGTGAAATAACGAATGTGACCGGGACAATACGGTGAACCGGTCAACACTAAAATTCACTGCACACGATCTGCTATTTAATAAGTGCTCACAAATGGCGGACCCGTAGGTGTTTTGGACATAATTTTGTTTTTTCCCCCTCCACAATTCTTTTTAGTGTACATTTTCTGTTTTTTAAATTAAAATCTCCCGTTGCAAGCCTGATGAGCGGGAGCGAAACCGGTTGCTTCGCGCGTTTTAATATGTCTAGTAATATTAAGCTGAATACCTTTATCGCCATAATAAAATTTTGTACCTTTAAAAATATCTTCATTCATATATATATATATATATATATATATATATATATATATATATATATATATATATATATATATATATATATATATATATATATATATATATATATATATATATATATATATAAAAATAAAAATGAAATGCATTAAGTCTGACAATTACTGAATATATTTTCTATTTATACGTTATTTTTATAGATCCAATTTATTTTAGTAAATGCTCCGTTTATTGAATAACAGTATTAATTATATCAACTGGCCTGAATGTTAGAGAAATTTCGTAGAGAATCTGTGCTCCTCCGACAGGAATCGAACCTGTAACTCCAAAGGGAACCATCATTTGATCAGACGTGCTATTAACCATTCAGCCACGAAAAGTCTTACAGGTTCGATTCCTGTCGGAGTTAGCAAGACCCGAATTAGTGTTTATATTGTCGGAGAAGCAAATATTTTCTAATAAATTTCTCGAACATTCAGGCCAGTAAATGTAATTAATACTGTTTAAGAGACGGGTCATTTACTTAAATAAAGTGTATCAATTAAAAATAGCGTATATACTGAAAAAATATTAGATATACACACATATGTAATTTAAGACATTTTATGTCTATAAGTTCTTTTTATAGATACAAATATTTAAGTAAATGCTCTGTTTATCATAAACAGTATTAACAACATTTACCGGCCTGAATGTCCGAAAAAGTTTCATAGAAAATATGCGTCCTCCGACAGGAATCGAACCTGTAACCTATACAGAACCGTCATATAGCCTGACATGCTTTTACCGATTGAGCCACAGAGGAGAGTTTCAGTTATTAAAATCGATTTTACTGTTTTTAAACTACAATCTTGCTAACCGAAACGCTCCTTTGTGGCTCAATCGGTAAAAGCACGTCAGGCTATATGATGGTTCCGTATAGGATACAGGTTCGATTCCTGTCGGAGGACGCATATTTTCGATTAACATTTCTCAGGCTGGTAAATGTCGTTAATACTGTTTATTATAAACAGAGCATTTACTTAAATATTTGTATCTATAAAAAGAATGTATAAACATAAAAATGTCTTAAAATAATTGTCGGACTTTGTCCATTTCATAATATATATATATATATATATATATATATATATATATATATATATATATATATATATATATATATACATACAGACAGACAGACAGACAGACAGACAGACACAGAGCAGAGAGAGAGTCAGTGTGTGGCCATACCATAGAAATTAAGGTCGCATGGTGACGGTCAGTTTCACACCTCATGCAATCTTCAGATCTATCTAAATCTCCAAACGACCTATCTCCGATATTGAGCGGTCTTGCTCCATAAATATACCAAATTTTAAAAAATGCATGCATATATATATATATATATATATATATATATATATATATATATATATATTCCCACTACCAACTTAAAATATATAACACTATTTGGTTTATAAATAGAGTAACTCAATGTTTTTCTAAAGTTATTCAGCGTCGCTTGAAAATAGCAATGAACTTCAAATTTTAAGTTTAATTAAGATTTAGGTTTTGGTTTCGAAACATGGCAATTTCTGTGTAGCGATGAAAACATATTTTTTAAAATAATTCTAATATTATGCTCCACTGTGTATCGAACAGCACTGTTTTTAAAAATAAATGCTAAAGAACTCTGGATTATAACTATGACGGTTCTTTCTTTTTATTTTGATATATATATATATATATATATATATATATATATATATATATATATATATATATATATATATATTGTTTTAGACGCATCGTCGTTAATGATGTCAACGTGGCATCCATATTCTTAATGCTTGTACAGAATGTGTCGTCTTGAATTTTCATCGATTTTCCTCAGTAGTTATCCAAACGGGTAGGGTAAGGAGCTATTTTAAGAAGAAAAGTCCAATCAGAAAACGGAGTCCGGCGGAGAAAGTCAGGATTATATCGTTGCCGAGCAGTGCACGGGGCTCTGTTGTCCCAACCAAATGTTGAGACGGTTTGCATTAAGCGGTCGCTGCACCGGAGCCGGTCGAAATCATAACAGATCACAGAGATTTAGCAGTTTAATCTAATTGACAGTGTGACTGAGTACTTGCACTCGGATATCCAACTTAAGTCCGCAAACACGGCTGGTCATAATTTATTTTTTATAGCTGGCACACGCTAAAATTGTGTTCGAATATATCGGAGATAGATAGATATCTCTGTTCTTATCTATCTCAGGTTCAATCTATTAATATCTATCTATCTACCTACCTATAGATATATCTACAGACAGATAGATAGATAGATAGATAGATAGATAGATAGATAGATAGATAGATAGATAGGGAGAAAGAGAGAGAGAGATGAACTGACAGAGAGAGAGATATTAACCGTCAGATAGATAGATAGATAGATAGATAGATAGATAGGGAGAAAGAGAGAGAGATGAACTGACAGAGAGAGATATATTAACCGTCAGATAGATAGATAGATAGATAGATAGATAGATAGATAGATAGATAGGGAGAAAGAGAGAGAGAGAGAGAGAGAGAGAGATGAACTGACAGAGAGAGAGAGAGATTAACCGTCAGATAGATAGATAGATAGATAGATAGATAGATAGATCTGATATGAAGCGATACTGGAAAGAGCGATAACAGTTACTGGACATGAGAAACTAGTTTTCCTAAAAAAGTGTTGTAAGAGAAAGATTTTATAAAATATATTTATACCGTTTACTGTACTGACTGCTCGATCAGTGAATGCCAAATGTTTCCTTGTAGGGAAATGGCCAATATTACTATTGCCATTGAAACTATTGCCATCGCATCATTCTAACTGGTAATGTTCACCACTTAAAATGATGCGATGGCATCACAAATGGAAGCGTAACCCGCATTTTTTTTTATTACAATTCATTTTCTAATTTTCAATTTATTCAATAACTAGGTTAAAAGCCGCCCTATCGGGTGGCATTTACGCTAGCTCCTGTGGAGGGCTGCTGATTGGACCTTCGGCTTGTTCGGTCGATTGAGAGTCCCTAAGTCTTTGCATATTCTCAGCATTGGAAGCTCTCTTGGATGCCGTTTGATCTGGGTTTCATTTGCACGGGACTTTCCTTTGGCTCTTTTGATTGCAATCTGGTCCTCAGTTGACGGAGATTTCTTTTTGCAAGGCATACTGCTGCCATATGCAATAGACAACAATAAACTACAGCAGGGCTCAAATTTGATCGTTGCATTTAAATATTGCATTAATATTTAAGTTTACCTTAAGTTCAACGGTAATTCTTCTGCCGCCACTTAATTTAAGGGGAATTTGATGTACGTAGGTCCTTACTTTCCGTACAGACAATTATTTTTCGCTGGATTTCGCAATTAATTTCGATTATTCGCAAATTTATTTCCCAGTTATAAAAATTCTTAATCGTCGCAAAAAATTCGTCGCCAAGAATCACGTAAAACACAATCGAAAACAATCGCAGTAATGAAAACTTGGGAATCCAATTTTCAGGATTGCAGGTCCGGATCCGGCCCTGTTTTTTTTTTTTTTAATTTGCTCACGGAGTCGGCCTGATTCCAAAATGGTATGATATGTTGGGCTACGTCCTCTAGGAATAAAGTTGAAAAAGTGTGACACAATGACACACAGACATTCGCATTAATTTATATAGATGACAAGTACTTTTGATGTGAATAACAATTATCTTTGCCTTTGTAAATTTGAGATAAATACAAAGAGGCCTTAGTAATTATACCTTAGATTTCGGGAACGTAAATGAAGCGAGTGGACGGATTCGTAGATGTCTCAACGAGAGATTTGTTTCCAAACGTTAAGTCTCCCCGGGTGGTCTCTGTGACCAAATTGCTAGCGGCAGGCTTTGACTAAAAAAAAAAACTGGCTCCTTCATTGGATGAAAAATGGCTGCAGATTCGATTTCTGTCATTCATTAGTAGGACTTCTCAATCTCGACCGGTTGTTAATTTTTATATTTCTTCTTCATATTATTGACATTTACATACTCCTGATATATATATATATTGAACAATATAAAATATTAAAAAGCTAAAATCTTCAGACACACTGGGTTGTATATTAATATTCTTTCGTTTTTATTTTTATTTCAGTTAGATTCCTCGACTAGTTTCGGCCAACATGGTCATCATCAGGAGAAAAAAAATTCTGCTTGCTGGTAGCAGTGAACTACAGAAATGAATGTCTTGAGGGAGAAAATGAACTTTTGTCTGTAGTTTTCATTTGTTTTTTTATTTTTTTAACATAAATTTTGGTCAGTCCTTGTGTTGATCAAACAGTCTCTTTTAAGTTGTTATTTGAGATAAGAGCTGGATGGATTCATGCTGCTCTGAATTCCTTTGGTCATTTTGACAGTGTTATTGGTTCCTGGAAAGGGGATGTGTCTCTGATAAGTGTGTGTGTGTGTGTGTGTGTGTGTGTGTGTGTGTGTGTGTGTGTGTTATTTGGTTCTTAGGGAGTGAGTGAGTATGATGTGTGTAAGCGTGTATATTCGTGTGGATGTGTGTATAAGTGTGAGGCCTCAACACCTCCGTAAGCATGTCTGTCTTGTGTAGGTGAGAAATGTGGGTAGGTTCTGATTTGTGGGGTTATATATTAATACTATGTTGTTAAATTTGTGATTAAGCCCGTCTGGATAATGCGTTTTTAAACGTTGTATCCACTTATTTTCATGGAACTCCAAAATCTTTCTAATGTTATCTGCTCTGGACTTTTCTAGTCTCTCAATTCTAGTGAATTTGGCATGTGTTTTAAAATCGAGTTTTTCTAGGCGGAAATGTTGTTCTACAGGTAATAATCTTTACATATATATATATATATATATATATATATATATATATATATATATATATATATATATATATATAAAATCAGGAGGTCAGTTGAATACGCTACCTTGGTTTCAACCTAACGGTATCCTCAGGCGACTTTTATCAAATGACCTCATAACGCTTTATATACATATTTTTTAAACTAATTAACACTATATTGCTATTTTCAAAAATGAATAAACAAATTCATCCACGTTGGGTTTAATAGAAAGGGATTTTTAAAGTTAAAAACTCTACGTTAAAAACTTTTATTATATTTTTCACATGTGTATTGAGTACTTTATAATTTTACTGTTTCCTGGCCGGTTTCAACTCTGACCTTTAACCTTATATATATACATATATATATATACATATATATATATATATATATATATATATATATATATATATATATATATATATATATATATGTATATATATATATATATATATATATATATATATGTATATATATATATGTGTGTGTCATAGAAAATATTCACCCTCCAACAGGAATCGAACCTCTATCCTATACGGAACCGTCATATAGCCTGACGTGAGTTTGTGACCCTGTGTTTCACAACATTGAGATCGTCAGACAAACCCTCAAGTTTATCTGACGATCGCAATGGCGTGAAAGTGTGATGAAACGTTCGCATAATATGAAGTCAGTATCAACAGACAGAAATTTCAAACCCCCACCTATCCATAACCGATTTTCACTTTGCCACATAATAATATGCTTGTATCTTGATTCATCAAAAAAAAAGCCAACACCCCCTTAATAAAAAGTTTCAATTCTCATTCCCACACCAACTTAAAATATATAACACTATTTGGTTTATAAATAGAGTAACTCAATGTTTTTCTAAAGTTATTCAGCATCGCTTGAAAATAGCAATGAACTTCAAATTTTAAGTTTAATTAAGATTTAGGTTTTGGTTTCGAAACATGGCAATTTCTGTGTAGCGATGAAAACATATTTTTTTTAAATAATTCTAATATTATGCTCTACTGTGTATCGAACAGCACTGTTTTTAAAAATAAATGCTAAAGAACTCTGGATTATAACTATGACTGTTCTTTCTTTTTATTTTTATATATATATATATATATATATATATATATATATATATATATATATATATATATATATATATATATATATGTATATATATATAAAAGTGAACATTGAAGTTAAAACTTAGAGGTGACATCTATCTCTGATATTGAGCACTTTATCCCATAAATATAGCACTCCTTAAGAGTATATTTCTTCTTACATATATATATATATATATATATATATATATATATATATATATATATATATATATATATATATATACTGCCGATCAAAACTTTCGGACCACTTTGAATTATTTCTGTAAGTTCATGAAAAAGGCTAATTTTGCATAGTTGAATAAATAAATTCACCTATTGTGTATATATGCAAATCCTTTTATAAAATACAAATGAGTTTTTCTACAAGCATTATATATTTATTTGCATAGGCTTTGGAAATTTTGTTACAACCTGATACCCTTTCTGAAGTGTAGAGCAGACATTTACAAATATTTCAACACCACTTCTAGATAAATGTGTGAATGAAATTAATTTTCAAAAGCCATTAAAATGCCAAGGGCTAAACAGATTAATATTGAAAAAAAGATCCCAGGTAGAAATTCTTTCTGTAGAAGGGTATTCCAAATGTTAGATTGCAAGAAAATTACACCTGTCAACAAAAAAAATGGAGTGTAGCGAAATGCAGAAATCGGCAGAAATGTTGACAGTGAAAAGATCATTTTGATTTAAATTATTGCATAATTGCAGGCAAACATAGAAAAAAATAAATTTATTTCTTTAAAGACATGGAACTTGATTCATTTTTTACCTTTAGAGAAAAGAAATCAGTGTGGTTCCAAACTTTTGGTCAGTAGTGCATGTAAAAAAGATCACGCTCGGATGGAGAATTACACTCTGAATACGTGTTTCAATTTACTCAATATTAAACATACAGCCAATATAGCTGGATTATATTAAATAATCACATATACAGATCAATACATGTGCAGGTCCCAAAATAACTGATATATGATCAATATTCAGATCCTAAATTAATACACTCTATGAACACAGGCTTATGCTTTATCAAGAATAGTCATCCAGATGACATACAGTATCCAGCCATACATTACTTGCCACCTTTTGCATCTGATTTAAATCTGATTTGATTTAAATAATTATTACATAATTCCATATAAACATAGAAAAAATAAATTTATTTAATTAAAGACTTAATTCATGTTTTAAGTTTAGAATAAAAATCAATGTGGTCCCAAACTTTTGGCCGCTTGTATATATATATATATATATATATATATATATGTGTGTGTGTGTGTGTGTGTGTGTGTGTGTGTGTGTGTGTAATTTGGCAGCAACTTTTCTTTTAAACATGTTGTGTTGAATGTCAAAGACAACATCGTCCTGCATATTTTCTTTTGAATTTTCTCATATTTTCTAATGAGACGTTTTATTTGAAAATGATATCGAAATAAATATTGTCCGTAAGATAACCGAGTACTTTCGAACATCATTGACCCTGAAGATGAACAATGACGTTCGAAAGTACTCGGTTATCGTACAGACAATATTTATTTCGATATCATTTTCTAATAAAAAGTCTCATTAGAAAATATGAGAAAATTCAAAAGAAAATATGCAGGACGATGTTGTCTTTAACATTCAACACAACATGTTTAAAAGAAAAGTTGCTGCCAAATTACACACACACACACATACACACACATACATATATATATATATATATATATATATATATATATATATATATATATATATATATATATATATATATCCATGCAGTCTTTTGTCTGCATACCAAAATTGAATGTATATATAAGGGAGATTTAAATAAACGCAACAACACGAATGAATTCAGAGCGAGAGGGGAGGACTTGGCCGTGCCCAGGTGCTGGCTATAAATCGGCTAACGAAATCGAGGCTCCCTGATCAGCCTGTAAATGACAGGTAATGAGTAGAAGGTCCAAAGCATTCCTCTTAGCGCTGATTCAAAATGGAAGGCAGCGGGCCGGTCGAAGCGAGAACGAGGCTTCTCTTCCAGTGGGCAGAGCGGCAAGTTTAATAAACGACATTCTTTTCAATTTCACATCGGGTAGCCATTAGGATTTCTATTGAAGCTCGCGACGAAGAAAAAATGAAGGGCGTTATTCGTATATAAATTGTCGGAAATCTAAGCTCTTTGAAAAGATACGGTTGAATGTGGTCTTCAACATGAGGAGCGAATTCTTCAGATGTAAATACACACGTACGCACACACACACACACACACACACACACACACATATATATATATATATATATATATATATATTATTATTATTACTATTATTATCACGTAAGCCTTATTTTTAGTGGTTACACATATTTGAGTAGACGCTCCGTTTATTTATTAAACAGAACATTTTTTTTATTTCGCCTACCAGCCTTAATCTTATTAAAGAAAAAGGAGAAAGCGTCGCTAGATCCAACGTGCTTTATATCGACTCGGCCACAGAGTACGCTGACAATCAAGCACGGTTGAATAATGTCTTTTCAACGCAAATCCTTCTCAGACTCTCGAAGCATTCATATCTGCTCATTTTCGTATCCTAACGTAAACAAAGCAATGTCAAAAGAAGTGATGGATTTTTTATTTATTAATCTGACAGATTTTACTACTTAATAGTTATTTTCAGTGGATACCCATATTTGAGTAAAAGGTCCGTCTAATTATTAAATAGTATATTAATACGCATGAATATGAAAAGCATATAAGTAATTAATAAGTATATAATAAGTATAATATATAAGTATATATTTATGAAAATGATCAAACATAGTCATTACTTTCTAGGCAGGTAGGCATCTAAGTTCTTTTATGCGAATACATATAGACACACACACACATATAACGCCGTATATAAATGTTCACACTGTGTTTGGTGAGAGTGTGTAGGCGTGCGTGTGAATAGAGAGACATTAAATTGCCTTAAACTTTGAATTATTCAGATATATGTAAAATCTATAAGGCGCACAAGAAATTCGATCTATGCATGATTTTTCATTCTTACCTGATGCATTTGAACATAGATAGATAGATAGATAGATAGATAGATAGATAGATAGATAGATAGATAGATAGATAGATGTGTAATGTGATAGATAGATAGATAGATAAATAGATAGATAGATAGATAGATACTGAGAGATTAAGAGAAACATAGATAGATAGATAGATAGATAGATAGATAGATAGATAGATGTGTAATGTGATAGATAGATAGATAGATAGATAGATAGATAGATAGATAGATAGATAGATAGATGTGTAATGTGATAGATAGATAGATAGATAAATAGATAGATAGATAGATAGATACTGAGAGATTAAGAGAAACATAGATAGATAGATAGATAGATAGATAGATAGATGTGTAATGTGATAGATAGATAGATAGATAGATAGATAGATAGATAGATAGATAGATAGATAGATAGATAGATAGATAGATGTGTAATGTGATAGATAGATAGATGTGTAATGTGATAGATAGATAGATAGATAGATAGATAGATAGATACTGAGAGATTAAGAGAAACATAGATAGATAGATAGATAGATAGATGTGGAATGTGATAGATAGATAGATAGATACTGTGAGATTAAGAGAAACATAGGCAAATAGATAGATAGATAGATAGATAGATGTGTAATGTGATAGATAGATAGATAGATAGATAGATAGATAGATAGATAGATAGATAGATGTGTAAGGTTATAGATAGATAGATAGATAGATAGATAGATAGATAGATAGATAGATAGATACAGAGAGATTAAGAGAAACATAGATAGATAGATAGATAGATAGATAGATAGATAGATAGATATACTGCCTGTCGTAGGGTTGTACATATATAACTTGTGCTTTACTTTAACCATGCGTTTTGACCAAACTTTGCAAATGCATTGTACAATGTAATAGATAGGTTGTTAGCGTAAAAAATCGATATTTTAAAAAAAATCAATAATCGATAAAGCTGATCAAAATGTTTTCCTCCGATTTCCTTCAAGCTAGGTATGTAGGTTATTTATAGCATGACGAGATCAACGATACCTCATTTTTATTTTTACGCCAATGCGTTTAGCGAAAAACGAAAAATCGATTTCAACTCAAATTTTAAACTAAAAACTGCCTCATTTTTCACGCAATCTAATACAAACTTCACTCAATTATAGCCAACAATAAGTTGATTGTTTAACAGTCATTCATTTAACTTGATAATTGAGTCCACCCATATAGTGAAAATCTGCGTAAACAGCGAAAAATGGCGACTTTTACTGCTTTCTTTCTTATTTTTCGTAGATCTTTCAACCAATTTTCATCAAACTTAACAATTGCTTTATAAATGTATCCTCTTTTACATCCTTGGTAACTCACTGACAAATTGAATTTCAAAAACTCTAAAATAATTGTGGTCTGAAGTAGGTCTTCATGCTGCCTGTTTTACCCTTTCATGTCGTCGGCTAACTTTGATTGAATAAATACACACTATTACTGTTATATCAGAAACTGCATTAATTCAAAATGTTTTATTAATGAAAGTACTTTAAAGTAATTGAAGAAGATAGACTCTGTTACATCTGAACATGATGCTGCTTTTGCTCCATTCTAATTGAACGCTTTTTCTGACCGACCAGCTGTGTATGGCTACTAATAATTAATGAATCCACCGTTAGCATCGATGACAACTTTAGCACGAGTTCTGAAACGTTGATATGCCTGAATCAGAGGATATTTACCTTTTGGGGACATTGCGTTTGGGTATGGTGGATTTCAGAGATTTCATAGTATTATGGAGGCATCAATTGACTTCCATCTCGACTATGCCCCATATGTCGTTGTCCATCTGTTATGGTCCAAGTTCCTTGTACCACGGTGATGGTCCAAGGTAGAACCAATGAAGAATAACTCGAACACAGGTATGGAATAACACAGATATATTACAAACAGAAATATGTACAAAGAAATAGAAGTATTAGTAATGACTATCAGGTTTGGTTAGAGTGAACTATGTTGTCTCGACAAGTATCACTATTCCAATGTCTTACAGTAATCGTCTGACTCTGACTGCTGCTTCTTGAGGCGCAGTATTTATAATGTCCGGAATAGTCCATTATTATTATGGGTAAGTTCCCATAACACCCCCCTTCCGAAACTTTTGCGTAGCAGGGGTTTTTAATATCTTTTTTTCTTTGGATTTATTTCCAAAGGTTCTGTGAACTTTCTTTTTCTGGACGATTTTCTTGATTCTGGCATTGATTGCGGTCTTTTTATATCAAATGTATCGAAAATCGTGTCCATCACCTCTTCTTGAGGTGGACCGTTAGCATCTTGTAACGGTCTCTTCCTTATTTGGTTTACGTGTCTTCTATGTGATAATTTTTGTCCCTTTACTATGTAAACCATATTGCTGATTCTTTTCTCAATTGTCCCTTGCTCCCAGTAAGATGTATTATTTATATATGCTTAAAAAAAACTTTTTATCCTGGGAGGAATTTTCTTTTTGGTGCGTAGAACTGTGTTACTTCTTTCTTTTTAGTTGGTAGCAATTTATCAAATGCAGATCTGATTTTTCTAGCGAACATAACTTCTGCGGGTGATAATGTTGATGGCGTAGCATTATTTGGCGTAATTCTATATACCTGTAGAAATTGCTGTAATACTTTTTCCGTAGGCACATCATAGGCTTTTCGTAACGCTCTTTTGAGTGTATCAACGAATCTCTCCGCTTGCCCATTTGATCTTGGGTGATAAGGCGGGGATTTTATATGTTTTACTTGATAAATTTCGCAAAACTCTTGGAAGTCTGCTGATGTGAATTGCGTTCCATTATCTGTGACTAGGCAATCCACTACTCCAAACCGAGCAAATAGCTCGTGGAGGCAATTTATGGTCGTTTCCGAAGTAGGATTTTTGAAACGAAACACCTCTGGCTATTTACTATAACTATCCACTATGATTAAATAGTAGAAACCGTCAATTGGTCCTGCATAATCTGCGTGCATTCTTGACCACGGACGATCAGTCTCTGGCCATGGCTTATGGATGATTGGCGGTGCTTTGGCTGCTAAGTTACAACCCTTGCACATTTCCACTATCTGAGTAATATCCTGGCTCATATTTTTCCAATATACATAGCTTCGGATTAGCGACTTCATTCTATTTTTTCCAAGATGTCCCCTGTGGAAATCCTTTAGCATTCGCTTTTGTAGTGTTTTGGGAATTACAACCCTTTCGTTGTAAAGTAGCACATTATCGCATAGAGAAAAGCTGTCCGATATTTGCTCATTTTTTTCTGCTATTTTTGCTTGTTTCATTTATAAATTCGTCATTTTTGGCTTCATTTTTTATGTCTTGTAGTGTGACTGGGAGATTTCTAACTGTAGAACATAGTACTGTCCTGATATCTTCTTCATTTCTTAGGGCTGCGATTACCGTATCTTCCAATGGTTCTGTTTTTGTTGGTATAAGTCTCGACAGACCATCCGCGTGCCCGATTGTTTTCGTTGGTAAATACTCCAATTTGAAATTGTAGTTCAGAAGAATTGTTCCCCATCTAAGTAACCTATTTGCGGTGTAAACCGGTAAAGCTTTTTTCGAACCAAAAATTGTTAGTAACGGTTTGTGATCCGTCTGTAGAGTAAAATATCTGCCATAGATATACCTATGAAACCTTGTGACTGCGAAGATAATTTCCAGAGCTTAATTCTCTATTTGTGAGTAATTTTTCTCCGCTGGTAGTCGGATTCGAGAAGCATGTGCGATGGGTTTTATTGTCCCATCTGGCATTTTATGTAATATACACGCGCCGACTCCATAGGCGCTTGCGTCACTTGCTACAATAATTTCTAATTTAGGATCGTAGTGTGCCAAAAATAAATCTGAAGTTAACATCTTAATTATTTTTCAAATGTTTCCTGGCATTGATCTGTCCACTGCCAAACTTTTTCTTTCTTTAGCAACTCGTTCAGTGGTGCGCGAAGTTTATGCATGTGAGGTATGAATTCCTGGTATTAACTCACTAAGCCTAGAAAACTGTTCTGTTATGTTCTTAGGAACTGGCATTTTTTTTATTGCTGTTGACCTTTCAGGGTCTGGTCGTCTTCCTTCTTGATCTACGATATGGCCAAGGTATTTAATTTCCTTCATGAAAAAATCGCATTTGTTTTCTTTTACTTTGAATCCTTAGCTTTGTATTCTCTTAAACACCTCTTGTACATGTTGCCAATGTTGTTCAACGCTTTCGCGATTTGTCAATACATCATCCAGGTATGCAATCGTGTACTCTAGTCCGGCAAGCATCGTATCTATTGTCTGTTGGAATATAGCCGGCGCGACCTTAATTCCAAATGGTAGTCTTTGGTATTTGTACAATCCTTTGTGTCTGTTTATGCATAGTAGATTTGAACTTTCCTCATCGACTGGAATTTGCAGATACGCTTCACTTAAATCTATTTTTGAAAAAAATTTCCGCCGTTTAATTTAGTGAATACTTCTTCTGGACTGGGTAGAGGATAGTGGTGGTCCTTTATTGCTGCGTTCAAACCTGTAGAAAAATCAGCGCAAAATCGAATTTCTCATATATACATATTCTACTTTTGTCAATATGCCAGTGTTTTCGAGTCTAGTTAATTCGTGATCGTTTTTTCTATTGACGTAAAGGGTACGCTTTCTTGAAGATAGGTTGAACGTTTTCTTTTATTTCGATATTAACTGCCATTTTCTTACATCTTCCTAGACCTGCTGAAAATACTTCGGGGAAACTCGTTTTAGTTTCTCTTTTAATTTGTCTGCCTCGGGTGGTAAGATTTTTTACATTTTGGCAGTACGTACTAATTGGTAAGACCCACAATTCGAATTTTTATATCCAGTCCGTTCCGAATAGGTTTTCTGTATTTCTTAAGACGTATATATTTAGTTTTTTCGTCATTCCATTAAATGTTACATTAGTAATTACTTCACCCTCAAATTTTATCTTTCTCCCCGTAACTGATCTAGCAATTTTATCCGTTTTTAACATGGCAGGTTTGTTCAGTTTTCTCCATGTTTGTAGGTTTATAATAGTTAAGTCTGAGCCTGAATCCAACTGTAGCCTAACTTTTCTGTTTTGCATTTCAACTTGAACGTATTTCCTTATGTTAGTCTCATCTGCTTGGCCAGTCATCGTGATTCTTATTCTGCTTTTGCTTTCTCTTCTAGACCAACAATGAGAACTTTTGTATCCTATTTTTTTTGCATGTTAGACAAGTTTTAAAACGGTATGTACAGTCTTTAAACCAATGCCAAGTCCCACAGCGATAGCATGGACTGGGTGGTAGTTTTTCTGATATTGATTTTTAGAAGTAGGAAATTTTGTTTTACTTGTTTTTGAGGAGGGAAAATTGGTTTGTCTTCGTACTTTATGTATGTGCGCGATGCCAGCTTCTTCTATATATTTTGAGTCTTTCTTCACACTGATGCATCTCTGGCAGTTTCGGCTAGTTTTTGAAGTGTCCTATCTTGTTCACTCTCCAATTTAGTAAGGATTCTGCGTCTCATTTCCGCGTCTTTGGTGGAAACCAGTCCTTGGACGTAAATTAAGCATTTGAAATTGTCCGCGCTGAGTTCCGATAATTTGATGTCATCACAATATTTATTAACAATAGACGCGAAAGTTATGTAATCTTCGCTGTCCTTTGTTGTAAGGTTGAAACATTTCCATCTTTTGTGGAATAGTGAGGTATTATGGCTGAAGAGTTCTGTTAATAGTTTTATGGCTTCTTTGAAAGTTAGCTCATTTGTTTTCCTTGAAAGGATATAATCTACGAATTTGGTATATTCGCATGTGCCTAATTTTCTTAGTAATAGACGTACTTTTCGTTCGTCTGACCAATCTTTGCAGTCAAATTCATATAGTTCTTCGTACCTTCGGAAGTAATTTGCAAAAGTTTTATCTTCGTCGGGTGCGTACGCGAAATCTTCGATAGTACTCCAAATAGCGTCTTGTGAGAGAACAGTTTCGTTCTCGGATTTTTGCTCTTTATTTGGCATTACACGTAGCAATAATTCTTGCAATTCAAGATGTTTCTGTTCGTACTTTTGTTGTTGTTCAAATTGGATTTTGATAAGTTCCATAATGGTTGTCTTTAAATCTTCCATGTTAACGTAATTTTGTGTAACCTGATATTCTGAAACCTGTGCACGCAAAAAAAAAATTTCTTTGTTTTCAGTAAAATTGATATCCAAAAAGAAAATTCCTTTTTTTTATGTGTTCGCGTAGAACTTGTTTTTTTAGAAATCTCGCGTATAACTTCTTTTTTTTTTTTAGAAATCTCCACGTAGAACTTATTTTTTTTAGATTTTAATCGTTGATCACTGTTATGTGCGACGGATAGTAAAAAAGGTATGTCCTCCGCGTAGAGAGTTCGTTTTTCCTTTGGGTTACCTCGTTGTCACTTGTTATGTGCGACGGATAGCAAAAAAGTATGTCTTCCGCGTAGAGAGTTCGTTTTTCCTTTGGGTTACCTCGTCGCCACTTGTTATGTGCGACGTATAGCAAAAAAGTATGTCCTCCGCGTAGAGAGTTCGTATTTCTTTAGGGGTTACCTCGTCGCCACTTGTTATGGTCAAAGTTCCTTGTACCACGGTGATGGTCCAAGGTAGAACCAATGAAGAATAACTCGAACACAGGTATGGAATAACACAGATATATTACAAACAGAAATATGTACAAAGAAGTAGAAGTATTAGTAATGACTATCAGGTTTAGTTAGAGTGAACTATGTTGTCTCGACAAGTATCACTATTCCAATGTCTTACAGTAATCGTCTGACGCGACTCTGTCTCTGTCTCTGACTGACTCTGACTCTGAGCTGATGTTCAACAACACGCCCACGTGTGTCGAATGTGGCACAAGGCCGGTTTAATGTGGGCTTTCCGAGCCCGTAGAACACGTATAAACGGGATCGGGTTGGTCAACCTCCCCGAACGACCATCTAGCCGAGTCGTCCAAAAAAGACTGACTCTGAACTAACTGCTTCCTCTTGAGGCGCAGTATTTATGATGTCCGGAATAGTCCATTATTATTATGGGTAAGTTCCCATAACACCATCGAATGAGTCTATATGATTGTAACTCATCCATTCCTGGGTCATTAGGGGATGATGATTTTTCATTTACATAAGAAAATCAATATTGCCCTCAATTTGAAAGCTGGGTCTTGATGATGATATATATATATATATATATATATATATATATATATATATATATATATATATATATATATATATATACACAAATATATATTCATTATTATTATAATAATCACTGAAATTTTCGTACTGATCTGCGCAATGTAAACAAACTGGCGCCATATTTGTTATCAGCACGGTGATTTGATCGTGCCAGATTATTTGAAAAGTGTAAGAATTTAGTGAAAAGATGGGCTGTAAGAGCAGTTTAAGTGATGCTGAAAAGAAAACTATCACCTCAGAACTCTCAAAAGGTAAATCTACCCTAGAATATTCTAAAATGATAGGGAGGTGTCATCAAATTTCAGCGATTGCGCAGGTCTGTATTGCCAACATTGTGCGAAAACTTTGTGTGAATTGATTGGACGGCTTTTGAAATATTGGAAAAAAAGTTATGTTGATAATAATTTGGCACGCAGTGTATAACACCTTAATACTGCTGGACACAAATTGTAAGACAAAATGTTTCCAGCAGAAAAAAACATTACATATTCATGTTCAAGAATTTTTAAATGCATAAAAGAAACACCAGACCAATTTTCAGTGTATTTATTGCCTTATCAAGGTGTTCTTTCACTAATATGGTAATTTGATTTTTTTTTTTAGAAAATAAACGTTGCACACGATAGGAAAACTGAGGTTTTATGTGCTAATGACTGATAGCAAAAATTAGAATCAAAGCTTTTACTAATTTTCAAGCATTTAGCTTTAAAGATCGTCTAAAAGAAATGAGCAGAATTACCAAAGTTCTACAGGTTTTTGTTTACAAACTGACTTGATAATTTTACTATTTCAAGAATAAATCCAAATAAAATTGATATATTTTTGTATTACATACATTGAATGGAAAATATATTCAAACCAGAATTCAAATTAGGAATCACCACAAGCAAAATATACTATTTTTTTTTTTACTCTATTCGATTGTTAGATCATAATTAATAAAAACAAAGAATAGATAAAAGTGTATATAACACATTGGTACTGCTGTGTACTAATTATACGACAAAATATTTTAAATTTGCATTGTTTATTGAAAATAACACTAAAATTACTGCATTGTATAACATATTACATTATAATATAGCTAAATTATTCAGTATAATTTACCTTTGAAGTAAATGAAGGTCTTATTTGATGGCACATTGATTTAGTAATAATGTACTTGTGCCATGCATCTTGTTCATATACAATTTGTGAAGCTTCAGTAAATTATAAACTTCATAAGGCTGTACTATATGGCTGATCACCGGAATTAAATTCCAACGCTACGATTTCGAACCTAAACTTAATCTTAATATCGCTTTCTCAAATAATGCTAACGATTTGTAAAAAAATATTTTGCGATATTATTTATAGTGTCAAACCCCAACTTTCAAATTGAGTGCAATACCACGGGCTTATGAGATGGCAGAATCTGGTTGGTATGCGTATAGCCTTCCTTTGCTCCTGATCTCTATCCAAGGCCTCAAGGCTCTCCCCAATACCTCTTTATAATCAGCAGCATTGACCCTTAAGCCCCCAGAAAAGAAGTGAGAATGCATCCCCCCTCATTGCTCACGACTCACAGTTGCCGGAAACTGCATGAGTGCTCGAGCGTCCTTAGAATCTCTTCATAGGCACCACTCATTCATTCATATTTTTTTTCATCAGAGAAAAAGCAAAAGAAATTTCAGGCTCTTGATGTTTCAACTTTGAACGAATCAGACGGTTATCTTTTGTCACATCACACAGGAATTGTATCAAAGGTCCTCAAACACAATCCTTCCGAAATAATTCCTTGAAAACCTGAGCTTCATAGCAATGGCATTAATTGTTTTTTGGGGGAATCTTATCGATAATTTTCGCCACCGTTCATACACATTTGGGTGCTCCAGTGGTATTAAGACTCGTAAGAATACTAAACTGCCATATATCTGTCCTCCTGCAGGAATCTTTATCATAGAGGAGGACAGATATCACACAACATTTAACTACTCTTTTCCTTATTTCTAGCGATGTTTTTCTATTTCTTAATACTCTGCTTAGCTTTTGGAATGCATCTTTGGCTATCCTACTACGTCTTCGGATTTCAAAGCAACAAAAGTAGTGCGTCGTTTTCATTCTTGACTTCAGCTGGATCAAAAATTAATTGTTTTAATTCCGTGCCTCAAATATTGACCGAAATTCATTTCGTTGATATTGTTAATAATAAAGAAGAAAGAAAAAGAAAGAAAGAAACTAAGTAAAAAGAAATGAAATAAAATTAACGTGGCTAGTCGGGCTATGTAGATCTGAGCCTTATCTGAGCTGGTGATATATTTAATAAGCAATGTATTTCTTGCTTTAATTTTATAAATAATCTTTTCAAAAACTCTGACATGTATTCCGTGTTTTTCAAAGAACACATTTTATTTTAACTTATTGTTTTCAAATGTCCATTTTAAATAATTTATCCTGTACAGTATAACTAAAAAATAGCAAATTAAATTTGCCCGACTTAAGTCGGTGAAAATCAAAGAAAGTGTTAGCTATAACTCGTTGACTGGGGGAGTGAGGAGTGTGACTGGTATAGAGTTGAGGAAATATGATATCAGTCAGCAGTGCTGATCATAAATGTACAATAAATTAAACAAGAAATTCACAGATAGCTAGATGCATAAACGCACTAACGCATAGAGACAAATAAAAAAAGCCACACTCCAGATAGATAAAGAGGTTATTTTTTTTAAATCGTATCTGGCTAGAGATTTTTAAAATTATATATTTTAATTACAGTAAAGGAATCATTTTAGCATCTAAGTTGTTACCAATAGTACATTTTGTTAAAGATTGTAATGAGCCCGACAAACATTGATGGCCTAGAGTCGTCACTGAATATATATATATATATATATATATATATATATATATATATATATATATATATATATATATATGTACCTCCAACATCATGGTAAGACATTAGCTAGATTTTAATAATCTATACAAAGAAAAAATATGTTTGTCTTTTTATGTAGACAAAATGAGTTCCCTAAAAAAGTCAGGGACCTTTGTTCTAGTATAATAAAAAAAAAAGTTCTCCTGCAAGAAAATTCGGCTTGTTCGAGAAATTACTATAAATCTATGCATTAATCTTGACAACATCAACAATTTTGCAATGACCTATAATACTAAATAAAAACATTATTCCACATCCCTACTATTGTCTTCTAAATTCTGTTGACGGGCTATATCCTTTAAGGAACTTATCCGAAACCGATGCATCGGCTAATGTAACTTTTCTTTCATCATTATATAATTGTTTTTTTTTTAAATATAACCAATTTTTAAAAATAGAAACCTTTTTTAAAAAACAACTGTATTAAGGGGTTTATTTACCATTTGTGCCTGACGAGTTGGGAAACCATGAAAATCTAATGTTGCACAATACGCGTAGGTATATGTGTATTTATTAATATACTTTATAGCTCTGTTTAACTACATTGAGCACTGTTTTGTTTACACCATAAATGAAATAAATACTTGTTTGCTTATCTGTATATGCACGATATTGCATGCATATACAGTTGCCAATATCTCGTTATTTAGTTTATATCCACACACACACATACACACACACACACATATAAATCGAAAACTGAAAAGAATAAATAAAAATATATAAAATCAAAATAAATAAGAAAAAGCAAGCAAAATGAATTAATCCAGATAAATAAATAAACAAAATAACAAACCGCTCCCGTCAAAATAACCATTAGGATAAATTGAAAAGAAAGAATAAAAATAAAAAATAAATATGCATAAACAAGTAAAACTAATCAATCCAAATAAATAAATAAAGTAAATAATAAACAAATTAACAAACCACTCCCGCTAAAATAACCGTAAGAATGGACTACAACAATCAATCCAAAAATTGGACGAAAAAATAGCTATAATTACCTTCCTAGACAAAAGCAAACTACTAAATAAACGATCAGAACTTATCTCAAAAAAATTTTTTACTATGTTACTAAAACATCGAAAACCGAAAAGAATAAAAAATAAAATAAAATAAAAATAAATAAAAACTAATCCAAATAAATAAATAAACAAACCACTCCCGTCAAATTAACCGTTAGAATGGACTACCAACAATGCACCACTGACCCGTATGTATAGTCAAGAAAAATCCCAACACATGTGGCCTGATGATTGCGTCTAGCATGAAACACTCTGTCGCCTCTGAATGTTGACTTCAATGTTCGCTTTTATATTTACATACGCACAAGGCCATCACTATCGTGCCTCCGGTAAGACATGAACTCACTACTACCGTAGAAAAATGGTTAGCCACCAAGCTTCATAGGTCAGTGCTCCTCACGTGTGACCTTAGGCCAGACTAAGTTAAACAGC
>OZ038504.1:14711549-15014049 GCA_964036315.1 Acanthosepion esculentum
CGAATGGTAGATTTGTAGATGTGAAGGATGGTCTCAGACGAGAAAATCCTTCTGGCGCGGCACAGAGAACCAATTTTCCTTGCAGTAGATGCAGCTATTGATTCAATGTAGTTGTTCCACCTCAGGTCAATGGAAAACGTGAGACCAAAAAGGCGCTGTGAGACGCTTTCGTGAAGTTGAGCATCAGCCATGCTGATATATATATATATATATATATATATATATATATATATATATATATATATATATATAAATATATTCACTATCGAAGATAATATTTTATGTCAACATAGAAGATTGTTATATATATACATATTATTAAGTATAACAGACAATGAATGTCTATTATGTCTGATCATGAGCCGTTCTAAACTTCATATGTTTGCTTTAATTTCGGGTGAAAATATAGACAAAAATTGTCCAACATTTGGATATTATTTCATTAAGCTTTTCCTTGATATAAGCTTTCTGCTCACATGAGCCATCTTCAGACAATTTTTGTCTTCATTTCCCCCCGAAATTAAAGCAAATATACAGAGTTTAGAACGACTCATGATTAAACATAATAGACATTCGTTATCTGTTATATTTAACAATATATGTTTGAATAATTATCTGTTGCCCCAATACACTATATATATATATATATATATATATATATATATATATATATATATATATATATATATATATACACTTACATACTGACAATGAAAATGTAAGTGAAATTATATATTCTTTTAAAAAATTGCTCACACCGGAATGTCGGATTAAACTTTACCTTTTTTCGATTCACCAAATATATCTTTATTTGGTATCAAGTGTTTGAACAACGACCAAGATCTGAAAGAGTTTTAAAATCCTACTGTAAAAAAAATACAAACCAATTTTTTTACAAACAAATATACCTTAGATATGCTTTTTTCCAGTAAAAATATACTGTATATTGTATTAAACACTGTGTCAGCAACTCTTCACAAAATTAATTTTTGAGTGTCCGCGGTCAATATTAAATGCTATTAAACTTAGTAAAAATGTTAAAATTAGTAACCTCCAAAATTCACTAATTAACCGCGAGTGAAGTCGAGCGGGTGTTTAATTAAACTAGAAAAATACTTCCACAAAACTTTTAAATAACAAAAGATTTAATATAGCATCTATTTATCTCAACAAATAAACGGCAAATTCTGTTTCTCCGTCTACATAGACATGTTATACCTTTTTGGTATCGGGATGATCGCGGGATTGAAAATCTGCCCTTTATCTGGTGCTTGAATATTCAGCATAGGGATTTGTGTCCGGAACAGTTAAGAATTCAAATTTTAAAATAACTGAAAAAAATAATGGTTTTAAAAATTTTTAATTTATAGTGATTTTAAAGTAACACGAAAACTTTGTAAATTTTAAAATTTCTTTTTTAAATTCAGTTTAAAATACCTCCAAAACATTGTGAAATGAGGAAATTGATTTTATTTCTTCAAAATGCCAAGGTATCAGAGTTAAAGTGAAAGTGAGAGGATTCGTCACGTGAGGTCTTGAAGTTCCACAGAGTTTGTGATTTGAAGAACTCGGTATACGGCCTGAGTTGGAATTTCGGTACAAATCTGACTTTGGACGAATCAATAGAGCGAACTGAGGAATTCAAAGTTATTTCTTCAAAATTATGTTTGCTGTTTGTTAAGCTGGACTAGAGGTCCCTTTTATTTGGAAACCCAATTAGACCTTACGCAAAAGCCAGATTAAAAGACCGCTTTTAATGAAATCGAAGAATTCCCTGATTTTTGGTAATGTTTTAAAAATAACACGTGGTAAGTAAAATCATCGAGTCCAAATTCCGGGTTAGTTAGCTGTGTTCACTTTCAGATAAATTCAAATTAGAAAGGTGTGAATTCATCTCTCCCCTTCTATGGGTTAAATAAAAACTTTCTAAAATTTTTTCTTGTGTTATTTTTGCTGTATTCTTGCGCTGTCATGGAAGAGAACGGCATTTTTCCTATTGACGATCGCAGGCCGCTTTTATACCAAACATTTATGGCCATGTTGCCGTTGCTGAACGTGTAAATATGCATTTAACCTTTCATTGCGTTTTAAGAAATCTAAATAAGTTATTCCCTCTGCGGTCCCACTACACACACTATTCTTCAAAAGATAAGATTACATTTTATTCAATTATATATTCTTCATTATTTACAATAGCTTGTTGCAGGCCGCACTTCGAAAACTTTTGAATAAAATTCTGTAGGTTTTGAAGTGAAAAAGTTTTCGATGAACTCTTGAATTTGGTTTCCATTAAAAAAATATTTCTCCATCAAAACATTTCGAAAAAGGTCATAATCGGTATGTCAAGGTAAGTTCAGGTGAATATGGCGGGTGGGTTAGAGGAGACCAACCAAATTCCACATGTTCTTATGTTATTGTTGTAGCATACCTACGGGCGATAATGGGTATGTCCCCATTCGCATAAATACAGTAGTAAATACTGTATGTTGGTCTTCAATCGGAGATTCGTTTCCAGCTGCACTGATAAAACTCTCTGCCTCCAGATGAGGCTATGTCGAATGGCAGTCTCGTCTCGGGAAACAGCTACCCGGCCCCGTTTTATACGGGGAGGTTTTGGCCGGACCAACGTGTGGGGTGGTTGGTAGATATCCTGCAATTGGAGATTCGTCTCCACTTGTGCTGGTAAAACTCTCTGCCGGAAGGCAGAGAGGATCCCCAGATGAGGCTATGTCGAGGAACAGAGTCTCGTTTCGAGAAGCGGCTAACTGAAACTCCCTCTTAATTACTGTTACTCCCAGTTCCACTTTAACCCGGGGTGATAGTACCTGTTAGGGTCCTAGCTATGAGCAAATACTGAAACCCCAACCAGAAACAAACTATATGAAAATTATGAAATCATTTTTATAGTAAACATACCAACAATACTCTTTTATATAAAAAATGACCAACAATAAATTTTATCTGTAGTTGAAGGCATACCGTTGCGTTCAAAACGTTTAGATTTCAGCGTTAAATAACCCATAGAGGTGTTGATATGTCGCTAAACAAAATCGAACAGCCAATATGAAAGAACTCTTTCATGACATTAATCCATACAATATCCTACAATTTCTTAAAGAAATCAAACTGTATTCCAAAATATAACATCAACAAAACTACAACATAAAACACACATATCACCGCCTCTACTAATAATGTCCACACAAACATGTATATGCACAAAAGCTGAGTATCATCTACCATGTATTCAATTGTGAAAGCAGAATAATATATATCATATATTTATTACTTCAAAGCTCTCAAGAAAATTGAATTTTGGCATTAAATAACCCATAAGGAGTTGATGTATCGTTAAACAAATCAGCCAAACGAAGTGCCGCAGAGATGGTTCAGTATGATGAAAAAGGAAGTCCACCCCAAAATGCCTTTGTTTGCTGTTGCCACAAGAGAGCTGATCCCCGGCCGACTGACAGATATCCATCAATGCATTGGGCACTCCGAAGTAAGAAGGTCCCCATATTTTGTGGGACAAGTTTTTCCTTATGTGTCGAAACCAGCAGTGAAGTCAATGGTTCGGAACTATGAGGCACGCCAGATGCAGACCCCATGCGGTAGTGAAGAGATAATCTAATTGTGAGTGAAACATGAAGCAAATTGGGTGAGGATGTCATCCATTACAATAGCAAACATTTCCTGACGTTGATTGACTGTGGACCGACACGGTTCTCAATTTGTCGACCACTGTTGCGGCAAGACACTGCAAGCGTTAGCACAGTTGGAATCGGTATTCAGCAATCGACCAAAAGTCGGGATACTCGCTGATAATAACAGAACTTGTGGGTAAAAGCCCCACGCAGCCGCTGCACGACGCAATATCGTATAAGCCGTGTCAGTGGAATCGATAGGCCGCAGAATATCTTTGTCAATAGAATACCACGTCACGTGAAAGATTTTCACGGCGTTTATTTCCTTTTTTAATCAGTGAGGTTTGGAATCACTCGGCTGGTGTTTTTTATCCATTGTCCAGATCTGGTCCTATCCAAAATTGGCACCAGTTGAGTTGCAGATCTTTACTGCATTATAAGCAGAACCTTTCGAAAATGCAATTTCGAGGAGACGATGTCCGATCCAACTATGTTATTTTAACGGATTGCACAATCATTGCTCGAGTTTCCGGTAACGAACATCCATTAATTCCCGTTCTGGTTCCAAACTAAGCATTAATTCCGGTTCCGGTTTCGAACTATGTATTAATTCCGGTTCCGGTTCGAAACTATGCATTTATTCCGGTTCCGCTTCCAAACTAATCATCAATTCCAATTCCGGTTATAAGCTAAGTATTAATTCCGGTTCCGGTTCCAAACGATACATTAATTCCGGTTCCGGTTCCAAACGATACATTAATTCCGGTCCTGGTTCCAAACTATGCATTAATTCCGGTTCCGGTTCTAAACTAATCATCAATTCCAGTTCCGGTTATAAGCTAAGTATTAATTCCGGTTCCGGTTCCAAACGATACATTAATTCCGGTTCCGGTTCCAAACGATACATTAATTCCGGTCCTGGTTCCAAACTATGCATTAATTCCGGTTCCGGTTCTAAACTAATCATCAATTCCAGTTCCGGTTATAAACTAAGTATTAATTCCGGTTCCGGTTCCAAACGATACATTAATTCCGGTTCCGGTTCCAAACGATACATTAATTCCGGTCCTGGTTCCAAACTATGCATTAATTCCGGTTCCGGTTCTAAACTAATCATCAATTCCAGTTCCGGTTATAAGCTAAGTATTAATTCCGGTTCCGGTTCCAAACGATACATTAATTCCGGTTCCGGTTCCAAACGATACATTAATTCCGGTCCTGGTTCCAAACTATGCATTAATTCCGGTTCCGGTTCTAAACTAATCATCAATTCCAGTTCCGGTTATAAACTAAGTATTAATTCCGGTTCCGGTTCCAAACGATACATTAATTCCGGTTCCGGTTCCAAACGATACATTAATTCCGGTCCTGGTTCCAAACTATGCATTAATTCCGGTTCCGGTTCTAAACTAATCATCAATTCCAGTTCCGGTTATAAGCTAAGTATTAATTCCGGTTCCGGTTCCAAACGATACATTAATTCCGGTTCCGGTTCCAAACGATACATTAATTCCGGTCCTGGTTCCAAACTATGCATTAATTCCGGTTCCGGTTCTAAACTAATCATCAATTCCAGTTCCGGTTATAAACTAAGTATTAATTCCGGTTCCGGTTCCAAACGATACATTAATTCCGGTTCCGGTTCCAAACGATACATTAATTCCGGTCCTGGTTCCAAACTATGCATTAATTCCGGTTCCGGTTCTAAACTAATCATCAATTCCAGTTCCGGTTATAAGCTAAGTATTAATTCCGGTTCCGGTTCCAAACGATACATTAATTCCGGTTCCGGTTCCAAACGATACATTAATTCCGGTCCTGGTTCCAAACTATGCATTAATTCCGGTTCCGGTTCTAAACTAATCATCAATTCCAGTTCCGGTTATAAACTAAGTATTAATTTGCAAATGACATTTATTTCAATTGTCAAATGCTGGGTCTTTAGTCGTGGTATTTACATTAATGCAAGAGTCGCTGAAGTTTTAACTTTTGATTTCATTTCAAATTTCAGAAAAAGGTTATATAATAAATATATAAACATTAAAGGCTAATGTGACTTAATCCTAACGGCCTTACGAACTGCTTACTACAATGTGTCTGTGGAATACAATAAATGCCGGTTACAATTCGACATCGAGAAAGTATGAATATCAGTGCAATGACATGACCAGCGATCAGTCAATATCATGAGATAGATAGATAGATAGATAGATAGATAGATAGATAGATAGATAGATAGATAGATAGATAGATTCCTGGTAGCCCAGACCTCTTTAAGGCATGAGCTACCAGGAATCCCTTCAATGAGTCTATCAGAACTTTTTCCCCAATCAATCCGAGGGCCCCAACCACAATAGAAACTATTGATGTCCTCATGTGCCACATTTTTGAGATTTCCACTTCAAGATCCTTGTATTTTGATAGTATTTTAAAACCTTCAAAGATACGTCAAAATTTTCCGGAACTGTCACATCAATAAGAAAGCACATTCTGTTTTTTGTGGTCTTTGATCACGGTGTCTGCTCTATTCTATTGTAAAATCCCATAAAATTTTTACAGGTCCTATTTCTGTAATTTCTGTTGATGTTCATACCAGTTTCTTGCAGGTTCCTTGCCGGAAAAGTTTCATATTTTCCAGTGCAGATATTGGCTCACTCTATCGTGCCGAGTTTTATATTCAGTTGATGTTAACACTGTGAAACCTGATAGAAGATGGTCAATTATTATTATTATTATTATTATTATTTGTGTATGTTATGTTTCCTGCTTTGTATCCTGTAGTGCCTGATCAAAACTATGGTCCTTAAGCCCTGTAGGATAATTGTCATTTAATTGGTAGTACTTTTCTTAGTATATGGGATGTCCCTAGTAGGGCGATATTCCGGGCAACTTGTATGTTGATATTACCTGATACTCTGTTAGTAAAATTGGCCATTCCTTTTCTCACGAAGCCCAGTTCCGATTACTATTGGTACAGTCTCAGGCTTCTTTTCCCACATCTTGTTGATCTCATCTCCAGGTCCTTGTATTTGGACAATTTCTCGATAATTTTCATAGAGGTGTTTCTCTCAGATGGTACTGCTATGTCAATAAGCATACACTTCCTGAATTTCTTGTCTTTTATGATAATATCAGGTCTGTTGGCTTTTATTTCCCTGTCAGTTTGAATTAGCATATCCAAGAGGATAGTTACATCGTTATTTTGGGTAACTGTGTCTGGTTGGTGCTCATACCATCTCTCAGTGGTTTCGATTTTGTGCTTCTTGCATATCTTCCAATGCAATACCTTGTTACGTATGTCGGTATATTCATTTTTTGCTACTTCCGGACATCTTGAGTTAATATAACCGACAGTTTTATTATATTTTTCCTCAGATTCTGCATTTCGGGTTACTTATATCTTTGATAATGAGACAGAGATAGGATCCGGCCGCGAGGCTTTGGTCCTGAGCTGCAATAATTAGGCCTTCTGTCTCAGCTTTCAACACAGTACTCCTCAGCCACTGCTGTGTTTTCTGTTACTCCACATCTGCTTCTATCGCCCATTTTATGTATCTGCCATGCAACGCCTTGTCCTCCCAGTTTATTTATTTATTTATTTGTAATTTCATTTGGCCAACTTGTTTCGCTTTCTGTTTTACTCGTTTGCCGTAGATGGTATTCGCTTCGTTTTTTGTTGGTAGGATTTCAGGTATATTAAGCTGTTTGTTGAAGAGTACAGCTTCTTTGTTGATGGAATGCATTTGGTGTTTTACTATTTGTATAAGTCGGTCATTGGGTTTTCTTAGGTCGGCTTCAAATCCGATTGTTGTAGTTTTTAGAATTAGTTCAAGTTGGTTTATTATTATTATTATTATTATTATTATTATTTCCTTTGATTTCTGATGTGTACACATTTCTTAGCGAGTCCCGCCCAGAAACCTAAGTTTAGAAATGGCCTCATGACATTCTCCACTGACCAACTAAAAAACAACACACATACTTTAAATAGATAAAGTCCTTCGTAAGGTGTGGGTTGTACTCGTGAGAACAATTTTTTGTCTTTCTTTAAGGCATGAACTTCCAGGAATCTCTTTAATTAGTCTACTGGAATCTTTTCCAACAAATCCGAGAGCTCCAACTACAACAGGGATTGTTGATGTTCCCATGTGCCACATTTTTCAGATTTCGATTTCAAGGTCCTTGTATTTTGATAGCTTTATTTTTATTACTCTTATTATTATTATTATTATTATTATTATTATTATTATTATTATTATTATTATGTCATTATGAATCTACTTCTATGTGAGTATATTTTCGCCGATATAAATATGGCGGATTATGTGTATATGTTCGTATGGTTATGTTTATCAAAATGGCCGGGAAGTCTATGAAAGTGAATAGTGATCATTTGATCTTCCAGCCACAAATTCAAGCTTCAGTGGAGAGGTCAGCAACCTGGTGTTCTATTGTCCATCGATTTCTTAGTCCATTAATTACTGTCTCTCATATCACGCTTAACTATCGATTTTCATAAATCTTTTATTGTCAATCGATCGGCATTATATTTACCGATGTATCAGTCCTCATGTTTACTTGTCAGTCGCTGAGTATTGTATATTTATCGATTTCTGTACCCTCCCATCAACATATTAGTTAAGAGAGGTCGCCGGCAAAAAGTAGATAGATAGATAGATAGATAGAGATGAACAGCCTGACAGATAGATAGATAGATAGATAGATAGATAGATAGATAGATAGATAGATATGAACAGCCTGATAGATAGATAGATAGATAGATAGATAGATAGATAGATAGATAGATAGATATGAACAGCCTGATAGATAGATAGATAGATAGATAGATAGATAGAGATAAACAGCCTGATAGATAGATAGATAGATAGATAGATAGATAGATAGATAGATAGATATGAACAGCCTGATATATATATAGATAGATAGATAGATAGAGATGAACAGCCTGATAGATAGATAGATAGATAGATAGATAGATAGATAGATAGATAGAGATGAACAGCCTGATAGATAGATAGATAGATAGATAGATAGATAGATAGATAGATAGATAGATAGATATGAACAGCCTGATATATAGATAGATAGATAGATAGATAGATAGATAGATAGATAGATAGATAGATAGATAGATATGAACAGCCTGATATATAGATAGATAGATAGATAGAGATGAACAGCCTGATAGATAGATAGATAGATAGATAGATAGATAGATAGATAGATAGATAGATAGATAGAGAGGGATGAACAGCCTGATAGATAGATAGATAGATAGATAGAGAGAGAGAGAGGGGGGGTGAACACCCTGATAGATAGATAGATAGATAGATAGATAGATAGATAGATAGATAGATAGGGATGAACAGCCTGATAGATAGATAGATAGATAGATAGATAGATAGATAGATAGATAGATAGATAGATAGATAGATTGATTGTATTAGTTGCAGTTTTGCCAATATAGATATGAATATAGCGAAATAAATTTGAACATACATACATACATACATACATACATACATACATACATACATACATACATACATACATACATACATACATAGGGCACCTCGAGACGGTGTAATTGTTACGAAGCTTGCCTCGCTAGAACATTTACGACTGAATAGTGAGTTCGATCCTCACTGGGTTCCCCTATACTTTCGGCCTGGTGCCACATCTAGGCTACGCTTGGAAAATAGACAGATAATGAAAGAACTGAGAAAGAATCGATTATGTTTAACTTTAGTGCCCGCAAAAAACGGTGTGCCAAAAGGACCTAAACACCGCTTTGACAAATGACAACACTATCTATTTATTAAATTGCTTATTTACAAGAATAATTTTTTATTTACAAGATTATAAAAATATGTAAACCAACTAAAATAAAACCAAATATTCTTTTAATTTTAATTTTTAGACGAGACGACAAACACTCAATATTTTACGTGTGTATTTCGCTATTCAGTGGATGGGCAAAGATATCTTTGTGTAAATTACAGAATGCCTTTAATTTTTATTGCAAATATCGCATTGTCATTGGTTTACATATTTTGAAATGTTGTAATTGTTTTATAAATTTTTGAACATAAAGATTTCTTTTCAAATTCATTTATATATAAAATGGTAAATAATAAATATCACATTTATTCACTTCGCATATTTTTGTAATCTTGTAAATAAACGTTGCTGGGGGAGTAACATAAAACTGTTTAATAGCTGTGCCAAGGGAATAAACGCCATATTTAACGCACAGTTTTTGGGGGGCACGAAGATTAAACATTGCCGAAAAATCTGTCTATTATTTATCGATCATCGGCAATCAGCCACGACACGATTTCTTTCATAGATTTCCCCGCTAAATCAAAAGGCGCCGACTAGCACTTGGACTTTATATTGGATGAACATTCAAAAAAGAAGGAATCAGAAACCCAATCCTGAACCAAAATTGGAATTAATGGAAGATCAATATCAAGATTTATTTAAAAATAGCAATTTAAAATTAATTAAATTTGGCTTAAAGAAAGATTTAATGACAAATCTCTTGAAGCATACCTAGAGATGATAATGGGTATGTCCCCATTCAAATAAATACGGTAGTAAATACTGTATGTTGGTCTGCAGTTGGAGATTCGTCTCCAGCTGTGCGGGTCAAACTCTCTGTCTCCGGTTAGAGAGGATACCGAGATGAGGCTATGTCGAAGGGCAGAGTCTCGTCTCAGGAAACAGCAATCCGACTCCGTTTTATACGGGGTCTACGGGGAATTTTTGGTCGAGCCTTCGAGCTCGGATACTCCACATTAAATTCGGCCTTGCGCCACATCTGACCGCGTAGGGCGGTTGGTAGATATCCAGCTGTTGGAGATTCGTCTCCAGCTGTGCTGATCAAACTCTCTGAATCCGGGTAGAAAGGATCCCCAGATGAGGTTATGTCGAAGGGCAGAGTCTCGTCTCGGGAAACAGCTATCCGATTCCGTTTTATACGGGATCTACGGGGAATTTTTGTCCGGATACCGGATTTTTTCGGATACTCACATTAAATTCGGCCTTGTGCCACATCTGATCGCGTGGGGCAGTTGGTAGATATCCTGCAACTGGAGATTCACTGTGGAATTCACTTGACTCACTTCTAGCAGTTGACTACTACTTCTACGCGCCACTGGCGAATCTTATATGTGTTGTTCTTGTCCTTAGTATTATCGTGCATTACCAACCTTCAATTGATTATTCAGTAACCTTCCCGGTTTTCTATTTTATAAATGTTCTCCCATTTTTTAGGTCGGAATCGAATTAATCATTTTTTTATTTTCTTCTTTTATCGGACGAAAGCGTTGGTTGAAATAATCCAAAACGTGTATCAAAGAGTTGTAATGAACTGGTCACAAACAAAAACTCGGAAAATTGTGTTACTAAAAGGAATTAACTGATACTGAGATATCCAAAAAGAGGCATGGCACGTGGAATTAGAACAATCCCCCCCCATTCGTAAAAATCTCAAATTGATGTTAGAAATTGTTGATTTATTTAAGATGGAATCATCTATTATGACATGTCTTTAATTGGTATTTAGATACATTGTATTTATTTTCAACTTTTCTAGTAGAATTGTTCACCTATATTGCATATGAACCATTGTTGTACATAGTTACGGGAGTCGCGGTGGAGTAATCGGAGAGCCTAGTTCGAAAGCCAGTCTGATCCGTTACACTCAGCTATGGGTAACTAGAAGCGTATAGGAGACTGGTCTAGGAGAAAGTAACACTGAATTCAAAACTGTATGTAGCCCCGGCTAAAGAAAGCTTCGTTCGCACTGTCTCGATGTTGAAACTTTTATGAATATTACCTTATGAAAATTGAGATGTAGTAGGGAAGGGGATAGCTTATCAGAGATCCAGAATGGTTATATCATGGATTTAGTGGGTGACGAGACCCTTGCACTGACCCTGGTATGTTAGATACACCTTAATTTAGCTTTAAATGTTTTATTTTTTGTTTCTTTTTTTTTTTTTTGTCTAGCGACTCTCATTACCGATTTTTTTTCTAGGAGAAGATAACTCTGAATTCAAAACTGTATGTAGCCCTGGCATAGCACATACTATCACAGGTAAAGAAAGGGTTGTTCGCACTGGCTCGGTGATCCTGACTGCGGTCGAATGATGATGACGAACTTGGTATCTCCGAATTAGAACTTCACACTATGGGCTCCTCCTCTTGCTAACAAACATGCATTCTGGCTTCTTGAAATTGATGTTTAATCCTTTCTTACTTTGAAAAAAAAGTAATAAAAGACTAACGGGGCAATCATTGGAAGGTTTCCCAGAGTTTTTAAAGACAGGAACTGCAGAAAAGGATTTTTAACAAGATGGAAAGCAAGAAGCATAAGGAATTTATTGTAAAGTTTGGAGACAACAAGAATTCAGGAGCACATTCACAATTGCAGGGGTACCGTCAAACTAGCAAGCCTAGTCTACTTTAGAGAAACCATAGGTAGATTTATGTGTATATATAGATTTTTTTATCTAGCGGCTCGGACTGAGGAATCGGAGAGCCATTTTTTTTTTCTAGGAGAAAGTAATACTGAATTCAAAATTGTATGGCAGCCCAGGCGTAGCACATACTATACACCTATAGGAAAGGGTCGTTTATATTGGCTCGATGTTGAAAAATTTATGAATATTACCTTATGCAAATTCAGATGTAGTAGGAAAAGGGACCGCCTATCATAGATCCGGAGGAGTTATATTATAGATTCAGTAGGTGGCGAGACCCTTGCACTGGCTCTGGTATGTTACATAAACCTTTTAGCTTTAGATGTTTTTTTGTCCAGAGCTTGTTAAACGATATATGAACGTTACCTGTTTGCACAAGCAATAAACATCCGAGTAAAATTCATAGCCACGAATTTTGAGATAAACCTTTTATTTTATTTTATTTTTTTTTTTTTTTTTTTTTTTATTTATTTATTTATTAATTTTTTTTTTTTTTTTGCATCACCCTTATAATCGAACGAAGCGCGATTGTCTATATGATTTGGGGATTAGCAAATAGGTTTTTAGATTGATTAGGAAAAGAGACAGGTTTAAGAAAAGCGACACGTTTTAGCTGATGCGTTTCTGTACATCTGAAGTAGTATGGATCGCTGCCCATTACAATAAGTGCAGAGTAAACAAACAGAAATGAAAAAAAAACGGAAGTCAGATGCATGACGGGACAGACAGGATAAGATAAAAATGGATTTTTATATGGATGCAGCATTGTTTTGAGTCACGCACAAAACAACACACGCCTGCTAGAGAAATTAGTTTGACACAAGGCTACAAGAACAGAGTGTCCATTGAGGACTGGACTAATTACACAATTGTAATAATCTGCTATACTAACAATATTTGCCAATTTATTCTGACATGAGGCCGCAAGTATAAAACTGTAAGACTATTATTATTATAAATAAATAAAAATAAAATAATAATAATAATAATGAAAATTATAAAATAAAATAAAACAAAACAATAGCATCAAATCGTTGTATAAAATAAATTAAATAATGATTTTTAAAAAATAAAATTATTCCCAGCATGCAACAAAACTGTTCCTGGCTGAAATACGGACTTCCCACCAAAAGCAGTTAAATTCAATCTCTTCATCAAAAACCTTGGTACAGGCAACACGTATCTAACTTCTCTCTGTGATATGGCTTGTTATACTACGGAGCAAATTCTCCTTTTTATCACATGTACCTAAAACAATTGTAATCTAAAAAAATATATGGAGTAATTGATAGCGGCTCGGATTGAGGAAACGGAGAGCCGAGTTCGAATTCCAGTCGAATCTATTACATTCACTAACGTGCTTTAAAAGCACGTAAGTAAATGGAAAGGTATAAATTCTCTTTTTCTCCCGCCTGCTATGGGTAAATAACAGGACAGACCGGGTTCTATAGCCTTGGATGGCAACTGGTCTAACGCAGAACTTACTGAGGGAAAAAAATCGGCTTCATCAGTCATGTATCGAAAGATACATGATCGCCTACGCGGGTATCACGCATGGCACATAACTGACTGACTGAATCTGAAAGAAACCCACATCAATACACGCAAAAATATAAATTGTATGAAAATAACAGACAAGTTACCATGTTGTTCGTGTTATTTGCGTACGTTTTATTTTCTGTCAAGTATGCTTTTATCTCCGTGAACACAAGGCTAATTTCTGCTGCTATGATGTGAGTGAGACCCAAAAAGACGGCCAGTGATGCTCGAATTAATAGCACAGTATTAATAGTCTGCTAAACGGACAATATTTAATCAGAAGAAATTGTTATATTTCCGTGCAAATAGGAATATATATACTTGAGAAAACAAGGTGGATAAAATAAGTAAAGGTTTATTGTAAAAACCCAGTACAATGAGAATAAAGGTAACAGTTATGCACAGGGTTGTTGCAAGTCAATCCAATAGTGAGTGCGACTATTGGAAGGTCGGTAGTTCTCGCGTAAGTCTGAGTCGTACTCAACAGATCCCAGCTAGACAATATTTACCAGCCTCCCCATGGTGTAGGATGTGGCACAAGGTCGAGTTTTATGTGGGGAAATCTGAGCCGTAGGTTTGGCCATAAAATTACTCGTAAACACCGTATAAAACGGAATCATGTAGCTGTTTTCCGAGACGAGACTCTGCCCTTCGACATAGCCTCGTATGGGGATCCTCTCTGCCCGGAGACAGAGAGTTTCACCAGCACATTTGGAAAAGATCCCAGCTAGCCTCCGTTGACTTACAGCTACTTATAGGTAGTTACTACCTATAGTGTAGTCACTCATGGGAGTGTCAGGTTATTCCATTACATCAGAAATAAAAAAATAAATATAATAAACAAAATAAACCCAAGACTATAAATAACCGGAAGTAATCATCCTCAGTAAAAAAATTAAAAAAAAAAACTTGGAAGAGCCGGTTTTCTCCCTTCCTCGCTTCCTGAAATCCATCAGTTACATATACAAAGAGACTGCGCAAGGAGTCTCAACCTAAAAGATCATTTGAGACGTAAAACAGACGGTACTGATTTCTATGTCCAAACTATCAATATATGCAGGGTGTCCCAAAATTTAACAAGGGATTTCAAAATTTAATAACTGTTTTATTTTTTTATTTTAATACACAATACCATAGTATTATATAAAGTAGATATGGGAAATAAATTTACACTAGTTGTGAAAGATTACGTCTTTTAAGTGGTGTCCATCTTAGTTTCTCACAAACGTGCCCTTTCTAAGGCATTTTCCATCACAACCCTCAGTGTTTCAGGCTCTTGTGCTTTGATGTTTTGTCTGAATCTTGTCTTCCAATTTTGACATTATCTTTGTGATAGCCGCATAAGAAGAATTCAGGGCTTGTCAAATCCGGGGATTGTGATGGCTAGTTTATGCCTCAACTGTGAGAAATTATTCTTTTCCGCAAAATTTGCCTATAAACTGGATTGTGGCACTTATAGAAGCTGTTGCCCCATCTTGTCGGATGCACTTGAAAATTCGTTGGAGTGACGTCCGAGAGATCGAAACCTGTCGAGACCGCCCTCGAGTTAATGCGGTCGATACTCTGCTTTGCCCGGTCAAAATATTCCGAACGTAATATGCCAGCTTCTCTTCAGATATGAGGAAATTATTTAACATTCAATACCATATAGCAGGATTGACATTACACAGCAGTTCAGCACGCTTTTTTTGGTTTTCTAATAAAATTATCCTATAAATACTGGGTGTCTCAAAAGTCACGAAGGGATTTCAAAATTTAATTACTCCTTTAGTTTTTAACTTTAATTCATAATACCATAGTATTATATAAAGTAGATGCGAGAAATAAATATACACTACTTGAGAAAGATTAAATGGCGTCCATTTTCATTTTGCTCACGTCGCCATCTCTCTTGTTTTCTTCCAATTGATAGTTAGTCCTTCTTAGTAAAGGATTTCCTTTTCTCTCTTAAAACATCCTCGATTCATTTCAGGTTCCGTCTACGCTATTAACTTCCTTATTCAGAATCTCACCTCTTGTCGTATGATCTGTTACCCCATCTTATTGTACGGAAACAGATTGATGCATTTAAAAATTCGTTGGAGTGACGTCCGAGAGATCGAAACTTGTCGAGGCCGCCTACCAGTTGAAGCGTCCGTTACTCTCCTTTACCCGCTCAAAATACTCCTTCGTCCCTAACCGAACGTAATATGCCAGCTTCTCTTCAGTTATGAGGAAATTGTTTAGCATTCAATACCATATAGCGGGATTGACATTACATAACGGTGCAGCAAATTTCTTTTTGTTTCTAATAAAATTATCCTGCAAAAACAGGGTGTCCCAAAAGTCACCAAGGAATTTCAAATTTACTTTATTTTTTTAACTTTAATTCAAAATAGCATAGTATTATATAGATTACATAAATGGGGAATAAATTTACACTATTTGGGAAAGATTATATTTTTTAAATGGCGTCCATTTTCAGCTTCACAGAAACGTGACCTTTTAAAGGCATTTTCCAGGATCTTGTGCTTTCATGCCTGTCTGAATGTTGCCCTTCAGTTTTGGGTGAGTTTGAGGCTTGATGACATGAACCTTTTCTTTGGACTAGCCGCATAGGAAGAACTCTTGGTGGTCAGTTTACACCGCAACGAGGGAAATTATTCTTTGCCCCCCCCCCCCAAATTTGCCTGAGAATCTGGTGGTCCTTGTTGTTTGAGCTGTTGCCCCATCTTGTCGTACGGAAACGAGTTGATGCATTTAAAAATTCGTTGGAGTTATGTCCGAGAGATCGAAACCTGTTGAGACCGCCACCAAATTGATGCATTTGTATCTTCTTTGTTACTCTCCTTTCTTCTTCTTCTTCTTCTTCTTCTTCTTCTTCTTCTTCTTCTTCTTCTTCTTCTTCTATGTGCCGTGTCCCTTCAGAATGTAGGCGATTATGTCTCACCACAATTTCCTGTTCTTTGTAGCTCTTGTACCTTGTTCCGTCATCCATTTACTTAAGTTCACCAAGTAGGTTAATTATTCCTGATGTTAACTATAAATGTCCTTCTTGTTTCCATTTTCTCTAAAACTTCGTCATTACTCAAATGTTCGGTTTCATTGTATCCTCAGCATCCTTATGTACAACTACATCCGCAAATCATCAATAACAAAAAAAAATAGCATAATAAAGTATGTACAGCAGATGTTCTTATTTCTGTGACACCAAGCCGTCGGCCCGTGGTCAACTCCCAGTCGCGGCGCGAAGCTGTAAGGTTTCTTCTACCGGCGTTTTGGAGTTGACTATTTGTCGCTGCCACCAGCCTGTGTCCCGGTCGTTCGGTGGTCGTCGCTACTCGGCAAAATCCCCTGATCAGGATATCAATATGTGAAACTCAGCCGTCCAGGGTCGAATCCAGTGGTTTACGGCACAAATATGTGGCACCTGGGTCGAGTTCTGGTCGTCGATGTTAACGGATTCACCAGTTGTACCGGTTCAATGCCAAATCTATTGTTCACAGCTCACTTGCAACGTCTGGTTACTGGAGTAACTGCTTCGATCTCAAGTCTAACCTACCCACGTTGTGACTTTGATCTTAGGTAGACAAGATCAATCAGGCGTCAGACCGTGGTGTCAGCTGAGTCCAAATTGAAGGTGACATTGCACAAGCGCAAAGAAAAAAAATAAATGAAAGAAAAACCCAAGAGGTCCAAGTATGTTAAGAAATAACAATTCAACTTTATCCTTCTGTTGTATACAGGAGCGTGTTTTTCCTACAAAATGTGACACTTCTATGTTTCAAGCAAGTTGGTATCGCATGTCAACTAATTTAGTTTTTAAGTGCTGGCTTAACTTCGTTCGTCAGTATAACTTGCTATCGGTAGCATCGGCGAAGTCGGAGGTCATGGAATCTCTCGGTCAGCTTCTGCGAGGCAACACTCTGGTTAAGCTCTGACTGCAACTGCTTCTCCAACTGCAACTTCTCCAACTTTGTCGTGTAACGTCCCATCGTCGTTCGTTTATATGCGTACAGACCAAAACCCGGTGTGTGGGCCCGACGCGGCCTGGGGTTCTTGATAATCTCTATTTCTAACAAGAAATCTCTTTGTTGTCAGGACAGGAAAATTGATTATTTCCCATTTTTGGAAAATTAACCACTTCTCATTTCGGAGTGGGGAGTTCTCCGTCGTTCGTGGGGGAATATCAGAGGAGAGCTATCCTCCTAGACTCTTTCTCTTACACATTGTTATCTCATACCAATCCTTCAGTGGGCGTTAACATCTTCTCCGCCTTTCTCGTCCATTCACCTCCGCCCATCACCATGCTACCATACGACCAATGATCTCTCGGCAGGGTGGGTGTGGCTACGCTGGCCTCCTTAAAATTATAATCTAGAATTTTTGTTTACAAAATTCTTTTATCACATGTTCTCTTTTTCCTGGGCCACCCAAAAGTCACTTACCCAGCACTCTTACCGTCTCATTAATCACTGTCAAAGTTTGCCATCTGATTCCCTACTCCAAGTCAGCTTTATCATGGAATCCCTGACCTGTTAAGAAACCAAATTCTTTTTATCTCGTCAAATCTCAATTCTCCACTATTTTCTAGGGACTGCTAAAAGTTTACAATTGCCACATTGCCATTCGACACCTTAGCGTCTGTTGGTCAAGTAAATGATAACAATCCTTTCACCTATATCGAGACAATGCCAAAATTTTATAATTGCCACATTGCTTCTCTTCGCCTGTATCCAAGAAAATAATTTAAACGATATCTTGGAAAGATAATTAACATTGAATCTTCCTACCTGTATCGGCACGTGTTTTGGGCGATAATTCCATATTTGTCTTTCTTTCTATCTCCTTCGGCGATAACTCGACTTGGCTAGACCGCACACGTGGCTTCTTCGCGTTTTTTTTTTTTTTTGTAAACAAGTTAAATTCTTTGTTTTAACGTCGATCAGTCTATCTTTCGTTATAGCTATTTTTTTTCGCTTTAAGAATGTTTATTTTCTGTTTTAATTTCTATGGTTAATTAGTTAGCCAGTTACCATAGCTAAATAGTGTCACATTTCAAATTCCTACCGACAAGTGGCACTCATGCATTGTTTTAAACTCCTACAGCAATTTTGAATTCAGACTTGTTTACATCTGTGCTCTGCCGTTGATGTTCTTTCAATTACATTTCAATTGTGATTTCGAATACATTTTTGCCAATGGCTCCGAAAAAAAAGTCCCAGTACAAGTTTTAATGCTAAGCGTAAGGCTATATTGCTGGAAGATAAGGTGGAAATTAATTATTTTATTCGGAATACTGCATATCATAAATACTGTAATAGGCAACGGGGAGTGCTTATTTGTGGTTTATAGTGTGATTATTTTGATTTAAGTCGTTTTTTCAACCTAAGTCATAACCTCTAGAACCAATTAACGACGTAGGGTGAGGTATACCTGTACCAGATTTCTTTTACTTTTTTGTGAAGGGTTTCGCAGTCGGACCAAGAACCTTTCAGCACATCTATCACATTCGCTACAGTAGACACGGTGGGGTAATGGATAGCGGCTCGGATTGAGGAATCGGAGTTCGAATTCCAGTCGAATCCATTACATTCACTTATGTGCTAATACCCTTGAGAAAGGCATGGATCCTCTTCTTCTCCACCCAGCTATGGGTAAATAGCAGGACAGACCGGGTTCTATAGCCTTAGATGACAATTGGTCTACCGCAGAAAGAAATGGCAACCTACTGCGGGAAAAAAAACTCTGCCTCGTCAGTCATGTATCGAAAGATACATGATCGCCTAAGCATGTATCACGCATGGCACATAACTAGCAGAATAAATATTCCACGAGACAAGTCTGAAAAAAAATGTATTATTGTTTTTATTGAAACAATTATTACATTTTTTTAATATCCTGGCCAAATATTTCAAGGGACATAATTCGCTCATGACTTTTTCTTGAGTTATGTCCATTACCTTCTTTTCTCTTGTCGCATAAAAATAAATCTTTGGAGTAACAGAGTTTTTTATGGCACGCCGTTTACGTCGGCTAAGTCGGTCACGATCAGGGTTGCAGGCAGTTTTGAATTACAGTGCTGTTCGATAAAAGTGACTCACCTTATCCTTTGAATTTGGCTCAACTTTCGTTTCATCGGAGAAGAGAACATTCTTCCAGTCTTCTACGGTGACATTTTTGTAATAGTGAGCCCATTCAAGTCTCTTGGCTTTGTTGGCTTTGCTTATTAGCGGCTTAAAACTTCGTCTACAACATTTGTAGCCTTGTCTAAGAGCCACCGACAGACTGTTGAAGAGGCAAGACTAACACCTTGCCCTTCGCTTAGACTGGCTGCAATTTTTTTGTTAGTTATAGTCCTATTCTTTGCAACTTCCCTCTTGATTACCCTGCCAGTTCTATCATCAATCTTTTTCCTTTGTCCCCTTGTTTCCTTCCTTGGAACAGGAGTGGCATCATTATGTGCCCTAAGCCCTCGATAAACAGTTTATTGCGAGGTTATAGCAATTTCTGCAATTTCTCTCGTAGACTTGCCTTCTTTTGAGAGGGCAATAAAAGATGCCTTAAGTGGTTCTGATGCGTGTTTGTGCCGTTTCATCTGATTAGTGACTAGAGTGGCTATTTCAAGCTGTTTTTGTACTGTATGAGGCTTTCTGGAATATTCTGGAATACTCTAGAATTAATTTAAGCTGCTCTAGAATTCTCTAGAATATTGTTCTGAGTGTATTGTAAAATAATTTTCAATATTTTGTCAAAAGCTCTTTAAATTTACCAGTTTAATCATTAGAATGCGATATCTGAGTCACTTTTTTTTCACAGAGTTTTTTCCTGAATCTTATCTATATCCAAATTTATAATTAATCAATAGAATACCTTAGGGTGAATAAAAAATTTTCCGTCGGAGGTCGGGAAGAGGTCTTTATAGTAGTAAGATTGAAAATTATTTTAACCCCAAAAACAATAGACAAAAAAATATTTTTAGTAAAAGAACATCAGGTGAGTCACTTTTATCGAACAGCACTGTAGCACGGACTTCCGTGAAGACGGACATGTCAACTCGTGTGGACGAGTCTCGGTGGCCATAGCCAATACTGAGCATAAAACATAGAGCTTGTTGGAATTGCCGTGGACACCACAACGTGGAGCAATAATCAGCAATCTAATTTTTACTGTCTGTTATTCTTGGCATGAGTTAGATCCTCACTGTGCGTCACACTTTCGACTAAACTTTTCTTTTTCTTTGTGTGCCGTGCCAATTTAGGAGATGGACGACCAGGGTTCTGTAAAACTTCCTGTCTCTTCTACGTGTAAACGACTTTCGACACTTTATCCACCCTCTTTCTTTTCGCTCTGCCATATAGTCAGGCCCGGATTTCGGCCTAAAGAGGCACATGGCCTAATAGAATTTGGGGACCCTTCATTACACATTTAATTCTTTCAGATAACTTGCAGTATCCCAGAATGCATTTCTTGATGTCTTGATCTAGTATCAATCCAACTCCTTTTTCATTTTTTCTCTCTGCCTGCAAATATAATCATGTGGTTATCACTGACAAAATCTCCATTGGTCACCTAGTTTTATATATATCTAAATTGTTGACATTTAACCTGCTCATTTCCTGTTTTACATTTTCCAACTGACCACAGTTATTTAGCATTCTCATGTTCTATGTTACGGTCCGGTGACACATGTCGTTCATGTCGCTCCTTTCCGGGCGAGGGATCAGTTCTGAGGAATTTTATCCTCCTTATACCGTCTGGAAGAATTCTTGTAGTTAAACTGAAAGGAATACATTTCAACATATCTATTATAATAGTGTATGCACCGACAGCACAATGCACGGAAGACGAAATCAAATCTTTCTACTTCATGACAGACAACGCCAAGGCTCAGTGTAAATCACAAGAAATTATAATTATCACGGGAGACCAGAATGAAGGGAAGGAGATGAAAGGGGAAACTGCTAGCAAATTTAAACTAGGGACCTGCAACGAACGCGGAGAAAAATGGGTCCAACGGTTCACGGCCAGTGACCAGGTAATAGCCAACATCTGGTTCCAAGAAAATCCAAGACTATTATGGACATGGAGAAGCCCAAGAGGAGAAACTAAAAACCAAATCAAATATATAACTAAAGGTTCAGGTTCAATGCAAAACCTATCCAAGTGGCCGTCCTGGGTATAACGATTAACTACATCCGCATCCAGGGTAAGACGATAAACTACTTCCAACAGCAAGGCCTCTGATCAGAAGGCTTTGAGGAGCGTGGAACCACCTCTTAATTGCTCCGGACCTAGAAAATTTTTCAGCACCCCCTCTAATAAATTAAATGTAATAAAACCTAAACATATGATAAAAGTGAGTTTTTTTTTTGTTTTTTTTGTTTTTGAATATTTACAACAAAAATAATAAACACTATTTGTTAGATTATTTATTGGGATGGTTGACCAATTAGCTAATTGCCAATTGATTCACATATTTTAATAATTTATCAAATGTTTATAAATTTATGAATAAAAGATTTTCATATTTATTTCTTTATTAATTGATAAATGATAAACATCGCATTGCATTAGTTTTAATACAATTGCATTAGGTTTTAAAATGTTGTAAATATAAAATTATTCTGGCAAATAAATAAATTTAAAAAAGTAAAAATAAAAATAAAAAAAAAAATGTGTCAAGAGGACAGGATTTTCCCTTGACACCACTATTATTTTACCTACCTTCACTCTACAGCAATGTTTATTTTAATTTTTAATAAGATTAGAATTTTGATAAAAACTAAACATATGAAAGTTTATTTATACATTTTTTTGTTCTTGAGAATTTACAAGAAAAATATTAAACACTATTCATTAGATTATTTATTGGAATGGTTGGCAAAACATTGGCTAATTGGCAATTGATTCGAACTTTATAAAATGGTAAATAATAAGGATTTCCTTATAGTTGGTTAAGATATTTTAATAATTTAGTAGATATTTATAAATTAATAAATAAAAAATTGATTTCATATTTTTTTCATTATAAATTGAGAAATGATAAATATTGCATTGTATTAGTTTTAATTGTATTAGGTTTTAGAACGTTGCAAATATAAAATTATTTTTGTAAATAAACAATATTTTTTGTAAATTCTCAAGAGCAAGAAAAATGTATAAATTCACCATATATTTATATATATATGTGTGTGTGTGTGTGTGTGTGTGTGAGAGAGAGAGAGAGAGAGAGAGAGAGAGAGAGAGAGAGAGAATTAATATAATTCTAATCATCGCTTTAGGAGTGAAGGTAGTTAAAATATTACCGGTGTCAATGGAGAAACCGTCCATTTAGCACACCGTTTTTGTTTGTCTTTTTTTTTTGTTGATGTTGTTGTTGTTGTTTTTTGCGGACACAAAAATCCACTTTTGCCGAACTCGCTATAAGAATAATAAACTGTGAAACTATTTTTTTTTATTACTATTCTACGGCAATTAACAATAAGACACTTTTATTTTATACGACACGAGAAAGAAAACAAGGGAAATAACTCAAAACAAAACCACGGGAAAGTTATGTCCCTTTCAGTATTTGACGCGTATTAAAATATTTCCTTTCTGTCAAACTCGACCCATATTGTGAGCTCAATCATTATTGGAAAGCTCATTTCTTACCTTGTTGAAGACAAAGCCAATCAATGTAATTGTAACTGAGCCATGGGTTTAAGCCTCACTAGGCGCCCCACATCGTTGGCCTCTTGTCAAATTAAATTAAATCTTAAAACACTTGTCTCGTTTCTTCACATAATCTTCGAAATATTCTATATAATTTTATGTGGATGATATGAATAAACATGAAAAATCATTTTTTAAACATTAATTCTACTTTCCGAGTCGTGTTTTGACTTCGTGGGGAACGAGATCTCAAAACTGACACAGATGCACCTGGACTTTGGAGATTTTGAATCCGAGATGGTACCCCCCACCCTTTGTACTCAAAGGGTGTGAGTTTCTCTGTCGCTGTTGTCACAAAGGTTTTGCATATATATAGTGGGAGTAAGAGCAAAATTCTCCAAAACGTGTAACAGCATGGAATAATTGTCCATCCCACAAAATGATTAATATCTAAAAAAAAAAAAAAAAAAAAAAAAAAAACACTAAACTAATTGAGTTTCTTTTTCCAGGTTTTCATTTAACCATCTTGACACCGTCTGAATCACTGAAAAACCCTTTGAGTTATTCAGCTAGGAAAAAATACGTTAAAATCGTTTTGTGTCAGCCCCACTGTCTTCCCAACTGAGCAATAGTGAGAGAGAAAAAAGATCATTCAGGCCTTTACTAATGGTACCAACATTCATTCTTTGGCTTCTATCTTCTAAGTCCACTGAAGAACCATCAAGAGAACGGTAAATACGTTTAAAAAAGAGGGAACAGTAGAAAGGAAAACTGGATCAAGAAGTCACAACAGGGATCATCATTTCAACTTAGAACTAAATACATTCTTATTATTCAAAGTAGAGTCCAAAAGTGTTATAAAAATCTCGGCGAATTCCAGTAAAATATCTTTAATCATTTCTAAGATATAATGGTTCAAAGCTTAATCTAACAATTGAAAAATTTTGCAGTTACACTATTTGGATAATTTTGCTGCTACACCCGGTATAGAAGTAACTATTTCATTTTTGTGAATGTTATCTTTTCCAGGTAAACAGTCATTATTTGGAATGTTCGGAGAAATAGCTATGTCGTGTGCGCAGAAAATTGAAGACATTTAGTAAATGCCATTATTCACAGATGACAGCAATAGAGAAACTATAGGTGTGCTCAATGGCGGACTGGTTCGAATATTTCTACTGGGAAAACTTGTAAAAGATTCCAGACAAAAGGGCCCACTTAATCCCGAGGTTATTTATTTACTAACGGAAGAAAGTATAGCATCATCGAAGCCCTATTTAAATCTTCCCATCATCTAAATAATATTTTTCTTTTCTTTTTTCTTTTTTTTTTAGCTTTTACTTTTTCGGTTATTTTTTAAGTGATCGAACATCACTTCGGGGTCCGCTGGGAAAATTCCCGGTGTACCGGTGGGCTAGTCCACTGGGTGTGCTGACTTAGGGAAGTGATGGTTAAGACTTTTGGTTTCCAGCCGCTTTACATATCTATTGGGGTAAATATGTCTCTTAATTTAATTATAAAAATGGTAAAGTCTAGAATCGGGACCATAAAACTTGGACCATAATTCTCGAGTTAAAAAATGTATATTGTAACATTGTTTATATTGTTTTTAATATTTTCAAATACATTTTTGATTTGATTTTTTTTTTCGAAATATACATTCACATATATTCTCATTCGTGCGAATAATTATTGGTTCCTTTTTCTCTTAGAAAATGCTTTATTACGCCAGTTATTGTTTGACTTAATAAATTTCACAAAGTAATTTAAATTCTTCAGAATTTCTTTCAATTCCTCCAAAGAGTCGTTGTTGATGAATCACTCGGCCGCGGTTATATTTTCTTTTTCCAATCAATGTCTCATCAATCTCCAGGCCACTAATTTTGTCTCGACCTCCAATTTTGTCCCCATTGTTTGTTTTTGTTTTTTTCAGTGAAACAGCGGCACATCCCAACAAAGTCTGCATCAGTCAAATTGTCTGCTTTCAGTAACTTATTAGTTAACTACTACTTCCAATTTTATTTTTGCACACGAGAATTATGGCCACTGTTTTATGGTCCATATTCTAGAGACCTTTCTTTACCCTTTTTTGCAACTAAACCCCACTTTAAACACGGCCTTGTGCCATATATCCTGTTCGATTTGCAGTAGACTTAGTCACAATGGGCTACCTTGCTGTAGTTCTATAAAATAAACGCAGTAGTAACTGCTAAAACAGCTAAAAAGGAGAGGAAATTGTTAATTAATTTTACCTGGACCTCCAATTTTGTCAACATTGTTTTTTTTGGGTGGGGTCAGTGAAACAGCGTCACACATCCCTACTATAGGATTACCATGTTTCATGTAATTGTAATTCTTACTATTCTCTCTTACTAGAGGATTACCATGTTTCATGTAATTCTTACTATTGTGTTTCCACCTCTTTCAGGTCTTGTTCATTGTCAGCAGACAATAAACGTTTACAGAACAAATAGATTCCATTCTTATTTATGAACAAGATCTTCACCAGTACCGATTAAATCGCCATGCCTGCAGTACAGTGCCCCTTCCCTAATTGCGACTACACCACACAAGATCTCGACGCAGCTACTGTTGCCGCACTCATTACAACCCATGGTGCCGTTCACACTACTGGTACTTCTGCTCAGACCACCCCTGTTGAGAAAGTCAAACGACCAACTCTAACCGCCGCTGGTTCTAGCGAGGACTGGGCCTACTTTCAATCACGCTGTGTCGACTACGTGGCAGCCACAAAAAGGTATCAGGGCGCGAAGCGATGATCCAATTTCTCGAGTGCTGCGATGAACCACTACGCAGAGATCTCACTCGCACATCAGGTGGCAACCTTACAGACAAAACCATAGATGTAGTCATGTGTGCCATTCGGAAACTAGCTGTTCGCGAGGAAAACACAATGGTAGCAAGGGTAATACTGCACAACATTCGACAGGATCGAGACGAACCGGTGCGACACTTTGGTGCCCGCCTACGTGGACAGGCAGATATCTGCAAGTTCGTCATCACGTGCCCTAGTTGCAAGTACAACGTGAATTACACCGATGCCATTGTGCGCGACGTATTAAGCCGAGGAATTGCATCAGTCACATTGTTTACTTTCAGTAACTAATTAGTTAACTACTATTTTCAATTTTATTTTTGCACATGAGAATTATGACCCCTGTTTTATGTTCCATATTCTAGACCTTTCTTTACACTTTTTTTTTGTAACTGACCCCCACTTTAAACACGGCCTTGTGCCATATATCTTGTTAGTATGGCAGTTATAAAGACTTAGTCACAATGGGCTACCTTGCTGTAGTTCTAAAAAAATAAACGCAGTAGTAACTGCTAAAATATGTAAGACAGATAAGGGCAGATAATCATATAATATCTTCTTTTTTTTCATAGTATATTTGAATTATGGCCCCTGTTTTGTGGCCTTGGTTCTAGACTTTTACCAACAAATTTTTAAAAAGCGATTTTTTTTTTTTACATTGTAAGAAATGAACATAAATTTTGCTAACTAACATAATGAAATCACTATTTACATTATTCGGACTATTGTCCTCATCTTTGTCGCCATCTTTATCACAACGTTTCGGCTGTTGTACGCTTCGGCCTTCTTCGGGTGGGTGGAATGTCGAACTGAACACTTTATTTCGCTCAAAGACACATGGCACAGTGGATAAAGGCGTTAGTTAGTGACAGGACCCAAAGAGTGTGAGTTCAATACCTGGTTAAGGCGGTGGAGGACTTGGAGAAGGGAATTAACAGGAGATAACTGACATCCATTAGACATGGCACGTGGAACTAGAACAGTCTACCTCAGTGAGCGAAATAAAGGGTTCAGTTCGACATTCCAACCACCTGAAGAAGGCCGGAGCATACAACGGCCGAAACGTTGTGATAAACTTGGCGACGAAGATGAGGACAATAGTCCGAATAATGTAAATAGTGTACATAATACTTCATCTCAGAAATATAGACAGATACTGAAAGGCCGAAACGTTGTAATAAATATGGGGACAAAGATGAGGACAATAGTCCGAATAATGTAAATAGTGTACATAATACCTCATCTCAGAAATATAGACAGATACCGAAAGGCCGAAACGTTGCAATAAATATGGCGACAAAGATGAGGACAATACTCCGAATAATGTAAATAGTGTACATAATACCTCATCTCAGAAATATAGACAGATAATAATGAAATCAGTTTAAAATGAATTTACATAGTAAACAGGAGTTCGCCATTAACTTTCATACAGTTTAATAATAATTCTGGGTCTGGAGTGATTATTCTGTAGTAGTATGAATTTGTTTTTAATTATTTAATTATGGCCACAATGTATGATGTACAACACTACCAAAAATTCCCCGTCCTGGGTATGACGATAAACTACGTCCAACAGCAATGCCTCTGATCAGGAGGTTTTGAGGAGCGTGGAACCACCTCTTAATTGTTGGTGTTCCCAGGTTCACCCTGACCCGGGGTGGTATCACCTGTTAGGGTCCGAGCTATGGGTAAATAGTTAACCCCGAAAGTGAGATAAAAAACATTATAAAAGTGTAAAAATAGGTTTTAATACCAGAAATACTTTGTAAAAAATTATTAAAAGAAATGAATTTTTGAAGAAAAAAAACTATTACCAGCAATACGTTTTTGAAAAAAAAATATTACCAGCAATACATGTTTTAAAATAATATTACTAGCTATACATTTTTGAGGAAAAAAATATTACCAGAAATAGATTTTTGACAAAACAAAATATTACCAGAAAAAAAAAAGTTGTCGGCATTAAATGACCCATTGAGGTTGATATACCGTAAAACAACAAACCAAACCAAAAACCAAACAGTAAAAAAAAAATAAAATAAAATAAAACGAATACAAAATATATAAATGTATTTATACTATTCACATTGTTCGGACTGTTGTCCTCTTTATTGGCATATTCACGACGTTTCGGTCGTTGTACGCTCCGGTCTTCTTCAGGTGATATATGTTGGAACCGGATTTTTTTATTTAGTCCACTTGGGTAGATTGTTCTAGTTCCACGTGCCATGCCTTTTCTGGATATCTAATTTTCAGTTATCTCCCTTTAGTAACACAACTCTCTAAGTTCTTGTTCACCTCTGCTGTGGCCAGGTATTGAACTCACAACTCTTTGGGTCAAGTCACTTTTGGGGACACATCACCCAGTGAATAAAAGCGTTGGTTGAGTTTAATTATCCTGAATTAAAACAAACATTACTTACTTTTAATTTAGAATACCGTTCAGAGAGATTTTTTTAACACGGAAGTGGATGTTTTATGAAGTGTTGACAAATTTATCGATAACTATTTGTTATATTTAAGTAAAGGGCACAGGACTGTAAATATGACTTGACGAATACAGCGTGGACACACTCTTTCCAAAGGCAAGCATAAAAGGGTTGATAGATATCGTGAAAAAGAAACGTAGAGCTCATTTTTTCCTCTCCATACAGCTAACGAAAGCCGGGATCAATCAAAAGGTTTTAACAACAAAACGAATAAAGTTAATAGTTCAAAAATTTTGAACCGTCGGAAATGATTACACATAGAGTTGATTTGTCCGTGGCCGGTCGGAGTCACAGGAAAAAAAGGGCTCAGAAAAAAAGTTCCAATTTTGGCGAGGAAAAAAGTCACACGATAAAAAAACATTAAATACGGTATTTCTGTCGGGTACTTCCAGAGTTTATGGCTCTGATCTTTTTGTAACAGAAATTCATAGCAAATCGGTCCAACCTCTAAAAACCGTTTTCTAACAATGCTACGGTCACATATTCGCAGTTGCGATTCTGGAACTCTGAAAATGGGGGGGGGGGGCATTTGGGGGCCGAGATTTTTCTGCGGGGGGGAGGGGGTCAAATTCAAGCAGCGTCTTTATTTTCATAATACACCATTATCGTATACACAACTTAGGAATAAATTTTTGGTATAAGTATGTTACTTCACTAAATTAAACGGAATAACTTTTCACTCATAGTAGAGGAGTTCTAATCTATTCCCCCCCCCCCTTTTCCACTCTCATGCTGTTGGACCCCAAGAGAGGTTAACTTCAAAACAAAATCAAAGGGTTAATACTAACGTCAATAAGAGCAGAACAGTGTAATTTGACTGCTCTGATTTTTTTTCCTCTACAAAATGTGGGGTGGGCTAACCGAAGGGAAAACCAAAATTTGGGTGGGGCATTTCCCCCCTACCCCCTCCTTAGAATAGCCACTGTATATTCGATATATTTCATAGTTAGGGAGCCCTGGTATCCCGTAAGACCTTGCTTTATGTGGAGAAAGTCTCAATTTGACATTAAAAGGGTCTTTGATTTTCAATTTATTTATGACACTGGGATTTTGTCAACTTTTTGGGATAAGAAGATTGGATTTTGTCCACTAAATTTTGTCCACTGAGTTTTTGTCCGCTGGGTGCTAACTTCGTTAATTTTCTTTTTTTCCTATGATTTTTTTGTGACTTTTATTCCTGTGATTTTTTTATCTTGTGACTTTTTTTTACCTGGATTCGATTTGTTTTGGTTCTTCAAGATTTGGCTCAAATAAACGCATCCCGGTTAAACGGTGGCCCAGCTAACCGATAAGTATTGTCCTTTGTTGGCGCGTTCTGAAGAGACACGTGCTGGTTTCACTTTCTCTCGCTATCAAATTCCAAAGCCGAAATAATACCTCGGGCCTTGTTGGATTTTTTTTCTCTCATTCGGCTGTGAACAACGGGTTTATATGTAACGAAGTGCTTACGTGACGAGACAAGGTCTTTCCTTTTAATCGCTTCACGGTAACTATGGTGACAATAACAACAAGAATGATAAAACAAATGACCCCTGTTATGATTGCAGCCAGCGAAGAGGCGGAAATATGATCACTCATTTTCGGTGTCGGACTCGGGAGAACAGAAACAAATTGGTCTGGTGATGGAGGATAGCTGCTCGTTTCTCTTGACGCTAAAGAAAGAGAGATAAAAATCCTCGTTATCAGGAATTAACTGTTTATAGGTTTTTGTTATTTTTACACCAACTTAGTTTCTGTTTATAACAGCATTCTAGGCCTATACTCTCTTCATTGACTTTAGTAATATTCTGCTTTTTTGTACGTAACACTGATGCACTTTTCTACCTACAATCAAAGTGTAGTAACTGGCCGATCAATTACCATTGTGATTATCATTCTATTATTCTACTTGTTTGTATGACCTACTATTACGCTTTTTCTCACTAGGATCAGAGTGTAGTATCTGACCGCTCCCCAGTCTTTCTCATCTATACTGTTCGTTTGAATGTCCAACCGAAAAGCTTTCCTAACTAGGATCAGAGTGTAGCATCTGACCGCTCCCCGGCTTTCTCATCTATACTGTTCGTTTGAATTTCCAACCGATACGCTTTTCTACTGTAAGTTTGAGTGTAGTATTTGCCAGGTCCCTGATTTTTTGGTCTATATTATTTCATAACTTTTTTGTACGTCCGTTACGCTTTTCTACCAAGGATCAGAATAAATTATCTGTCCTACCCCGCCCCTTCTTATCTATGCTTGCTTTATTGTATGTACGGTCCTTTTATACTGAGGATCAGAGTGTAGTATCTGTCCAATATCCCACCCTTATGTTTTATACTATTATTCCGTTAGTTTGTATGTCCGACCGTTACGCTTTTTTACTGTAAATCAATGTGTAGTATCTGCTCAATAACTGGCCGTTCCGATCGATACTATTATTTTTCTTTTTTTTATGTCCAACCCTTTCTATTTTCTCTCTAGGGTCAAAGTGTAGTATCTGCTCAATAACCGGTATTCTAATATATTGTTACTTTAACTGTTTATCTTTACTACTGTTATTTTTTCTACCTATAATCAAAGTGTAGTATCTGCACAATATACAATCCTTCTGATTTATATTTTTGTGTTGCTTGTAAATATATAAAACTGTTACAATTTTCTACTAAGTGTGTAGCATCTCTCCGATAAATGACATTTCTGAGCTCAGTTACGCATTTTATCTAAGAAAGCGATTTAATAATATCGGCTAGGAATGTACTGAAAATCAATAAGGGGGTTACTGAAGCGGGAAACAGAGTATCTATGATCACAACATTCAGGCCGATACACTTTTCATTATTATTATTTCATTACTAGTTTTTCTTAATCTTATTGTAGCTTTTATCGCGCCACTCTGGATTGATATACTTCGTCCAGTTGAGCAAACGGTGTGAATCATCAGGAATGCAGAAATAGAATCCGACAAGAATTCGCAACCCAAACCATAAAAATCATCCATTCATTGACGCCGGTTTATCTGCTTCGGACACAGCTGCTTCAGTGATTCAACTGAATACAAACCTTTAGTCCCTTTGTCACATCTTCCTCTACGATTTTCTTCTATATTTTTTAATTTTCTATCTCGTATTACGCTTCATACTGCGACGTATGTGTGGGCACTTCGACGTTGTATAATGCTTAGCAAGATTGTCTCACTAGATCAATTACGACTAAATAGTGAGTTCGATCCTCACTGAGTGCCCCATATTTTCTACCTTGTGCTACACCAGCTGATATGATGTGGAAAGATTATATTGAATCAACTGCGAGGTCAACCGCTAAGAAAGTTGGTTTACTGTGTGGTGCGAGATAATTTTTCTCTCCAGAATCTATCTTACATATCTATAAGTCTACCATTCGTCTATGCTTAGAATATTGCTGCCGCATATGGTCCGAGCCCCCTGCTGTACACATTGAGGTTCTTGATAGAATACAAAGAAGAATCAGCAATATTATTGGTCTTGATCTGGCAGCTCGGCTTCAATCACTTTCCCACTGCCATAAGGTTGCCTCTCTGTGTCTTTTTTATAAATAATTTCGTGGTAATTTTTCGGATGAGATTTTCGCTATGTTACCTAGACTTTTTGAATTTAAGTGTAGTACCAAAATGGCATCGAAATCTCATCAATTTAGTGTTTAGCTGGCGAGATGTAGCCGTAAGATCTATGCTAACAGTTTATTTTCTCGCACTTTTCGCTTGTGGAACTCCCTTCCGGTTCCATGCTTTCCAGCCAACTTTAATCTGCAAAAGTGTTTAAATGCAATGTCAATCGCTATCTATTGTCCTCTTCCCGCTAATTATTAATGTTTCTCTTCCTAATTCATCCACACACTGTAGTCAATTGTGTTTTAATGGCTTTACTGCTTTGCATGGAGTGATAGCGATTTTTTTTTAAAAAAAGCTACGCTTAGAAAATTACCATACTATGAGGTATATGAAAAACAGGTTCTCAAATATGAGACATTTCTCCTCGCACGCTCATTTTTCCTTTCCAATTTCGAATTGTTTGTCTTCGCGGTGAAAGAATGTATAGCGACAGTACGGAAAATTGAACGAATATTCCTGTTCATACGATTCCAAATATTAATTTGTATAGATCTTTCAAAATTATCTTCTTAAACTTACTCTGAATCGTTGGATGTGTTTCTGTCATCTGATTCACTTCGGTTTGCGCATGCGTCGGCTTGTATACATCCGCCAGACTTGTCTTTGAAGTCACACTTGTAGTTCTGACCATTGTTTCCGACCAAGCAGTGGTTTTAAAAGATGTTGTAGGCGAGCTATCCGTGAGATCCTGCATTGGAAACAAACTGGAGGTGGCAATCTCCGCCATGGTCGTATCGGTTGCGTCAGTAGAACATGGAGTGTCAACTTTGAATTCATCGACTGAAAAACAAAACGACAAGTTAATCTTTTATACGTCTCAGGGGACCAAAAGAATGTCGTTGATTAATTATGAATAACTATGAAAACACACTTTGAAACAAACTGAACAACAAAAAATAAACTATCTAAGCCGCTAAAAAAGTCTACATTACATATAGTATTAGACAGTAATTCTCAATCTCCGTGCAGTGGGACACTAGTGTGAGGCGCGGTCCTCTCAAGAGTGCCGTGAAGTATTGTCACGGCATATATATATATATATATATATATATATATATATATATATATATATATATATATCTCAATGAATAAGTATTAAATTTTTTAATAATAATAATGATGTCCCCCACAAGGTATTTTCTAGAACGATAAAAAGGAACTGAACAATCTTACGACATCTTTAACACTGATAATTTCCACTTGCGGTCTGGAGTGAGTTTTAGACCCAACAGACATTTGAGGAAAGGAGCCTCATTTTGAGTACAAGTGTTCATCAGTACTGGAGTAAACTTTGGCTCTGCTCGGTGGTGATGAAATATTACGGGCTTACTGTCTTTCTACTGCGGCTACTAATGCCTAACAGCTGCCGAAGGTTTACAATCATTCTGCTTATCGCTATCGAAGTCTCGTTGTCTTTCTACTGCTGCTACTAATGCCAAACTGCTGCCGAAGGTTAACAGTCTTTCTGCTATCGCTATCGAAGTCTTTCTGTCTTTCTACTGCTGGTACTAATGCCTAACAGCTGCCGAAGCGTTACTGTCTTTCTGCTATCACTATCGAAGCCTTTCTGTCTTTCTACTGCTGGTACTAATGCCTATCTGCTGCCGAAGCGTTACTGTCTTTCTGCTATCGCTATCGAAGCCTTTCTGTCTTTCTGCTATCGCTATCGAAGTCTTTCTGTCTTTCTACTGCTGGTACTAATGCCTATCTGCTTCCGAAGCGTTACTGTCTTTCTGCTATCGCTATCGAAGCCTTTCTGTCTTTCTGCTATCGCTATCGAAGTCTTTCTGTCTTTCTACTGCTGGTCATGATGACTTAGTATTTCTATTGATCTTGAACCGTTGCCGTCAATCTTAGATCCCATCACCTTTGTTTCACTTTCTTAATTAATGTGTCCCATATCATACATATGCCTGTGAAGAGGTCAGTCATAGCCTACTACAGTGTTTCTCAACCTTCGTGCCGTGGCACACTAGTGTTCCGTGCCGTGGCACATTAATGTGTCGGGCGATTCTCTTAAGTGTGCCGCGAAATATGTCAGGGCATGCATATATATATATATATATATATATATATATATATATATATATATATATATGAGTGTGTGTTTGTAACTTCTGTGGTGTGGTGAGACAATCACACTCTACACATTTTCCTTCCAAGCATTGCCATAAACAACCAAAGTGAGCGAAAACGTTATATCTTAGTGCACATGCTTGACTGAGTTCAAGGTCAATCTGTGCGAAGCGTCTTTACTCTGCTTTCTCCGTTACTATAGCAACAGTCCGGGTACTTTTTGTTCAAACCTCGTAGATCGAACGTCATTATTTAAATTTAAATGCTGAACATCTTTTTAACTTTAACTCCCCCCTCCCACTGATTCCAGCAATGAAACCGTTATTACTCTGGAGAAGACCCTTCTCGAAACGCAACACGTCACTAGGAATTTTCTTTTCTTCATTTTGTCAATCACTTAATCCCCTCATATATATTCAACACCATCACTTGATAAGACACCAGAAGTTTTGAAACAAAATGGCTATTTTTGTAGTAATTTTATAATATATTGATATTATAATTTTCAAACAATTATATATATATATATATATATATATATATATATATATATATATATATCGGGTGTAGCAGCAAAATTGTCCAAATCGTGTAAAAAATTGCCCATTTGATAGATAAAGCGCTAAACCGTTATATCTTAGAAATGATTAAAGATATCTTACTGGAATTCTCAGAGGATTTTGTAACACTATTGATCTCTACTTTAAGCTTTAAGAATGTATAATTATTCTTCAAGCTTGATAGAAGAATCGTGATGAAATCAATCATAAACGTAAAAGACATTTTCGTCATTAATTAACCAGAGCTAAGGATCGGAACCTCATGAAGGATTGAAATAAAGTTCAGATATATATATATATATATATATATATATATATATATATATATATATATATATATATATATATTATTCCAAGATTATTTACATCTTATTCAAGATGATCTTCGCCCTCTCTAACTTTCTAAATTTCTGTCCTGGGATAACAATTGCCTCACAGGTTTCACGTATGATTTTCATTTTCTTTTTTCCCTCCTCTTTGAACTGTTATAGCTGAAACTCCTCTCTCACGTGCCAAACGTCCTATGGATTGAATTGGGTCTTTTCTAATTGATTTCTTTACCTCCAAGTTGAAATGATGATCGTTCTTGAACCTCCTGATCCAGTTTTCCTCTGTACTGTTCCCTCTTTTTTTTAAAGTTATTCACCATTTTCTTGATGGTTCTTCAATGGACTTTGAAGATGGAAGCCAGAGTATGAATGTTGGAACTATTACTGAAGGCCTGAATGATCTTTTTCTCCTCACTATTACACAGTTGGGGTTGACTCATAACGATTTTAACTTGTTCTCTTTCTAGCTGAATAACTCAAAGCGTTTTTCTATGATTCTTACGACAAATGGTGTCAAGATGGCTAAACGTCTTATCTGAAAACCTGGGAAAAGAAACTCAATTAGTTTAGTGGCTTTTTTAGATATTAAACATTTTGTGGGATGGACAATTATCCCATGCTGTTACACGAGTTGCACAATTCTGCTGTTACACCCGGTATATATATATATATATATATATATATATATATATATATATATATATATATATATATATATATAAAGAGAGAGACGGACAGAGAAAGAAAGAAAGAAAGAAAGAAAGAAAGGCAGAAACGGAAAGAAAGAGAAACAAAGAGAAATTTATAGTTGTAAAGTTTATTCTGGTACAAGTGTAACGGAAAGAATTTCTTGAAACGGTTTTCCAAACGTTGAATGTCTCCCTTCCTAGAGAATCAGCGTTTGAAATTCTGCCGTTGAGCTGAAGATGACACTGTTACAGGACCAAAAGACCTTAACTGCTTTACTATTTACTTCTAGCTATAGGTAAGGGCCTTTCGCAAAAGCATTTATGCAAAATGATCCCATGTTGCCCCAGGCGGAGTTCGAACTCAATTCGTCACTCTTTAAATTCTTAGATCTTTAGGAATATATTTGAATATGAGGATCAGCACCGAGTGGCGCATTTTGCTGTCAAAATTCACCTGAGACAAACTTACCTTCTAGTATGTTTTTCACAGCAATAAATTCATTAGAACCGGAATCAAAATGTGCTTCGAGAATGATTGCCTGCAACAGAAAGGATCAAACAAATAATCGCTTTTCAAGTCAGTATAATAAAACAGTATTCAAGACACTGGAACAAGAAAGGAAATCTTTATGGTTAATATACTTTCATTATTACCCATAGAAATACAGGATTAACTGTATTCACGCTTCATGGATTGTATAATGGCTTTCGATAACTTGCAACATGAAGAACTCTTGACATATTAGAAAAATGCGAATTATAGTTCGTTTGAAATTATTATGGAAATCGGATTGTTGTGAGACCGATACTTTCTTACATCATGGACTCTCCCAGTACTATATTATTATGTGAATGGTAGTATCATGGGAGTAGCACCAGTAATGGTGCTCTGCTGTCGAACTCTCTGTTTGGCAGAGAGGAACTCGGACGAGGCTTTGCCGCAGGGCAAAGTTTCGTCCGGGGAGGTAGACAGTCCCTAAACTCGTGTATACGGGTTGTAAATGGGCATATTTTTGGCCGAGCCTACGGGCTCGGTAAGCCCACGTTAAACCGGCCTTGTGCCACATTCGACCCGTTTGGAGTGGGGGTTGTTAAATATCGTAGCACCAGTAATGCGCAGCCGCGTACGATACCAATATCGGACATCACTGGATAGTAAGCTCTGCTTACACTATTCTTTGTAACTTTTCTGTTTAATATATCTTTCTTACCTCTAACCTGTGTTCTGTGTTTTCCTTCCGTGGCCCCTACTTCGGGTCCACATCAGTGGCGACAGAGGATTCGAGACACGCACCCACACCGAAACCCCAAAGCCCCAGTCCCACATCAGTGGCGACAGAGGACACGTTTAACCCCACTGGTTCCCACATCAGTGTTGAACTAGAATTTGAGCTGGCGTTACTACATCAGCGAACGAAACGCAATACACAGCTACCTTTCAAGGTTACTCAAGTATGTGCAAACAATAAACGAGCAACCAAGTATCGAGAACGACTGCTTACAAAAAACCCAGCTTGTGCACAAAACAAACTGACAAACTCAAGAGCTCGAAGTACTACGTTTGACTCAAGTTCTCAAGAGCTCGAAGTACTACGTTTGACTCAAGTTCGAAAAAACTATTCACCAAGTCGCGCATCTAGCAAAGCGTTTAAAAATTTTATGAAATTGATTTGAATTCCTACAAATCTCGTGCATAAAATTACCCTCCCCTCAAATTGATTGAGGTGAGTTTTTTCTAAAATAAAAAAAAGCCAAAGCAAACTCTCTCAAAAGAAGGAAAAAAAATCCAGTGTATATATTTTTTTTTTTGCTGTCTTTCTTTCCACACTTCTAAAAAAAAAAATAATAAGTGTGGAGAAAATTTAAATGGTCACATTGAAATTAACGAAACAACGGTATCTCGAAAGATCTAAACCAGTAATTAGTTCTTATTAATTTTATTAATTGACTAGATTTTCTTGTGTACCTTCCCCTTGGTACACGGGTTTTCAAAGCAACAGTAATTGCTGTTATTTATTTATTTCTGTTTTGTGTGTTCTTTCATTACTTTTCTACATATTATCTAAATATGGAAGAATTCCAAAAAATAATTGTCCAAATGTTAAAGGTCCAGATGGACCACCAACAAAAATCAGATGAAAGACAGCAGAAATTGGAAGAAAGATTCCTCAAATTACAATCGGACCAACAAACAGAACAGAAACTTCAACAACAAAAAAGCGAAGAAAGACAGCAACTCCACCAACAAAAATCAGACGAAAGACAGCAACAATTGTTTATGGAGTTACATAATTAATAAATAGAATTCCAACAATTTTCACTCCAGAAAACAGAACTACAGCAAAAACAACTTGAAGAATTACTTGTAAATTCATGTAACGGCTCTAAAAACTCTGAAAAAGATACGACATTTTCCCAGAGTACAATCTACAACTCGATTGAAATATTCGAATACGTACCAGAGGAAGATAAAACATTCGAGGTTTTTACAGGCGTTATGAAGATATTTTCAATGTAGACTGTGAACAATGGCCTAGTGAGAAAAAGGTACGTCTGTTATTAAGGAAACTGGGAGCTATCGAACATGTTAGGTTCATAGACTATATATTACCCAAGAAAATTACGGACCTAAATTTCTCAGAGACTATTAAGCTCCTAACAGAACTATTCGGGCCTAATATAACCTTGTTCCACAAACGCTGGAAATGCCTGAACACAGTCAAGGACAACCAGCAAGATTTTCTAACGTTTGCAGCGTCAGTAAACAAGCTCTGTAATGATTTCAAACTAGCCGAGCTGACTGCCGACAAGTTTAAGTGCTTAATATTCGCACATGGTCTAGTATCAGTAGAAGACGCTGAGGTCAGACGTCGGGTACTTACCAAACTCGAAAACGAACAGGGATTGACTCTCCAAAAATTAGCAGAGGATTGTCAAAGAGTAATTTCTGTCAAGTGTGACTCAAAAACGATCGAGGAATCAGGTGTGGCTCAGATTAGAAAATTTAGAAGCAACCCAACCTCTTATTCCCCGCAAAAAGACAAAAGGCAAATCTCATGTTCTAAATCCCGCAATAAACAAAATACGAATAGGCTAAAGAAACCTCCCGGACCATGTTACCATTGTGGAAAATGGCATTGGATGAAATTCTGTCCATTCAAGAAGAAAACATATTGCAAAAATTGCAATAAAAATGGTCATAACTTAACTCAGTGCTGATACGCCAACAAGACGAGGAAACACAAAAGTAAAATTAGGCAAGCCCAATCATACAACATAGTCGATAGGAATTTAAGAAAATATGTGACTGTTGATATTTTTAATAACTCTATAAAATTCCAGCTTGATTCGGGTTCTGACCTCTCGATTATCAACTGGCGTACTTGGAGAAATTTAAACTAGCCGACGCTATTAAAGATGGATCCGTAACTGGCGAGAATATTAACATCTTAGGCCAGGTGATCCTTACAGTAACACTAAATGGAGTTACCAAAAAGCTGAAAGCTTACGTACTAGAAAATTCAGATAACTTATTCGGAACAGATTGGATAGAAAAATTCAATCTATGGGATTGCCCAATGAGCACTTTTTGCCGAAAAATAAAAAGTACAACGTCCAATTCGGAAAATCTCAAAAGGGAACTCAAACAACAATTTCCCCAGTTTTTTCTGGCGGCCTTGGGAAATGTTCTGAATTTAAAGGTAACTTCAGGGTGAAGGACGGTGCAAGACCAGTTTTCAAAAAGAAACGGAATGCCCCTTTCGCTGCTCTAGAGTAGATCAACAAAGAATTAGATAGACTCGACAGGCGGGTATTCTATCAAAAACAGATTTTAGCGAATGGGCAGCACCTACGGTCTATGTAAAAAAAAAAGTCCAACCAAATACAAGTATGCGCGGATTTTTCCACAGGGTTAAACGATGCTTTGCAGGATCATCATTATCCCCTCCCAAGCCCTGAAGAAAGCTTCAACAAATTGATTGGCGGAAAAATCTTTTCAAAAATAGAAATCTCAGACGCATACCTTCAGATAGAGGTGGATGAAGAGAGTTCTAAATTGCTCTGCATAAACACCCATAAAGGTCTGTACAAATATAACAGACTGGCTTTTGGGGTCAAGGTTGCGCCTGCAATCTTTCAGCAGGTCATGGACGTCATGCTGGGTGACCTTGACTACGCAACAGCCTATTTGGATGATATACTGGTGACCAGTAAAACGTCGGCAGAGCACCGGAACCATATAATAAACATATTCAAGAAGTTACAAGAATACGGGCTTATGGTTAAGGAAGCAAAGTGTGAAATTTTTTCTTACCAGAGATCAAATACCTAGGTCAAATTATAAATAGAGACGGTCGTCGACCGGATCCAGAAAGAGCCAATGCAATCAGAAACATGCCGGCCCCAGTTAAAGTTCAATCATTACAAAGCTTCCTCGGCCTTGCTAACTTCTACCAAGGTTTCATTAAGAACATGCAAAATTTGAGAGGACCTCTTAACGAACTTTTTAAAAAGGATAAAGCATGGGTATGGACCCCTGAATGCCAAGACGCATTCGAGAAGATCAAGAAAACACTTACTTCGGATCTCTATCTCACCCACTACGACCCTAATCTCGACATCATAGTCGCAAGTGATGCAAGCCCATACGGCATCGGTGCTTGCATTCTCTACAAACTGCCAGATGGTTCGCGAAAAGCCATAGCACACGCATCTAGATCTTTACTACCATCAGAGAAACAATATTCCCAAATAGAGAAAGAGGTTCTAGGGATAATATTCGCCGTCACTAAGTTCCATCGATACCTACATGGAAGACGGTTCATACTGCAAACGGACCATAAACCTCTAATAACAATTTTTGGTTCCAAGAAAGGCCTACCGGTCTATACGGCGAATAGATTACTTCGTTGGGGAACGATTCTTTTGAATTACAATTTTAAGATCGAGTTCCTAAAATCTAAAAGTATTTGTCATGCGGACAGTTTATCGCGACTCATTCCTAAAAATACGGAAGTTTTTGAAGACTCCATCATTGCTACACTAAGGACGAATTATGAAATCAAAAATATGATTGCGAATACAATTAGAGAACTCCCAGTTACTTTGGCCGACATAAAAAGGGAGTGTCGAGAGGATGAATTCATCCAAAGTATCAAAAACAAAATTTGCAACAAAGACCTAAATGTGCTTGAAGTTTTCTCCCTCTGTGAGGATGTTCTACTGTATAATGACCGAGTAGTGATTCCAAATAGCCTACAAAGAAAAATCATTAAGGATTTTCACATGGGACATCCGGGGAAGAGCCGTACGAAAAGCCTCATGCGCTGCTACGTATTTTGGCCAAATATGGACAAAGACATAGCAAACATGATAGAATCTTGTAAGGGATGCGTGCTTGCAGCAAAACCTCCGACCACGACGTGCAAACCATGGCCAAACACAGACCATCCATGGCAGAAAATTCATGTGGATTTTGCAGGGCCCCTAGAAAACATGTACTACCTTATTGTTGTGGATAGCCACTCAAAATGGCCTGAGGTCCTGCAATGTAAAAAACCAACCACCAACTGCACGATCGGATTTTTACACGAGCTATTCACGCGTGGTAGATTGTGTAGTGACTGATAAAGGCACTCAATTCACATTAAGTGAATTCAGAGACTTTTGCAAGTCGTATCAAGTGGACCACATTGCGACGCCTCAGTATCACCCCAGGTCGAGCCGTCAGGCCGAGAGGTTCGTGGACACTCTAAAAAGAGCTTTAAAAAAGGCACTAGGCACACCGACGGAGAGAGCATTACAACAGTTTCTGCAGGTCTATAGGATAACCCCTAATCCTAACACGTCTATGGGACGCTCGCCTAGCAGAAACAATGTTCGCAAGAAAAATCAAGTCCGTCTTTGATAAACTCATTTCACGGCAAGCGAAGTTCAAGAAAACCGTCTCGCTCCCTAAGAAATATTTTAATCCTGGCGACAAAGTCCTTTTTAAGGCTTACGAAAACAACATAATATTCTGAGAAGTAGGAAACATCAAACAGAGAATTGGCGAACTGGTCTATATTGTCCAGGGACCGAAAAATACCCACAAACGCCATATGAACCAGCTCAGGAAATACCGTTTGAAGGAATCTGAGGAATCGCCACAAAATATCTGCGAAGCGCCGATCAACGTAGTATACGAACATTTCGATCTTGACACGCCCCAAGTCTCTCCGGAAATACGACGCTCGGGGAGAAAGAGAAAATTTACTCAAACACTCGACGTGAATCCCTTTGGTTTCAAATAATTGCCACAATTCGATGTGGCACTGAATGGAACAAGATTCCAATTTTCTCATTGGGAATTTATCCCCATTCTTCTTGGAAGTAATCCCAAAGCTCTTGGTTTTTCTTTAGAGCACTTGTTTCTTCAATTCCAACCAAAATGGTTCCATGAGATTGAGATCAGGACTGTATGCTAATCATTTTCCCAAAAGTTGAACATCTTCATCTACAAGAAATCATTTTGATGCAAGTGATATGTGGCAAGGGGTACCGTCTTGCTGCAAGAGTTATCCATCGTCGTCATATGGCAGAAAAAGACTGTATTAAATTAATATAGTTTTCGTTCTTTAGGTTTCCATCAACTTGTGACTATTTTCTTCTACCATCGCGTTGGATTCAACCCGACACCATTACATGACCACCACCAAATATTACCGTCTCTGTGGTGCATCTTGCAATGTTTCTTTTTCCCATTTGTATTCTTGTATATTCTCTTCCATTAGAATGTAACTCTATTTTGCAATGATCAATGAAAATTACTTTTTGCCATTTCCAAGCATCCTATGTTAGATGTTTTTTTAACAACTTCAATCTTTTATTCTGATGATTTTTGCCTTGTAATGTTTTTTTATGCTATTCACCCATTCAAGTTGTTTTTTCGTAATACATTTCGTACTATATCAACTGAGTCCTCACTGTTAAGAGACACATTCACTCGTCATAAGTCTGCCTGTTAATCTTGAATTGATTACTGACACTCTCAAAATCTTTCTTTCATCACTCTTGTCTATCCGTTGAAGTTGATTTTTGCAATACTCTGCATCATGTATCAACTGAGTCCTCACTGTTAAGACTGCATTCACTCCTCACTTGTCTGCCTGTTAATTTTGAATTCATTACTGACACTCACAGAATCGTTCGTTCATCACTCTTGTGTATCCGTTCAAGTTGGTATTTGCAATACTCTGCATCATGTATCAACTGAGTCCTCACTGTTAAGGCTGCATTCACTTCTCACTTGTCTGCCTGTTAATTTTGAATTTATTACTGACACTCACAGAATCGTTCGTTCATCACTCTTGTCTATCCGTTGAAGTTGATTTTTGCAATACTCTGCATCATGTATCAACTGAGTCCTCACTGTTAAGACTGCATTCACTCCTCAATTGTCTGCCTGTTAATTTTGAATTTATTACTGACACTCACAGAATCGTTCGTTCATCACTCTTGTCTATCCGTTGAAGTTGATTTTTGCAATACTCTGCATCATGTATCAACTGAGTCCTCACTGTTAAGACTGCATTCACTCCTCACTTGTCTGCCTGTTAATTTTGAATTTATTACTGACACTCACAGAATCGTTCGTTCATCACTCTTGTCTATCCGTTGAAGTTGATTTTTGCAATACTCTGCATCATGTATCAACTGAGTCCTCACTGTTAAGACTGCATTCACTCCTCACTTGTCTGCCTGTTAATTTTGAATTCATTACTGACACTCACAGAATCGTTCGTTCATCACTCTTGTCTATCCGTTGAAGTTGATTTTTGCAATACTCTGCATCATGTATCAACTGAGTCCTCACTGTTAAGACATAATCACTCCTCACTTGTCTGCCTGTTAATTTTGAATTCATTACTGACACTCACAGAATCGTTCGTTCATCACTCTTGTCTATCCGTTGAAGTTGATTTTTGCAATACTCTGCATCATGTATCAACTGAGTCCTCACTGTTAAGACTGCATTCACTCCTCACTTGTCTGCCTGTTAATTTTGTATTCATTACTGACACTCACAGAATCGTTCGTTCATCACTCTTGTCTATCCGTTGAAGTTGATTTGTGCAATACTCTGCATCATGTATCAACTGAGTCCTCACTGTTAAGACTGCATTCACTCCTCACTTGTCAGCCTGTTAATTTTGAATTCATTACTGACACTCACAGAATCGTTCGTTCATCACTCTTGTCTATCCGTTTAAGTTGATTTTTGCAATACTCTGCAGCATGTATCAACTGAGTCCTCACTGTTAAGACTGCATTCACTCCTCACTTGTCTGCCTGTTAATTTTGAATTCATTACTGACACTCACAGAATCGTTCGTTCATCACTCTTGTCTATCCGTTGAAGTTGATTTTTGCAATACTCTGCATCATGTATCAACTGAGTCCTCACTGTTAAGGCTGCATTCACTCCTCACTTGTCTGCCTGTTAATTTTGAATTCATTACTGACACTCACAGAATCGTTCGTTCATCACTCTTGTCTATCCGTTGAAGTTGATTTTTGCAATACTCTGCATCATGTATCAACTGAGTCCTCACTGTTAAGGCTGCATTCACTCCTCACTTGTCTGCCTGTTAATTTTGAATTCATTACTGACACTCACAGAATCGTTCGTTCATCACTCTTGTCTATCCGTTGAAGTTGATTTTTGCAATACTCTGCATCATGTATCAACTGAGTCCTCACTGTTAAGGCTGCATTCACTCGTCACTTGTCTGCCTGTTAATTTTGAATTCATTACTGACACTCACAGAATCGTTCGTTCATCACTCTTGTCTATCCGTTGAAGTTGATTTTTGCAATACTCTGCATCATGTATCAACTGAGTCCTCACTGTTAAGACTGCATTCACTCCTCACTTGTCTGCCTGTTAATTTTGAATTTATTACTGACACTCACAGAATCGTTCGTTCATCACTCTTGTCTATCCGTTGAAGTTGATTTTTGCAATACTCTGCATCATGTATCAACTGAGTCCTCACTGTTAAGACTGCATTCACTCCTCACTTGTCTGCCTGTTAATTTTGAATTTATTACTGACACTCACAGAATCGTTCGTTCATCACTCTTGTCTATCCGTTGAAGTTGATTTTTGCAATACTCTGCATCATGTATCAACTGAGTCCTCACTGTTAAGACTGCATTCACTCCTCACTTGTCTGCCTGTTAATTTTGAATTCATTACTGACACTCACAGAATCGTTCGTTCATCACTCTTGTCTATCCGTTGAAGTTGATTTTTGCAATACTCTGCATCATGTATCAACTGAGTCCTCACTGTTAAGACTGCATTCACTCCTCACTTGTCAGCCTGTTAATTTTGAATTCATTACTGACACTCACAGAATCGTTCGTTCATCACTCTTGTCTATCCGTTTAAGTTGATTTTTGCAATACTCTGCAGCATGTATCAACTGAGTCCTGACTGTTAAGACTGCATTCACTCCTCACTTGTCTGCCTGTTAATTTTGAATTCATTACTGACACTCACAGAATCGTTCGTTCATCACTCTTGTCTATCCGTTGAAGTTGATTTTTGCAATACTCTGCATCATGTATCAACTGAGTCCTCACTGTTAATGCTGCATTCACTCCTCACTTGTCTGCCTGTTAATTTTGAATTCATTACTGACACTCACAGAATCGTTCGTTCATCACTCTTGTCTATCCGTTGAAGTTGATTTTTGCAATACTCTGCATCATGTATCAACTGAGTCCTCACTGTTAAGACTGCATTCACTCCTCACTTGTCTGCCTGTTAATTTTGAATTCATTACTGACACTCACAGAATCGTTCGTTCATCACTCTTGTCTATCCGTTGAAGTTGATTTTTGCAATACTCTGCATCATGTATCAACTGAGTCCTCACTGTTAAGGCTGCATTCACTCGTCACTTGTCTGCCTGTTAATTTTGAATTCATTACTGACACTCACAGAATCGTTCGTTCATCACTCTTGTCTATCCGTTGAAGTTGATTTTTGCAATACTCTGCATCATGTATCAACTGAGTCCTCACTGTTAAGACGGCATTCACTCCTCACTTGTCTGCCTGTTAATTTTGAATTCATTACTGACACTCACAGAATCGTTCTTTCATCACTCTTGTTTATCCGTTGAAGTTGATTTTTGCAATACTCTGCATCATGTATCAACTGAGTCCTCACTGTTAAGACTGCATTCACTCCTCACTTGTCTGCCTGTTAATTTTGAATTCATTACTGACACTCACAGAATCGTTCTTTCATCACTCTTGTCTATCCGTTGAAGTTGATTTTTGCAATACTCTGCATCATGTATCAACTGAGTCCTCACTGTTAAAACTGCATTCACTCCTCACTTGTCTGCCTGTTAATTTTGAATTCATTACTGACACTCACAGAATCGTTCGTTCATCACTCTTGTCTATCCGTTGAAGTTGATTTTTGCAATACTCTGTATCATGTATCAACTGAGTCCTCACTGTTAAGACTGCATTCACTCCTCACTTGTCTGCCTGTTAATTTGGAATTCATTACTGACACTCACAGAATCGTTCGTTCATCACTCTTGTCTATCCGTTGAAGTTGATTTTTGCAATACTCTGCATCATGTATCAACTGAGTCCTCACTGTTAATGCTGCATTCACTCCTCACTTGTCTGCCTGTTAATTTTGAATTCATTACTGACACTCACAGAATCGTTCGTTCATCACTCTTGTCTATCCGTTGAAGTTGATTTTTGCAATACTCTGCATCATGTATCAACTGAGTCCTCACTGTTAAGGCTGTATTCACTCCTCACTTTTCTGCCTGTTAATTTTGAATTCATTACTGACACTCACAGAATCGTTCGTTCATCACTCTTGTCTATCCGTTGAAGTTGATTTTTGCAATACTCTGCATCATGTATCAACTGAGTCCTCACTGTTAAGACTGCATTCACTCCTCACTTGTCTGCCTGTTAATTTTGAATTCATTACTGACACTCACAGAATCGTTCTTTCATCACTCTTGTCTATCCGTTGAAGTTGATTTTTGCAATACTCTGCATCATGTATGAATTGAGTCCTCACTGTTAAGACTGCATTCACTCCTCACTTGTCTGCCTGTTAATTTTGAATTTATTACTGACACTCACAGAATCGTTCGTTCATCACTCTTGTCTATCCGTTGAAGTTGATTTTTGCAATACTCTGCATCATGTATCAACTGAGTCCTCACTGTTAAGACTGCATTCACTCCTCACTTGTCTGCCTGTTAATTTTGAATTCATTACTGACACTCACAGAATCGTTCGTTCATCACTCTTGTCTATCCGTTGAAGTTGATTTTTGCAATACTCTGCATCATGTATCAACTGAGTCCTCACTGTTAAGACTGCATTCACACCTCACTTGTCTGCCTGTTAATTTTGAATTCATTACTGACACTCACAGAATCGTTCGTTCATCACTCTTGTCTATCCGTTGAAGTTGATTTTTGCAATACTCTGCATCATGTATCAACTGAGTCCTCACTGTTAAGACTGCATTCACTCCTCACTTGTCTGCCTGTTAATTTTGTATTCATTACTGACACTCACAGAATCGTTCGTTCATCACTCTTGTCTATCCGTTGAAGTTGATTTGTGCAATACTCTGCATCATGTATCAACTGAGTCCTCACTGTTAAGACTGCATTCACTCCTCACTTGTCAGCCTGTTAATTTTGAATTCATTACTGACACTCACAGAATCGTTCGTTCATCACTCTTGTCTATCCGTTTAAGTTGATTTTTGCAATACTCTGCAGCATGTATCAACTGAGTCCTCACTGTTAAGACTGCATTCACTCCTCACTTGTCTGCCTGTTAATTTTGAATTCATTACTGACACTCACAGAATCGTTCGTTCATCACTCTTGTCTATCCGTTGAAGTTGATTTTTGCAATACTCTGCATCATGTATCAACTGAGTCCTCACTGTTAATGCTGCATTCACTCCTCACTTGTCTGCCTGTTAATTTTGAATTCATTACTGACACTCACAGAATCGTTCGTTCATCACTCTTGTCTATCCGTTGAAGTTGATTTTTGCAATACTCTGCATCATGTATCAACTGAGTCCTCACTGTTAAGGCTGCATTCACTCCTCACTTGTCTGCCTGTTAATTTTGAATTCATTACTGACACTCACAGAATCGTTCGTTCATCACTCTTGTCTATCCGTTGAAGTTGATTTTTGCAATACTCTGCATCATGTATCAACTGAGTCCTCACTGTTAAGGCTGCATTCACTCGTCACTTGTCTGCCTGTTAATTTTGAATTCATTACTGACACTCACAGAATCGTTCGTTCATCACTCTTGTCTATCCGTTGAAGTTGATTTTTGCAATACTCTGCATCATGTATCAACTGAGTCCTCACTGTTAAGACGGCATTCACTCCTCACTTGTCTGCCTGTTAATTTTGAATTCATTACTGACACTCACAGAATCGTTCTTTCATCACTCTTGTTTATCCGTTGAAGTTGATTTTTGCAATACTCTGCATCATGTATCAACTGAGTCCTCACTGTTAAGACTGCATTCACTCCTCACTTGTCTGCCTGTTAATTTTGAATTCATTACTGACACTCACAGAATCGTTCTTTCATCACTCTTGTCTATCCGTTGAAGTTGATTTTTGCAATACTCTGCATCATGTATCAACTGAGTCCTCACTGTTAAAACTGCATTCACTCCTCACTTGTCTGCCTGTTAATTTTGAATTCATTACTGACACTCACAGAATCGTTCGTTCATCACTCTTGTCTATCCGTTGAAGTTGATTTTTGCAATACTCTGTATCATGTATCAACTGAGTCCTCACTGTTAAGACTGCATTCACTCCTCACTTGTCTGCCTGTTAATTTGGAATTCATTACTGACACTCACAGAATCGTTCGTTCATCACTCTTGTCTATCCGTTGAAGTTGATTTTTGCAATACTCTGCATCATGTATCAACTGAGTCCTCACTGTTAATGCTGCATTCACTCCTCACTTGTCTGCCTGTTAATTTTGAATTCATTACTGACACTCACAGAATCGTTCGTTCATCACTCTTGTCTATCCGTTGAAGTTGATTTTTGCAATACTCTGCATCATGTATCAACTGAGTCCTCACTGTTAAGGCTGTATTCACTCCTCACTTTTCTGCCTGTTAATTTTGAATTCATTACTGACACTCACAGAATCGTTCGTTCATCACTCTTGTCTATCCGTTGAAGTTGATTTTTGCAATACTCTGCATCATGTATCAACTGAGTCCTCACTGTTAAGACTGCATTCACTCCTCACTTGTCTGCCTGTTAATTTTGAATTCATTACTGACACTCACAGAATCGTTCTTTCATCACTCTTGTCTATCCGTTGAAGTTGATTTTTGCAATACTCTGCATCATGTATGAATTGAGTCCTCACTGTTAAGACTGCATTCACTCCTCACTTGTCTGCCTGTTAATTTTGAATTTATTACTGACACTCACAGAATCGTTCGTTCATCACTCTTGTCTATCCGTTGAAGTTGATTTTTGCAATACTCTGCATCATGTATCAACTGAGTCCTCACTGTTAAGACTGCATTCACTCCTCACTTGTCTGCCTGTTAATTTTGAATTCATTACTGACACTCACAGAATCGTTCGTTCATCACTCTTGTCTATCCGTTGAAGTTGATTTTTGCAATACTCTGCATCATGTATCAACTGAGTCCTCACTGTTAAGACTGCATTCACACCTCACTTGTCTGCCTGTTAATTTTGAATTCATTACTGACACTCACAGAATCGTTCGTTCATCACTCTTGTCTATCCGTTGAAGTTGATTTTTGCAATACTCTGCATCATGTATCAACTGAGTCCTCACTGTTAAGACTGCATTCACTCCTCACTTGTCTGCCTGTTAATTTTGTATTCATTACTGACACTCACAGAATCGTTCGTTCATCACTCTTGTCTATCCGTTGAAGTTGATTTGTGCAATACTCTGCATCATGTATCAACTGAGTCCTCACTGTTAAGACTGCATTCACTCCTCACTTGTCAGCCTGTTAATTTTGAATTCATTACTGACACTCACAGAATCGTTCGTTCATCACTCTTGTCTATCCGTTTAAGTTGATTTTTGCAATACTCTGCAGCATGTATCAACTGAGTCCTCACTGTTAAGACTGCATTCACTCCTCACTTGTCTGCCTGTTAATTTTGAATTCATTACTGACACTCACAGAATCGTTCGTTCATCACTCTTGTCTATCCGTTGAAGTTGATTTTTGCAATACTCTGCATCATGTATCAACTGAGTCCTCACTGTTAATGCTGCATTCACTCCTCACTTGTCTGCCTGTTAATTTTGAATTCATTACTGACACTCACAGAATCGTTCGTTCATCACTCTTGTCTATCCGTTGAAGTTGATTTTTGCAATACTCTGCATCATGTATCAACTGAGTCCTCACTGTTAAGGCTGCATTCACTCCTCACTTGTCTGCCTGTTAATTTTGAATTCATTACTGACACTCACAGAATCGTTCGTTCATCACTCTTGTCTATCCGTTGAAGTTGATTTTTGCAATACTCTGCATCATGTATCAACTGAGTCCTCACTGTTAAGGCTGCATTCACTCGTCACTTGTCTGCCTGTTAATTTTGAATTCATTACTGACACTCACAGAATCGTTCGTTCATCACTCTTGTCTATCCGTTGAAGTTGATTTTTGCAATACTCTGCATCATGTATCAACTGAGTCCTCACTGTTAAGACTGCATTCACTCCTCACTTGTCTGCCTGTTAATTTTGAATTTATTACTGACACTCACAGAATCGTTCGTTCATCACTCTTGTCTATCCGTTGAAGTTGATTTTTGCAATACTCTGCATCATGTATCAACTGAGTCCTCACTGTTAAGACTGCATTCACTCCTCACTTGTCTGCCTGTTAATTTTGAATTTATTACTGACACTCACAGAATCGTTCGTTCATCACTCTTGTCTATCCGTTGAAGTTGATTTTTGCAATACTCTGCATCATGTATCAACTGAGTCCTCACTGTTAAGACTGCATTCACTCCTCACTTGTCTGCCTGTTAATTTTGAATTCATTACTGACACTCACAGAATCGTTCGTTCATCACTCTTGTCTATCCGTTGAAGTTGATTTTTGCAATACTCTGCATCATGTATCAACTGAGTCCTCACTGTTAAGACTGCATTCACTCCTCACTTGTCAGCCTGTTAATTTTGAATTCATTACTGACACTCACAGAATCGTTCGTTCATCACTCTTGTCTATCCGTTTAAGTTGATTTTTGCAATACTCTGCAGCATGTATCAACTGAGTCCTGACTGTTAAGACTGCATTCACTCCTCACTTGTCTGCCTGTTAATTTTGAATTCATTACTGACACTCACAGAATCGTTCGTTCATCACTCTTGTCTATCCGTTGAAGTTGATTTTTGCAATACTCTGCATCATGTATCAACTGAGTCCTCACTGTTAATGCTGCATTCACTCCTCACTTGTCTGCCTGTTAATTTTGAATTCATTACTGACACTCACAGAATCGTTCGTTCATCACTCTTGTCTATCCGTTGAAGTTGATTTTTGCAATACTCTGCATCATGTATCAACTGAGTCCTCACTGTTAAGACTGCATTCACTCCTCACTTGTCTGCCTGTTAATTTTGAATTCATTACTGACACTCACAGAATCGTTCGTTCATCACTCTTGTCTATCCGTTGAAGTTGATTTTTGCAATACTCTGCATCATGTATCAACTGAGTCCTCACTGTTAAGGCTGCATTCACTCGTCACTTGTCTGCCTGTTAATTTTGAATTCATTACTGACACTCACAGAATCGTTCGTTCATCACTCTTGTCTATCCGTTGAAGTTGATTTTTGCAATACTCTGCATCATGTATCAACTGAGTCCTCACTGTTAAGACGGCATTCACTCCTCACTTGTCTGCCTGTTAATTTTGAATTCATTACTGACACTCACAGAATCGTTCTTTCATCACTCTTGTTTATCCGTTGAAGTTGATTTTTGCAATACTCTGCATCATGTATCAACTGAGTCCTCACTGTTAAGACTGCATTCACTCCTCACTTGTCTGCCTGTTAATTTTGAATTCATTACTGACACTCACAGAATCGTTCTTTCATCACTCTTGTCTATCCGTTGAAGTTGATTTTTGCAATACTCTGCATCATGTATCAACTGAGTCCTCACTGTTAAAACTGCATTCACTCCTCACTTGTCTGCCTGTTAATTTTGAATTCATTACTGACACTCACAGAATCGTTCGTTCATCACTCTTGTCTATCCGTTGAAGTTGATTTTTGCAATACTCTGTATCATGTATCAACTGAGTCCTCACTGTTAAGACTGCATTCACTCCTCACTTGTCTGCCTGTTAATTTGGAATTCATTACTGACACTCACAGAATCGTTCGTTCATCACTCTTGTCTATCCGTTGAAGTTGATTTTTGCAATACTCTGCATCATGTATCAACTGAGTCCTCACTGTTAATGCTGCATTCACTCCTCACTTGTCTGCCTGTTAATTTTGAATTCATTACTGACACTCACAGAATCGTTCGTTCATCACTCTTGTCTATCCGTTGAAGTTGATTTTTGCAATACTCTGCATCATGTATCAACTGAGTCCTCACTGTTAAGGCTGTATTCACTCCTCACTTTTCTGCCTGTTAATTTTGAATTCATTACTGACACTCACAGAATCGTTCGTTCATCACTCTTGTCTATCCGTTGAAGTTGATTTTTGCAATACTCTGCATCATGTATCAACTGAGTCCTCACTGTTAAGACTGCATTCACTCCTCACTTGTCTGCCTGTTAATTTTGAATTCATTACTGACACTCACAGAATCGTTCTTTCATCACTCTTGTCTATCCGTTGAAGTTGATTTTTGCAATACTCTGCATCATGTATGAATTGAGTCCTCACTGTTAAGACTGCATTCACTCCTCACTTGTCTGCCTGTTAATTTTGAATTCATTACTGACACTCACAGAATCGTTCTTTCATCACTCTTGTCTATCCGTTGAAGTTGATTTTTGCAATACTCTGCATCATGTATCAACTGAGTCCTCACTGTTAAGACTACATTCACTCCTCACTTGTCTGCCTGTTAATTTTGAATTCATTACTGACACTCACAGAATCGTTCGTTCATCACACTTGTCTATCCGTTGAAGTTCATTTTTGCAATACTCTGCATCATGTATCAACTGAGTCCTCACTGTTAAGGCTGTATTCACTCCTCACTTGTCTGCCTGTTAATTTTGAATTCATTACTGACACTCACAGAATCGTTCGTTCATCACTCTTGTCTATCCGTTGAAGTTGATTTTTGCAATACTCTGCATCATGTATCAACTGAGTCCTCACTGTTAAGACTGCATTCACTCCTCACTTGTCTGCCTGTTAATTTTGAATTCATTACTGACACTCACAGAATCGTTCGTTCATCACTCTTGTCTATCCGTTGAAGTTGATTTTTGCAATACTCTGCATCATGTATCAACTGAGTCCTCACTGTTAATGCTGCATTCACTCCTCACTTGTCTGCCTGTTAATTTTGAATTCATTACTGACACTCACAGAATCGTTCGTTCATCACTCTTGTCTATCCGTTGAAGTTGATTTTTGCAATACTCTGCATCATGTATCAACTGAGTCCTCACTGTTAAGACTGCATTCACTCCTCACTTGTCTGCCTGTTAATTTTGAATTCATTACTGACACTCACAGAATCGTTCGTTCATCACTCTTGTCTATCCGTTGAAGTTGATTTTTGCAATACTCTGCATCATGTATCAACTGAGTACTCACTGTTAATGCTGCATTCACTCCTCACTTGTCTGCCTGTTAATTTTGAATTCATTACTGACACTCACAGAATCGTTCGTTCATCACTCTTGTCTATCCGTTGAAGTTGATTTTTGCAATACTCTGCATCATGTATCAACTGAGTCCTCACTGTTAATGCTGCATTCACTCCTCACTTGTCTGCCTGTTAATTTTGAATTCATTACTGACACTCACAGAATCGTTCGTTCATCACTCTTGTCTATTCGTTGAAGTTGATTTTTGCAATACTCTGCATCATGTATCAACTGAGTCCTCACTGTTAATGCTGCATTCACTCCTCACTTGTCTGCCTGTTAATTTTGAATTCATTACTGACACTCACAGAATCGTTCGTTCATCACTCTTGTCTATTCGTTGAAGTTGATTTTTGCAATACTCTGCATCATGTATCAACTGAGTCCTCACTGTTAAGACTGCATTCACTCCTCACTTGTCTGCCTGTTAATTTTGAATTCATTACTGACACTCACAGAATCGTTCGTTCATCACTCTTGTCTATCCGTTGAAGTTGATTTTTGCAATACTCTGCATCATGTATCAACTGAGTCCTCACTGTTAATGCTGCATTCACTCCTCACTTGTCTGCCTGTTAATTTTGAATTCATTACTGACACTCACAGAATCGTTCGTTCATCACTCTTGTCTATCCGTTGAAGTTGATTTTTGCAATACTCTGCATCATGTATCAACTGAGTCCTCACTGTTAAGACTGCATTCACTCCTCACTTGTCTGCCTGTTAATTTTGAATTCATTACTGACACTCACAGAATCGTTCGTTCATCACTCTTGTCTATCCGTTGAAGTTGATTTTTGCAATACTCTGCATCATGTATCAACTGAGTCCTCACTGTTAAGACTGCATTCACTCCTCACTTGTCTGCCTGTTAATTTTGAATTCATTACTGACACTCACAGAATCGTTCGTTCATCACTCTTGTCTATCCGTTGAAGTTGATTTTTGCAATACTCTGCATCATGTATCAACTGAGTCCTCACTGTTAAGACTGCATTCACTCCTCACTTGTCTGCCTGTTAATTTTGAATTCATTACTGACACTCACAGAATCGTTCGTTCATCACTCTTGTCTATCCGTTGAAGTTGATTTTTGCAATACTCTGCATCATGTATCAACTGAGTCCTCACTGTTAATGCTGCATTCACTCCTCACTTGTCTGCCTGTTAATTTTGAATTCATTACTGACACTCACAGAATCGTTCGTTCATCACTCTTGTCTATTCGTTGAAGTTGATTTTTGCAATACTCTGCATCATGTATCAACTGAGTCCTCACTGTTAAGGCTGTATTCACTCCTCACTTGTCTGCCTGTTAATCTTGAATTCATTACTGACACTCACAGAATCGTTCGTTCATCACTCTTGTCTATCCGTTGAAGTTGATTTTTGCAATACTCTGCATCATGTATCAACTGAGTCCTCACTGTTAAGACTGCATTCACTCCTCACTTGTCTGCCTGTTAATTTTGAATTCATTACTGACACTCACAGAATCGTTCGTTCATCACTCTTGTCTATCCGTTGAAGTTGATTTTTGCAATACTCTGCATCATGTATCAACTGAGTCCTCACTGTTAAGACTGCATTCACTCCTCACTTGTCTGCCTGTTAATTTTGAATTCATTACTGACACTCACAGAATCGTTCGTTCATCACTCTTGTCTATCCGTTGAAGTTGATTTTTGCAATACTCTGCATCATGTATCAACTGAGTCCTCACTGTTAATGCTGCATTCACTCCTCACTTGTCTGCCTGTTAATTTTGAATTCATTACTGACACTCACAGAATCGTTCGTTCATCACTCTTGTCTATCCGTTGAAGTTGATTTTTGCAATACTCTGCATCATGTATCAACTGAGTCCTCACTGTTAAGACTGCATTCACTCCTCACTTGTCTGCCTGTTAATTTTGAATTCATTACTGACACTCACAGAATCGTTCGTTCATCACTCTTGTCTATCCGTTGAAGTTGATTTTTGCAATACTCTGCATCATGTATCAACTGAGTCCTCACTGTTAATGCTGCATTCACTCGTCACTTGTCTGCCTGTTAATTTTGAATTCATTACTGACACTCACAGAATCGTTCGTTCATCACTCTTGTCTATCCGTTGAAGTTGATTTTTGCAATACTCTGCATCATGTATCAACTGAGTCCTCACTGTTAAGACTGCATTCACTCCTCACTTGTCTGCCTGTTAATTTTGAATTCATTACTGACACTCACAGAATCGTTCTTTCATCACTCTTGTCTATCCGTTGAAGTTGATTTTTGCAATACTCTGCATCATGTATCAACTGAGTCCTCACTGTTAAGACTGCATTCACTCCTCACTTGTCTGCCTGTTAATTTTGAATTCATTACTGACACTCACAGAATCGTTCGTTCATCACTCTTGTCTATCCGTTGAAGTTGATTTTTGCAATACTCTGCATCATGTATCAACTGAGTCCTCACTGTTAAGACTGCATTCACTCCTCACTTGTCTGCCTGTTAATTTTGAATTCATTACTGACACTCACAGAATCGTTCGTTCATCACTCTTGTCTATCCGTTGAAGTTGATTTTTGCAATACTCTGCATCATGTATCAACTGAGTCCTCACTGTTAAGACTGCATTCACTCCTCACTTGTCTGCCTGTTAATTTTGAATTCATTACTGACACTCACAGAATCGTTCTTTCATCACTCTTGTCTATCCGTTGAAGTTGATTTTTGCAATACTCTGCATCATGTATCAACTGAGTCCTCACTGTTAAGACTGCATTCACTCCTCACTTGTCTGCCTGTTAATTTTGAATTCATTATTGATTGTCTCAGAATATTTCTTCCATTTCTATTTGCACTTAAAACACTTCCGGTAATAAAAAGCTGCTTAAAATTACTGATAAAAGCATACAACTAAACAATCTTAACTACTGTCTGAATTTCTGAGATATTGTTATTTACATACAATACTTGCCAGCGGCGTGAAGTAGGTAAACCTCTTTAATGATGAATCGTATGTACGAGTTCCACTTGGGGTCTGGATTGAGATTAAGTCTCGAGAAGCGCTCAAAGTACAGGGAATATCCATGAGGGAATATCCATTCTTCACGGTTTGTGAAATTTCTGGGTCCGATCCGCGATGATGGAATATCACTAGTTTGGTTTTGGGGGCATTGAATGTGACCAGCCAGTTTTTCGCCACTGACCTGTTAGGTCTGGGAAGAGGTCAGCTGCCAAACTCTGGTCATTGATGGTTTTAGAGGCACGCCATATATTGTTGTATTATCAACATAGATATTCTCAAAATGTCGGAAAAAATCTGTCTCATTTGAAGATGGAAAAGAAACAAATGTTTCCTTGGTATAATTTATATATTCAGTGAAGATAATATTTCCACTGATAATTGATAGCGGAAGTCCATCTATTGAGAAAATTCTTTATCTTCAGACATAAACTTCTTCAGGCTGTGATGTAAAGAAATACTCTATATTTATTTAAACTCCTTCATAATTAATAAAATGTTTTTATTTTTAATATGTTACAATTACCCGAAAAATGATAGTCCGATGGAGCAAAATCAGAAGGGTAAGGAGGATAAGGTAGAACTTTCTTGTTTGTTTATTTAGCGGCATATCACACTGGGGTGAAATTATTTTAAAAGCCAAAAGTCACAATAATATAATAGTAATAACTATCTAATAATAATAACTGTATAATAGTAATAACTATCTAATAATAATAACTATATAATAGTAATAACTATATAATAGTAATAACTATCATATAATAATAACTATATAATAGTAATAACTATCATATAATAATAACTATATAATAATTAATATAATAATAGTAATAACTATATAATAGTAATAACTATCATATAATAATAACTATAATAATAGTAATAACTATCATATAATAATAACTATATAATAGTAATAGCTATCTAATAATTAATATAATAATAGTAATAACTATATAATAGTAATAACTATCTTATAATAATAATTATATAATAGTAATAGCTATCTAATAATTAATATAATAATAGTAATAACTATATAATAGTAATAACTATCATATAATAATAACTATATAATAGTAATAGCCATCTAATAATTAATATAATAATAGTAATAACTATATAATAGTAATAACTATCATATAGTAATAACTATATAATAGTAATAACTATATAATAGTAATAACTATCATATAATAATAACTATATAATAATTAATATAATAATAGTAATAACTATATAATAGTAATAACTATCATATAATAATAACTATATAATAGTAATAACTATATAATAGTAATAACTATCATATAATAATAACTATATAATAGTAATAGCTATCTAATAATTCATATAATAATAGTAATAACTATATAATAGTAATAACTATCATATAATAATAACTATATAATAGTAATAGCTATCTAATAATTAATGTAATAATAGTAATAACTATATAATAGTAATAACTATCATATAATAATAACTATATAATAGTAATAGCTATCTAATAATTAATATAATAATAGTAATAACTATATAATAGTAATAACTATCATATAATAATAACTATATAATAGTAATAGCTATCTAATAATTAATATAATAATAGTAATAACTATATAATAGTAATAACTATCATATAATAATAACTATATAATAGTAATAGCTATCTAATAAATAATATAATAATATTAATAACTATATAATAGTAATAACTATCATATAATAATAACTATATAATAGTAATAAACTGTAACAAAGTAATAGCGAAACTATACTCTGTCTGAAGTTATTAAGCAAATCATATAAACTTCAATAATTCAAATTGGGTTTGAAAAAAAATTGTCAACAATCAATTTAGATATCAAAACAAAGCCTGAGTTAAAATTTTAGGAAGTATCAATAAGTTTTATTGAAATTATTTGATGAATTCTAAAAAGCTGCCGTCTGAAGTTATTAAGCAAAATCATATAAACTTCAATAATTCAAATTGGGTTTGAAAAAAAATTGTCAACAATCAATTTAGATATCAAAACAAAGCCTGAGTTAAAATTTTAGGAAGTATCAATAAGTTTTATTGAAATTATTTGATGAATTCTAAAAAGCTGCCGTCTGAAGTTATTAAGCAAAATCATATCAACTTCAATAATTCAAATTGGGTTTGAAAAAGAATTGTCAACAATCAATTTAGATATCAAAACAAAGCCTGAGTTAATATTTTAGGAAGTATCAATAAGTTTTATTGAAATTATTTGAGGAATTCTAAAAAGCTGCCGTCTGAAGTTATTAAGCAAAATCATATAAACTTCAATAATTCAAATTGGGTTTGAAAAAAAATTGTCAACAATCAATTTAGATATCAAAACAAAGCCTGAGTTAAAATTTTAGGAAGTATCAATAAGTTTTATTGAAATTATTTGATGAATTCTAAAAAGCTGCCGTCTGAAGTTATTAAGCAAAATCATATCAACTTCAATAATTCAAATTGGGTTTGAAAAAGAATTGTCAACAATCAATTTAGATATCAAAACAAAGCCTGAGTTAATATTTTAGGAAGTATCAATAAGTTTTATTGAAATTATTTGAGGAATTCTAAAAAGCTGCCGTCTGAAGTTATTAAGCAAAATCATATAAACTTCAATAATTCAAATTGGGTTTGAAAAAAAATTGTCAACAATCAATTTAGATATCAAAACAAAGCCTGAGTTAAAATTTTAGGAAGTATCAATAAGTTTTATTGAAATTATTTGATGAATTCTAAAAAGCTGCCGTCTGAAGTTATTAAGCAAAATCATATAAACTTCAATAATTCAAATTGGGTTTGAAAAAAAATTGTCAACAATCAATTTAGATATCAAAACAAAGCCTGAGTTAAAATTTTAGGAAATATCAATAGGTTTTATTGAAATTATTTGATGAATTCTAAAAAGCTGCCGTCTGAAGTTATTAAGCAAATCACATAAACTTCAATAATTCCAATTGGGTTTGAAAAAAAATTGTCAACAATCAATTTAGATATCAAAACAAAGCCTGAGTTAAAATTTTAGGAAGTATCAATAAGTTTTATTGAAATTATTTGATGAATTCTAAAAAGCTGCCGTCTGAAGTTATTAAGCAAAATCATATAAACTTCAATAATTCAAATTGGGTTTGAAAAAAAATTGTCAACAATCAATTTAGATATCAAAACAAAGCCTGAGTTAAAATTTTAGGAAGTATCAATAAGTTGTATTGAAATTATTTGATGAATTCTAAAAAGCTGCCGTCTGAAGTTATTAAGCAAATCATATAAACTTCAATAATTCAAATTGGGTTTGAAAAAATATTGTCAACAATCAATTTAGATATCAAAACAAAGCCTGAGTTAAAATTTTAGGAAGTATCAATAAGTTTTATTGAAATTATTTGATGAATTCTAAAAAGCTGCCGTCTGAAGTTATTAAGCAAAATCATATAAACTTCAATAATTCCAATTGGGTTTGAAAAAAAAATGTCAACAATCAATTTAGATATCAAAACAAAGCCTGAGTTAAAATTTTAGGAAGTATCAATAAGTTTTATTGAAATTATTTGATGAATTCTAAAAAGCTGCCGTCTGAAGTTATTAAGCAAAATCATATAAACTTCAATAATTCAAATTGGGTTTGAAAAAAAATTGTCAACAATCAATTTAGATATCAAAACAAAGCCTCAGTTAAAATTTTAGGAAGTATCAATAAGTTTTATTGAAATTATTTGATGAATTCTAAAAAGCTGCCGTCTGAAGTTATTAAGCAAAATCATATCAACTTCAATAATTCAAATTGGGTTTGAAAAAGAATTGTCAACAATCAATTTAGATATCAAAACAAAGCCTGAGTTAATATTTTAGGAAGTATCAATAAGTTTTATTGAAATTATTTGAGGAATTCTAAAAAGCTGCCGTCTGAAGTTATTAAGCAAAATCATATAAACTTCAATAATTCAAATTGGGTTTGAAAAAAAATTGTCAACAATCAATTTAGATATCAAAACAAAGCCTGAGTTAATATTTTAGGAAGTATCAATAAGTTTTATTGAAATTATTTGATGAATTCTAAAAAGCTGCCGTCTGAAGTTATTAAGCAAATCACATAAACTTCAATAATTCCAATTGGGTTTGAAAAAGAATTGTCAACAATCAATTTAGATATCAAAACAAAGCCTGAGTTAATATTTTAGGAAGTATCAATAAGTTTTATTGAAATTATTTGAGGAATTCTAAAAAGCTGCCGTCTGAAGTTATTAAGCAAAATCATATAAACTTCAATAATTCAAATTGGGTTTGAAAAAAAATTGTCAACAATCAATTTAGATATCAAAACAAAGCCTGAGTTAAAATTTTAGGAAGTATCAATAAGTTTTATTGAAATTATTTGATGAATTCTAAAAAGCTGCCGTCTGAAGTTATTAAGCAAAATCATATAAACTTCAATAATTCAAATTGGGTTTGAAAAAAAATTGTCAACAATCAATTTAGATATCAAAACAAAGCCTGAGTTAAAATTTTAGGAAATATCAATAGGTTTTATTGAAATTATTTGATGAATTCTAAAAAGCTGCCGTCTGAAGTTATTAAGCAAATCACATAAACTTCAATAATTCCAATTGGGTTTGAAAAAAAATTGTCAACAATCAATTTAGATATCAAAACAAAGCCTGAGTTAAAATTTTAGGAAGTATCAATAAGTTTTATTGAAATTATTTGATGAATTCTAAAAAGCTGCCGTCTGAAGTTATTAAGCAAAATCATATAAACTTCAATAATTCAAATTGGGTTTGAAAAAAAATTGTCAACAATCAATTTAGATATCAAAACAAAGCCTGAGTTAAAATTTTAGGAAGTATCAATAAGTTTTATTGAAATTATTTGATGAATTCTAAAAAGCTGCCGTCTGGAGTTATTAAGCAAAATCATAAAAACTTCAATAATTCAAATTGGGTTTGAAAAAAAATTTTCAACAATCAATTTAGATATCAAAACAAAGCCTGAGTTAAAATTTTAGGAAATATCAATAGGTTTTATTGAAATTATTTGATGAATTCTAAAAAGCTGCCGTCTGAAGTTATTAAGCAAATCACATAAACTTCAATAATTCCAATTGGGTTTGAAAAAAAATTGTCAACAATCAATTTAGATATCAAAACAAAGCCTGAGTTAAAATTTTAGGAAGTATCAATAAGTTGTATTGAAATTATTTGATGAATTCTAAAAAGCTGCCGTCTGAAGTTATTAAGCAAATCATATAAACTTCAATAATTCAAATTGGGTTTGAAAAAATATTGTCAACAATCAATTTAGATATCAAAACAAAGCCTGAGTTAAAATTTTAGGAAGTATCAATAAGTTTTATTGAAATTATTTGATGAATTCTAAAAAGCTGCCGTCTGAAGTTATTAAGCAAAATCATATAAACTTCAATAATTCCAATTGGGTTTGAAAAAAAAATGTCAACAATCAATTTAGATATCAAAACAAAGCCTGAGTTAAAATTTTAGGAAGTATCAATAAGTTTTATTGAAATTATTTGATGAATTCTAAAAAGCTGCCGTCTGAAGTTATTAAGCAAAATCATATAAACTTCAATAATTCAAATTGGGTTTGAAAAAAAATTGTCAACAATCAATTTAGATATCAAAACAAAGCCTGAGTTAAAATTTTAGGAAGTATCAATAAGTTTTATTGAAATTATTTGATGAATTCTAAAAAGCTGCCGTCTGAAGTTATTAAGCAAAATCATATCAACTTCAATAATTCAAATTGGGTTTGAAAAAGAATTGTCAACAATCAATTTAGATATCAAAACAAAGCCTGAGTTAATATTTTAGGAAGTATCAATAAGTTTTATTGAAATTATTTGAGGAATTCTAAAAAGCTGCCGTCTGAAGTTATTAAGCAAAATCATATAAACTTCAATAATTCAAATTGGGTTTGAAAAAAAATTGTCAACAATCAATTTAGATATCAAAACAAAGCCTGAGTTAATATTTTAGGAAGTATCAATAAGTTTTATTGAAATTATTTGATGAATTCTAAAAAGCTGCCGTCTGAAGTTATTAAGCAAATCACATAAACTTCAATAATTCCAATTGGGTTTGAAAAAAAATTGTCAACAATCAATTTAGATATCAAAACAAAGCCTGAGTTAATATTTTAGGAAGTATCAATAAGTTTTATTGAAATTATTTGAGGAATTCTAAAAAGCTGCCGTCTGGAGTTATTAAGCAAAATCATAAAAACTTCAATAATTCAAATTGGGTTTGAAAAAAAATTGTCAACAATCAATTTAGATATCAAAACAAAGCCTGAGTTAAAATTTTAGGAAGTATCAATAAGTTTTATTGAAATTATTTGATGAATTCTAAAAAGCTGCCGTCTGGAGTTATTAAGCAAAATCATAAAAACTTCAATAATTCAAATTGGGTTTGAAAAAAAATTGTCAACAATCAATTTAGATATCAAAACAAAGCCTGAGTTAAAATTTTAGGAAATATCAATAGGTTTTATTGAAATTATTTGATGAATTCTAAAAAGCTGCCGTCTGAAGTTATTAAGCAAATCACATAAACTTCAATAATTCCAATTGGGTTTGAAAAAAAATTGTCAACAATCAATTTAGATATCAAAACAAAGCCTGGGTTAAAATTTTAGGAAGTATCAATAAGTTGTATTGAAATTATTTGATGAATTCTAAAAAGCTGCCGTCTGAAGTTATTAAGCAAATCATATAAACTTCAATAATTCAAATTGGGTTTGAAAAAATATTGTCAACAATCAATTTAGATATCAAAACAAAGCCTGAGTTAAAATTTTAGGAAGTATCAATAAGTTTTATTGAAATTATTTGATGAATTCTAAAAAGCTGCCGTCTGGAGTTATTAAGCAAAATCATAAAAACTTCAATAATTCCAATTGGGTTTGAAAAAAAATTGTCAACAATCAATTTAGATATCAAAACAAAGCCTGAGTTAAAATTTTAGGAAGTATCAATAAGTTTTATTGAAATTATTTGATGAATTCTAAAAAGCTGCCGTCTGAAGTTATTAAGCAAAATCATATAAACTTCAATAATTCCAATTGGGTTTGAAAAAAAATTGTCAACAATCAATTTAGATATCAAAACAAAGCCTGAGTTAAAATTTTAGGAAGTATCAATAAGTTTTATTGAAATTATTTAATGAATTCTAAAAAGCTGCCATCTGAAGTTATTAAGCAAGATCAAATAATCACATTTTACTTCAATAAAATAAAGTCATCAAAAAATGATCAACACCTATAACAGAACAAATAATAAACACATATGATAAGTCTTTGAATCATTTACATTTTAATATAATGACCCTTCTTCTCAATAACAGCCAGTAATTATTATCCATTGATTTTGTTATTTTTTTTACTTCAGCAGGTTCAATTTCTAACATGGTAGTTTTAATTGCTTTCCTTAAGTCTGCTTTGCTGTTATATTGTTTGCCAGCTTCATATAAGTTCATCTTCACAATTAATCAAAGATGTTTGATTGGATTCAGATCAGGACTTGATGGTGGCCATTCCATTATCTTCTCTCCTGTAAATCTTTTATGCTAAAAGAATTCACGGGTAAACTTAAATACATGAGAAGGAGCATTGTCGTGCATAAATACACACTTCATTTTGAAACTCCGAGAATAGGACTTGTACCATGCAAAAAAAGTCTTGTAATGTATTGCTGGTAAATTTTTTACTATGAAAATATATTGCTGGTCTTATTATAAAATTTATTATACTTTCATAGTGTTTTGACCCCAGTTTGGGCGTTAACTATTTGCCCATAGCTGGGACCCTAACAGGCGCTACCACCCCGGGTCATGGTGGACCTGGAAACACCAGCAATTAAGAGGCGGTTCCACGCTCCTTAAAAAACCTCCTGATCAGAGACCTTGCTGCTGGATGTAGTTTATCGTCTTACCCAGGACATGTAATATGTGGTCTTACATATGTAAAAACGCCTTTATGATTATTAACCAATGATGCGCGCTTTTTCTGCAGTTTCTTCTGCAATGGTCCCACTTGGTGACAATATGTCTGCTATGCCTTAGTTTAGGCCTTCATGCGAGACAACACTCTTTATAGAAAACATAGACCATACTTTTTTTGTGTGTAGTACTTGTTTCTGAATGGATTTTCTTTTTCCATTGCGTTTTCGTTAGCAATGAGCCACATTTCATTATTGGAGATGATTCTACCCAGGAAAAGTTCGGTAGGAAGTCTACTCTTCACTGACAAGTGGAGTGTAACTCTTTTATTAATCGTCCTGGGTATGACGATAAACTACATCCGCGTCCTTGGTATGACGATAAACTACATCCGGGTCGTGGGAATGACGATAAACTACATCCGAGTCGTGGGAATGACGATAAACTACATCTGCGTCCTGGGTACGACGATAAACTACATCTGCGTCCTGGGTACGACGATAAACTACATCCGCGTCCTGGGTATGACGATAAACTATATTCGGGTCCTTGGTATGACAATAAATTACATGCGGGTCCTTGGTATGACGATAAACTACATCTGCGTCCTGGGTAAGACGATAAACTACATCCGACAGCAAGGCCTGATTTTGAGGAGCGTGGAACCACCTCTTAATTGATGGTGTTCCCAGATTCACCCTGACCCGTGTGGTAGCACCTGTCAGGGTCCCAGTTATGGGCAAATAGTTAACCCTCCCCCGCCCCACCAAAAAAGGAGTCAAAACACTATGAAAGTATAAAAATAGGTTTTAATACGAACAATACTTTTTTTGAAAAATTATTACCAGCAATACATTTTTCAAAACAAAAATATTACCAGCTATAAAAATCTTGTCGGCATAAAATAACCCATTGAGTTGTTGATATGCCGTAAAATAAAACAAACCAAACCAAATCTCTTTGATTAAACTGATTAGTCAGATAATGAGAGACCAATTTACCCACTTTAGACACTTTTTCCGAGTTGACGGAGGTTTTCTATGACTGAAGTGTGTATTGAACAGTTTTATAAATTCTTGTGTAGTTTGCTTAGGGTTTTTATCGACTACGGTGTGCAGAAGCTTATCATCGATGGAACTTGGTCATCCAGACCCAGGAGAATCTTCGAGAGAAAAATTCCTTGATTGAAACTATCCAAACCATCGAAGGTTTCCGTACTGTTCCGTTTACCCAATTTCACACACATGGCTTGGGTCAATCCGTGGTGCAGTTTTTCAAGTACTTCCTGACGGCGTTAAGAAGTAACCTCTGTAGCAAATGGCGAGATTTGAACCCAGATCTCCTGGCCGAAACGATAACGTTTGAAATCACACGCCCGCGCGCCTATTAATATACACTGAAGTTAAACAATCCTGTCAGGTGGCCAAGTAAATGTCAGACACATACTCGCTTTCGTGTATATATGCAATATATATATATATATATATATATATATATATATATATATATATACATATATATATATATATATATATATATACACACACACACACATATATATATATATTAAAACAACATGCCTGGCCGCATACACAATTCCGGAAAATCCTTGTTGAAAACACAACTATACTTAAACATGAAAACAATAAACAAAAACTAAAAATTCTTGAAGCTATATACATAAAACAGTTGAAACCTAACCTGAACAAAATAAACTATGAAATCTCCACAAATATCCTTAAATGCCTATAATTAGTAACAGAAGCCATTGGTTCATACCAACGGCTTTCCATACTCAATACTCATCGGATTCACTCTCGCATGGTCATGTGTGACGTCATGAGCTGTTGTGTGATTTTCGCTTTCAGCGTCTTATATGCACGTGTTTATCGTTGCTTGGAAATCATCCATGTAAACAAAAACAGACTATCATCAATTTCTTGTTCGTGTATTGCTTAATATATTGTGTAATTGTCATCTTTGATAATGGCTTATGTAAGCCGAAAGCTTAGATTGGATTAAAAATATGTATCAATATTGTGATTTTCTTTCATTGTTTAATGATAATGTTATTAAGCTTATCAGACGATATGAAAAGAACTTGCATAAAATAAATAGACAACACTTGTCTATATTATTTAATGAAACATGTATGAATATATATATATATATATATATATATATATATATATATATATATATATATATATATATATATATATATGCAACGAAGGCAAGACTGAAATCTTAGCCAGATTGATGGATTGGTTTGTTTTTTTACGGTTTATCAACCATTTGCAGGTTATTTAAAGCCAGAAAATACTTTTAAATTTTCAAAAGGTTATTAGAGATAATAATAATTTTTACTTATTTACTCGTACTATTTAACCCATAGCTGGAGTGACAAGAGGTAAATTCACTCCTTTCCCAACGGCATTTGCGCGTAAGTGAATATAACGAACCCAACTGGAATTGGAACTCGGCTCTCCGATTTTCAATTCCGAGTCGCACATCCAAGCTTACAACACCGTGTATTCCTAAGCGGTCACCCATTTCAGTAATGACCAGGCTCAACGTCGAGTAACTTCGGTGATCGCACGAGAACCTGTGTTTCAACGTGATGTAGCCATAAGCCTAATCTGGGCCAAAATGCCAACTATTGTCGGCTACACACAACTTTCTAATTCATAAAGCAGACCGCATTTCTTTTTATAGAATATAGACATTTTTTTGAAATGGTTAACGAGCTAGCCAATCAGTTCTTTACTGCAATGTAATAAATAGCAATTAGTCATGCATGCTATTAACAAACGATTCGGGTTGTCAGTACACTACATGTACTACTGCCGTAGCTGTAGTGGGTGTGTCGAGGGCAAGATAGTCTGACAACGCCCATCCATCCTCAGGCCAGTTCTGTATTCAGTTTTCCTTCCCCTAGACTGGTTATCACCCGAAGAATAGAAAACCCAGCCTGTTCAGTTATTTAATCCATAGCTGCGGGGTGGGCATAAAAAAGACTGATTCATGACTTTCTCGGGGGTATTTGCGTGAAAGTGAAAGAAGTAGACTAGCCAGGAATTCACCGATTCCCTTTTCTGCACCGGTAACCGTCATGCTACCCGGACATTAAAGCAGTTTGTAGTTGCGATAAAAAGCAAGTGAAATTAAGGTGATAGAAATACAAATCAAATGAATAATTATAGAAATATTTGAGAAAAAGCATTTGCAAAATTATAGAATGACGTACCTTTGCATTTTCTTTATGCCTCAGAAGTACTTGTACTGGGTGCCAACGATGTCCGAGTGAGTCGGAATATGACCATAGCGTCTTTCCAGAGTTGTCTTTGACCAGCAGGGTGCCCCCGCCAGAGCCGGTCATAAAATATTCAAAGCAAATCCCCCGTATGCCCGGGCTTTCAATATCGGCTGTCAGACCAACCCTAGAGCAATTCGTACCGCTGTTGTCGGTGACATAAATGCAACCTGAAAAATAAAATGGTTGAAATATTAGTCAATATATTAGATCAGTATTCACACACACATATGTGTAGAGATAGATAGATAGATAGATAGATAGATAGATAGATAGATAGATAGATAGATAGATGTGAATAGACTGAGATAGATAGATGTGAATATACTGAGATAGATAGATGTGAATATACTGAGATAGATAGATAGATAGATAGATAGATAGATAGATAGATAGATAGATAGATATGAATAGACTGAGATAGATAGATAGATATGAATAGACTGAGATAGATAGATAGATAGATAGACTGAGATAGATATGTGACACCCAACTCTCCTCTGTCCTGGTCAGGGCACCGTTTGTGACACCCGTACTGGTCGCGGCGCACTTGTGACACCCGACTTCTTTTTCAGTCACGACGCCAAAATGTGACGTCGGTCCTTTGCGACGGGCTAACCCTGGGACATCGGTTGAAGTCTGGTTGGGTTCTAGCACCAACTTGTCGTACTCGGCTCGCTTCCAACGCCTGGTCACCGAAGCAACTGCTTTGATCTCGATTCAACCCACCCACGTTGTGATTTGATCTTAGGTTGACGAGATCAATCAAACGTCAGGCCGTAGTGCCAGCCGAATCCGGGTCAAGGTGATACTGCACAATAAATGTAGACAAAAAAAAAACAAAAGCACAAACAACAACTTCAAGGCGAGCGACTGGTTAGGAATAGTGATTAATTTTATGTCGGTTTGTTGAGTTACAGGAGTGCGTCTCTCTCTTTCTCTCCCAGCCCGAAGAAAAAAAAATGTGGATTGTAACACTTTTGCGTTCCTTAACTAGTTCTGGATATCGGGATGGCGAATATAAGTCAGACTTCTATAATTTGTTCTTGGTTAGAAGTCTAGTCGGAAACTTGTTTTGGTGGGAAATCTAAAGTCGGTCTTCAACAAATCTGTTCTTGGTTAGAAGTCTAAGTCGGAAGGCATGGAATCGTGCGGTCACCTGTGCGAGGCGCGTCTCTCTGTCTCGACTTCTGACTCACTGTCTGGACTCGACCCGACTCTCCGAACTCGACTCTCCTCGACGAACTCGACGAACTCTCTGAAACACCCGTAGATGTTTGCTTATATGGACGCCGATCAAAACCTGGCGTGGGGTCGGACGTGGTGTGGCCACCACGTTGATTTCAAATTCCCAATAAGGATTTTCTTTGTTTTTGGCCAAAAATAATTATCATTTTCCGTATTTGGAAATCTTATTCCACTCCCACCCTCTTCTGCTCTCATATGGGTATCTCACCATACTTTAGAGGGCGTCAACGGTTTTCCCACTTCCTCGCAGTAACATCTCATACCTACCCTCTCAATGGGCGGTGGCAGGCCTCCTCTCTGCGTCACATGATCATCTCCGCCTGGCTATTCGGCCAATAGGCGTCAACTGATAATCTCAATTTTTATCCAACTTCACGGGATATGTTTTTTTCTCAACCCAGTTTCTCCGTTAACATGGACAATTCTTCTTGGCGAAACTGGGTTAATTAAAATACCCTAACACAGCCTTCGTTATCACAAACGAACTTAAACAAAATGCAGATATCCTGTCCAGGCGACATCTCATTCTCGGGCTCTGTGTGCGGTCGGCAGACGACCCATCAACTACTGATAACAGCCAATGTTTTATCTGCCCAGAAGTTCTGGTATCCCTCAAAAAATGACCATCAGAATTTTCCTCAATTCCACCACTCAAAACAACATCGCTTTTGTGGGTGGCATTCTTTCCTTCTCTTATCATCTAAGTTGTTAAGTCTTGTCCCTCTGTTTCTTTCTCCTCTTTCTCTTTTTCCTTCTTTTGTCCTCGCAGATAATTTGGCATATCACACTTCCACGAGAAAGTAAAGTGGTTATCTTGAATCGCACTTGAAAAATGACAAAACAAAAAATCTTTTTTATTTCACCGATACTCTGTTTGGGAAAACAACAAAACAAAAAGAATATCGCTCAGTATGTCTTTCGTTATATCTATCGGTTTAAGTAATCGCTCAGTATGTCTTTCGTTATATCTATCGGTTTAAGTATCCCCGTAATTAACTTCTGTGGTTAATTAATTGATTAATTAACCTGCCGTTCCTAAATAGTGTTACAGATAGATAGATAGATATGAATAGACTGAGATAGATAGATAGATAGATAGATAGATAGATAGATAGATAGATATGAATAGACTGAGATAGATAGATAGATAGATAGATAGATAGATAGATAGATATGAATAGACTGAGATAGATAGATAGATAGATAGATAGATAGATAGATAGATAGATAGATAGATAGATAGATAGATAGATATGAATAGACTGAGATAGATAGATAGATATGAACAGACTGAGATAGATAGATAGATAGATAGATAGATAGATAGATAGATAGATAGATAGATATGAATAGACTGAGATAGATAGATATGAATAGACTGAGATAGATAGATATGAATAGACTGAGATAGATAGATATGAATAGACTGAGATAGATAGATATGAATAGATAGATATTCACACACAGGTGGATTGATAATTTTGTCGAGCCGTGAATTTCTGTTTCTTATCAATTGTAATAACTTGAAGCAAATCCAAAATTCTAATCTAATAAACAATTTATTTGGAAGCCAATAATAAATTCTTTTTTTTCCTAACTAAAAGCTTCTAATTTGAACTTCAAGGATACAACCGACAACATACGGATAATTTGGTCGAGTTTGAAAAGCAGAGTTCCACTTCTAATCGGGTTTGTTATATTCACTTAAATGCCCAGGGGAAAGGCATGAATCCATCTCTTCTCCCTCCCGCTATGGGTTAGATAGCAGAACATACCGGATTCTATGGCCTTGATTGGCAATCAGTCTACCACAGAAAGAAATGGCAACCTAGTGCAGGAAAATCTTTTGACTCGTCAGTGATGAATCTGTAGTGGATTTAGGAAGGATGCGTTAATATTTAAGATTGTTCTGCAAATAAAATATGCAATATCCACAAACATAAATTATAAGAAATGGCCAAATGATAACGATATTCAATGACGACAAAAAATATATATTTGAAACAACAGATTAAATTTTATATACACAATTTACAATTTCTTTGTTTGTAATGTAATGGAAAGGTCAATGAATTTATAAATAATCAATGAATAAACGGGGTTTATTCAGGAGGCCATGGTAATTTGCGTGTTACTTTTTTTCCACAAACAAATTTTTAGGAGAAATTGTTCAACGTAAATTATACAATAAAGAACAAGAACAAATAATACGAACACAATATTTAAACAAGAAACAAATTCAAATAATTATTATACATCTAAATTGTGATTTGAAATAATAATTAACGGAAGGTTAATAGTTCATTTGTTCGTATCAGATCGATTGAAAACTGTTCTTGGGTCGTGGTTAATTGTTCGTACAGAATGCGTGTGTGTGCAGGAAAGGAAAAAGATAAGTCGTACCTTTAAGTTGAAGGAGACAATATTTTTTGGTAGTAGTTGAATGGGAATAAATCAACTTTTATATAATATTATTCTCATGCGTACATTCGATGAGTTTGCTTAGAGAAAGGAGTTTTCCTTGTTCTCGAATTCAGGTTCACTGAGTTTCAAAAGGCAGACTTGAAGACGTATTTCGCTGATCGACGAAACGTTCGTTTGTGTCGATTCAGATATTCGCGCAAAACTAACGAATTTTCAAAGAGAAGCGCATTTCTTCCTGATTCAAACTTCGCGCCTTGGCGGTAATATGTATCGACCGACCTGATTGGTTGACTTAGTCTCGACGGACCCGATTCGCCAACACATGCTACGAATTGTTCATTTAATATTTTGGGGGTGTCCACGGTGTATGGACTATCCCAACAGTAATGATGTGTGTAAAGGTATATTTCAGAGAAAAAGTTCTTTGCTGTTTCGGAAATGTCGAAAAAGGTTGTCTGCCTTTGATTTAAAAGGTTGAATTTAACTTAGACAAAAGATTTTTCTATGAAAGATATTAAGTGAAGAAGTTAATTGTATGAATTTTTCCAATCTCTCATAAAGGAAGTTTGTTTCTTTGACGGCTATCTGACATAATTCTTGTGCGTATCTTTCGCTCAGATGCGACGGAAATTCGTCCGCCGTATCTATTTATATTTTGTTTAACCACCAAATCGGCTCAACGGGGCTTGGTAGCTGTTGCAAAGTTTTCTGAGAAATACGTGGGCGAATGTTGTATTTTTTTAATTTTTTAGCCAATAAGATTTCTTGAAACATTTAAATTAGGGATGAATTTGAAAAAGATTTTTTTACGTCGGCTGAGCCTACTTTTGCACGAAATTTAATTGTTTTGTTATGTAAATTTCTCGAAGCTTATTTTATATTTAACAACCAATGAAATTCAAGAAAATGTTTGAAATTGAAATGAGGGTTACTAAAAATCAAAAGAGACATGATCGCCCAAGTGTGTGTCATGTATGGCGTTTAACTGACTGAACAGAAATTATTATACAGTATTTACATTAGTCGGACTATTGTCCTCATCTTTGTCGCCATTTTTGTCACAACGTTTCGGCCGTTGTACGCTCCGGCCTTCCTCAAGGACACATGGCACAGTGGATAAAGGCGTTGGTTAGATCCAGTGACAGACCCAAAGAGTGTGAGTTCAATACCCGGTTCAGGCAGTGGAGAACTTTCAGAGGGAAAATTAGCAGGAGATAACTGATAACTGACATCCATCAAACATGGCTCGTGGAACTAGAACAGTCTACCCCAGTGATCGAAATAAAGGGTTCGGTTCGAAATTCCAACCACCTGAAGAAGGCCGGAGCGTACAACGGCCGAAACGTTGTGACAAAAATGGCGACAAAGATGAGGACAATAGTCCGACTAATGTAAATACTTTACATAATACCTCATCTCAGAAATATAGACAGACTCAGAAATTATTATGTAAGGGAGAAAACTCTTGCAATTACATAAAACTATTTTTGGGGGGCCGGGTATATTTACATGAGACTAAAGCTTTGGTTCTCACCCTATTGTGCTCGATACACCCTTTTCACCATAAGTCAGGATGTTATTCCTTCCCTTTGCAAGACTGTCCGACTCAAAAGGTGCTTTCCAAATAATATGCATATGTTATTGAAAATCTTCATTTTTTCCATATTAGTACATCGACATTTACATGGATGATTTATAAGTTTTATAGAAAATGTTGAATTTTTAATGGATTATGGATTTAAGTAATTTGTTTTAATTTATAACTAATGATTAAATAAATAAACTGAAGCAGACATCAAAAAACAAAAAGTTCAATAGAACGCCAGGGTATCGGAATTCAATAAACAAAATTCTATAAAGAAAAAAAAGTGAAAAAAACCTTCACCACAAGAGGGTGGATTCCTCCCAGGTTGAGAACTCCTGCACTAAAATTAAATATATATTTGGTTATATTTACATTAGACTAAAAGCCTTGGTTCTCACCCTATTGTGCTCGATACACCCTTTTCACCATAAGTCAGGATGTTATTCCCTCCGTTTCCAAGACTGTCCGACTCAAAAGGCACATTCCAAATAATATTCATATATTATTGAAAATCTTCATTCTTTTCCATAGACATTTACAGGGACGATTTTTATAGAGGGGTTTTACAAATTTAATAGCAATAGAAAATGGCGATGGATTTTTAAACTTGAATCCATGTCTAGTAATTTGTTTTAGTTCATAACTTATTAGTAAATAAATAAAGCAGACTTCAATAAAGAAAAAGTCGGAGAGCCGAGTTCTACTTCCAGTCGGGTTCGTTATATTCACTTACACGCAAATACCCTTGGGAATATTTTCTGGCTTTAAATAACCTGTAAAAGGATAATAAGCCATATAAATACAAATCGATCAATAGATATTATTTCAAGTACATTGAATATATATATACCAGATGTAACAGAAAAATTGTCCAAATCGTCTAACAACGTAAATGTACATCCCACAAATATTTAATATCTAAAAAACAAAAAAAACAAAAATACTAATTGAGTTTCTTTTTTTCCAGGTTTTCAGATAAGACGTTTAGCCATCTTCATACCACTTGTCGTAAGAATGACTGAAGAACCTTTTCAGTTATTCAGCTAGAAAGAGAACGGGTTAAAATCGTTTTGCGTCATCCCCCACTCTTCCCAAATGAGCAATAGTGAGAGGATAAGGATCATTCGGGCTTTCAGTAATAGTACCAACATTCATAATCTGACTTCCATCTTCAAAGTCCATTCAAGAACCAGCTAGAAAATGGTGAATAAGTTTTAAAAAGAGGGAACAGGAGAGACAAAAATCTGGATCAGGAGGTCGCTACGGAAAGAGAGATCATCATTTTAACTTGGAGCTGAAGAGATCAATTAGAAAAGATCCAACTCAATTCATAAGACGTTTGGCACGTGAGAGAGGAGTTTCCGCAATCAAAGAACAGTGAATGGTTTTAAACATAGAATAATATTATTCTAATTTAGTTTTATGATAATTCTTATTTTATTTTACATGTATAAGTATTGTCAGGTACATATGATTGTATTTGACATCGTTATGGGGTCGCAATCGCTAATTTTGCTTATTATTTTTTAGAAAAAAAAACGCGTATTATACATGGGGAATTACGGTATGCATCCAGACTTTAGAGACAACTGTATAAAAGATTTACAAAAAAAACTAAAAAAAAACAAAAACTAAAAAAACGGGTAATTTGATTTTTAAGCCCCGCGCTAAGTATTTGATAAAGAATTTCCCAAATAGTTATATCTAGGTGTAAATTTACATGTTTAATTCGAAAATAATAAAGAAATTTTGATAAAATCTACCGTTTTGGAGTTAGCGACAATAAAAGTTTGGACTCATTTACATTGCGGCAGCCATTACTGGCGTTGTTTGCTTATATTTGGTGAGGAATAATTTTGATTATTGCGCATGCGTTAAGTCCTCAGTTGCGCAGTAATTGAGTCAAGTAAAAAGCGTAAAAAGGCTGTTAACAAGGTAATCTTCCGCGCAAATCTAATCAGCAGCGAATGTATGCAAACAACACCAATAATGGCTGCTGTGCCGTAACGCGAATGAGTCCGAACTTTTATTGTCGATAACTTCTAAAGGGTAGATTTTATCAAAATTTCTTTGTTATTTTTTAATTAAGCATGTACATTTACATATAATTATTTGGGAAATTTTTATTAGATATTTTGCGCTGGGCTTAAAAAGCAAATTACCCAAAAAACGAATGAAATTCTCAATCAAACGTTCCTCCCAAACAAATATTTTCTTTTATCACTCGAAGCAACAGTAAAATTTACATCTTACATCTTTTAAAATTGAAGAAAGCGGGACGAGTATTATTGGTATAATCCCCATACAGCCGAAAAGGTTTGGCGGGTAGAAACGGAACAATATGTACGGAGGTTAAAATAATTTATTTTATGAAAACATTGGTATAAACTCATGAAAGAAGAATCGCTTCCAAAAGAATCCCTTACCAGGAATCATGTCAGGACAGGAGGAGGTCAAAATCCAGGAACATTGTTTAAATGTTTGCTTCCAGTCACAGAAGCCATCTTTAAATGTACAGTCAAGAGAAGCTGTTAAAAAAGAAACAAACAAAAAAAACAGACGAAATATTTTAGTATTTATTCATTTTTATAGATTTATATGCTGAATGTTTAACATTGTTTTTTTTTTTTGTTTTTTTTTTTGGGGGGGGGTGTTTTTTGGGGGTTTTTTTTAAGCTTACCACCCCAAGCAAGGCTGGAAGCCACTAGCACGCAAGGGGTTACAGAAGGTTTGGAGGAAGAGCAGATAGGAGTGGTAAAGGAGAGGATGTGGAGAAAGATAGTGGATCGATCAAGGCAAGGGGGTTACAGAAGATTTGGAGCGAGAGCAGATAGGAATGAAAGGTGAAAGGATGTGGAGAAGGGAAGTGGATAGATCAAGGCAACTGGAGATGTCGATTGATATTACACTTAAATAGTTGGAGATTGTATTTGTCAGGGAAACAGGAATAAGGAAGGGAGTTCCACAGGCGAGAGGTGCGAGAAGCTATTGTAGTAGAAGAGACGTCTACATCTAACAGTTTCAACGGTGAAGGGATGGGAACGGGATGCCAGCCTCGTAGGACGTTTAAATTCATGAGGCCTAGGAACCAGCGAAAGAAGCTCATCGGAGCAATTACCGTGAAAGTATTTGTAAAAAAGACAGAGCGAGGCAACGTCGCGTCTGTGAGAGAGCGACTGCAGACGAGATGACAGATCAGGTCCAATTACATTACATATCCGTCTCTGGATCTTATCAAGAAGCCTGAGGCAAACAGCAGGGGCTCCAGATTCTGTCTGTAACATTTATTTCAATTCCTGACCACTGACAATCCTTAATGATTTCCAAAGCATTTCTAAAAAAAAAAACACTAGCATTACATACATATTGTACGTATAATAGCCAAATTATATCTATAATAATACTTCAATTCTTGGCCACTAGCAACTTCTTTCTTCCTCAATTTCAGTGTATAAATCAACCATCCGCCCTTGCATGGAATACTGCTGTCATATATAGACTGGTGCCCCTGATGTACGCCTCGATGTCCTCGACAAAATCCAGATACGAATATGCAATGTGATAGGTCCTGATCTGGCATCTAGTCTACAGTCGCTTCTAGCCGTGGCTTCCATCTGTCTCTTCTACAAGTATTTTCACGGCATGAATTTAAGCGAGCTACTACTTTCGGTCCCACCCTTTCACTGTCCAAACGGTTAAATGTAACCGTCTCTTCCACTCAAACAGCGTCTTTTCTCGCACTTCCCGTCTATGGAACTCCTTTCCCCTTGCTTCTCCGATAATCTTCAAATATTCAAGTGTAATGTCAATAAACATCTGATATCCTAAGCTTGTTCCCCGTTCTTCTCCATGTCCTTTCCTCAAACACGCCTCCTTTACTCTTGTTCTCAATCCTCTCTAACCCCTTGCATGCTAGTGGCACTCCCGCCTTGCTCCAGGCGAAATGTTGTGATAAATATGGCAACAAAGATGAGGATGATAGTCCGATCAATGTAAATAGTGTACATAATACCTCAGCTCAGAAATATCGACAGATACTAAAAACACCTCTTATTTGAAACAGAAAGATTGTAAATAAAACTCATCACAATAGATAATTGATTTTCAAAGCATTTATACAGTAAAAAGTTTAAAATATATTTACATTATACATATGATAATCCTATTCTGTCTGTTATCTTGTACTGCTTGGTCACTGACAACCACTTTCTTTCTGAGTTGTCTATACTAAAGCATTAGCAAAGCATTTAAAGTATGGAAAACCGAGGCTGCTTCGTAGCCGAAGCAGGATAAATTATATGTCTTAAGTTTTGTTTCCACCATACCTTCTGACGAGTGGACGGAGCGATTGCTCAACGGTTGGTCTACGAAACTCTAGAATTAAGATGCAGAAAATAACATCAAACAGCTAAGTGAGAAATTTTATATTTTTATTAATCTCATATATATATATATATATATATATATATATATATATATATATATATATATATATATATATGTAAATAAATGACAATAAGAAAACAGTAATTGCTGACGCGTTTCGTCCAATGCGGACTTTTTCAAAGCAAGAAACGAAATGAATTTAATCAAACAAAGAAAATTAATAAAAACAAATATATATATATATATATATATATATATATATTAAACATGTTGTGTTGAATGTTAAAGACAACATCGTCCTGCATATTTTCTTTTGAATTTTCTCATATTTTCTAATGAGACGTTTTATTTGAAAATTATATCGAAATAAATATTATCCGTACGATAACCTAGTACTTTCGAACATCATTGTTCATCCTCAGGGTCAAAATGTTTAGTCAAAATTTTTTTAAAACATTTGCCAATTGTCTTGTAGCGGAATCATGTTATTATTTATTTGCATTTTAAAATACAAAATGTGCCACAAGGGCTAAAAATGGGGAGGGGGGAAATGACTGGTCTTCTCTAGTCCTATCTGAAAACTATCTAGTCTCATTCGTTGACCCATTCGTACTTACAATTTTCCTTTCACCATAACAACACATTTACTTTCACCAAAATACCACATTTTCTCGATGAAAAGCCTTAACATGAATTTTTATTTACAAAATCATCGAGGGATGGGAAAAAATCAAAAACCCAATGTTTATATACAATGTAAAATATGTATGTACAAGAAACTAAACAAAACAATATTAGTAGTAGGACCCTTCCAAAAATGTGGCAGAAATCTCTATTAACTGGGATGAACAAATCCAGAGAACAGAGACATCTGTCACCTAAAACGTGGGGAGGGGTGGAGACAAGAAACTAAAAAGGAGGACAAAAAAACAGGACTTATGTACTTGCATACTCTAGCTACGTTGAAAGGAAAATATTTAGCCCTGAGGAGGCCAAAACTGAACATGAAAATGTCCTATCTTACCTTAAAAGGCTGGGATGACTAATGTTTCGGTTCGAGGCCCAAATTCCTCTTGCTTAAGTTGCGTCCAACAACCACTCTAGGTCAGCACCTCTCACTCGCACCAAACGCGAAATTTTCACCCACCTTTTGCCGAAATTCCACGAGGAGAGACGCGCCCTCTCCGCCCTGATCTTAACCTTAAGTTGATGCCTAAAGAATGAGATCAGTTGCAAAGAGGAAAATTTCTCACCTGCGTGGAACTCCTTCTGTCTAGTCGTCCACACCACCATTCGCATAATGCCAAGCAGACACAAGAGCACATAGTGCTGATCCCTGGACATTAACGGTACCACATTGGAACAAACGGAATTGGCTTCCAGGACAAAAAACTTTCCGTCCAAGACGCGAACCATGTAGCCTTGAATCAGCCTGCACAGAGGTTGCACAACGTCGCAGTGGAAGAAGGCATGTTCAATTGACTCCTCCCAGTCACCACAGCGAACACATTCGGCTGAAATCGCCAAACCCGCTGCGCAGAGCTTTTTGCCGACCCAGAGAGCCCCTCGCAACACCAGCCAGGTTAGTGATGCCTCGTCGTTGTTGAGACATTTCAACCCGGGCGCCCAAGGCGAGACGGAGCGAAACTCCTTGTTCGTAAGGCCCAGCTTGCCCGGAAGCTTGTCCTTGGCAACCCCCCTCACTGCCACCCGATACAAAGCCTTCCGAGACATATCCCGTGTATCGGAGAGGCGATCTTTAACCTTTAACAGGCAACGCAGCGCGTCTCTACATTCCTTATAAAAGAGGCATTCACCTTCAGGTGAGCGGTGCGCCTCCGCCTCGTCGAAATGCACACTGAAGGGACGGAAAAGATTGACGGGCGTCTTCCTTCCAGAATTCGCCTTCACCGTCGTTTTGCGTACACATCCGTTCTAGGAAATTCAAGCGGAGCATATGCTGACGTGTCTCGACGCTTGGCATATCTTTATGATATAATATATAAGCTGCACACTCTAATATATATATATATGTGTGTGTGTGTGTGTGTGTGTGTGTGTGTGTGTGCATTTAGGCAGCATATTTTTCATTCAAGTCTGTTTGGTTAGATAATTTAGACGTAATTTATCTATTTTAATTTTAATCCTTTTAAGTCTACCGATTAATTTCTTGGCAGCTATAGAAAATTCTATTTCCCCAAATACATTCAATCTCTTTCAGTGCTGAATGTAAAGTGAAGGGATACAGTAGTAGTAGTAGTAGGAGGAGGAGGAGGAGGAGGAGGAAGAAGAAGAAGAAGAAGAAGAAGAAGAAGAAGAAGAAGAAGAAGAAGAAGAAGAAGAAGAAGAAGAAGAAGAGTTCACTCACAATGCTTCTGGTGTCGTATCAAGTGATGGTGTTGAATGTAGAATAACAACACCATCACCAGAAGCGTTGAAACAAAATGGTCATTTCTGTTGTGATTTTATAACATATTTATGTTATAATTTTCGAATAAATTATATTTGCTCTACTCTCTATTGAGCACTCTTTTAAGAATAGTATTTTTGGCTATTGGAATTTATTCCGTATACACCGTATGACCGTACGAGAACCAGTGTTTCGACGAGCTAATAGATAGATAGATAGAAATTAAAACTGGTGTAAACACTTAACACAGAAAAATAGACTGAGATAATTGCCCACCAAAGGTGACTGTTTGAACCCAGGTAAAAGCAGATTTTCAAAGTAAATGATACCAGTTACATACAATATTAACGCGGCCATTTTTCTCTGCACTCCTATTGGCCAAGTCAAAAAGCTCGATACAGTAATGTAATATAAACGAAATGTCTAGACAAAAAGCAAAATACATTTTTAGATTGAATATAAAATGTTCTTACCGTCACAAAAGGAAGAAAGCCATATGAAAGCGAGCAGCGATGTCAGACAATTGGAGAAATTCATGGCTTCGAATTATCTGTTGTCTTTCTGGTAAAAGCAGACGACACTTTTACTCGGCGAAACAGCGATAAGTTCAACTAGTATCAGCAAGAAATAAACGCCAAATGGGAAATGCATTTGTTGCTTGCTTTTATGAGTACAATACTTTTATTATCGCTTCTCTAATCAGTTAGTTTATCTACGCTTACATTTATAACTATTATATCATAAAACGAACTGCCTAAATGTATATTGAAAATGTTTACTCATAAAAATAGGTGCGTAACCATTGTATCAATAGCCTTCGTTTCAACCGCATATAATGACTGCATATTCTGATCTTTGGCTTAAACATCGGCCAAAGACATTCTCCAACCCCGCAAATCTGTCAATCTGATGTTTCTAAAACTCAAGACTCCTACTTATACAAGATAATATTGTGGACGCTGGTTTGTTAGTGCGATTGATTGGTCAGTCAGGAATCTATGAAGGTGTCGGAGTTAGCTCCTCCTCAGTTCCTTAATCCTTCAACAGGGGTCTCTCTCCTCTGGCTATAAATACTGGCTGACCTTTCGCCTCGATCTCTCTTTTCCACTTAGGCCTTGGGCCACCTCTAACACCAATATGTGACCTCTCACAAATTCTGGGAACACGCTAAGAACAATACACGTACGTACGAACACTCACTACAACACACACACATAATTTCTCCACACAAACACTATGTAACTGTCTATATCTTTGTTTAACTTGTTATTAATATATATTTGTTTACACATGTATATCGGTCTTGTTTGTTTTCTTTGTCTTCTTTGAACAACATTCTCATGTAGCTGGACCGGCTAGCAGGACATTTTAACCTTCTGATATCTCTTCACATCTTCACCTCACGGTCCAACTACAAAGGTGCTCGGTATGATGAGTGATTGAACTTAGGAACATGTTACTTCAGGCGGCCAGGCTGTACCCGGGACCCAACTAAGATTGGCAATATCTCCTAAATGGTAGCCTTTCTTCAATTTTTATTGCTACTTTTGTAATAATCAGGCTTTTTTACAACAGAAATATTTTTTTTTAATTTGTCACTAGGGCATTATCTGTGCGTTCCAGTAAATGGGTAAACTACTCGGGATCCAAATAAGATTGGCAATATCTCCTAAACGGTAAAATTACCTTAATTTTTATTGCTATTTTTGTAATAATTAGACTTTTTTACACCAGGAACAATGCATATTTTTAAAATTTGTCACTGCAAATTTACCCACATTCGTTCAAAACACATACACAAAAACATAGGAAAAAATCTAAATTTTACCTCTAAAGGGAAACGGATGTAATAGTCAAAATTTGCCGAATATAATTGCATATTGAAGGCGAGGTTATCTTATTCAAATTATTAGTTGTTATTATGTTTTCTTTGAATTAATTCCTCGCCACAATAACAAAACGTACGTATGGGTTTACTCAACAGAAACGACGGGATATTCTCGACTGTCAAACTCGGGGCAGATGGCAAAGAAAAGAAAGAAAAAATAGATTCACATCATATTCCGGAGAGAGTAAGTAAGTAAAGAAGAGAAAGAAGGGCAATGTCCTTCTAAGAAGGAAGATGCGAAAAGAGGAAAAGAAAGCAAATATGAACAAAAACAGGAAGAGAAAACCTCAACACCAAAAGGCGGAAGTTGCTTCTACTTCCTTCAGACAACCCTTCCGGTCAGAGAAGCGATCATATTTGTCGTGGTGACAGGATCAGCAGCATATCCTTAGGGGAGGTTCAAAAAGACTTCGAGTTCCGAGTTCGAATTCAAGTCGAATCCATTGCATTCGCTTACGTGCTAATACGCTTGGGAAAGATATGAAACCTCATCTGTTTCCGTTCCCCCAGCTATGGGCAAATAGCAGGACAGACTGGGTTCTATAGACTTGGATGGTAACTGCCTACCACAGAAAGAAATGGCAACCTACTGCGGGGGGGGTCCGCCTGGTCAGTTTTCATGCATGGTACATAAGTGACTGACTGATAAGATTGTTATGACAACGTAACTTGGCTTGCCTTTCCTATTTATTTGCCTAAGAAATTAAGTAGAGATTTAGAAAACATCTTTTCTTAAAGCAAAGGTCCTTACTAGCATTCCAGAACTATTCATCAAGTTTTTATTTATTATATATATGTTGTTTTTTGAAACATTAAAAATTTTGTTAAAATTGAGAAACACTGGCATATAGCGTTTCGTAACAAAACCATTGTTAATGAAGGGAGCTAATCCACTTCGGGCTGCTGAACCGGTGGATACGACACATTCATCGTCACCGTAATTATCAGCACTATATTATCCATTTTTTTGTTTTATTTAAGTCGTTGTCTTTCTCCAATGAAGTCATACATTCTTGCTAGTCCAAGACTGGGTAAAATTGCCAATTAGGACCCAGAAACTAATTTAAAAAAAGAAACATCATTTATGGTGTAAAATACCTGAATATTCCACAAACAAGCTTCAAAAATGTGCGGAAACCTACCGGTTTTAGAAGATATCGGCAATCTTAGCTGGGACTTATTTTTGTGTTTCGACTACAGCCTGGCCGACATTCGGTCTTTCCTTTTAATAACATAAACATTTTGACTTTAGAACTTTGTTTATATTAAGTTTGGGGCCTTTTTCAGCGTAAAAGTAGAAGTACAGCATAACCCGGATATAAGAGAAACCCGGATATAAGAGAGTTTCTCTGGTCCCAAATTAGAGCTTGTGTTAATAGACCAAACCCGGATATAAGATAAACCCGGATATAAGAGACTTCTTGTCCGGCCCCACAACTCTCTTATATCCGGGTTACACTGTACATAAAAAAGCATGATTATTATTCCAAAAATAGCATTAAAAATTTGCAAAAATCTACTGAAATCTTACTTGGGTCCAGGTTCTTACGGGACTAGATTACTACGCAAAGGTTTAACCATTACTGGATAATTCTGCGGCCAAGCAGCTCCCGAGATCCAAATAATATTGTCAACACCCTCCTAAAAGGTGGACTTTCCGCTACTTTTATTGCTATTTTTGTAATAATCATAATAAGGTCCTAAACTTAATAAAAAACGAAGTTTTAAAGTCAAAATGATTATGTTATTATTATTAAGAGGAAAGACAAAATGTCGGCCGGGCTGTAGCCGAGACACAAAAAACTTAATAATATTGCCAATACCTAAAGGATAGGTTTCCGTAAATTTTTAAAGCTGTTTTTTGGAATATTCAGACATTTTTACACCAGAAATGATGCTTCTTTTTAAAATTGATTTCTGACCCAGAATTTTATCCAAGTCTGTACATATGAGAAGAAAGAGAGAATTATGAATGGAATTAAAAAAAAAACATAATCGTTTTTTTTTTCGTAGAAATAACGCAGACGCCATTGCTTCATATTATACGCATTATTTATATAAACTAAACGAGAGAGGACGTCTGGCCGGTTAGCTCAGTTGGTTAGAGCGTCGTGCTAATAACGCGAATGTCGTGGGTTCGAGCCCCATACTGGCCAAAATGTTTTACTTCTATACTCATTAAATGAACAGCGAAGCGATAAAAAAAAAATGATGTTGAAGGAAATCTACTCTCTACCATCTCCCTTCAAAACGCTTATAGTCATAGCCCTCCATAACGTCCTATCATTTCTATATCTTTTCCTGCTTTTTTTACCGTCTTTCCCACTCTCTATTCCATCATCCATTTCCCATTTCATCAAGCTCGCCGCATCCTCCTATCTCTTTTGCCTTCGATTTCTCTTATGAGTGTCAAATTTTCCAAGCCCTCCTTTCTTATAATGTGTCTTAAAAATTTCAACTGTCACTTTAGTAATAAAAAAAGTAATGTGCATTTTTCGTCAAAAAAATTCAGGCCATTGGATCTTTTCTGTTAATTCACTCCAAATTAAAAAGAATTTATTTTTACTAAAATATCATATTTTCCCAGAGCGAGGCCCTTCCGGTTGGGTTGACCTTTGAGATCCCCCACAAATATGGGCGACACGGGTGCGCTATTTCTAAGTGCGGGGTCTCCATCTCGCATACCCCAATAGAAAAGCAAAAACAGTTTTTTTTTTAAATTATAAAAAATTCTTTGAATATCATTCACATTTACGAAATATGGATGATATCCGAGGTACTCTCCCTGATTTTAGGTAATTTTTCATTCTTAGGGTTGGTGTTGTTGCGAAGCAAGCTAAACAAAGTTTGATTTAAAATTTAAAACCTACAAAGAGTGCCAAAAATTTAATAAAAAAAAGCACACAAACTTTTATATCTATAATTCTCAAAATGTGTGTGCATGTATGTGTGTGGGGGATGTTTATGCGTTTCCACAGTTTTCATGCGATTTCGATGAATTTTCTTTCGTTTGATTGATAATTCTTCAGTGTCCGTTTTGAGTCCAAATTGGCTGGAAAAAATTACAACCTTGAAGCTGAAAAATCGAAAAAACTGATTTTTTTACACTTTGCGCAAAAAATCAAAGGCAAAATTTAATGTCTGTAAAATAACAGCGTGCGATCAATTTGGAAAGTTGAAATCTAACGCAAAAGATTATTAGAATTATAAAAATATATATATATTATAAATAAAAATTATCGTATATTATTATGACGGTCCGTAGAAGAGGTTCCTTCCTTGCAAGATTGAGAACGCAGAAACGGCCACCCACCCGTCATTCAAATTGTTAGCCCCACCCCCACCCAAATTTGGGGATGTGTCTCAGTTGCACGCAATTGTGGTTACTAATATTGATTTTGTAGGTGGTCTGACTTTAGACTTAAACTGTCCAGTTGAACAACAAAAATTCCCAGTAATGAAAGACGCGGTCGAAGACGGATTATACTGCTAACGAAATTTATAATTTCTTGGGGTGAATTAATATTTGCGATAAGTAACTTTATATTAATATCGGGTAACTTAACACAAAAGATCCAGATCATCTAAGAGGATCGCACTTATTGAAACAACGCGTAAGCAATTAACAAATAAGCTAAAAGAAACTTCTGCCTGGGAATTTTTGAGACGTGGTACTGTATATATATATATATATATATATATATATATATATATAATTATATATATAAATATATATATTTATATATACATATATATACATATATATATATATATATATTACATAAATCTATAATTATATAAATATATAATATAATTATGTTTAATTATATAAATTATATATATATATGTATATATATATATACAAATATATATATATATTATAAATCTATAATTATATAAATTATATATCTATAATATAATTATATATATATATGCATATATATATGTATATATATATATATAATTTATATAATTATATATATACATATATATATATATATATTATATAAATCTATAATTATATAAATTATATATATATAATATAATTATATATATAATTATATAAATTATATATATATATATATATATATATATATATATATATATATATATATATATATATATATATATAATAGATCATAAATCCGTCTAAGATTTTTATTATGAATATATTTTAAAATCTTCACAAATCAAAGTCGAAATTATGATCAGATTTAGTTATGTGTACAAATAAAGCATTGTTTAAATTACCGAGGCGAATATCTCGTTTATGTTCGAAAACACGAGATTTTACGGACCTACATATCATTATTGTATTTTGATTCAACCAGACCAATTTAATCGTCTCTGTTATATTTTTTTTGTTTTTATTGCAAAAAGTCCAACCCCTATAAATCCCATCGGGTCTTCCTCGGAAGCAAACGAGTAATAAAAGTTTTCCTACTTGAATTTTCAGATTAATCATAATTATTGAATTAATGATCAGATAAGCTTCTGACAAGTTCCACCCACCTGTGACATGTTGGGTCAACCTGATGTTTACTGTTTACATTTAGTTTCATGAAGAGTTTGTGAAAGTAGAGATATTTTAAAAATATATTTATTTGCGGTTATTGAAGTTGCCTTCGACATTAAAAAAATTGTCCGTTTGAAGAAAGTTGAAAAATAAGAGCTTGGAATGTCAAAATTCGGAGTGTTGGGATTCGATACAATAACGTAAAATATTGTTGCGGGGCTGCGCGTAATTCGGCCGTTTAAAATAATCAAACGATTTTCATTGAAAGAATAAAATTCAGTAGAAAAGACAACGTAGTTTCAACAAATGAACATTAATTTAATATAACGACAAGAATACAAGCAATTAGTCATTGATTGGAAAGTAATGTCTTTTTATTTGGGTTAATAAAATTCTGAAATAAAATATAAATTCTCTTTGTGTACGTATGTGAGAAACAATGAAATATTGCTATTGTGTGTTTGTGTGGAAAAGTCAACATCTTGTGTGTGGTTCATAGTAAAGAGGATTCAAGAGATAGAATTTGTCTCTTACTGTGGACGGTGTTGCCGTAGTCTGAAGCGGTCTTTTTTAAGTTTGTCAGCGTTGTCGCTTTCAGCATGAGGTCGTAAAGTTCACAAGCGTGAGTGGCGTGGACCTTGATGACAGCTGTGCGTATCCTGTTTGGTGCCGGGTTTCGTGTGTTCTATACACTTTCTCGTTAGAAATTCGGCTCCATCTCCCTCACGATAATAAATTTACATATTTCTTTTCCAAGCTCTCTCTATATGATTTGTTTATATCTTTCTTTTCCCCATTCTCTATAAATGACTTCTGGCAAACACACAAGATACAAAGTTCACAGAGTTTTATATAGTAATAGGATATATAAATATCTTTATTGTTCGAGTTGCGGCGAATAGGTAGAGTGAGGTAAAATCAAAGTAGGTTGCGCATACAGGAACTGACGGAGACAAATCTTCGGTGAACCTCTAGCCATCGGTTCAGACCGCTTATATAACATTTGGACGCAACTTCTCGTGGCTACGTCTTCTTCCGGTATGTCGCCTACGCAACTTTGTGTGGCCACGCCTCTTCCGGCATTCGCCCACGCAAGCACGCGTTTCCTCCCGCTCAGGACACCTGTGCGCCCTGTTTATTCAAGACTCAAGACACCTGTACGTTCTGTTTATTTTAGCCACCGGATGCAGTTCCTGTTTATACTATCACCAGTTCCGATTTTTGCTTACACACTGATGCAGCGAAAGTAAGGCCAAAGGTAATTCCTCAGCCGATATTCAACAGATACAAATGGTAGGATTCAACGAAACAACTGTATGATTTTAAGTCGTTCTTTGTGCGACTATGAATTGACTGTTTGATTCTTTTTCTACGGCTTATCAACCCTTTGCAGGTTATTTAAAGCCAGAAAATATTTTTAGTTTGTAAGATTTCTTTTTGAAAAAAATAATAATGGTTTAGTGATACAAGTCCTGCTAGTTAACCCATAGCTGGGAGGGGAGAAGAGATGAATTCGTACCTTTCCCAAGGTTATTTGTGTGCAAGTGAATATAACGGATCCGACGTGAATTGAAACTCGCTTCTCCCATTAACAATTCCGATCCATTATCCATTACGCCACCCGTACATTCAAGCCTGGTATTCCCAAGTGATTAACCATCTAAGTAGTGACCAGGCTCGACGTTGCTTAACTTTGGTAGACGTACGGGAACCGGCGTTTCAACGTGATATGCCTCAAGCCTGTGTATCCTTTTATATGATCAGCCACCATAATTGTCATTTAATTGATAGCACTTTTCTTAGTATGTGGGATGTTCCTAGTAGGGCGATCTTCTGGGCAACTTGTATGTTGATGTTACCTGGGATACTGTTAGTAAAACTGCCCATTATTATTTGTGCATGTTATGTTTCCTGCTTTGTTTCCTGTAGAGCCGGGTCCAAACTATGGTTCTTGTGCCCTATATAAGAGTTTTCATTTAATTGATAGCATTTTTCTTAGTGTCTGTGATGTTTCTAGTAGGGCGATCTTCTAGGCAACTTCTATGTTAATGTTACCTGGGACACTGTTCGTAAAACTGCACAGAGCTCCGATTACTATTGGTACAGTCTCAGTCTTCATTCCCCATATCCTGTTAATCTCGATCTGCAGGTCCCTGTTTTTGGACAATTTCTCGATAATTTTCATGTAGGTGTTTCTCTCAAATGGTACTGCTATGTCAATAAGCATATACTTCCTGAATTTCTTGCCTTTTATGATAATATCAGGTCTGTTGGCTTTTATTTCCCTGTCAGTTTGAATTGGCATGTCCCAGAGGATAGTTACATCGTTATTTTGGGTAACTGTGTCTGGTTGGTGCTCATACCATCTCTCAGTGGTTTTGATTTTGTGCTTCTTGCATATCTTCCTGTGCACATATGTCGCTACCTTGTTATATCTGTGGGTATATTTATTTTTTTCTAGTTCCAGATACCCTGAGATAATATAGTCAACAATTTCATCATATGTTCCGCAGATCCTGCATTTCGGTTTAGTTCCATCCTTAATTATGTGATAGTGATAGGATCTAGTTTCGAAGCTTTGGTCCTGAGCTGCAATAATTAGGCCTTCTGTCTCAGCTGATTCTTTCGTTTTTTTAGGTATTTGCCATGCAAAGCCTTGTCCTCCTAGCTTTTTTGGAATTTCATTTGGCCAAGTTGTTTTGCTTTCTGTTTTACTCGTTTGGCGCAGATGGCATTCGCTTCGTTTTTTTGTTGGTAGAATTTCAGGCGTGTTAAGCTGTTTCTTGAAGAGTGCAGCTTCTTTATTGATGGAGCGGATTTCTTGTTTTACTATTTGTAGGGGAGGGCCATTGATTTTTGTGAGGTATGTTTCAAATTCGATTGTTGTAGTTTTTAGAGTTCAAGTTGGATTAGACCTTGGCGTCCTAATGCTCTTGGAACGTACAGCCTATCAACATCTGATTTCGGATGGTGCATCCTCATTTAGAAAAGCTGTTTTCTGATTTGGTGCATATTTTTTTAGTGTCATTCACCATCCATTTAATAATGTCGAAGCTGTAATTACGGGTATAGCTAAGTTGTTGATAGCCTCCATTTTATTGGCCCCATTAAGACCACTTTCTATTTTCAAACGCACTCTTCTAGAATAGGTTTTTCGGATCTTTTTCTTCTTAAATGAATGTTGTATTCCGTTTCCTTCATTAACTATTATTATTATGATTATTATGATTATTATTATTATTATTATTATTTATTTATTTATTTTCTTTGATATCTGGCGTTTACACATTTCTTTCCGGGTCCCGCCCAGGGACCTAAGGTTAGAAATGGTATCATGACACTTTTCACTAAAAAAAAAATATTACATAGATAAAGCCCTTCGTAAAGTGTGGGCTGTACTTGTCAGAATAATTTTTTGTATCTCTTTCAGGCATGGACTTCCAGGGATCCCTTCAATTAGTCTACTGGAATCTTTTCCAACTAATCCTAAGGCTCCAACTACAACAGGAATTGTTGATGTTCCCATGTGCCACATTTTTGACATTTTTATTTCAAGGTCCTTGTATTTTGACAGCTTTTTGAATATCTTCAAAGATACATTGCAGTCTGCAGGGACTGCCATATCAATAAGGAGGCATTTTTTTTGTGGTCTTTAATAACAATGTCTGTGCGGTTGGCTTTGACTGTTCTGTCAGTGTGTATTCATTGTGTAGTCCCATAGAATTGTAACAGGTCCTATCTCAGTAAGCGGGTCTGGGTGGTGTTCGTACCAGTTTCTTTCAGTTTCCTTTATTATTATTATTATTATTATTATTATTATTATTATTATTATTATTATTATTTCCTTGGATTTCTGTTGTGTAAACGTTTCTTATTTATCTATCTATCTATGTCAGTCTGTTGTAGCTGTCTATCTCAGTCTGTTTGTAGCTATCTAAGTTTTTTTTTCTTTCTATGTCAGTCTGTTTCTATCTATATCTCTCAGTCTGTTTCTTTATCTATCTGTCGCACTTAGCTCCTGCTCATTTCCTTAATCCTTCAACAGGGGTCTCTCTCTCCCACGAGTATAAATACTGGCTGACCTTTCGCCTCTTCCTCTTTTTACGGCTTACGCACACGTGCGGCCAGCTGTCTCGACTCAGGCCTTGGGCCGCAACCTCGCGCGTGAGGCGAGGTAAAAAAAAACTTTCTCTTTTTCACTTATACCAATATGTGACCTCTCGCACATACAGCGTTTCCCATATTCTGGGAACACGCTAAAAACAATATACGCGTTCGTACGGACACTCAACTCACCCACCATAACTTCTCCATACAACACTCTGTAACCCTTCATGTAATTGTAATTTGTTATTAATATATATTTGTTTGCATACATGCATATCGGTCTTGTTTGTTTCTTTATCTTCTTTGGACTCCATTAAAGTCCAACATTCCTATGTAGCTGGACCGGCCAGCAGGAAATCTTAACCCAGAGATATCTCTTCTCATCTCACATTCACACGCACGGTCCCACTATATATCTATCTAACTATCTCATTCTGTTTCTGTCTCTGTCTGTCTGTCTGTCTGTCTGTCTGTCTGTCTGTCTCTCTCTCTCTCTCTCTCTCTCTCTCTCTCTCTCTCTCTCTCTCTCTCTCTCATTCTGTTTCTGTCTATCTATCTCATTCTGTTTCTATCTGTCTCATTCTGTTTCTTTCTTCTATCTATGTCATTCTGTTTCTCTACCTATCTATTTCATTCTGTTTGCATCTATCTATCAATCTATTTTCACATGTACAAAACATCCAGTAAGGCTCGGACTGTCTCTAAACTCATTGTTATAACGGTTTGCGAGTATAGAGCTTGCTTGCAAGTCGCAAGTGTTTCCCGTCAAAACTCCACAAATAAGCTGAGTACAGTAAAATAAAATGTCATAAATGTAGGTATCCAATTAGGAACGAATACTTGAACAAAAATACATGTGAATATTTTAAATTAAATAGTTATATAATTGTATTGAATTCGTTCTTTTTCTAAAAAGAGATTTAATAAAAAAAAATAAAAAAGCACGTTAGCAGAGCGTAGTTTCGATCTACGGACCTCTGGGTTATGGGCCCAGCACGCTTCCACTGCGCCACTCTGCTACCTGTAGCGCTAGTCAATATTTACAATATTATCCTTTAAAAATGTATCAATGCTAATTTTATGTGTATATTTATTATTGTTAATTTATTTAAATAAAAATATAAGATAATCTCTAAGCAAATCTTGCTTTTTCCCTCCCGTCAATTTTTTTCCGTTAATATTTAATTAAAAAGAAATTTTGAATTTCATATTGTTTTTTTAAATTAACACCTTTCTTTGTTTGTTTGTCATTTTCTTAAAAAAGTCTTCTTTTTTTTTTTTTAAAATTAAAACAATAATATTTATTTATTTAAAGAAAAGTTAATGAAAATTTTGCTACCGATCGTAAGCTACATTTTTACAGAACGGTTATTGACAAAGCAAGTCATGTGATCAACAAACATTAAGACGACAATCAGTCACTCAAGATGTGGCTGCAGTGAATTTTTTTTTTTTTACATTTTTATTTTTTTAAATTAAAAATTTCACATTAAATGTTTTTTTCAATATTTATTCATAATATGAGGTAAGATTTTAAAAAATCAGTTTTTCAATCACATAATTGTTGAAAATTATCGGATTGATTCATTCTTCCCCCCCCCCCCAAAAAAATGATCACTTTTTTTTTTTAGCCGAGAACTTTTCAGCACCTCCTTTTAACATTCTAGAATTTTGTATACTGTTTTTCATTAAGATCATGACTATTTCGAGAAATAAACTCTTGAAGTCGAGGGTCAAACTTTGTCTATCCTACGTATCCTCATAATATGCAAACCTTTTTCTCCCTCCCCCCTTTTTTTATCCCCATTTACCTTGAGTGGTACTTTAGATCTCATTTTGGGGGAACAATAATAAAAATAAAAAAAAGATAACAGCCAATATATATGCGTGGAGATGTCTAAACACAATTCTGGCACAAGGCGGCAAAATTTGAGCACTCAATAAGGATCGAACTGACTACACTCTGGCTTACCAACTTTAGCTCAACGTAGCTCTATGGGAAGCGCCCTTAATATGTAAAAAATTCTTAGCTTATCAATAATAATAAGAATGAGTCATTATCATTGATAAGCTAATGATGACCTCCAGATGAGCTAATCTTTTTTTCTTTTTCTTTTTTCTTTTTTTTTTTATTTGTAATGAACAGATTTTAATATTAATTATTATACTTGTTTGATTATTACACTTAGGGCCTAAGAAGTGTAAAAATCTCTATTCTATGGTGTTAAAAAATTTAAAGATGCCTTTTTTTCTCTTTCATTGAGAGAAAGAAAAAAAAAACTTTGATCTATAAGCTCATCTGGAGTTGTTACGTGACATCTGTCCTTCTTTACGGCAGCGAATGTTGGACGATTTCCTCAAAGATGAATAAGAGACACGAGACGACAGAGATGCGGTTATGCGGTTCTACAGAAACATTCCAAGGATATCGTGGACCGAGCGTGTGAGCAACGATGAGGTCTTCGTCAAGATGCAAACAAAATCAGGAAGAGGCAGTTGAAGTTTCTGGGACACATGATGAGGAAGGACGGCCTGGAGAATCTGATACTCACGGGTCGAATAGAGGGAAAGAGAGACAAGGGAAAACAACGCGTGACATACCTGACGGGCAAGTGGATGACAGAACGTGGTCTGGGAGAGGAAGCAGGGGGAAGGACTTGCAAGGGACAGAGGGAGGTGGAGAGCCATGATGGCTACGTTCTGAAAGGACACAGCACACAAAAAGAAAAGAAGGCTATATTGCATGATTCTCAGTTCAAGAAAAAAATAAGAAACGTAATCCTTGAAGATAGACAAAAACTGAAATTATTTTACCTTATGCGATCAGTTTTTTAAAAATAGGGAGTTTCCTTCGGTTCTTGAAAATAATAGCATATATAAATATTCATAAAACTGACCTAATAATTTGGGCAAGGTATATCAGAATGATGTTTGAAAATAACTGATGAAAATGAGAATGACTCAGGAAAAAAAAACCTTGCTCACTGTGTCATCAAGTGTGTTCTTTTTTTTAGCAGGTGATTTATCAGTGATTATCATTCTTAAATAAAATATCTTGTAAATTAAAAAATTAATATTAAAAAACGATAAAGAAAAAAAACAATAACTAAATTGCTATAGTCATACATAAAAAGTTAATGTTTAAACTTCCATTTAAAGGGTCATCAATTACAGAATTTATTATTTTTGAATATTTCACATTTCTGGGCGGATCAAAATTAAACAAATTCTTCAGAAATCCAATTTAGCGGAAATATTAGACAAGCTCGGAATTAAAAAAACAAAAAAGTAAAAGGAAACATCTACTTATCTTTAAAAAAATAAAATAAGGTAAAAAAAATAAAATTGACCTTTAAATCAAATCTGATTTAATTTAAATGATTTTTCTCACAGGGATGTTTCTCAAAAAGTAAAACAGTTCGACAGTTTTTTTTTTCTTTTAGTTTATGTAGTTTATAAAAAAAGAAAAAATCATTTCGAACCGCTTTTTTGTGGAACTGACTCCCAATGATGCTTCCTTGAACAATACAATAAATAAATGAACAGGTTTTATATTGTATAAAAAAAACTGTCCATATCATGTCTCTTTTTAACCATTATCTCAAATTCCCTCATTCCTCATTATACCTTTTCTGTAACCCTCTACCTCGAGTGGCTCATAAGCCTTGTACAGGGTTAACAATATTGTAAAAACAATAATAAAAAGAGGTTAGAAAACAATTTGAAATTTCTCAGCGAAATTTACAAACGTTTATTGAAGCTTGTAACATATAATAAAAAAATCTGGTTTTACATTTTTTTTATTATTCTTAAATATAAGGTCTGGTAAAAAAAATAACTGAAATTAGCAGCTGATGCAATCAGCTCGATTTTATTTTTATACGATGAAAATGTGTACATATATTAATAAGTAAATACATAAAATGAAAGTGAAATTAATAAAACTAAAAGTGACGCTTATTTCCTTGAATCAATTCCAAGCCACTTAAATACGCACCCCTTCTTGTTCTTTGAGCTGCGGGAAAAAAAAACACTTCGATCGCTTTGTCATGTGCTTGAAAATTCCCGTGTGTGCCGAAGAGCATTTCAGAAAAAAAAAAAAAAAAAAAAAAAAACAATATGATATGAAATTTAATTCACAGTGTAAAGAAGAATCAACTGATTAATAATTTTAAAATAAAAACCATAAAAATTAGTCCCAATACAACTCGTGCAAGAAGTGCGGTTGATGGACTTGAACTTGAAATGCTTGTTTTAAGAAATTAAAGCAAACGTTGTCACGTGAAGGATTACATTTCATTTATTTAATTACAAATTGGTTAAAAAATTAAATCTTTTAGTTTATTTATTTATCCAATAATAACGATATTTTAATTAACTGGTAATTTTTTTTAAAAAATATACATAAAATAACGATAAATATAAAATAATATTTTTTTAAATATCAATAAAATTGATAAAATAGTAAAAAAAAATATCAAATAAGTAATTAGAAATTAAAATAAATCAAAAAACAAAAAATGCAAGTTTTTTAAATTAAAAATACTAAGAAAACATTTTTTTTAAAAAATAATAAAAATACATATTAATAAAAATATAAAAAATATAAAATACATTTAAAATAGACCGAAAATTAAAAATAACAAAATTCATTAGAATTATTTTAAATTAATTAATTTAATGAATTCAATGTTTTATGAAAAAGGTTTTAAAAATGTTTTCCTTAGCAGAGCGTAGTTTCGATCTACGGACCTCTGGGTTATGGGCCCAGCACGCTTCCACTGCGCCACTCTGCTGACCGCCGTTCTTGCGTTAATTTTGTCTATTTAAATTAAAATTTAGATGATACACGAAGTTTCTTTAATTGTTTTTATTTGCTTTGATTATTATTAAAAAAAACAATTTATTTTTATTATGATACACAAATTAAAAATTTCGTCAACATTAATAATTGATTCAAAACCGTACAATTTTAATATTGAAAATTATCAAAAAGAATAAAGAATGAACATTTCATTTTTGTTTGTTTTTTTAACAATGTCAATTTATCGAAGCAAAATCCTTTTCTTGAATGATTTCAATAAAATTCCAATTAAAAAATATCGAACTTATTTTTATTTTTACTTCACTCCGATCTTAGAAAAATATTTTAAAATATTATTACGGTTTTTTTTCTTTTTCCTGTGATGAAATAAAAAAATAAAATTCAGTCATGACTAATTTTATCGTTCCCGCCAAAAAATATTACATCTTTTTTTTTTTAAGACAAAGCCAGGTAAAAGATTAATTAATTTAAAATTATTATCTTCTTCAGTAAATTCGTAGATTAGAGTCTCAAATTATATCTGCGTTAAGGAAACTCGTTCAGTTGCACCTGAAATGAATGTCGTGAAGAAATAAACGAAAAACTGAAGACATTGTGAAGAAGAAATCAAAATCAAAAAAGAAGTGAGAAATTATTTAAGGAAAACTAACATCTGACAAATTTTTGTAGGTCTTTTATTTAGGCAAGACAATTTTTATTTTTAAATTTTGTGAGGTGTTTTTTAATCGAAAATAACTGTAATGAGTAGCTGTAAAAATGCAAACATTAAAAAAAATAAAAAATAAAAGTAAAACTAAAACATGTCGATATGTCACAATGACCCTTAATAATTTTATTATTATTATTATTATTATTATTTTTTTTTTTTTTTTATTTTTATTATTATTTTTCTTTGGTGAGTTAATTATTTTTTGTTATTTAATGTAAAGCGACCTTTTCAACCGCGATAATTTGTGACTGTTCTTAAATTACAAAAAAAAAAAAAATATTTTTCTTTCACGAATCGGTCTCTAAATTCTATTTTTAATTTATTTATTTTGTAAATAAATTTCAATGTTAAATTAGCAAAATTAAACCACAAATTAACATTTCATTTTAACCTCTAAAAAAAGTAAGTCTAAATAAAAACAAAATAAATCTAAAAAATAATTTTGCTTTAAGATACAAAGTTTTTTTTGTATGTTTTTTTTTTCGTTTCAAGAAAGTAATTTTGGTTTATAAAAATGGAAGTTATTTAAAAGTTATTGTTTAAATACAATAACTTTTAAAAGTTTACAATAATCGAAAAAAAACTTTTCCAAATGAACGTCGCATAAACGCTTACATTATAATAAATAAGTAAGAACGAAGCAGTTGAAGATGTAGTCCCTGTAGCGCAGGGGATAGCGCGCTGGACTTCTAATCCAGAGGTCGTGGGTTCGAATCCCACCAGGGATGACAGTTATATTTTTTGCGTTTCTTTTATTTATATTCTTTAGTAATTTATGTAAAGTTTTCATTTAAATAATATTAATTCTAGTTTTTTGTTCTTGAAAAGGCCAACCTATTTAAAATTAAACCTCCTCTTCTAACACCAGAGAGAGTAATTTAAAATTTTAAACATTAAATAAATCGCTATAAAAACCTTCTTAAACCCTAAAAAATCCTAAGGAATTCCGAAACGTACATGGGTCATCATGCAAACGTACATGGCGGTTTAAAGATAACGGGAAAAAAAACGATTTTTAAATTTCTTAAGAAAGAATTGTTTGTATTGCATATGAACAAAGGATCTCTAAGCGTACCTGAGATGTGGTACAAGACCGAAAGTATAGAGCACCCAGTGAGGCTGGAACTCATTTCACATTTGTAATTGATCTCTAGCCAGACAAGCTTGCACCACGTTGAAGTGCCCGGATATATGGTGATTTTGTAAGCGTCGGTTAGATGTGGCACAAGGTCGAAAAAGTATGGTGCAGGATCGAACACACTTTTCTTTCAGTCGTAATTGATTTAGCGAAACAAGTTTGCATCACGTCGAAATGCCCGGATATAATGTGTATTCATCAGTGCGACCACATTGCTACCGAATTTGACACATGGTCAAGATTTAATGTGGATTTACCGGTAATAATATCGTAGAAAAATTGTTCTCCCAACCCCGGGGACATAATGAATATATGTGGAAAATAACATTTATTTCATAATTTGATGCTAGGTTAATCAAGATTTTTTTTTTTTCTCATCTCAAACAAATTTTGAAAAGCCGTGTTTTAAAAGTGGGGTTTCTTACTTTCCAGTCAGCTTCTTGACCTTCAAAAATGTCAACAACCGTTATCTTCTGTCTTCTTAATTTCTCTTCTTTTATTGTTCTCCCTCTTTAATAATGTTTTACTTTTTCTTATATTCTTTCACACTTTGTAAGCTCCTGCGACTTAGTGGGTTTATTGTCTTGCTTGGTGTGAAATGATTAAAAAAAAGACAACAACAAAAAATCACAAACTGTTCGGTCGACGAATACCGTATGTTTCTTGTCCGGAAACGGTTTGTAAGAATCCTTCTACTCGGGTTTTTTGTCGGGATTCGATACAATATAAAATATTGTTGTGGGACTGCTCGTAATTCGGCTGTTTAGAATAAGCCCATGATTTTCATTGAAAGATTAAAATCCAGTAATAAAAGACAACGTAATTTCAATAAATGAACATTAATTTTAAAAATTAATATGACAACAAGAATGCAAGCAATTGGTTGGATGTATTCAATGAGTACTGTTGTTTTTTTTGGGGGGGGTGTTAATGGAGTTCTTGGATAGAATATAAACTGTACTGAGTGGGTATATGAGAACTGTGAAATGTGGTCATATGTGTGTTTGTGAGAAAGAGTCAGTATGTGTATGCGTGTTTAGTAGTAACAGGAATACAAGAGATACTTAGAATTTAGTTCTTACTGTGAAGTGTGATGCCGTAGTCTGACGCCGTCTCTTTATAGTTTGTCAGCGTTTTTGGTTTTTGCGTGTGGACGAGAATGAGGTCTTGAAGATCAACAGCTAGAGTGACGTGGACCTTGGTGGCATCTGTGCGTCTGCCTTTTATTGGGGCCGGATATCTTGATTTTTATTCCCTTTTCCTAGGAAAATCAGTTCACTTATATTATTTACTAGCAGCATGGCCCGGCATTGCCCGTGCTTGATTCAAAAATCATACGACTCATACAGCAATTGCTATCACTTGACTGAAAATATTTTTGCCCTTCCTTGCCTTTAAATGAGTGCCCTTTGCCGAGCTGGTGTTGCTACATGCCTTACTCCTTGCCCATTTCACACTGCGAATTTTTTCTAAGCTCTATACTAAACATTAAATCTGTTACGAAAAAAGAACTAAACAAAATGAACACAAAACGATCAGCTTTAAAAAAGGACTCGTAACTGGAAAAACCTAATGAAAAAAGAATGTTAACAACAAATACTTTTTCACACCCAACCTAGTTCTGCGGAATCAGAATCAACGTTGAGTTTAAGCAAGCGAATGAGCCAATTGGAGTAAAGTGCCATGCAGATTTAAATAAATGATGATCGCTATAACTGGATAAAAAATAGTGAATTTTATATAATGCTTTTTCAAGAGTCAAGAGCCAGCATGAGCAAAACAAATTTACGAAATTTGAACGAAAAAAATACCCCAGAATGACATCTAAATCAGCGAAAATTTGTCATCGTTTAATAGTCAGTCGTGCTTAGTTTTATTTGTAACGTATATAAATGGAGGTAGGAAAAAGCAAATGTTGTTACAATAGCAAAATGACTACACAGCCGAATTCTAAGGTAATGAAAAGACAAACTGCATTTGAAAACAAATACGTCGAAAGATATAATTTCTGCAAAACGTACACTTTACAATCTTAATAATCTTCTAGAAGCCATGCTTAAAAATAGCAGTGGTGTCCCCAAATTTAAAAATAAAATATTAAAAGAATTAAAATTAAAATTAAAATAAGGTATTTCCTTTCTTTTAAAACTCTCGCCCCTCCTCACATAAAAGAGGAGTAAAAGAAAAGACTGCACACTAATGCAAAACGGAAGTTTTTTTCCTGGCCCAGAGTCTAATCATTGTGACTAGAAATCTACCACAATAAGAGAGGCTCCACGCATAACTTCCGCTATAAAAAAAAAAGAGAGGAAAAGAATGGAACGCTTGAAAAGTGAAGTTGAAGTTCATAAATATTATAATGTTTGATATAAGTTTGAATGTTTAAACAGTCTATAAGGAATTTAATTATATGTTTGTTAAAGTTTTTTTTTAAAACTTTATTACAAAAATTTTGTGGATTTAATATGAAATAGTCGATTAGAAAAATATTCATAGAATTTACATTAAAACACTAAAATTTTATTTTCAAATATAAGTTTACACTTCTAGTTGTAATTGATTATTAAGGCGATATCTCTATCAGTTTGAATTTTATTCATGAATTTAATTTGCGACTATTTTTAGATCTGGAAGAAAAGTCTGATGATCCGCGGTCCTTTAAAAGGGCTGTGGTGAAATAATTTATTACATGGAACCTTAAAGTGGTCTGTTTATATATATATATATATATATATATATATATATATATATATATATCATTTCATGCAATTTATATCTTCACATATAAAGTGAGGTATATTCATTCCTGGATTCATTAATCACAGCGTGAAGTCCGGCAAATATCCATTTGTATGCGATTGTTTACAAAACCTCGATTTAGTCTAGTAAAATTCCGTTGCAGGCACTGCTCCTCGTTAGACTAAAAACCCAATGGCAATAATATTTCGCACCTGATAGGTAATAATTGTAAGGAAATAGAAAGATAGCAATGTTTTATATCTTTTCATTTTTATATAACTGAGTAAAAAGAGAGTAAAAAAAACAAGTATCTCCATGCCCGCAGGGCCCCTGTTGGTGTCGTCATTACTGCATGCTGAACCGAAGAGAGAGAAAGAGAAAAAAAAGAATGAAAACAGGAAGTGTCCCGTCTTGACAGCGCCACCTAACAACTTATTGGCAAAAGTGGCAAAAAGGTAAGTGGGGATAAGCCACAATAAGCCTTAATCCAGTGATTCTCAACCGCAGGCCGACCCCGTGAGCAAATTAAAAAACATTCCGGGCCGGATCCAGACCCACAATCCTGAAATTTTGGATTCCCAAGTTTTCATAACTGCGATTGTTTTCCTCGATTTTTTAAGTGATTTTTTTACGACAATTTTTTGTCATACGATAGTAATTTTTATAATATCGAAATTAATCGCGAAATCCAGCGAAAGTCACCCATAAAATAAAATTTAAAAAAATAATTGTTTGTACAGAAAGAAAGGACCTACGCACATCAATTTGTCCTTAAATTAAGTGGCAGTAGAAGAATTATCGTTGAACTTTTAAAAGGTAAGCTTAAATATTAATGCAATACTTAAATGTGGCGATTAATTTTGAGTTCATCTCTAGTTTATTGTTGCCTATCGCATCTACTCTTCCCTACCTATTGTGACGAAAGCCTAATCAAAAGCCCTCCGCAGAAGCTAGCCTAAATGCCGCCCGATAGTGCGCCTTTTAAATTAGTTTTTAAAATAAATGCACAACGATGGATGACTTTAATTATAAATTTATTTTATAAAAATGCATTTTTCTGATATTTCTTTCGTTTGTTTTCTTAGCATTATTATTATTATAGTCTTGTAAATAAAGTTATTCTTGTACATTAAGCATTGTTAGTCTTTAAATAGATTTGTTGTCAATTCTCAAGAATAAGAAGTCTAAAGAAAATGTATAAAATCTCACTTTCATAAAGTTGGTTTTTACTTTTTATTAAGATTCTAATCATTGCTTTTTAAAACAAACATTGCTGAGGAGTGAAGGTAGTTAAGATAATAGCGGTGATAAGGGAAAACCCATCCTTTTGTTTGACACGCCGTTTTAGTGCAAGCACAAAGTGTAAACTTACGTACTTATGAGATTTTTTACTAAATAAATATGAAATAAATGTTTCAAAAACTATGTACTAAGTGAGATTTGGACTAACTTAAACGAAAAAAATAGTAGAACTGTTTCGTAAAATATTACAACGTTATTTTTTTTTTATTTTGATTGAATAATTGAATGAAAAAGTAAAAAACTTGATTGGCCAGTATGGGGCTCGAACCCACGACATTCGCGTTATTAGCACGACGCTCTAACCAACTGAGCTAACCGGCCGCTGATGACTGCCTCGTAAAAATAAAGTATTTACTTCTATTTTGCAGGTACTTGCTTTCAGTTTAAAGCTAATTAGTAAGTGAAATTAACATATGACTAAAAAAAAATTGAAATAAAAATAATATTCAAATGAGAATGAAGTTTGGGTTTATGTTATAGAATAAAATATTGTTTTGACTGATCAACATGTGAATTAAAAATAAAACCAAACATGTAAACTGTAAGTTAAATTATTTACTTTTTTTTGTGTTATGTCTTTCGAAAGCACCTGACGTCAAAAAAATATTTAAAAAGAAAACTAAAAAAGCAATTATAATGAAAATTTAAATAATCTAATTCTAGTCGATTAAACCAACCGAAATTTAGCACTGTAATTGACAATCCAATCTAAAATAAAGCAAATATAGTAATTCACATAGTATGGAAGAATTTTTAAAAGATTTTTGAAACTTTATAAATTTATTATAATTAAAAAATTTTTTTTTTTCTTCAGACTATAATGTCCTTAATTAAAAGTTTATCTAATTAATTAGATAGTTTTATTGCCGTTTTTATTTTAAGATTTGGAACAGATTTTAGGGAAAATGGCAAAAGTTTGAAAAATATTTTTTAAAAATTGATGATTTACAAACATTCTCCAGTGAATCCTGCATTTAACTAAAAAAAAATTTGGATGACGAATTTAATTTCTAGAAATTTCATGAAATTAAGTAATAATTCATAACTGGGTAACAGTGTAACACTAAAAAAATATATATATTTTTACTAAGATTTTCTAAAAATAACAATTTAAAAAATAAGTCGTTCATTCATTTGTGAATAAATCCTGAAAGTTTCATTAAAATCCGGCAATTATTTGATTTTTGCAAGAATTTCCAAATTAATGTATTATTTTTACCGAAAAAGAAGGCGTGAAAATGTCCACTACTAGTTCTTACACATTTTTACTACACCATTGACGCATTAAAAAAAAAAAACAAGATTTTTAATCAAAATTTCGAACGTGTTAGAAAAGAGTGAAATTTTTTTTAAAATTATTTTAAAAAAATACTTTGGTATTTCCTTTTGTTAATAATAAAACATAAACATTTTGAGTTTGACGATAAAACTTTGCTTTTCTTTTATTAAGTTTGGTGCCTTTTTTTTATGCTATAGCTATCCTCTTTTTTTCCCAGCGAATTATGGCAGGTACCTATTTAAAAATTAAAGCAAATAAATTATAAATCAATTATTTTTAAAAGTTTTAAATTATTAAAAAAGTGAGTGGGTGACGTTTATAGTACATCTGGGCGAGGGTGGTTGAAAAAAAAAGTTAGGATCTGCCCGTAATAAAAACAAAAATGCGATTTAAAAAATATAACTTTTTTAAAAGATTCCGTCGAGTAAAAATGGCAATACACTGGTCTTCTCGTAAAAAAATAGGGAAAGATTTGGGGGCGTATTATTTTAGCAGATTAGCATTTGTTGGGATTGCTATGAAATCAATTTGTAATCAGAAGGTTTTTGTTTAAGATGATAAGCGTGAAAGCGTGTTCTTCATATTAATCACAACAATCATAAGTTGAATAAATCTCAAGGCAAAATTGAACAAAAAACAACGGTAGTCGTGAATTCAATTAGAAAACACCGAACATTTATACAATTAATAATACACTTGGAAAAAGCTTGTGTTTTGGGTATATGAAAGTTGACGAAGTGTGAATTAAGTATGTTAATGAATTACAATTCAGCCATGTTCAATTGTTGAAGAAATGTTCAAATAGAATAAGAAAGGAAAATTTATCAAACAGGTAATTTAGGTAGTAAATATGCGAGATTAAAGTAGGATTTATTTTCTTATTCTTCCAGAGTTGTTTACCTTGGACTGTCTTTTGTTTGTCTTTTGTTGAAATTACAATTTCTATTTAGTAGTGTAAATGAACACTTTTTAAGAAAGTTGTAATGGATTTAGAGAGAGAATGATGTTGGTGGTTGAGTCAGCAGTTGACGCGCGAAAAGTTTCTTAAGTCAAAATAGTGACACGCGTGGATTCGTGTGTCATCTCTCTGAAGCTAAGTGACTGACTGGTGAAGTGGACTGAAATTTGTCCTTTTATTTGTTTTGGGAAACCAAAGTAGGCTCCAGTGAGTTTGGCGAGAAATAGATTTTTGACAATTGATACACATTTTGGTGTCGTCTCGACCAATAAAAAGTCGAGATTTGCAATGAGGTGTTGATTGGTTAAAACTGATTCTGATGGAAGAGTGTATTTTTTACGGGGGTGAGTAGAAAATATGGACGATTCTATACATTCATTAGACACTTACTTAAGAGTTTTTTTACGGCTTATCAACACTTCGTGGATTTTTTAAAGATGAAAGAAATTTTAAAATTGTAAGAGTAAGAATAATTTTTAAAAAAACTTTTCAGAGTGACTATTGCATATTTTTAAAAGTTTTTTGAAATACTTATTTTCCGGAGTCTTGTCACAAATAAATACCGTGTAAAATAAATCCTTAACCTTTTACAGAGTTAATTGAACTTATGTTCTGCATACGGTAACATGAAGGATTAATTTAATTTTAATAGAAATATGAAATTTGTCACTTATCTGTTGGATGTTATATTTATGTTATGGTAATTTACCCATGCATGCATGGACTTTCCCAGCTATAAATAGGAGCAGATACTGCCTTTTGGAGAGTGAAGTTTCCAGCTCTGACAGTCGGACCGAACATTCTTGCTGTAACACTCGTTTGTATATGTTTGTATTACAGTTTCTGTTAATATATTTGTTTCACTCAACTCTTCTCTTGTGACCTTTATTTCTGGCCCTAACCCCGGCCACAACAATTTAGCACCCCAGCTCCAGAGTTTCATAGACAAACCTTTGCATAATTGATTGTTCCACTCATCAGGAGATATCAACAAACGATAATGAGCAAAGTCTGCTTACCTTACATGTCCTTGCTTTCAGATTTCCACTGAATGACAGCATTTCTGGCTCCACATTATCTTTGTTATCGATATATATATATATATATATATATAGCTCTTGAAAATACATTTCAATTGAGCACTGTTGAGTGATAAGCTAATTCTATAAACAACAGCCACCTGCACTAATGCAAAGCTCTTCAGTAAAATGAATGGAGCACTTTGGCTGCTTGGCATTTGTTTACTTTTGTAAAAACATTACACTAGATTTAGTTGTGTAACTCTACCGAGTGAAGATAGCTCTGGCTGACACCAAACCAGTTGTGTTTCAATCCTGGCTTGAGACATTCGGAAGTCTAGTCGCACTGAGGAGCTATGATACAGCGAAACAGTACTGTCTGTGAATTACATATATATATATATATATATATATATATATATATACATATATATATATATATATATATATATATATAATATAAAAGGTTTTGTAGGTTTGATGAATTGGATCATGATTATGATTCCAATGTAATAAATTATAACCATGAAATATTAGTTAGTCTCTGAGCTTATGTTATATTCTTGCTTTGTCTTGTACATAGAGCTCTACCTGGATTTTATCCTATTGGAAATATATATATATATATATATATATATATATATATATATATTGACCACTAATATCAATATATATATATATATATATATATATATATATATATATATATATATATATATAATGTCATCCACATACAGGCCTGTTTTGCTGTATCACAGCTTATCAGTGTGGCTAGACATCCGATTGCTTCAAGTCGTGTCCGAAACCCAACCGATTTGGCATCAGTCAGAGTTTCTACCCCCGAGCTATCAGCGCATGGCAGAGGGAAAGGAAATTCTAGCGCATTATTTTTACAAATATAAACAAACACCAGGCAGATATATATATATATATATATATATATATATATATATATATATATATATATATATATATATACTGTCATCCACAGACAGACTGTTTCGCTGTATCACAGCTCATCAGTGTGGTTAGACGTCCGGTTGCCTCTGGCTAGAATCGAAAACCGTCTGAATTCGCATCAGTCGGAAATTTTACCCTGAAGCCGTTGGCGCACGGCAGAGAAGAAGGTGAATTTAAGCGTATTTATTTTTAGATAAACACACAGTGACAGAGAGAACTCGATTCGATTTACCGAAGAGTCTTGCATTATTAGCCGTAATAGTCACTGTTTACAAACCCACACATCCTCCCCAGAGAGCTCAACCGAAATAAATTTTCAGGAGCATATATATTGTCATCCACAGACAGACTGTTTCGCTGTATCACAGCTCATCAGTGTGGCTATATTTCTTAGATAAACAAGAAATGGATACATTTTTGATTAACATTTTTGATTGAACAAAACTTTGCATAAATCAATAAAGGTACAGAGCTGTTTATTTAAGATAAATAATTATTTAATCATTATTTAATAATTATTTAAACATTATTTAAGATAATTAATTATTATCACCCAATGTTTTTGCATGTGCTTACGAAAAAATCGCCTCAAAATGTTTTTTTTAAGTTTAAAAATTAAGAAAATTAAAAATAATTAATATGTGGATATCAATAATGTAAGCACAGCTACCTAGCGAACTTGTGTAAATGGATGGAAGAACAGGGTTTAGGAGAGATAGCAAAAATACAAAATATATTAAAAGCTACAAAGGACAGGAAATTGTGGAGAGCCATGCTTGCCAACATCCTGAAGGGACACGGCACATAGAAGAAGAAGAATGCTATAGTAACAAGCATATTTATTTTTAAAAAAGTACCTAATGGAGAGCAAGGAAAGATTCAATCCTCATAAATTGGCCATTTGTAGCAAGAAAAAAAAAGAAATATTATATTGATAAAAAGGGGAGAAAACTGAAAATGCTGACTGGATTTGGTTCCTCTCTCTACAGTGCTTGACTGAGGAATATAAAAAAGTGTGCACTATGACTAAAACGGGGGCGGTGGGGACCAAATTTCCACACTGAGGATAAGTAACACACACATATGTAGTGTCTGGCTTAAAAATGTTGCAAAACACTGGGTAACGACTCAGATTGAGGAATCAGATAGCTGAGTTCTAATTCTAGTCAAGTTCATTACATTCATTTCCGTGCTAACACCCTTGGGAAAGGTATGAATCCATCACTTCTCTCCCCAGCTATGGATAAAATAACAGGACAGATTGGATCCTATAACCAGTCTAGGAGAAGGAAACTTTAAGCCACCTGCTACATTGTAGGTTCTGCCTGTTTAAACAAATGCTAGAAGAAGGTAACATCAAAAACAAATCCACCCCAGAGAGTAGGTTAACCTCAGCGTCCCTGGTGCAAAAGGAACTGGCTAGGCACTGCACTATTCTGCCTTGAATGTAACCATGAACAACAATTTTGAGATGGAGAGGAATGGGACCGCAGTGGCACAAAATGAGCTAACTGAATAAAATGATGATGACTGTCATTAATGGATCTGTGCAAGGATTCACTAGAGGTATACATGAGTCACAATATTCATTTTTACCATTATATTGATAGAATAGTAGAAGCTGTAATATCGTAAGATTGCAATAAATATGATTAATTACCGAATTGGAGATATCAAACTCAAACAAGTGGAACAATTTAAATATCTGGGAAGCATTTTAACAGAGGAAGGAAAGTGAAAAACTGAAATCTGAAGGCACATTAGGATAGTGAAAGTTGCCTTCCAAAACCTAAGTAAAATATTAAGAAACAGGAAAATTTCATTACAAACTAAAAAAAAGAGTACTGAACTGTTACATAATATAAATCCTCCTATATAGCAGTGGATGATGGACACTTTCCTCATAGATGATGAAGAAAAGACTTGAATCAACAGAACCTACAGAAGGATGCCACGTGAGCAATGGGAAGGTTTTAGAGAAAATGGAAACAAAAAGGACACTTATGCTTAAAATCAGAAAGAGTTAGTTGAAATTTCTAGGGCCCAGAGGAAAGATGGGTTGGAAAATTTGATACTCACAGGTCAGATTGATGGCTAGATAGACAGAGGGAAATACTGCATAACCTACCTAGCGAACTGGCATAAATGGATGGCAGAACAAGGTTTAGGAGCAATAGCAAAAAGACTAAATTTATTAAGAGCTATAAAAGACAGGAAATAGTGGAGAGCCATGCTTGCCAATGTACTAAAGGGACATGGCACATAAAAGACGAAGAATACTAAAAGAAAAATACCATAGGAAAAGAGAGTAATGGTGAGAAAGGAAAGATGCAATCATAATAAATGGTCGTCTGGAACAAGAAAAAAGAAACATTATTTTGATAAAAAGAGGAGAAAACTGAAATTTGATTCACTGCAACGTGCAAGACAGTTTTTTCTCCAGAATCTATTTTACACATTGTCTATGCTGCCATATCTGGTCTGTTGTTTCTGCTATATATCTAGATATTCTTGATGAAATCAAAAGTAGAATCTGCAATGTTATCAGTACTGACCTAGCATCTCAGCTTCAGTCACTTTCCCATTGCTGTAACATAACTTCCCTGTGCCTTTTCTATAAATATTTCCATGGTAATCATGGCATCTTTAAAAATCCTGATCCCACCCCCATAACATATAATTCTATACAATATTTATAAAAATACTGTTACTAACATATGGCAAAATGAACAAAATCCAACAATTATTTTAAGATATTTTATATTTTAAAAATCCTGATCCCAAGACCATAACATATAATTCTTATCATTTCTATAAATATTTCCATGGTAATGATGGCATCTTTAAAAATCCTGATCTCACCTCCATAACATATAATTCTTATCATTCAAAAAGTGAACTCCTATTTATGTGACAGAAGCTTAAAAAAGCCATTAACTTAACTTTCCTTAAGAACTTGAAACTGCATTTATGCAATAGTATTATCATTTAATTTTAGAATTTTACAATATTCATAAAAATATTGTTAGTGACATATGACAAAATGAACAAAGTCCAACAATTATTTTAAGATATTTTATTGTTATACGATATTTAGATAGACACAAATATTTAAGTAAATGCTCTGTTTATAATAAACAGCATTAACAACATTTACCGGCCTGAATGTCCGAGAAATTTTTATAGAAAATATGTGTCCTATAACAGGAATCGAACCTGTATCCTACACAGAACCATCATATAGCCTGACCTGCTACATCAGTTTAGCTACAGATTCAGGTTAACAATAAAATATCTTAATATATATATATATATATATATATATTAGTACATGTTTCATTAAATAATATAGATAAGCGTTGTCTATATATTTTATGTAAGTTTTTTTCATATAGTCTGATAATCTTAATAACATTATCATTAAATAATGAAAGAAAATCACAATATTGATACATACTTTTTTTTTTTTATTTAATCCAATCTGAGCTTTCGGCTTACATAAGCCATTATCAAAGATGACAATTACACAATATATTTATGCAATACACGAACAAGAAATTGATGATAGTATTATTTGTTTACATGGATGATTTCCAAGCAACGATAAACACGTGCATATAAAACGCTGAAAGCGAAAATCGCACGACAGCTCATGACATCACACATGACCACGCGAGAGTGAATCCGATGAGTATTGAGTATGGAAAGCCGTTGGTATGAACCAATGACTTCTGTTACTAATTATAGGCATTTAAGGATATTTGTGGAGATTTCATAGTTTATTTTGTTCAGGTTAGGTTTCAACTGTTTTATGTATATAGCTTCAAGAATTTTTAGTTTTTGTTTATTGTTTTCATGTTTAAGTATAGTTGTGTTTTCGACGAGGATTTTCTGGAATTATAATATATATATGGAATTATAATATATATATATATATATATATATATATATATATATATATATATATATATATATATATATATATATATATATAATGTATATTAAATGCAGTATATATGTAGTTACGGTTAAGAGGAGGCACGGTGGAGTAATGGATAACGGCTTGGATTGAGGAATCGGAGAGCCGAGTTCGAATTCCAGTCGAATCCATTACATTTACTTACGTGCTAATACCCTTGGGAAAGGTGTGAATTCTCTTCTTCTCCCTCCAACTATGGGTAAATAGCAGGACAGACTGGGTTCTATAGCCTTGGATGGCAACTGTTCTATGAGAAGGACAACTCTGAATTCAAAACCTGCGGAGGGTTGTTTGGGGACCTTGTGGCATTCCTAGCACCAGGTCCATGTATTCGTCCCTCCAAAAAATGTGGATGTCCCTGCACAAGGCCTTCACCACTATAATCAAATCCTGTGTGGGTGTTGGGCTTTCAGTTTCTGGGAACTGATCTGCCTGACCCTCATGCGTTGAGTTCGGCGGGAGAGTCCATCATATGTAGTTACATATATATATATACATAGACACAAATATATTATGTATGCATACTGCATATGCACATTATGTATTAACCCGCACACACACTCACACTCATGAACACACACTCATACTCATGAACACACACTCATACTCATGAACACACACTCATACTCATAGACTCGCTAGAAAAAAATTCACTGTTAATAACTCATTCACAAATTGTCCCCCTTAAAAATCAAATTGCCCCACTCCCCACGTAGGGTGAGCTCAACACGTTGAGAACTGTGGGATTAATATTTAATATAATATATAAATATTTTTGGTTATTTTTTAATTAAAAAGTTTAAATTTTTAAATTGAAAATTTTAATTATTTTAAATTAAATTTTTTTAAAAATATTTCAAAATAATGCAATGTGTTTTGTTTTTTTAATCAAAACCTGTCATCAGATCACACATGTGATGTTTCTGCCTGGTATACACATTTATCAGACTGGGTGTCATGGTGGATACATTGGGCTTCATATATTTGTACAAATATATGAAGCCCAATTGGCAAATAATAATGGGTGATAATACTTCATCTAATTAAAAAATGTGAGATACTGCTATTAATATAACTAGTGTACAAACAAATATGATAGCTAGAGAGGTTGTGTAATAAGAAGTGGGTTTAGAATATTAGATTTGATCTGTAAGACTTTGGGCTCTTACAGTTCAGTCAAGTCATTGCATTCAACCAAGCACCAAGCACCCCTAAAATAAAGTCTGAATCTCACAAGAGATTATTCTTTATTTCCAATCTGCACTCTCTATTCGCTACCATAGATCAATGGCGTGAGTATAACTGACAATAAAGAGCAACTAAAAAATTAAAATGTAAGTAAACACAAGTCAAAATTTACAATAACAGTTGACAACATTTCACTTTTTATTATAAATGGAGCCGTATTAATTTCTTGACACAGGAAAAAGTAAATTGTTACTAAAATTTATGCTATTGAGGAAAGAAAGCAAATAAATACAGAAATATAATCAAAATTATTAACAATTTTTTATGTGAATCAAATCTGAATTCCTCTAGTCATTTTGAAATTGTCTTATTAAATGAGAAACAAGGGGACGTAACTCTTAAGTAGCCTCCCTTGAATTATTAAAAAAATTTTATTTCAAAATATATATTGTCAAATGATTTTTTAAAAATAAATACGTTAAAAAATACATAACGATTTTTTTAACATTTTATATGTATATTTCAAAATTAAATATACGCGTATTGTATAAGTAACGTCATGTAGAGAGCAATTTCACATAAAGACAACAGAGGAAAAAGACATTTTTAAATATTTTCACACATTTTAAATGCGATCACATGTATTGAAAGTTTAAAGACAGTTATTATGCATATACTTGCTTGTTATACATACATACATACATACATACACACACACATATATATATATATATATATATATATATATATATATATATATATATATATATATATATTCAGGGGGCGACAAAAATATGTCCCACATATAACTCCTACATAACGGTAAGGTATCAGTGGCAATGGTGACTTCGGCGAGCTAATATCTCACAATTATGTGGGAGGTATTTCTGATGCAAACTGTATATGTGTGTGTGTGTGTTTGTGCTCGCTCATGTATACATGTGTGTGTACATGTGTACATGTGTGTGTGGACAGTTTATCTAAAATTTTTATCCTATTACAGAACACCTTATTTGAAATTTTGAAAAATGTGGTAAAAATTAAACAGACAGACCTTGTTGGGTTTTTTTTTAATTCAAACTTGTTAGAATGAATACTTGCTGCTTTACTCATATATATATATATATGTGTGTGTGTGTGTGTGTGTGTGTGTGTGTGTGTGTGTGTGTGTGTGTGTGTGTGTGTGTGTGTGTGCAGATCTATATGAATGCGCATGCATATGTATGTACAACTATACAAAAATATCTCTGGTATATGTTCATGCCTGGGTGGGTGTGTATGTATATACGCATATGTATAGGCATATATATATATATATATATATATATATATATATATATATATATATATATATATGTCGCAGTTAGCTCCTCCCCAGTTTTTTAATCCTTCAACAGGGGTCTCTCTCCCCTGGCTATAAATACTGGCTGACCCTTCTCTCTCTTTCTTTTTTTTCCGACTTAGACCTCAGGCCGCTACCTCGCGCGGAGACGAGGTAAAATCTTTCTTTTTCCACTTACACCAATATGTGACCTCTCACAGATGCAGCATTTCCCAAATTCTGGGAACGCGCTAAGAACAATACATGTACGTACGAACACTTACAACACACACATAATTTATCCATACAAACTCTATGTAACAGTCCATGTCTTTGTTTAACTTGTTTTGTTATTAATATATATTTGTTTACCCATGTATATCGGTCTTGTTTGTTTTCTTTGTCTTCTTTGGACTTAATTAAAGTCCGACATTCTCGTGTAGCTGGACCCGCCAGCTGTAAAGTTTAACCTTCTGATATCTCTTCACATCTTCACCCGCACGGTCCATTACACACACACACACACACACATACACACACACACACACATATATATATATATATATATATATATATATATATATATATATATATATATATTCTACCCATTCTGAAGGATTTTCCATTTCAAAACTTGGACTCTTAAGGCAGATAATATAAAATGTTAAACGATTTTTTTAAAAGTCACTCATTTTCTTTCTCTTTTTTAGTCCCAAGCAACGCCAGCTTTGGAAAAATAGTATAAGATTTCATTTTTTTAAACATGCACAAATGCATACACAACACAACACATTTTTCATTATCCATCTGATGAAGCTATTATAGGCGAAATGCATTATCGGATATTATTATGTGAAATATATATTCATTTGACTTAAACATTGAAATGGATAAATTCTGTATAAGTTTTTTGACAGCTGTCACAGTTCAATTTCTAATTCCAACACAAACTCAGTCTATACCGAGGTTGAATAAGACTGACAAAGTTTTTGTAAATGGTGGTTGTGTTGAAAAGGTTGATGTGGCTGCGTGTTGAATAGCATTTAACAATTATACATTTTTGTATCAAGGAAAAACAATGGAAAACCGATTTTTGTTTCAACGATAAAATATATATTAAAATCAACAAATACAAAACATTTTTTGTAATGTGTGAAACAATAAAATAGGAGAAGTTGTTTCCCTTTATCTGTTAGCTGAAAGATTAAATGTAAATAAACAAGTTTTCTGAAAGAATGTTCAAAGTTCCGTATTAGATAGGATGATGTTTTCAGAAGAACATGTAGTAATTCAGTTGTGGATTATATATAACTAACAGAGCTGTTGCAACTTGGCTTGTTACATAGAACTGATGGTGAATGATATTTAAGTTCTGTGTGTGTGTGTGTGCGCAGTGAGTAGAGTGAATAGTCTGTGTAGACGCGTGTGAGTTGCCGAGTTCTACTGAGTTCTGCTTCTACTGTCTATTTTTGGAATGAATTCCGGTTTATATAACCATGGGTAGGCTCCCAGGACAATGGCGGGAGAATATTTCGAGAGCACACAAAAAATATCTGATTGGATGAAAAATTACCCAATCAGTGATTTTGTAACAAAAGCATGTTTATGAATTAACAGTAGGAAAAATTCAGTGTGGTGAATGCGATCAGTAAATTGTCCTGTGATAGTTAGTATTTATTATTTGATCAATCACAGTTGAGAAAAATGTAGGCATGTCAAACATAGTAGTAATCGCTACATTTTCGTCGGTTGAAATAGGCCTATTCTCCATATGAGGTAATTTTGGATTTTATTGTGTACTCATTAATTGCTCTATAATAATAAATACATTGAGCTCTTTTTGTGGATCAGTTTTAATATTTTATATTACTAGGATCCACTATATATGAGAAATGAGAACGAATAGAATCCAATTTAAATGTTCGTAACATTCAATTTAAAACAGGTCTCAATACAATATTCTTTATTTTAGCATATTACATCAAAGACATAATTGCATTTGCGTAGCGTTTAATTACACACACGCACACACACCTACCAGACTTCATCGGAATCGTACTAGTAGAAAATACAAACATATTAACCTCATCCACATGTAAAAAAAAGATTAAAAATAAGGGAAGCCTTAATAATAAAAAAGAAAAAGCCAACACTCAATAATATTAACTAAGAACACGGCCACAATGTGCTGAACATGTTAGGAAAATATAACATTCCTATAACTCTAGACACATACACACAACCTATATATTCATTTAAAAAGTAGAAATAAAATCATCCTAAAAATGTCCAGAAAATAAAACACTTGTATGATCACAATAAGAATTAAATAAAAACTTAATCGCAAAACTTTGTCAGCCATCTTTATCAAAACTTGCATTATATATATATATATATATATATATATATATATATATATATATATATATATATATATATTACATGAATCATTCATACAAAAAGCAGATAGTGTAGTTTATGATATAAATGGCAAGAATCACTCTCGCAAACAATTTGCAAACCTTATATAAACCTTATACAACTGGAATTTATAAACAAGGATCATAACATTCATCAACGGGTTCGAGGTTAATGTATTTTATTAAAAATTGTTTGCGAGAGTGATTCTTGCCATTTATATCATTAACTTCACTATCTGCTTTTTGTATGAATGATTCACGTAATGTAAATTGAACTGCACCACATACTTGATATTAAAATAACTGATCCGATGTGCAAATTTCTTATAATAACGGTGACATACCTCTGTTTATTGAACAATTTAGTTCATGCCATATTGACTGGAAAAAACCTACCTCTACAAAAGAATTCTCATATTACTATATTAGTACAAAAACGCACAATTCAAAATTTAAAAAAAAAATTCAACCTCAGCGTTGCGACCGCACGCTCCAAAAAAATTTTCACAGTTAACAATAACACATTTCCAAAAAAACATATTTCGGAGTACATCTTAACTTTCGTTGTTCTGTTATTACCTGGATGTAAAAACGACATATCTATTTCTATACCTGAGGATGATTGTATGAACAATCGAAAGCTTGTAGTAAAAAAAAGACCTTATACAACTGGAATTTATGAACAGGGACCATAACATTCATCAACGGTTTCGAGGTTAATGTATTTTATTAAAAATTGTTTGCGAGGGTGATTCTTGCCATTTATATCATTAACTTTACTATCTGCTTTTTGTATGAATGATTCACGTAATGTAAATTGAAATGCACCACATACTTGATATATATATATATATATATATATATATATATATATATATTTTAGAATTGGACATAGTCCGACAATTTATTTAAAGACATTTATTTAATACTGTTTATTATAAAACAGAGCATTTGCTTAAATACTTGTATCTATAAAAAAAGAAAAAAAAGAACGTTAAACATAATATAAATGTCTTTAAATATATATATATATATATATATATATATATATATATATATATATATATATATATATATATATATATATATATATTATTGTTGTGTGATTTATATGCTATGTTATAATAAATACATTGAGCTCTTTTTCTGGATCAGTTTTAATATTTGATATTACTAGGATTAACTTGGATTATATACCAACAGATATGTTACCTTTACTATATATATATATATATATATATATATATATATATATATATATATATATATATATATAATAAAAAATAACAGTATCTAGTTTTGATGGACTGATTTAAAATCCAACCACACCAAATACCTTTGATATCGATAAAACAAACAAGCATAGGGCCAGGCACTCTCTTCAGTTTGAACACTGGGAGGTGATAAGCTAAGGTAATTTAATTTGATTTATGATTCCCACATTATCCACTGAAATTCCAAGGCTTTTTCCCTCGCACAAAGATTTGTCTTTCTTTCATTCGAAACTCAAGAGAGCAGATACTCCTCATGAAATGTGTTGTTAATAGATTTTACACTTTGTCTAATTATATTCACACACACATTTTATATTATCTGCCTTAAGAGTCCAAGTTTTGAAATGGAAAATCCTTCAGAATGGGTAGAATATATGTATATATATATGCCTATACATATGCGTATATACATACACACCCACCCAGGCATGAATATATACCAGAGATATTTTTTGTATAGTTGTACATACATATGCATGCCCATTCGTATAGATCTGCACACACACACACACACACACACATATCATGTGTAACAAAGTAACAGTAATAAGTTCAAACACACACACACACACACACACACACACACATACACACACACACATATATATATCGCCTGACGATTGCACTAGCATGAAACAGACTGTCGCCTCTAAGTGCTGACTTCCATGTCCACTTTTATATTTACACACGCTCTATCTCTGATATTGAGCACTTTATCCCATAAATATAGCACACTTTAAGACTATATTTCTTCATATATATATATATATATATATATATATATATATATATATATATATATATATATATATATATATATATATTATTTCAGGATCATTTTCCAACTTATTCAAGATGATCTTCACCCTTTCTAACCTTCTGACCTTCTGTCCTGAAGTAACAAGGTGCCTTACAGGTTTCACGTACAACTTCATTTTCAAGTCTTTCTTCCCTCATCTTTGGACTGTCATCTTTGGACTGTCATAGCCGAAATTCCTCTCTCAAGTACCAAACGTCCTATGGATTGAGTTGGATCTTTTCTAATTGATCTCTTTAGCTCTAAGTTGAAATGATGATCCCGCTTGCTGTTATGACCTCTGTTATGGGACCTACCTTTATGGACTAAATGGACTCGTCCTATTACTATATATACGGGGAAATTATTCCTTGAGAGAGAGCGCTGTCTACAGTTGACGAGTTGACTACTGTACTTTGCTGTCAGTTGGATGTGCAACACTTTTGTATTCGTTCTTTTGTTTAATAATATGTTTTCACTAAATTGCTGAGTTCGAGTTTTCTTTCGGACCTATTCTGGGTCCACAACAACCTCCTGATCCAGTTTCCCTCTCTATTGTTCCCTCTTTTTTTAAACTTATTCACTATTCTCTTGATGGTTCTTGAATGGACTTTGAAGATGGAAGCCAGAGTATGAATGTTGCTACCATTACTGAAGGCTTGAATGATCTTTTTCCTCTCACCATTGCTGAGTTGGGAAGACAGTGGGTCTGACACAAAACGATATCAACCTGCTCCCTTTTTAGCTAAATAAATAAGACAAATGTTTGGTGAATGAAATGACAGATCGGAAAAAATCTGTGATGCATTCAAAAAGGACTTCTTCAGACAACTGATTAAATAATTAAATAATGATTTTATGGAAGCATAGCTGAGTAAATATTGTCAAGAATTTTTCACTTTCATCATTGAATTACCCTCCATTTGTTTGATATCATATATATATATATTCTTAAATGCTTATAATTGGTAACAGAAGCCATTGGTTTATACCAACGGCTTCCGATACTTAATACTTCTCATTTTCACTCTCGCGTGGTCATGTGTGATATCATGAGCTTTCGGTGCGTTTTTCGCTTCCAGTGTCTTATATGCATGAGTTTGTTGTTGTTTGGAAATCTTCCATGTAAACAAAAACAGACTATCATCATTGTTTTATCCGTGTATTGCTTAATATATTGTAATGTAATTGTCATTTTTGATAATGGGTTACGTAAGCCGAAAGCTTAGATAGGATTAAAAAATATGTATCAATATTGAGATTTTCTTTCTTTGTTTAATGATAATGTTATTAAGCTTATCAGATGATATGAAAAGAATTTACATAAAATAAATAGACAACACTTGTCTATATTATTTAATGAAACATGCATCAATATATATATATATATATATATATATATATATATATATATATATATATATATATATATAGGCAGCATATCTTCATTCAAACATGTCTCATTGAAAAATATAGACATATTATGTCTATTTACTTTTATACTGATCTTTTCCAGTTCTCTCATCAGTTTCTTGATGTTAAGATGAAATTCATCAAGGAAGGTGCCGTAGTTTTTTTCAACCCAAGTACTTTCAACTTTTTCTAAGATCATCTTCAGGGTTAAATTGCAAAGACAAACATATAGTAACTGCGATAAAATCTGCATTCCTTGGTCATAGTGATTTTGAAAAACACGTGAAAACACAATCTGTAATAGTTATTTTAGAATTTTAAAGTTTATCCGTTGCAGTTATGGAATTTTTGTTAAAACGAGCGATATAAGAGAACTGACCAGGAACTGTAGAAATGTAAAATGGCCTTAGTATATAAATATGTTATATGCACTTTAATATATTTTTGCTTTATCCGTAATAAATTTTGTTGAGTGTTGTTTGGTTGATTCTGATTTCGAGAGCCTAAAGGATTTGAAGTTTTTGTTTATTATTTTCATGGTGCAGTATATTGATGTTGTCAGCAAATATTTTTTTGTATTGTTAAGGTGGACAAGAATATGTTTTTAAAAGTTGCCGAATAGAAGTTGTATTCAACAAATAAAGTGTGAGACGCCTTGATAATGCTGTGGTCTTCAAACCAACATATGTACTTAATTTTTTTGTCAGGGAAACAATCTCCCAAAGAACATTTAAACTGATATACAATGTTGTTATTTTTTTCCAAAACACTAGTTGACGAAGAAGATTTGTTGGGATTGCTATGAATTAGTGTGTAATCAGAAGGGTTTTAGGTTTGTGGTAATAAACGTGAAAAGCATGTTCTTCATATTAATCACAACAATTTTAGCGTAGACATACAAAAGGAATAAATCTCAAAGGCAATATTGAACGAAGAAACAAAGGTAGTCGTGAATTCAATTAGAAACAAACATTGAATATTTATGTACAAATAAATTACAATACAATTTTTGGAAAAGGTTGTGTTTCAGTCGAAATAACTGAATTGTTGAACAAAAGTTGAATGAAGTATTTTATGAACTCAAAGTTCATGAATGTTCCTTTGTTTAGGAAAAATGTTCACATAAAAATTTGAGGAAAATTTATCGAGAGATAAATTTTAAAGTATTGTAGTTGCGAGATTTTTTTGCTGAATTTTGTATGTTTTTGTTTTGGCAGAGTTATTCACCTTGGACCGTATTTTTTATATATATTTGCTTTAGTAACAATTTCTGTTTGGTAGTGTAGAATAACACTTTTTTAGAATCGTACAAAGATTTCAGAGAGAGAGAGAGAGAAAGAGGTTGAAGGTTGAGTCAGGTGTTGACGCGCGAAAAGTCCTTTAAGTCAAGATGTAGACACGCGTGGATCTCTGTAGAAATCTCTCTGAGAGTGAATTGCTGACTAGTGAATCGGACTAAGATTCGTCCTTTTATTTACTCTGCGAAAATTAGATCGGCTCCCAGCGCATTCCCGCCGAAATTTATCCTGGGGCGTCTCGACCAATAATAAGCCGAGTTTCGCAATGTGTGGTGTTGATTGGTCGAAACTAGCTCTTATGGAAAATTCCACCTTTAAACGGGTTGAGTGGAAAAATACGGAGGATTCTACAGATTTATTGTATATGATTAAGTTGGTTGTATTAAATTTAGTATAATACTGGACCACCTGTGACCTGTTGGGTCAATCTTGTTGTGTTTACTGTTTACATTTAGTTTCATGAAGAGTTTGTGAAAGTAGATATTTTAAAAATATATTTATTTGCAGTTATTGAAGATGCTTTCAACATTAAAAAAAATGTCCGTTTGAAGAAAGTTGAACAATAAGAGCTTGGAATGTCAAAATTCGGAGTGTTGGGATTCGATACAATAAAATAAAATATTGTTGCGGGACTGCGCGTAATTCGGCTGTTTAAAATAATCAAACAATTTTCATTGAAAGAATAAAATTCAGTAGAAAAGACAACATAGTTTCAACAAATGAACATTAATTTAATATAATGACAAGAATACAAGCAATTTGATTGGAAAGTAATGTCTTTTCGTTTGGGTTAATAAAATTCTGAAATAAAATATAAATTCTCTTTGTATACGTATGTGAGAAACAATGAAATATTGCTATATGTGTGTTTGTGTGGAAAAGTCAACATGTGTGTGTGGTTCATAGTAAAGAGGATACAAGAGATAGAATTTGTCTCTTACTGTGGACGGTGTTGGCGTAGTCTGAAGCCGGCTCTTTGAAGTTTGTCAGCACTCTCACTTTTAGCACGAGGTCGTGAAGTTCACAAGTGAGAGTGATGGCAGCAAATTTACACATTTCTTTTTCCCACTCTCTATATATGACTGCTGGCAAACACACAAGATACAAAATTCACAGAATTTTTTTATAGTGATAAGATATAATTAGTTTTATTTATTTACTCGGATCAGTGGAGAATATATTAGTACTTATGAGATTTTATAAAACTTTTTCATCTTGTTTATAGTTAGAATGCATTAAATTTTGATAGGTTGATATGTTTAGGGTTATTTGAAGAAGTATTATGTTATTTTTAATTTATGTTAATATTCCAATGGCTCAGTTAAATTTGTTCATCAACAATGTAATTAGGAAAGGCTACAGAGCCAAGTCTACCTTACTATTTATCCCATAGCGTAGATAAGAAGAAGAATTGGATTCATGCCTTTCTAAAGGGTATTAGTGCGAAAATGAAGGCAACAGATTAGACTTTAATTTAATCTTGGCTTGCCAGTCTCACTTTCTGCACTGCTAACCTTTAAAACAAAATTTGATAATAATAATAATAATAATAATAATAATAATAATAATAATAATAATAATAAAAAGAACAGGTTGTGTAAAATCTGAAGTGGTTGTTACCAAGTATAGAAAGCGTTTTTGGGGTTGGGGACTTTAGTATAAGTACAGAGCAACCTCGGTTCTCGAACATCTCACATGTCAAACATATCGGTTTTCGAACAGAATATTCAAGATGAAAATGCCTCGGTTTTCGAACAAAATTTCGGTTCTCGAACAGCATTACCGAATCGGCCGAAACGAGCCGAAACGAGCCGAAACGTGCCGAAACGAGCCGAAACGAGCCGAAACGTGCCGAACAGAGTTAACGCGAACGGAATCATTTCTTAGTCGACCGCCATCTTGTATAAATTCGTGTGTTGTGCCGTGCTTTTCTTTTCCAATTTTAATGTACTGCGTATTTTTTTCTCTTCATTAGTCTTCAGTCATGGCACCAAAGAAAGCTAGCAGTGATACTTTTAAAGGATAAAAGAAAAGTTAAGATAAAAACAATTGTTGACGATATTGTCTCTTCCTACTCAGTTTTATATGGCAAAATCAACGATCTATACTATTCTTATAAATAAAGAGGCGATCATGTCATTCCTTCTCCTTCCACTTACGCCATCAACTCTCCTACTTACAGGTACAGTAAAATTGAAGTGTTCGTCTATATTCTATCTGTTTACTATTGGATTTTTTTTTCTTAGATTTAATGATTTTCATTAGTTTTGTGTATAAACTTGTGCACAAAGTACTGTTGTAAAAGTTTAAATAAGCAATCATCTTGGGATCAGGAACGGATTAATCCATTTTACAGTGGTTCTATCGGGAAAATATTTTCGGTTTATGAACATTTCGGGTTACGAACGGGCTTCAGGAACAAATTAAATTTGTGAACCGAGGTTCCACTGTATATTGAAGGAGAATTTGGTGTAGTAAAATGATTCGTTCGGGTTGATGCGTTATTAGGTCTGTGTATTCACCAGAATTGCCAATTTAGCTCCTTTGGAAATAGAAATAGCTTCTTTCCAGTGCATTTAGCCCCCGTAAATCTCATCTAGCTTGTTTTAGTAAAATTGAAAATTAATTATATTTCAGGTTAGTTTTCTAGAGTAATGGATTATGGCTCGGGTTGAGGAAACGATTGAGCCGAGTTACACTTACAATCAAGTATATTGCAATCACTGCTAATCAAGTGCTAATAAGTAGTGAATTCAACTCTTCTCCCCCAGCTATGGGTAAATAGTAAGACAGACTAGGCTCTACAGCCATGTGTGGCAAAAGTTCTAGGAGAAGGAAAACTCTGAATTCAAAACTGTATGTAGACCTGGCGAAAAGGATCGTTCGCATTGACTCGATGATACCGACTACGGTCGACTTGCAGCGAACCGTGGGTTTACGTGTTGTTATATTAGGAATACGAGTGTAACTCCTGATAGAATATTAATAGGTCCACTACCAGAATATGGCGGACTCAAGTTGAGTCCAACCGAAGATGTGTAAAGAAAATAAACAAGACCGATATATATATATATATATATATATATATATATATATATATATATATATATATATATATATATATATATACAAACAAGTATATGTATTAAACAACAAAATTTACAATGGACATAGACATTAACATTTGCGTTTGTGTGTGAACGTAAAGAGTTTGTATTTTGGTGAATGTTCATACGTACGTGTATAATGTTCACGGCGTCTCCCACAAATGGGAAGACGCAATCTTCTGTGAGAGCTTACATTGTAGATGTGTTCGCTGAAAATAAAGAAATGAAAAACGAGAACGAGGCAAGAAATCGCGCAGTATTTATAGTGTAGGGAGAGCTTACCCTAGTGAACAATTTGGACAATTAAGGAGGAGTTCACTCCGGCAGTCTCCTTTTTTCTTTTTCTTTTTTTTTTTCTATTTTCGCTTTTTTTTTTTATTTGTTGTAGTTACAGATTAACAAAGGGAGATAACTTTATGTGCTATCGTTTTTTTTTTCCTTTTTTTAACCCTCGACTGCTTCAATCGTCGGGTGGGGGTGCTGAGCACAGAAGAAACAGATTTTGATTCTTCTTTCACGTAACCCCTTCAGTGGACTTTCAGATAGCTTGTCAATGCCCATCTCTTTTCCAAGCTCTTGACAGACAACCGAAGACCACGAAATATGGTGTGGCTCGTCTTCGGTCCGTACACTAGGTGTTGTGGATTCCGAGATGAAATCCGATATCAATAAATAACAAACGCCAGGAATAGATAAGGAAAATAAATGTATTAACATAATAATGCAAACTGGTAATACGGGTTAGTAGATCCAGGAATGCGGGTTAGTAGCAATAATATATATATACAATCTTGGTATTGAAGTATCGCGGTATGACTCCTTACTGAGTCTAGGTGCTGTGCCGGTGACTCTTGTGTTACCCTCCTCTAATACTACTCTGATACAGACTCAAATACAGAATCCTCGACTGTCTTAACGTACTGCCGGGTATTCACTGGTGGTAGTATATGTATACCTCGGCTGAGTCCATTTGTGTGAAAAAGGGAGACCCCTTAACACTAGGCCTTCGTGTTTTGAATTTAGAGTTGTCTTTCTCCTAGACCTGTTGCCATCTACAGTACCAAGTCTACCCTGCTATTTACCTATAGCTAGGCATAAAAGGGATAGATCCATAACTTTCCCAAGAGTATTAGCAAGTACGTAATTTATAATTCGATGTAAAAACGATCAGTTTCCGCAGGCTGATGCGTTATTACGGCCGTACATTAACGAAAGTTGCCAATTTAGCGCTTTTTTTTCGGGGTGTTTTACTCCAGCAAATCTGCATCTAGACCTTTTTCTTTTAGTAAAATTGAAAATTAAATATGTTTTCTCTTCGTGTTAGTTTTTTGTTCTGTTTTTGTTTTTATTTTCTTTTTCGCCACATTTTTGCAATTAGAAATGAATAAAGGAGACAACTTACAGCAGAACCCAATCTTCCTTTCTTTCTTTCTTTCTTTTTTCTTTCTTTCTTTCTTTATGCCTAAGAAAAAAATTTGGTTTCGAATTTTTCTTAATATAACACAAATTGTTTTTCTATTTGTTTCCATCAGCGCGATTTTTGTTTCATTTTTTTTAAAGTGTTCTTAAAGTTGTTGATTAGCTCCTCTTAATTTTTTAAATCACTCCTAAGGGACGCTCTTCGGACTATAAATACTCTGCGATAATTTTTCGTAGACCCTTATCTTATCCGCTTATACGTCAACATGTAAATCTCTCGTGGAGAATGCGCTTCCTTTTGGGAAACGCACAAACAAACTACACTTACACAACACACGTACGTGCAAATATTCACTCACTTCACATACGTGAAACCCAAACAGTTTTCACATTCTTGTGTCACAGACATCATTGTCTTTGTCACTTGTATACCTTTCTTGTTAATACATTTTTTGTGCATATATTGGCTCATGTTTCTTTACATTTATTCACGTGGACTCACATGCTGTGTCCGCCATTTTTTGTGGGTATTTCAGGAGACCCGTATTATTTCTCAATTTAAACTGCGACGATACATCCGCCAGCAACAAATTGGTGACCCCGACGTGATTTTTTTTATTTCTCTTCTGCTAACAAGAAACACACAAGGATATATATGTACGGATTCAAATAGACATTTACAAACCTTTTCCAAGCCGAGATCCAGAAGAAACAAACTTCTCTTCTTAACCTGCCACGCACGGCAGACATTAAACTTATAGCAAACACATTTACACAGATACAAAATTTGTGATTAGACCCTATGAAAGAACAAAATCACAAATTTCAATCACTACAACATATCTACACAAGACATGATCTTCTCCCACTCGGCAAATAGATTTTTTTGCAACACGTGGGACCCGAAAAAAATCACTAATCGCTTTTCAATTACTGTTACATTGGTCCGTCGGTGAGTAACAATACTTATCTCTACTGTTTTTTTGGTTGACCCTTCAGTATACGTCGACATTTTCAGTCAATATGCAGACTTGTCTGTCATTTAAATATATCGACTCTAGCAAACAACAAACACAACACTATTACGTTCGATCTCAACTGCCAGACATGTTAAAAAATCTTTGTTTTCGACAAAAAGAAAATATAGCGCTACACTCTCAACGCGCGACCTACCGTTCCGGTATCTACAGTACTTCTAAACGTACCTACACTACGAGCGCACGACCTCTCGTTCCATCTCTGCAAAGCTTCTCAACGGTACCTACACCCCCAGCGCACGACCTCTCGTTCTGGCATCTACAGTGTTTCTCAACGGTATTCTGTACTCTCAGCGCTGGACTTTTTGATCCGGATTCTCAAGCACTTCTCAAAGGTACCTGCACTCCCAACTCACGGGTTCCCGTTCCGGTATCTACAGTGCTTCTTAACGGTACCTGCACTCCCAACTCACGTGTTCTCGTTCGGGTATCTACAGTGCTTCTCAAAGGTACCTGCACTCCCAACTCACGGGTTCCCGTTCCGGTATCTACAATGCTTCTTAACGGTACCTGCACTCCCAACTCACGGGTTCTCGTACCGGTATCTACAATGCTTCTCAAAGGTACCTGCACTACCAACTCACGTGTTCTCGTTCGGGTATCTACAGTGCTTCTTAACGGTACTTGCACTCCCAACTCACGGGTTCTCGTTCCGGTATCTACAATGCTTCTCAAAGGTACCTGCACTCCCAACTCACGTGTTCTCGTTCGGGTATCTACAGTGCTTCTCAAGGGTACCTACACTCCCAACTCACGGGTTCTCGTTCCGGTATCTACAATGCTTCTCAAAAGTACCTACACTACCAACTCACGTGTTCTCGTTCGGGTATCTACAGTGCTTCTTAACGGTACCTGCACTCCCAGCGCACAACCTCTCATTCAGGTAACTACAGCTTCTCAACGATACCCACACTTGACCATGGTCCCTCCTTCCACTGTAAAGAACCCTTCGATCCGGGACTTTCTGCGCTCATCCACAGCCTAGATATCCTCTGCGTACAACCAACCGTTTCTGGCATCTACTACGCATGCTCGCAATACCAACCTTCTCTGGAGTTCTTCGGCATCTTCTCATCAAATCAATCGGGCTGATCGTATACATCCTCTCCCAAGTACATTGGTATTTTTCTACGCCCAACGATCGTCAGTGGTGGATATATTTCTTTCCTGTCCACACAGCTTGCCTTTCCTCGAAAAATTGACTGTTCCAGATTTTCCCGCGCGTTCTGCTGTCCAGTTTACCTTTTTCGAACATAGACCGTTTTAAACTTCGTCTGCACATGTCCAGCGACTCAGTTTATCGTCCTTGAACATTGACATGTCTAGACTTCTACTGCCCATGTCTAATAACGTAGTTTTATCGTCCTTGAACATCGACCGTTCATGATTACTACGCATGTGAATCTACCTATCTTTTGAACATGACCTGTTCCAATTACTATGGACATATTCTCGACTGAGTCAGAATTATTCACTTTCTACTGCCCGTCAACATTTCTGGTTTATATTTTGTGAGAATCAACCTTTCCGGTTAATAATATACACATCGTCCTATTAGCTTTCTTCTGTATATATCTAGCGACTGCTACGCTTTCCACACCCACAATTTATTCGTCTGCGATTGGCTAATAAATAGATACTGCTTTACCATAAGACAATTTAGCAATCGCAGTCAACACTTTGAATTTTTCTGCCGTGAACTTGCTCACATGTGTCTTTGTTACAAAATCAGTGATTGGTTGAATTTTAACCAATCAAACATTTTTGTGCTAAATCTACTTTCCCGCGTTGTCGCTGGGAGCCTACCAGCAGTTATATAAACAAGCGGTTTGTTTCCACAACTTTTATTAGTAGAGTCCAGCTATTTACGCCTGTCTACACAAATCCACGACTTTACTCACAACGCACACACAGACACAGCTTCTTGTATCACATTACACATATTCTTCCTTTCTGTGGCTAAGCCAAGTTCATGAACCAGCACTCTATTAATTTCACAAAACAACACACTTCTTAATTAACTGTATTCCTTTCTAACAGCAGACTATTATCCGGAATCCGGAACATTCGTTTTCAAGAGAAATTCTTTCGAATATTCAATCTTATTCAGAATACAGTTAAAGGGAAACAACTTATTCTGCCTTAATTACCACACATCATTGCATAATTCTTTTGTATGTTATTATTTTCAATATATATTTTATTGTTGATGCAAATTGGAGTCTCGTTGTTTTTTCTTGAATCGTTAAATGTAAAATAGATAAATGCTCTTAGAACACGCAATTACATTTGGTAACCTCAACGCATAAATCAAGCAGCATTTACATAGATTTTACCGGCTTTGTATAAAAACACGGATACGACGCTCTTCTCGTCAGCGTCATTATATAAACTTTTGTGTGTTAATGTGAGTAAGTGTTGTTCCTGGCCTGTTCCCGGCTGCCACTTTGGTTATGATCCAAGTTGAGATTCCCAACCTACCCAGTTTGTTTTGGCCCCTTTTTTTTATCTCGATTAGGTCAGCTTTTTCTTTCCCATGTCCGTATATATTTTCTCCTTTTCCCACTCCCTTAGTAAGAGAGTTTCTTAATTTTGTCCAATGGGCAGAATACAGCGGCCTCTCTCCTTCTTGAGGGTTGGACGGGCCCTACTAGCATCAGTTATGTTTAGTTCACTTCGTGTTCATGTTTAATTTGTTATTGGGTTCATCTCCTTTCCCACTCATTTTTCACCTTTAGATTTTTATATATAATTTATTATCATTAAATGTTTATGGTATGGGGCGCGTTTTGTAGCCCCATACCTTCAGAGGATGTGGTATTATGGTGTATGGAGGATTGGTTGGCAACGGACAAATTTTTGTGGTGAATGTGCAAATTGTAATGAGTGAATGGGTTGTGAATCGGATTAGCTAGGTATAGGATAGTTAGTGAAGACCAGCCTCAAACCCTCCCCTTTTTTCGGCCTTGTGCCATAATTGTATTTGTTGAGTCTTGACTCAATGTTGAATCTCGCCTATTGCATGGAATAATAATGCAACACAAAATGTACTTGGAACAAGAATGTATTATAACAAGAAAGTGTACACAATAAGTACATATAGTATTTCTGTATATTTCTGGGAAGACGTTCCTGGAGAATGTGTTGACTAGTCGCAGTCGATCAGAGTCTCTAGTTGGATCTCGTGATCCCTCCTCTTCCGGTACCAACCATTATTTATATAGTTGGTAGTCACCTATGCAGATTAGGTGGATCCCACCACAACAGTATTCTTACATACAATAAATATAGCGTTATTATATAAACTTTCTGACAAATCTACTTTGAACTTTGTTCATTACTAGATTTTCGAGTTCCTAATCTGCTATATTTTTTTCTGTGGAACTCTATTCAAGTTTAATCAGCACTGTTCTTTCTGGGCTCATCAGGTAAAGTGTGATATATCTCAAAAGACGACTCACTGTCCGTTTTTCACTCTCCACCGATGCCACTCGAACAACACTAAGAATTTGCAAGTACGATATAGAAATCGACAATAATAGCAAATTTCTTAAAGTTATCAAATATGCATTCGACACTCGGTTGAAATTCTACAACTTTGCCACAACGCTGCTGCTATTAAATTTTGTGCGCCAACATTGTCCACGCATAGCAAACAAAAGAGGCCTTTCTCAAACAAAACCCTTCCAACGATCAGGAGCTAATATGACAAGACGACATAACCAATTCAACGTGGAGCCTTAAAAAAAGACAAATTTGAATAGCAAACGCTGAACAATTTACACTGCCAACGCATCTTCCAGGGCCTGCTACGACTCTGACACGTTCGAGAAAATAATACAGCACCCTGATGGCAGGGGTGGATTCTTCGGAGGACAGAGTCGCAACTGAGGAAAATTATACTGCGAGGTACCCAGACCTGGGGAACAGCTGCCCTAGTTCGCGCCCTTTCATTGTACTAGAGAGAGGGATTGGTGCTCGCACTTAGGCCAGCGCAAACGACGATTGCGGGGGCTCGGGGAATTTTTGTTCCTAGCCCGGGTGTACGCGCTCGGGCTCCTCACATTAAACCGACCTTGTGTCACAACGCAATTCCGTGGGGGAGGGGAATCGGGTAAATATTAAATTAAAAGCACATTTTTCGTTGACATGTTTAAACACGCATCACAACCGCACTTCAAACATCCTTTCTTTTCAGCTCACGAGGACAGAAACAAACCTACACAAACTTTACATATGGGCTGAGAAATTCTACACAACTGGAGAGGAGTATTGTCGGGTTAACTCCTACTAATTTTTGAAACCTCTACCAGGGGACGCTCTCCGGACTTATAAATACTCTGCGATAATTTTTCGTAGCCTCTTCGTATCTTATCCGCTTACACGTCAACATGTAAGTCTCTCGCCGAAAAACGCGTTTCCCATTGGGAAACGCATAAACAAACTGCACACACAACGTACGTACGCACATTCATTCACTGCACATACTTTGAGACAAAGAGGTTCTGACATTCTTTTGTTACACGCATCATTGTCTTTGTCACTTATTTACCTTTCTTGTTAATACATTATTATTTGTTTGAATATGTATTGGTTCTTGTTGTTTCTTTGTATTTATTTACGTGGACTCACATACCGATTTCGCCATTTTTTATTGTGGGTATTTCAGGAAAGATGTATTATTTCTTAACTCAAACACCGACGTTACGAACGCCCACAACAAAATAAATAAACGTTAAAAATAAACCAATGGTATAAAAAGGGGGCCAGTTTATTAACAAGAAGAGCGTCACCTTATGGTCGACTTTCTGCAAACTAAATTCCTGCCATGAATCATGATTATTCGAATTTCTTCGTCTTTGATCATAATTTATCAGAAGAGATCGTGTCGAAATCAAATGTGTTTGCTCTGCTTTTTCTCCTGACGCAACCATAGGCCCACGGTTGGACATCACCAGAAGCGAAAATAAGGTAAATTACACAGCCAAATAAATAGATTGCCACGGAAATGAAAAATATAACCTTCCATTCTTCACTCGTATTCTAGAAACCAAATAAGAAAAAAAATCATTCGTTAAAGTTCAATTGATAAAATATCCAAAAAGATTAAAGAAGGCAAATATTGGTTAATTTGCATTATAATCATCAAAAAACAATTGTAATGAAAACTTTCCATTATGGTGTGAAACTACCCGATTATTTCGAAAATACCAATAAAAGCTTGCGGGTGAATACCGTTTAGGAGTTATCGACAATATTAGTTCGGCCTTATTCGCGTCGCGTCTACAACCCGGCAGCCATTACTGGCATTGTTTATATACGTTTGCTTCGAATAGTAATGCGCGGAAGGTTACTTAGTTAACGGCCTTTTTACTGATCTTGTTATCTTCTTACTCGTCTTAATTACTGCGCAATTTTCGCGAAATTTAATTTAAAATGCGCATACTTTGCTTAATGGGCGATTTTTTTTTTGTAAAATTGAAGCTTTAATGAATTTTTTTTTTAATTGGTATAAATTCATTTTTCCAGTTAAATTTTGATTAATTTGTTTAACCAAACAGTTTTTTTTTTGTTTTTTTGTAAAATAAATAAATAAATAATGAATTCTTTTTAAAAAAAAAATTGGTTTAAATTATTTAGAAAAACAACTGAAAGCTTTATTTTTCATTCTTACTGATATATCTGGAATAATATATTTGGATTTTTTTTGTGGGGTGGATTACTTTTAAAATTTCGCGCATTCATTTTAAAGTTCGCGCATTGCGCAGTAATCAAGACAAGTGAAGCTTCCGCGCATTATTAATCGAGGCAAACGTATATAAACAAAGCCAGTAATGGCTGTTGGGCTGTAGCCGCGACACGAATGAGGCCGAACTTACATTGTCGATAACTCCTAAACAGTTTTATTCCACAAACTTTTATTGTTATTTTCGAAAAAATCAGGCAATTTCATGCCATAATGGAATATTTTCGTTACAATTGGTTTTGGGGGATTATAATGCAAATTAACCCAAACATTTTTATGGTAATTGCTCTGATGTCCTTTCCTTCTTGGTGTCTCGGTTTGCATAAATTTGTACTAGTGATAGCAGCAAATAAACTGCTAAATAACCCCTATTTCTTAATAGTCTGAAATCCAAATAATTATTAAAAATACTTTAAAATACAGATAAGAATGGTAAATAACAACAAAGAAAGAAAAGGTTAGATTATTAAAAAAGATAGTTAAACTATAGAATACTCCCATGATGCATTAGAAGAAGCGTTTTACCGAGTCTTGGAGCGCCACGCAGCTCTGCCCTCTTGGTAACTCCGATCATGTCTGTCAACATCTCCTTCAACTCCAGCCCCTGCAAAGAACCTCCGACCACTAGAACCTCGTTCTGCTAGCAACGAGCTGACTGGGACTCATTCTGTGATTTCCTCCTCGATGTCCCCTGCGATGTTGTCTTTACGCTCCCCGTTCAAGAATGTGCTTCTGAGGTCTCCTCCTGGGTTAAAGCTAGAATTGACGCTTTCATCCCCTCAAGGAAATTTAAACCAAATCGCGCTCCTCCCCTTGGTTCTCCGCTGCTTGCTCAGCTGCCATTGCCCATAGGAACCACTTCTTCCACTTATTCCGTAGCGACATGTCCGACTGCAATAGACATCTCTTTGCCTCTGCCCGTAACGAGTTAAGCGTGTCCCCAACGAAGCTAAGTCATTATTTGCTCCTCGAATGAAGGAACGTATTGCATCTCACAAATTCGGCTCCAAGGATTATTGGCGTCTATGCAAGAGCGTACTTAACAATAGCAAACCCTCTATACCTCCTTTGTTCAACCAGTTTGAGGTCCTGACCTCTTCTGCCGACAAGGCTGAATGCTTTGCTCGGAAATTTTCATTCAATTCAACGCTCGACTCTTCCGGTGTACCCATACCCGATTTCCCTCTTAGAACTGAGGCCCTATTGAGCGGGTTGCACATAACCCCGTCATTGGTACTGGGCATTATCTCTAATTTAGACCCCCACAAGGCTAGTGATGGAGATTGGATACCAGCCATTGTCTTGAAGAAATGCGCGCCTGAACTGGCACCCGCCCTCTCCAAACTATACAACTACTGCCTCTTGTTTTCCAGACTGCTGGAAGTCCTCATCGATAGTTCCTGTCTTTAAGAACTCTGGTAACTCCTCTGACCCTTCTAATTACCGTCTTATCAGTCTCCTACCCCTCTTCGGTAAAGTCTTCGAAGCCTTAATCAACGCCGAAGTGGTTAACCATCTTCCATCCCATGATCTGCTCTCCGACAAGCAATATGGTTTCCGCTTTGCCCGATCTACAGCTGATGTACTTACGGCCATCACTGAAATTGTCTACCAAGCTCTTCAAAATAACAGAGAAGCTCGTGCCGTGGCCCTAGACATCTCCAAAGCGTTTGATAGGGTTTGGCATGCCGGCCTTCTTCGCAAGCTTCAGGGTTAGGGTATTACAGGTCGATTGTTTGACCTAATACAATAATTCCTGTCAAACCGTGAATTGAAGGTCGTTGTCAACGGATTCTCCTCCAACTCCTATCCCCCGAACGCAGGTGTTCCTCAAGGGTCCATCCTTGGCCCTACTCTGTTCCTTATCTTCATCAACGATCTTCCTGACGCCATAGATTCCCAAGCAGGCATCTACGCAGATGACACTACAATTTACTCCTGCCTCAAAAACAAATCTAGTGTAGCTGACAAATCTAAACTGGCCGTTCGTCTCGAAAAGGACCTCCAATCGGTTGTGAACTGGGGCAGGAATTGGCTGCTTAACTTTAACGCCTCAAAAACAAAACTGCTCTCTATTAATCACCACAGAGATCCTTCCCTGTCCCCCATTAGAATGTCTGACGTTCAACTTCTCAAGAGCACCTCTCTGCGGCTGCTCGGTCTCACGTTGTCTGCTGACCTGAGATGGAACAAATATATTGAGTCAATTGCTTCATCCACCGCAAGGAAAGTTGGCTCCCTCTGACGCACCAGGAAATTTTTCTCCCCAGAATCGATCCTTCAAATCTACAAATCAACCATTCGCCCTTGCATGGTGTATTGCTGCCATATATGGTCAGGAGCCCCTTCTGTTTGCCTCGGGGTTCTTAATAAGGTCCAGAGACGGATATGCAATGTAATTGGCCCTGGCCTGGCATCTCGTCTGCAGTCGCTCTCTCACAGACGTGCCGTCGACTCTCTCTGTCTTTTTTACAAATACTTTCATGGTAATTGATCCGATGTGCTGCTTGCGTTGGTTCCCAGACTTCATGAATTCTATGATTTTTCCTACGAGGCTGGCATCCTGCTCTCATCCTTTCACTGTTGAAACTGTTAAATGTAGCCGTCTCTTCTACTCCAATAGCTTCATATCTCGCACCTCTCGCCCGTGGAACTCCCTTCCTTATTCCTGTTTCCCTGATAGCTATAATCTCCAACTATTCAAATGTAATGTCAATCGACATCTCCAGTTGCCTTGATCTATCCACTATCCTTCTCCTCATCCTTTCCTCTATCACTCCTATCTGCTCTCGCTCCAAATCTTCTGTAACCTCTTGCGTGCTAGTGGCTTCCTGCCTTGCTTGGAGTGAAATGTTTAAAAAAAATGATTTTGTTTATAATATTGTAATCCCCTTGTGGACTGATGATGCCCTTTTAACCTCCCCAAAAATACATATATAAAAAAATTACATTCAGAAAAGCTCAACGCATCACCAGAACAACCACAACAAATTTAAGCGTACTACTAGATTGGCAATTAGGTCTCACTGTTTTATTGTTGAACTAGCAAGATGCAACCGTTAGTTCTATTCTAAATGGTTCTCACTCTTCTCACCTGTGAAACTCCCTTCCGATTCCTTGCTTTCCTGCCAATTACAATCTTAAAAACGTAAATGCAATGTCAATCGCCATCTTCTGTCTTCTTTTATTGTCCTTTCAGCTCACTAAAGTCTTCTCATTTTCTTTAAATCCCTGTAACTTAGTGACATTATTGCCTTACTTGGAGTGAAATGATTAATATATATATATATATATATATATGTGTGTGTGCGTGTGTGCGTGTGATCATTTTATGATCTTTAGTATTTAAAAAAATAAATAAATCATCTACTCAAATATGGGTTTCACTAAAAATAATATTTAAAGTGATTTACATTTCGAGAAAATGATCGCTTAAAAAATAAAAATGTTTAAATATTTCAGCACTTGAAAAATTTTACAGAAAACTTATTTCAGTTTTTGGGAAACTTTTTTTTTTAAAACACATTTTTAAGACAATCCTGTTTGTGTTTTGTTAGAATCTTTATAAAAAAATTTTTTCTCAACGGTGATGCGTCAGCAATTAATCATCATGGAAATGTAAAAATTTGCGATGAAACAGTATTTTCAAGTAAAATTTAACCATGAAAATACTGGTGGTTATTACAAAAAGAATAACATTTTCTCAGATTTTTTAAAAATAAGAAACCTATTCATTATAAAAGTAAATAATTAATGAATATGTACCGTAATTTTCATTTAAATTGAATAATTCCCTGATTTTTGGTAATTTAAAAAAAAAAGCACTGCTCTAGCCCCCTCTCTCATCCCGATTTGCCTTTGAGGGTTTGTGGCTCCCAGGTTGGGAAATTTTGAAATCGACATGTAGTAGAGAGGGTGCCTGTATCAAAGTTTCATGAGTGGGCAGAGACCCTAGTGCTGACCCTGAATGATTGTAATGTCATAGTAACAACATCACATATCCCCTATCCCAAAATACAACACGTCTGCAAAGTTACAAGAATGTTCCATATCAGCTAACCTACATTTGAATAACACTCCATACACCCCCCCCACTTTTCAATTTGGTACTTTGATTAGTGGTTCCGAAATATTATAGATTAGCAACGTCAACACGACCCAATGTCCTTCAGACATTGACAACTGCCCTTTATTTAATTCTGTCAGTCTGATTTGGCCCCTTTATTTATTTATTTATTTATTGCAGAATAATCTGCGATAAATTGCAGTCTGAATTTGATTGATTGATTTTTTACAGCTTATCAACCTTTTGCAGGTTATTTAAAGCCAATAAATATTTTTAGATTGTAAGAATTTTTTGTATATAACAAAGATTTACTGATACAAGTCCTGATTAACCCATAGCTGTGGGGGGAGGTTCATTCATGCCTTTCACAAGGGTATTTGCACATTACTGAATAGACAGAGATGGAAACAGAGAGAGAGAGAGAGACGGAGAAGAGAGGGAGAAAGATAAAGACAGACAGAGAGACCTAGACAGGCAGACAGAGAGAGAGAGAGACAGAAATTTGACTCTAAAACTCATTATAACTTAATCTGACTCAGAGAAAAATGTCTCCTTTTTTTAAATCAGTATTTCTAGTTTGTCGGATGAGAATTTTTCATTGAAAAAGTTAGTTGCACCCCAGAGAAGAAACGTAAATGAATAGAGAGAGAGAGACAGAGAGAGAGAGAGAGAGGAACAGAGAGAGAGAGAGAGAAACAGGAACAGAGAGAGAGAGAGAAAAAAACAGAAAGTCACTGATGAGTATTTTCTGATTACTGAACATTTAACACTCTGCATCATTTATAAATATTACTTCCCCCTTTTACTGTATATGGAATCCCATCAAAATATAGTGTTTTATATATTAGTTCTATATATTTGAAATTGCAGTAGCCTGGCTCTCAATTTCAGTAAAGATTGCTTTAGGTGTTGCCATAGAAGGATATGACTACACAACCAAGAAATTCAAATTCAACTTGCATTGGCAGGACTAGTATTTTGCTTGGTGAAAATAATCACCTAAAGAGTGCTAAAGGATAATAAAATCTGATCTGGTTCTGTAATTATTTTTAAAATTTCATTTTTACACTAGAGTCATAATTCCCAAAGATATTTGAATCATTGAACTTGTTCTTTATGTTGCGTTTCTTTTGGTCTATTCATTCTGTAGCCTTCTTTGGGGGTAGCATCCAAAAACAAAGAGGCCTCTTTTTCTGGAAAATTATACACTTTAAGAAGGTTGTAGAATGGATAGGCCAAAACATTGAATGACATTAATGGTCTCGGAATGATGACTTTTCAAAATGATAAAAGCTTGTATCTATATGGATTGTACATGAAAAGGTGGTTATAGAAGGAGCTGGTGAAAATATTCTGGTAATGACAAAGGTAACAAAACCAGGGGTCAAAGTTTATGTTGTACTAAAACAACAGTTTGGGTTGACTGTTTTTTTAGTTTTTTTTTTAAAGAGATGCCAGAAATATTCAACAATTAACTAAAATTATATTCTGAACAACTAATTTCTAAATAAATAATAAAAAAAAAACTTCCACCATGTGTACTTTTAATAAATGGAATACAAACAGATATGAAAATAAAACAAAAAAAGAAAGAAAACAAGTAGAAAATTTAAGTGCTTCTGATTAAACTGTTGAATGAAAAAAGAACATTGAAAGACTAAAATTGAGCCATTTGCTTTATTTATATCTACAAATGGGAAAACCATTATTATCTATATTAAGAACTAATTTCCTTTTAATGAACAAAGCAAGAAAACTTTGGATGAAAAAACTTGAATGAACTATTAACAAACAACATTTATATATTACATTTTCTGATCATCAAAAAATAGATTAAAAATACAAGCAAGAATTTTTTTTTAAATAATAAACACTGAAAATTTAGTCAAAAAAGAAGACAGATAAATGAAAATTCTTTTTGTCTGGTAAAGATTTTTTTAAAATTTTTGATTGTGAATAATTGAAATACATCAATATACTTATATACAATATATTTTATATAGAAAATGAATATGTAGGGCATAATTTTTATTATATTTTATATAATACGTTTTACATAATATAATTTAAATAATATATAATTTTAAATAATATACAATATTTTGTATATATATATTATATATATTTTATTATATTTTCATAATTATTTTAATCGTTTCATGCCAAGCAAAGCAATAAAGTCACAAAGACTTACTGAGTGTGAAAGAATATTAAAAAATGAAAATATTAAAAAGGAGAAAGAACAGAAATTAAGAACACAGAAGATAACGGTTGATATTATATTTAAATTTTGGAAACCACCATTGACTGGAATGCAAGAAGCTGGAAGAGAGTTCTATAAATGAGAAGTGTTTTATTTCTTAAACAAATGGTGTTTTTATTATGTTGCTTAGTATTATTAATTATAAAGTTACAAAAAAAAAAAAAAGAAAAAACAAAAGAAGGAAAACACATTTTGAATTTAGGACAGTTTAAATTTTTTTTTAATGTTTTTCTGGATGGTTCTGGAAGAGTGTGAAAAATTTAGTCTTGAGTCCCTGACCAAATAACTCTTAAAATTTTCTAGAATTATAAATGGTATCATAAATCATGTTTTTGATCTAAGATTATTTTCTCTGGTGATATTAGAGGAAGAAATTTATGCTGGAAAGAAACAAGATTAGTCACAAGAATATGCAGAAATTAACAACAATTAAACAAGTTTAAACACAATACCCCCCCCCCACTCTTATCTGACATATTTAACTCATACGACAGCTGCCTGGAAAAGGTTCTGACTTATTAAAACAAGAATTAGTCATATTTTCATGTGGTACACAAACTAGAAATTTGACTCTGAAACTCACTATAACTTAATCTGACTCAGAGAAAAATGTCTTCTTTTTTTAAATTAGCATTTCTAGTTTGTCTGAGGAGTATTTTTCATTGGAAAAGTTAGTTGCACCTCAGACAACAAACTGTTCTCTTTGAAATGTAGGAAGGATTTTAGAGTAACATTCTAAGAAATCATATTTAGTTGCATAAATTTTAAACTCTGAATAGATTGATTGATCATTTTTTATGGCTTATCAACCTTTTACAGGTTATTTAAAGCCAGTAAATATTTTTAGATTGTAAGAATTTTTTGGAGATGATAATGATTTACTGATAAGTCCTGATTAATCTACAGCCGTGGGGGGGAGAAAAGCTGGATTCATGCCTTTCCCAAGGGTATTTGCATGTAAATGAAGAGAGAGAGACAGAGAAAAAAAAAGGAGGAGACTGAGAAATGAGAGAAACAGAGAGAGAGACAGAGAATTACTTTAAACTTTATTTTTAGTTGATACATCTACTCGAGATGATATCATCGAGAGCAAGACCAATGAAAGGTCCCACATTACCAAGAACTAACGAGTCTTTAGTAATGTGGGGCCATTGGTTGGAAAGCCACCATCTTGGATATAAAGGCCAACATGAAAGAGAACAATCTTATCAGGACATTCAGTTGCTTCCAAGGTGACACCGAGGCTGTCTTCAAAGGCTGAGGACAGGTTTATTAAATAATCTTTTTCACGTTTTTTTTCTAAATTCAACATGTGTTAATTCTTTTTTTATTGAATATTTTTGCTACTATTTAACCCATAACTGAGAGGAGAAGAGGTGGATTCATGCCTTTCCGAAAGGTATTTGCACGTAAGTGAATATATCAAACCCAACTGGAATTAGAACTCGGCTCTCTGATTTCCAGTTCTGAGTTGTTATCCATTACACCACCCACACATCCAAACCAACAGCACCTGGTATTTCCAAGTGGTCACCCATCTAGATACTGACCAGGCTCGACAGTGCTTCAGTGATCGTACAAGAACAGTTGTTTCAATGCGATATGGCTGTAAGCAGTTTTCTGTATTTGTTTCTCTTGATTCAAATCAAACTACTAATAATAGTAAGCAACATAATAAATTTTTTTCAGATACAATTACAACTATAACAAAATGGATATCATGCATTCAAGGTCAGCTGTATGCGAATGCACCGGTGCCCGTTTTGGTCCACAGATCCGTATCAACATTATGGCTGTGATCGTCATTAACAATGAATAACAACAAATTCTTCTTAAGAAACTTGTTTGGTCTGGAAGTAAGAAAAAAAAAAAGAAGATTTCTCACACAGAAAACAGATCACTACACACTCACTGCCTGACCGCCTCATTGACTCCTGGCCGTTTCACTCATTGCTGGCCATTTCATACTGCCTGATAGTGTCACTGACTTCTAGCCAATTCACACCTCTTGGCTGTTTCAGTCATTGCTGACCGTTTCACACTGCCTAACAGTGTCACTGACTTCTGGTCAATTCACACCTCTTGGCTGTTTCAGTCATTGCTGACCGTTTCACACTGCCTAACAGTGTCACTGACTTCTGGCCGATTCACACCTCTTGGCTGTTTCAGTCATTGCTGACCGTTTCACACTGCCTAACAGTGTCACTGACTTCTGGTCAATTCACACCTCTTGGCTGTTTCAGTCATTGCTGACTGTTTCACACTGCCTAACAGTGTCACTGACTTCTGGCCGATTCACACCTCTTGGCTGTTTCAGTCATTGCTGACCGTTTCACACTGCCTAACAGTGTCACTGACTTCTGGCCAATTCACACCTCTTGGCTGTTTCAGTCATTGCTGACCGTTTCACACTGCCTAACAGTGTCACTGACTTCTGGCCGATTCACACCTCTTGGCTGTTTCAGTCATTGCTGACCGTTTCACACTGCCTAACAGTGTCACTGACTTCTGGCCGATTCACACCTCTTGGCTGTTTCAGTCATTGCTGACTGTTTCACACTGCCTAACAGTGTCATTGACTTCTGGCCGATTCACACCTCTTGGCTGTTTCAGTCATTGCTGACCGTTTCACACTGCCTAACAGTGTCACTGACTTCTGGCCGATTCACACCTCTTGGCTGTTTCAGTCATTGCTGGCCGTTTCACACTGCCTAACAGTGTTACTGACTTCTGGCCGATTCACACCTCTTGGCTGTTTCAGTCATTGCTGACCGTTTCACACTGCCTAACAGTGTCACTGACTTCTGGCCGATTCACACCTCTTGGCTGTTTCAGTTATTGCTGGCCGTTTCACACTGCCTAACAGTGTTACTGACTTCTGGCCGATTCACACCTCTTGGCTGTTTCAGTCATTGCTGACCATTTCACACTGCCTAACAGTGTCACTCATTGCTGGCCGTTTAACTCACTGCTGACCCTTTCACTGACCACTCATTTTATGGATACTGACTGGGGGACCCTCATCCCTCTCTGTCCACTTGTGTTCCACCAACCAGAAAGGGGGGGGGGCACTCAGACAGCTTTTGGGTGGTCAGTTTTTATAAAAATCACTAACAACATTTTATGTTTGTCAATTCAAAAGTGGATTGGAGATAGGATTCTTGAAAAATCCTGGTCATTAAATTTACTCAAAGATGGGCTGGTAACAAGATTCCTGAGAAACCCTGGTCATTAAATTAATTTAAAAGGAAAAAGAATATATCTATTCATTTCGTTAGGATGTGTGAGAAATCGTACTTTTACAATGGTGTACACCTCATTCAGAGAAAGTAAATTCAAGTGAACGAATCTTTTAGGTCAATCATTCATTAGACTGACACTACATTATCACCAATAGCTTAACCAATAAGGAAAATCATATCACTAGAAGACTTCCAACAGCAGCAATAATTAAAATAGATAGTATATGCAACTCAAGTGGAAAATAATGATATTATCAAAATTTTGACTTTCCACACAACCTTAAACCAAAGCTTAAAAAGGAAACTCCTGTCACTACTAGGTGAGACGTGAGGGTGGTGCAATGGGTACAAACTAAGAATGAGAAATAGGAGAGCCAACTTAGTTATTGGTTTGTTATGATCGCTTACGTGCAATTATCCTCGAGAAAGATATGATTTCATATTCTTTCCCCAGCTATGGGTTAAATAGTTGTAATTGTATCTGAAAAAAATTATTGTTACTCTCAAAAAATTGTTTATGCAATATTCACTCATAAAAATAAAAATTATTCTTGGAATCCAAAACAGTGTTTGAACTTTAAATAATCCACAAAGCGTTGATAATCTACAAAGGGTTGACAATCAGTAAAAAACAAATCAGTCATGCAAAATCCATCAATACTAGAAAGAGCGACCATAGTTCGTGAACTAGAGTTTGATTTCCTTAAAAACCTTTTAAAAAGATTTTATAAATTTCAAGGACAGCAATCTGCAACGTTATTGGTCATCACCTGGAATCTCGGATTCAGTGACTTTCCCACCACTATAACGTAGTTTCCATGTGCCTTTCCTATAAATATTTTCATGGTAATTGTTCAGATGAACTTTCCTCTATGACACCTAGACTTTATGAATTTAGGTGCAGTACTAGATTGGCGGCAAGATTTCTATTTTCCAGTTGAAATGCCTAGATGTAACCGTAAGTTCTATGCTAACAGTTTCTTCTCTTGCACTTCTCACTTGTGGGACTCTCTTCTGGCTTCATGCTTTCCAGCCAACTTTGATCGTCAAAAATTTAAATGCAATGTCAATCGTTATCTACTGTCTTCTTGATTCCTCTTCCTTTATTGTTCTCACTTCTCGCCTGTGGAACTCTCTTCCGGCTTCATGCTTTCCAGCAAACTTTGATCTTCAAAAATTTAAATGCAATGTCAATCGTTATCTACTGTCTTCTTGATTCCTCTTTCTTTATTGTTCTCACTTCTCGCCTGTGGAACTCTCTTCCGGCTTCATGCTTTCCAACCAACTTTGATCTTAAAAAATTTAAATGCAATGTCAATCGTTATCTACTGTCTTCTTGATTCCTCTTCCTTTATTGTTCTCACTTCTCGCCTGTGGAACTCTCTTCCGGCTTCATGCTTTCCAACCAACTTTGATCTTCAGAAATTTAAATGCAATGTCAATCGTTATCTACTGTCTTCTTGATTCCTCTTCCTTTATTGTTCTCACTTCTCGCCTGTGGAACTCTCTTCCGGCTTCATGCTTTCCAACCAACTTTGATCTTCAGAAATTTAAATGCAATGTCAATCGTTATCTACTGTCTTCTTGATTCCTCTTCCTTTATTGTTCTCACTTCTCGCCTGTGGAACTCTCTTCCGGCTTCATGCTTTCCAACCAACTTTGATCTTCAGAAATTTAAATGCAATGTCAATCGTTATCTACTGTCTTCTTGATTCCTCTTCCTTTATTGTTCTCACTTCTCGCCTGTCGAACTCTCTTCCGGCTTCATGCTTTCCAACCAACTTTGATCTTCAGAAATTTAAATGCAATGTCAATCGTTATCTACTGTCTTCTTGATTCCTCTTCCTTTATTGTTCTCACTTCTCGCCTGTGGAACTCTCTTCCGGCTTCATGCTTTCCAACCAACTTTGATCTTCAGAAATTTAAATGCAATGTCAATCGTTATCTACTGTCTTCTTGATTCCTCTTCCTTTATTGTTCTCACTTCTCGCCTGTGGAACTCTCTTCCGGCTTCATGCTTTCCAACCAACTTTGATCTTCAGAAATTTAAATGCAATGTCAATCGTTATCTACTGTCTTCTTGATTCCTCTTCCTTTATTGTTCTCACTTCTCGCCTGTGGAACTCTCTTCCGGCTTCATGCTTTCCAACCAACTTTGATCTTCAGAAATTTAAATGCAATGTCAATCGTTATCTACTGTCTTCTTGATTCCTCTTCCTTTATTGTTCTCACTTCTCGCCTGTGGAACTCTCTTCCGGCTTCATGCTTTCCAACCAACTTTGATCTTCAGAAATTTAAATGCAATGTCAATCGTTATCTACTGTCTTCTTGATTCCTCTTCCTTTATTGTTCTCACTTCTCGCCTGTCGAACTCTCTTCCGGCTTCATGCTTTCCAACCAACTTTGATCTTCAGAAATTTAAATACAATGTCAATCGTTATCTACTGTCTTCTTGAATCCTCTTCCTTTATTGTTCTCACTTCTCGCCTGTGGAACTCTCTTCCGGCTTCATGCTTTCCAACCAACTTTGATCTTCAGAAATTTAAATGCAATGTCAATCGTTATCTACTGTCTTCTTGATTCCTCTTCCTTTATTGTTCTCACTTCTCGCCTGTCGAACTCTCTTCCGGCTTCATGCTTTCCAACCAACTTTGATCTTCAGAAATTTAAATGCAATGTCAATCGTTATCTACTGTCTTCTTGAATCCTCTTCCTTTATTGTTCTCACTTCTCGCCTGTGGAACTCTCTTCCGGCTTCATGCTTTCCAGCAAACTTTGATCTTCAAAAATTTAAATGCAATGTCAATCGTTATCTACTGTCTTCTTGATTCCTCTTCCTTTATTGTTCTCACTTCTCGCCTGTGGAACTCTCTTGATTTCTGTTCTTTTATTGTCCTTGCTCTTTAATAATGCTTTCTTTTACTTTAATTTCTCTCACACTCAGTAACTCCTCGCATTCCAGTGGCTTTATCGCTTTGGTTTTGTTGTAATGATTAAAAAGAAAACAAAAAAAGACACTAACTTTTCGGTCAACGAATGCCTAATATGTACTACATAGAAACAGTTAAATTCAGCTTTATCATTGTTTCAGGAAATTATCTAAATTATCTATTTTATTTTCCGTTATTCTGGTCAGCTATGAAGGCAAAAGACATCACAAAAAAAACATGTTGAGCTGACATGGAACATCACCAACTGGCTACTCTCAAAACTGTGTCATATAGTCAAGGCCTGTGCAAGGTAATATTCATATAGAATACAAATTTCATTGTAACCTTACAATATTAAATTATAGGTGGTGCACTTCGATGTAGTGTTATGTCTAACAATTCGGATTGAGGAATCGGAGAGCTGTGTTCGAATTCCAGTCGGATCTATTATATGCTAATACCCTTCTCCCCAAGGCTACATACAGTTTTGAATTCAGAATTTTCCTTCTCCTAGACCAGTTACTACCCAAGACTATAGAACCAAATAAATAGCAGGATAGACTCGGTTATATAGTCTTGGGTGGCAACTGGTCTAGGAGAAGGAAAATTCTGATTTCAAATCTGTATGTAGCCCTGGCGTGGCACATACTATACAGCTAAAGAAAGGATCGTTCGCATTGGTTCGGTGATTCCGTCTAATGATGATGATGACGATGAATGTTTAGCAAGCTTGTCTCACTAGATCAATTATGACTGAATAGGGATCCAGTCCTCACTGGATGCTCCCATACATTGCCACGTCTAAGATACTCTTAGAAAATCACAGGACATCTTGATCGTTAACATCTTGCCCGTTAGCAAGCCTGTCTCATGAAAACAGTTAGATCCTTTCGGCCGAAGCTACGCCGAGACAACAGGTGAATAATTGAGATAGAAAAATTGGAAATAAAAACAATGTATTTAAATACAAATTAGAGACATGTCATAATAGATCATTCTACGTTAAATAAATCAACAATATTTTGCGGCAATTCATAATATCAACTTGACATTTTTCTTAAGATTATTCTTGTTGAATAATTTTAACACATTCGACATTATGGATAAAAAAAAATAATGAATATTATATAGTGTTTTTTTCGAGACAGCATGAGTATGTCGGAGTTAGCTCCTCCTCAGTTCCTTAATCCTTCAACAGGGGTCTCTCTCCCCTGGCTATAAATACTGGCTGACCCTTCGCCTCGATCTCTCTTTTCCACTTAGGCCTTGGGCCACCACCTCGCGTGGAGGTGAGGTAAATCTCTCTTTTCAACTAACACCAATATGTGACCTCTCACAGACACAGCGTTTCCCAAATTCTGGGAACACGCTAAGAACAATACACGTACGTACGAACACTCACCACAACACACACACATCACCACACAAACTTTCTGTAACTGTCCATGTCTTTGTAACTTGTTATTAATATATATATTTGTTTACGTATATATATCGGTCTTGTTTGTTTTCTTTGGACTTAATTAAAGTCCAACATTCTCATGTAGCTGGACCGGCTAGCAGGAAATTTTAACATTCTGATATCTCTTCACATCTTCACCCCACGGTCCACTACAAGTAAAACAAATTCACGTATTTGGAGAAAAAAGACCACAGAATGACGTCAACATCCGCGAAAATTTTTCATCCTTTAATAGTCTGTTGTGATTAGTTTAAATGATAACGTATATAAATATAGACAAAAAAAAAAGCAAATGTTGATAAGATAGTGAGGATCACAAAGTACTGAACGGGACCCCCAATTAGGCTTGACCGCAGCCCACACCTCCAGACAAAATTTGTTAAAAAGAAAAAACAAAACACCTCACCTGTTCAGCTATTATGACACCGACAACGTACGGGGTCACCATCCCCGCAATGGTTGCCCATATATTGGTAATAGAGAAAAGAATTCCTGAAATCAGAGAAATAATTGATTCTATAATATAAAACATGAAACTTTATATATATAATATATTATCGGTTATGCAACATGAGATTCACTTTCAGACATCCGTTTGTTATTTTTACAGAAGGCAGAACTCAACGGCAATAAGCGAACTTATATATATATATATATATATATATATATATATATATATATATATATATATATATATATAATTTAAAGAAAAACAGACCACTTTAAGGCTCCATTAGTTATAATTTATTTCACCAGAGAATTTTATTTTTCTCTGTATCTTCAGACTTCACTTTCAAAGGTGAAACGAAAAATGAATTTAAAATTTACACTTTTGACGGGCAGTATTAAGCTTATATAAGTTGACATAGAGGGTGGTGGGGAATAGTGTGAGAGACGTGGTCGAGTTTAGAGAGGGAAGGGAGAGTTTTAAATTTATTTTTATTACAATACTTAATACTGAGGAGGAGGGGTTAGGATCAGACATTTTAATCGGTCAATTCAAAGGAAAAAAAGGGGGCGGAGTAAAAGGATAAGATATAAGAGATGTACGTAGGGTTTTGGGAGAAGGAGAGGGGTGGTATAGCTTTAGCAATTTAGATAAACACAGATTTTAACGTTTGATAGTAATTTAAATGTTTAAAAACTCCACAAAGAAATTAAATTTAATGCTTGTTAGCAATTTAAATATTTCCCCAAATAAATTAGGGATTTAATATAAGCCGAATATTATATTAATAAAGAAATATAAAAAATAAAAATTTACTAATAGTAATATTTTAATATTGTGAATGACTGTTAAGGTAAAATCATTATCAGTTAGAGTCTAATTCATGAATTTAATTTGTCGGTTATGCAACATGAGATTCACTTTCAGACATCCGTTTGTTATTTTTACAGAAAACAGTACTCAACGGCAATAAGCGAACTTGTGTTACCATAACAACGGAATGTCTCATTACGAGTAACGAAACTTTATATATATATACACACAGGGGTTCGACAAAATAATTGAAACACTTGTTAAATTCAAAGAAAATTTATTTAATATGGAGTTGGTACTCCTTTAACCTTGCATGCAGTTTTAATACGTCTAGGAATGGAATCATACAGCTTCCTGACTTCATCCAGAGGAATTTTCAGCCATTCTTCTATAAACACCTGCTCTAGCTCTTTAAGACACGACGCTGGAGGATAGCGGCTCCTAACTTGTCGCTCCAAAATGCACCACAAATTTTTAATAATATTGATATCTGGAGATTGAGGAGGCCACTCCATATGTTCTAGCTCACTTTCATGCTCTTCATACCAATTCTTAACCACTCAAGTGGCATCTATTGGAGCATTATCGTCTTGGAAGATGCAGTCACCATCAGGGGATAAAGTCTGGGTCATTGGATGAACATGATCACCCAAAATGTTCAGGTAATCTTTGCTGTTGATTCTACCATGCAGTGCAACTATTGGACCGATACATTTCCATCATATAGCGGCCCAAACTATCACTGATCCACCACCATGCTTCACTGTTGGAAGAAGGCAGTCAGGGTTGTAAACTTCTTTGGGCTGCCTCCACACATAAACTTGCCCTGAAGTTGGGAAAAGAGAAAACTGGACTCGTCTGAGAATATGACTTGCTTCCATTGGTCTGCAGACCAGGTATTGTGATCTCTGCACCACTTCAACCACTTCTGAATATTGCGAGTGGAGAGAAGATGTATCCTTACAGCGGCTCTTCCATGATATCCAGCATTATGGAGCTCACGATGAACAGTTTTAGGAGAAACTGGACTATTCAGATGATTATTCAACTCAGCAGTCACTTTGGCCGCAGTAGTCCGATGATTTTTCGCCGCATTGCGTTTTAATGCATGTCGGTTCCTGGCAGTAAGTTTGCAAGTCCAGCCTGAATTGCTATGCTTGCTAGAGGTTTTACCCTGTTTCTTGAATTGCGTCATAGTTCTTGATATGGTAGCTCTTGAAAAACCAAACAATTTAGCAAACTTAGTGATTGAGGCTCCTGCCATGCGAGCTCCAACAATTTGCCCATTTTCAAACTCTGGGGTCATGACCAGTTTCGGGTCTTCCAACATCATACTTATTCGCCCAAGATAAACCTACCGAAACATTGCGGCAGGCGATTCTGAAGCAAAAATCCGCCAAGCACGCAACAAATGGACACATTGAATAACTGCCACTGCTGATCTTGAAATCACAAACGACCTACGTCACTTCGAGATGATACAAAAAGAGAATAAACAGCATACTCATCTTTTTTCCATCTTAGGTCCAACACACGGAAAGACCAATATTATGACGAATAGTTATATATATATATATATATATATATAATTTATTTATTCAAAAATTCTAACATAAACATGCTATAAAATCACTACAAAAATAGCCATTTTGTTTCAAAACTTCTAGTGTCTTTTCAAGTGATGTCGAATTCTACATTCAACGCCATCCCTTGAGAAGACACCAGTAGTGTTTAAACAAAATGGCTATTTTTATATGTTTATGTTAGAATTTTTGAAAAACAGTATTTGCTCTACTCTGTATTGAGCACTCTTTTAAGAATAGTGTTTTTGGTTATTGGAATTTTATACCGGCGGCTGTTCTCCCAGGATTTTCTTATAGTGGTCAAGCCTCTTTCGGAAGCTGATACAAAATGTGGATCTCCAACCCTATATCTGGAACATATACAAATCTACTTAGAAAACATCCAGAATATCAGTTGGTGATCCCATGCAACGTTTAACACAATTTACGGGGAACTGAGACTCTTTTAAGCTCAAACAAGAACGATTACAATTTGCCGGCCAATGCCACTGAGCGGACAGTGAAATCGTCTCATCCTTGCTTCTCGCGAAAATTGACTTTTCCAGACACCATAGCTCGGGACTCGGGGTTGGACATTGGGGATCTGGGGACAGCAGTGCAGGACCGAACAGTGTGGAAAGGGATTATCAATGGAGTTTCGACCAACTATAGGGAGGTCAAAGGTTGATGATGATGATGATGATGATGATGATGATGATGATGATGATATATGTTTAGACGATCTCTCTGCTCACCTCGCGGTCGATAACCGTCTGATTCTTTTACTTCAGGCCATCTCATTTCAACCATTACAACCACAATTTCACATGATAACTAACGACGATCCTAAAAGAAAACCTAAACCAGCCCTTAAAAAAAAAAAATCCTTTAACATTTCATTTTCCAACATCCGTGGCATTAGAACCAATTTCTGCTGTGTGGAATATTTTGTCATTGCGAACTGCCCGGATAAACTGGCTCTGTGTGAGACCAACCTTGATTCGTCTATCTCCTCCTCTGACATCTTGATTCCCGGCTACCTTCCTTTCCTTAGAAAAGACTCTCAAACCCACATTCATGGCCTTGGAGTTTACGTCAAGGACCATCTCCCTCTGGCTAGAGAGTTGTCTCTTGAATCTCCAGACCATGTGTCTCCGGGTATCTCTTCTCAATGCTGTAAGCTACCTCTTCTTCCTTTATCGCTCACCATCCTCCCAAGACTGTGGTATAATTGAATGCATTTCTGACAGCATTGACAAGGCTCTCTCTTTCCATCCGTTTGCTCACATATTCGTGTTTGGTGATTTTAACGCCCATAACACCAAGTGGCTTAAAAACGCTACTACTGACCTTGCAGGCATTCAAACCCTTAATTTTTCAATTTCTCAATCCCTCACGAAGATAGTTGACTTCCCCACAGGTTTTCCCTACAACCGGGACGGTAAGGCTTCTCTTCTCGATCTATGTTTTACCTCCATCCCCGAGTCCTGTAGCGCCACGCAGCTCTGCCCTCTTGGCAATTCTGATCATGCTGCAGTGTCTATCAACATCTCCTTCAACTCCACCCGCTGCAAAGAACCTCCTACCACTAGAACCTCGTTCTACTATCAACGAGCAGACTGGGACTCGTTCCGGGATTTCCGTCGCGATGTACCCTGGGATGTTGTCTTTACGCTCCCCGTTTAAGAATGTGCTTCCGATGTATCTTCCTGGGTTAAAGCTGGAATCGAGGTTTTCATGTATTTGCTGCTCGAATGAAAGAACGTATTGCATCTCGCAAATTCGGCTCCAAGGATTATTGGGGTCTCTGCAAAAGTGTACTTAACAATAGCAAACCCTCTATACCTCCTTTGTTCAAATAGTTCGAGGTTCTGACCTCTTCTACCGACAAGGCTGAAAGCGTTGCTCGGAAATTCTCATTCAAATCAATGCATGACTCTTCCGGTGTACCCACACCCGATTTCCCCCTTAGAACTGAGGCTCTATTGAGCAAGCTGCATATAACCCCGTAATCGGTATTGGACATTACATCTAATTTAGCCCCCCCCCACCACCACCACCACCACAAGGCTAGTGGTGGAGTTGGGATACCAGTCATTGTCCTGAAGAAATGTGCACCTGAACTGGTCCATGCCCTCTCCAAAGTATATAACTACTGCCCCAATGAATCTTGTTTTCCAGACTGTTGGAAGTCCCCATCCATTGTTCCTGTCTTTAAGAACTCTGGTGACTCTTCTGACCCTTCTAATTACCGTCCTATCAGTCTCCTACCCATCTTCGGCAATGTCTTCGAAGCTTTAATAAAAACCGAAGTGGCTAAGCACCTTACATCCCATCATCTGCTCTCCGACAAGCAATATGGTTTCCGCTTTGCCCGTTCTACAGCTGATGTGCTTGCGGCCATAACTGAAATTGTTTACCAAGCTCTTCATAATAACGGGGAAGCTCGTGCCGTGGTTCTCGATATCTCCAAAGCGTTTGACAGGATTTGGCATACCGGCTTTCATTGCAAGCTTCAGGGTTATGGTTACAGGTCGATTGTTTGACTTAATACAATCATTCCTGTCAAACCGTGTATCGAAAGTCGTTCTCAACGGATTCTCCTCCAACTCCTATCCCACGAACGCAGGTGTTCCCCATGGCTCCATCCTAGGCCCTACTCTGTTCCTTATCTTAATCAACAATCTTTCTGACGTCATAGATTCCCAAGTAGGCATCTACGCTGACGACACTAGAATTTACTCCTGCCTCAAAAACAAATCTAGTGTCGTTGAAAAAACTAACCTGGCCGTTTGTCTCGAAAAGGACCTCCAATCGGTTGTGAACTGGGGCAGAAATTGGCTAGTTAACTTTAACGCCTCAAAAACAAAACTGCTCTCTATTACTCACCCCAGAGAACCATCCTTGCCCCTCATTAGAATGTCTGACGCTCAACTTCTCGAGAGCTCCTCTTTGCGACTACTCGGTCTCACATTGACTGCTGACCTGAGATGGAACGAATACATTGAGTCAATAGCTTCGTCCATCGCAAGGAAAGTTGGCTCCCTGTGCCGCGCCAGGAAAATTTTCTCGCTGGAGTCGATCCTTCAAATCTACAAATCAACCATTCGTCCTTGCATGGAGTATTGCTGCCATATATAGTCTGGTGCCTCTTCTGTTTGTCTCAAGGTTCTTGATAAGATCCAGAGACGGATATGCAATGTAATTGGCCCTGATCTGGTATCTCGTCTGCAGTCGCTCTCTCACAGACGTGCCGTCGCCTCCCTCTGTCTTTTTTACAAATACTTTCACAGTAACTGCTCCGATGACTTCATGAACTTAAGCGTTCAACTAGGCTGGCATCTCGCTCTCACCCTTTCACTGTCAAAACTGTTAAATGTATCCGTCTCTTCTACTCCAATAGCTTCATGTCTCGCACCTCTGACCTGTGGAACTCTATCCCTCCTTTTCCTGTTTCCCTGATAGCTATAATCTCCAACTATTCAAATGTAATGTCAATCGACATCTCCAGATGTCCTGATCTATCCCCTAACCACCTCTTCATCCTTTCCTTTATCACTCCTATTTGCTCTCGCTCCAACTCTCTGTGCTAGTGGCTTTCCGCCTTGCTTGGGGTGAAACGCTTAAAAAAAATCTGTACTGATGTATACATTTGACCAAAGAATTGGGCAAAGTAGACAAAATTATGCAAAACTAAAAAAGCTACATCAAAAATCTGTGTATATAAAAAATGATCGGTCCCCCACTTCAAAAGGGTTCCATCGAATTAAAAAAACAACACTCCAACTAGAAGGGTCCAAATACTCTAAATTATTTCAAATTAGATCAAAGGAGCCTGATTAAATCTGAAAACTTGAAGGCCTTTAGTGGCTCCTCAAGTCTTGGGGCCCCTGAGCTGTAACCCATACTAGCCCACATGCAAATCCGACACTGGATGTGAAAAAGAGGGGGATGAAGATTTGGATAAAGTGTGCATACCTGCAAATGGTGGTGCCAAGTCCAAATGGTTTACAAGGAATCCTGAAAAGCCAAAACCGTTGGTTCCGATGGCCAAGAAAATCATTGTGACTGCCAAAACTTTGTTGCAACCAATATAGTTAATGGTCACCAAAAAAATGGAAGGCAAAATAAAACCTGTGGATTAAAAAGACGTCAAAGATTTTAATTAACATAATTAATACATCATTCAACAAGGTTCAAATGAAAGCGACGTTAACGATCATAGCTCTCCACAATTTCCTCTCCCTTGTAGCTCTTAATAAATTTTGAATTTTTCTTGTCTCCCCTAAACCTTACTCCGACACGCATTTACTCAAACTGACTTGGTAGGTTATGCGTTGTTTTCCTCTGCCCCCCTTGTCTTCGATCTGTCCTGTGAATTTCAAATTTTCCAAGCTCTCTTTCCTCATTATGTACCCTAGAAATTCCATGGCATCATCAGCATCCTTCTGTAGAACAGCATTTTTGCTGCCTCAATTCTCTTCTTCATCTCTGAGGAGAATGTCCACCATTCACTGGTTTATAGAACAACAAATATTATCTAACAGTTCAGTACTCTTCTTTTGTTGTTGTTTCTAACGAAATATTTCTGCTTCTTTATACTTTGCTTGGCTTTTGGAAGGCATTTTTTACTATCCTAATGCGCTTTCTGATTTCACTGTCGGAATTTCTCTCCTATAAGGAACACATTTATGAATAATATCCGTGAAATAATCTAACACAAAAGCACATATATGGTACTCTCAACAAAGATCGATCTCTTGACAGCGATAATATAGCCTGCTAGATTAACTTGCTATTCAGTTCACCACGGCGATGTTAACTAAATATTGAATACGTTCAGTGTAATATGATGCCGGAATAGACATCTTAAATAATTCACACTAGACATCAAGGAAGCCGGGTGTCCTTGAGAGTTGACTCGGGATTCCTACCGACCGATGGATGCAGGAGTATGTGACCTCACACCTGCATCTGGTATTGCAAGCGTGAGGATATTGAACAGATAGATTTATACACAACAGCCTAGCGATGATTTAGGCAGTCTAACACACACAGCATGTCGGACCTGGGAGGGGCGACAATAGGGCCCCTCATACTGCAAACTTGCTGAAAGGAACATATGAAATATCAGAGTGAATAAAATGTTATGCAATGAAGATTCAAGTCCAGTGTTATCATTTAATCGATGCATCTATTTCATTACATTATCATAGTCTGGCACAGATGGAGACGTTCTCCAAACAACATATCTCTATCTATAAAAGGCAGGATGTGTGTGTGTGTGTGTGTGTGTGTGTGTGTGTGTGTGTGTGTGTGTGTGTGTGAAACGAATGCACAGCCACAATTTTCGACGGATTTGCACCAAAATTTACATGCACATGCTCCAAGTTAGTAAGAGGGCCAAGACCGACTTTGCATTTCCCAACTCCCATAGATAGCGGAAATAATCGATTTTTTTCATGCTTCTACGGCAGTTTTCATGTAGTTTGCGGCCATTTTCTACTGGCCAGAGTGAGAGCCTATAGCTGGCTGCCACGAATAGGCAGGAAGATTCTATTGGCCAGCGTGAGAGCCAACAGCTGATTGACTCGAATGTTAACTAGCATGCTAACATGCAAAAAAAATCGATAGCTGCATTCGTCACAAGTGGGAAAAATTTAAATCTGCATGGCACTTTACTCCAATTGGCTCATTAGCTTGCTTAAACTCAACGTTGATTCTGATTCCGCAGAACTGGGTTGGGTGTGAAAAAGTATTTGTTGTTAACATTCTTTTTTCATTCGGTTTTTCCAGTTACGAGTCCTTTTTTAAAGCTGATCGTTTTGTGTTCATTTTGTTTAGTTCTTTTTTCGTAACAGATTTAATGTTTAGTATAGAGCTTAGAAAAAATTCGCAGTGTGAGATAGGCAAGAAGTAAGGCATGTAGCAACATCAGCACGGCAAAGGGCACTCATTTAAAGGCAAGGAAGGGCAAAAATATTTTAAGTCAAGTGATAGCAATTGCTGTATGAGTCGTACGATTTTTGAATCAAGCGCCGGGCAACGCCGGGCAACGTCGGGCCATGCTGCTAGTTTTATTCATATAAATTCAACACATTTTTATTCCTGTCGCTCAAAATATTTCCATAGCTTTCTCTGACCATATACGTTACATCAGTTCAATTGTGCATTTTATCACGAAAGAACATTCGTTTATCGGTTCTCTTTATATTTTTTAGACGTTCAATGGTTTCTATAATTCATTGATTACCCCTGGTATAATATAAATCGCTTTTTGCTAAATATCTTTTCATGTTAAAAAATTATGCGTTTAACACAACAGTGAAATGGAAATATCTCTCGAACGAAAAAAGATTAACAAAAGGACGACAAATACGGCAACAACGAGGTCTATTTCAAAACTAAGTTGAAGCAAGACGATCATTTAATAGACAAAGTTATCTGAGTGCCTCACATGAATGGCTTTAATAAATAAGACTACATTCTAAGAAACGTACGATTAAAAGAATTGATTCAATAAACGGTTCATTTTGCTCGAGAACTATTTTTCCTAAATGGAGATATATTTTTTATTTGTATAAATTATTAAAATGACTAAGGGAAGTAATCACTAATAAATTTACTAACTGACGTTGATTTACCTCCCTTCCCGCTACAAATGGGACAGGAGGTATACAAACAAATACAAATTGATAATTTTTATATGGTTTCATTATTTTATAATAGTCATACTGCATCTCTATCAGTATGCTTTTGATCGATATATTTTTCACTATTATTGGTCCAGAACAAAAGTTCTAAGCGTTTTTCAAAGATAATGTTTAGCTATTTGTATATAAATATAGTCACATATAGGCTATTTTGTCCTACAATCTTACGCCATATTTGAAACAACTTCATTATTATGTAATGATATAATTTTGTGCCGATAAATGAAAGCAGAATCTATCCTACATATCTATAAGTCTACCATTCGTCCTTGCTTAGAATATGGTCCGGTGCCCCTGCTTTTTATCTTCAGCTCCTTGATAAAATCCAAAGAAGAATCTGTAATATTATCAGTCCTCACCTGGTGGTTCGGCTTCAGTCACTTTCCCATCGCCGTAAGATTGACTCTCTGTGTCTTTTCTATAATTAAATTTCATGGAAATTGTTCGGATGAGCTCTTTGCTATGTGTTATAGTGAAAGACACCTTGTCTCGGTAATAGACTCTCCCACCTATTATAAGTAGGAGTCAGGAGTAGTTGAGGGGAGGAGTAGTGTTCAGCGACCACAACTCGATTACTCTGCGTAACACTTTATTACAAGTTCCTAAGGTTTCTGTACGTTTAACCTATTTAGGATGCATTTAGTCCAAATACAGTTTCTATTGTGGAAATAACTCCACAACACTATGTTACCAAGACGTTTTGAATTTAAGCGTAGTATTGGTCTGGTGTCGAGATCTTATCGATTTACACTTGAACCGGCTAGGTGTAGCCGGAACTTCTATGCAAACTGTTTCTTTTCTCGCACCTTTCGCTTGTGGAACTCCCTTCTGACTCCATGCTTTCCATCCAACTTTAATCTGCAGAAATTTAAATGCAATGTCAATAGCTATCTACAGTTCCCCTGGTTACTCTTTACTCTTACCGCTCATTATTAATGTTTCTACTCCTAATTTTCCGTACACTGTAACCCCTTGTGCCTTAGTAGCTTTATTGCCTTGCAAGGGGTGATATGAGTAAAAATCCATTCTAAAATTCTCCTTGTTTATGTTAGGATACGAAACAGTGCAGATATTAAATATTCCGAGAGATCTCTGACGAGAGAAGTTTCGCTTAAAGGCACAGATTTCAACTCTTTATGCCTGATGATTGCCATGAACACAAAACTTTAAGTAGCATCGAGCGGTGAGGAACAGCTATATAATTATTTTTTAATATATATATATATATATATATATATATATATATTTTATAATATATATATATATATATATATATATATATATATTTTATAATATATATCTATATATATATATATATTTTATAATATATATCTATATATATATATTTTATAATATATATATATATATATTTTATAATATATATATATATATATTTTATAATATATATATATATATTTTATAATATATATATATATATATATATATTTTATAATATATATATATATATTTTATAATATATATATATATATATATATATTTTATAATATATATATATTTTATAATATATATATATATATATATTTTATAATATATATATATATATATATATATATATATATATATATATATATATATATATATATATATATTACGCGAATCATTCATACGAAAAGCAGATAATCTGCTTTTCGTATGACTGATTCGCGTAATATAAATTGAACCCGCACCACATAATTAATATATATATATATATATATATATATATATATATATATATATATATATATATATATATTGTCCAAATGTTTTGTATGTCCGAGCGCTTTCGGCTATTTTTAGCCATTATTAAGGCTCCTTGATAAGATCCAAAGAAGAATCAGCAATATTATTGATCCTGATCTGGCAGCTCGTCTTCAGTCACGTGTCTTTTCTATAAATACTTTCATGGTCATTGTTCGGATGAGCCTTTCGCTATGGTACCTAGACTTTTTGAATTACTAGTACCACACTGGCGTCGCGATCTCATCAATTTACGGTTGAGCTGGCTAGATGTAACCATAAATTCTATGCTAACAGTTTCTTTTCTCACACTTCTTGCTTGTGGATCCCTGATTTCCTGCCAACTTTAGTCTGCAATGTTAATCGCTATCTATTGCCCTCAGTTTGCTCTGTTCTCTCCCCGCTCATTATTAACGTTTCTGTTCCTAATTCTGTGACTCCTTGTGTCTTAGTGGCTTTACGGCCTTGCTTGGGGTGGAACCGATTAAAAAATATTTCAAATACCCAGAACGATATATACGTTGGTAAGTCCATAGCTTAATGACGAAAAAAGACGAAGAAGAAACAAAACAAATTGCGCATTCAATCAAAAAACAACGATTCCACTTTTGATATCTTGATTGTTGAAATCACTGACCAGTCAAGAAGCGTCGTAAGGGACGAAATAAACGAGAGCCTGACGTTAAGATGTCTAGCATGAAGCCATGGTTGAAAGGGACCCAATGAGGATTGAACTCATCACACTAGGAAAATGCTCTAGGAATGAGACTTGTTAGCCACTGCACTGCAGTAAGCGACCGAGAAGGAAATGTTACGATTTAGTTTTTTAAAAATAGAAATGTGTTTTTTTTTTGTTTTTTTTTTTCTTATGGATATCTCGAACTTATTGTGGTCTCGTCGGGCAGCTTCACCAGTGATATTTATTCCTTGTGTCATTGGGGGATTCGGACCTCTTAAAGCATAAGACCACCTCTCCCAGGAGATCCAACCAGGAACGATCACCCCCTTACTTAGTGTCCTGGCCTCAGTTGAGTGAATCCGGAGTTTTGGCCGGGCTTGATTCTTTTTGTTTTTTCAGCCAATCAAAACTGGTTTTACAGTTTCTGCGGTCTCCGTTTCCCTATTTCATATCGTTGACTTTTCACGCCATTTTTTTTTCTTTCAAATAAAATGCTTGATCATTTGCTGATGTATCTTCCTGCTGTTTTAATCAATCATCAAACTATTTCCATTGCTTTCTACGGCTTTACGATAACCTTCAGCTATTCAGATGTATTCTATCGTAAAAGAACGATTGCACTTTTGATTAGGGTCATTGTTTGATATCATAAGCTTGTTGAGTTCGCTGATCAGTCAAGACGCGTCGTAAGAGACGAAACAAACGAGAGCCTGAAGGTAAGAGATCTAACATGAAGCCATGGTTGAAAGGGACCCAATGAGGATTGAACTCACAACACTAGCAAAATGGGTCTACGAGTCGAGCGTGCTAGGGACAGCAACACTGTGGGTGCCCTAGAAGGAAATATTACAATTTGTTTTAAAAAAAATTTTTTTTTTTATTTGAATATCATTAAAATATCAAAACATTACACAGGAGGATGATAGAGAACATAATACATCTCCCTTACCCAAAGTGTTCATTAATTTTCTCGTACTTCCAGTTGAGAGGTAATTCTTTTCGCGGAGGAAGTCAGCGATATAGCCGCCGGCTATGCTTACAAACCAAAGAGCTATGTAAGGCAAACCAGACATAAGTGCATTCTGCAAAATAGACCAACATTAACAAGCAGCATGAGTTAACTCTTCGTGCAACTAAAGGGTGTTCCAGTAACTTGGACCGATTTTAAATGTGAATTAAGTTTAAGCGTCTAATGATTTTTTCTTTTTCTTTCAGATTTAACAAATTAAGTCTTTGGCAATAGAAAGATTAACAATCAAATAACGGAAATTTGGCAATGGAAAGATTAACAATCAAACAACGTGTTAAAATTTCAAGAGTGCAATTGGAAAAACTGTTCGTAAATTCAAACAAACTGGGTCGGTGACAGATGTGAAAACACCATTGCGTGCTCGTTTAAGCTGTTCAGCTGAAAAACATTGCTGCAGTGCACGGGAATGTGGCCGAAAATCCAGACACCTCTATTCGTCATCGCGCGCAGGAATTAAACTTGTCCACAACAACGTTACATCGAATTTTGACAAAAGATTTGTCTCTACACATTTACAAAATTCAATTGACACAAGAACTGAAACCTGCTGACCATTTGAATCGCCATAATTCGTCAATTGGGTGCACGAGCAAAGACAAGCCGATGAAGATTTTTCGTAAAAAATCATCTTTAGTGATGAAGCCCATTTTCATCTTGATGGATTCGTTAAGCAGAATTGTCGCATTTGGGCTGATGAAAATCCCAGGAAGATTGTTGAAAAGCCACTGCATCCACAAAAGGTCACTGTTTTGTGTGCATTTTTGCTAGCGGAATCATTGGGCCGTATATTTATAAATTTAAAGTCGATTTTCGTAATAGATTTGGATAACTTTAACACGTTGCTTGATTGTCAATCTTTCTATGGTTGAAATTGCCAAAGACTTAAGTTCTTAAATCTGAAAGAAAAAGAAAAAAATCATTAGACGCTTAAACTTAACTCACATTTAAAATCGGTCCAAGTTACTGGAAAAATAATAGGGAACATATTTTTCAAAGAATAAACTTTGTAGATTATCATTAAATATTCCTTAAGGTGCTACATTTATCATAATCGAAAAATATTGTTGTTTTTTTTCATGATTTTAAAAGAGTTCCACTTTATCGATACAATGTAAAATCCATCCCTGACCTTTTAAAGAATTGTTGTGCCTACAAAAACAGATTTCTTTCTGTAAAATTTATGAATTTAAACGCAGTATTAGATTGGCGGTAAGATTTCAACATTTTATAGTTGAAATAAATGTTAATGAATTCTTGCTTCCCAGCCAATATCGATCGTTATCTTCTGTCTACTTGTTCTTTTATTGTCCTCTCTCCTTAATAATATATTTTTCTCATATCCTCTCAAACTTAGTAGCCCTTTGCATCATAGTAGCTTTCTGCCCTGACTGGAGTGAAATTATTAAAAGAAAAAAAAAGGTTTATTTTAAATAGAGAACAAACAAATTTTTAAATAAAAAATTAATATTCCCGTAAATTAATATATATTAATATATTTTCTGTTCATACGTTATTTTTATAGATACAAATACGTAAGTAAATGGTCTGTTTATAATAAATAGTGTTAACTACATTTACATGCTCGAATGTCAGAGAAATTCCATAGAAAACATGTATCCTCCAACAGGAACCGAACCTGTATCCTACACGGAACCTTCATTGGCCTGATGTGCTATACGCATATTTTCTCTACACATTTTCTACGAAATTTCTCGAACATTCAGGCCGGTAAATGTAGTTAATACTGTTTATTATATTTGTATCTATAAAAACAACGTATAAACAAATAATATATTAAAATAATGGTCGGACTAAGTCCATTTCATAATATATATATATATATATATCTCGTTATCTCATATATATATATATATATATATATATATATATATATATATATATATATATATCGTTATCTCATATATATATATATATCGTTATCTCATATATATATATATATATATCGTTATCTCATATATATATATATATCGTTATCTCATATATATATATATATATATATATCGTTATCTCATATATATATATATATATATATATGAGATAACGATATATACATTTTTATATATCAAATGCAATATTGGAGAAAATGTTGTGTGACAAGATGGAAAAAGTTTTCTTTTGACGCGTTTCGTCCTTTACGACTTCATCAGACTAAATTTGTTATGTTGGTGTTACTATGCATGAGCCAAACAAGGGATGCTGGGATTTTTTAAATTTAAGTATTTTTTACCCAACTTCATTTAGATTCTTATTCTTTTTCTTTCCATCATTTTGGTTAGTAGATTTCATCCAGTCTGTGATAAGAGAAGTTCTGCCAGGAATGGTGAAATGTTGTAAGAGCCAAGGTGCAAATTTACTGTAGATGACCTTGCGATCAAGGCACTCTCTAGATATTTTTGTCGTAGTGAATTGTTTGATCAGGTTAGCATTTTTTTATGTCAAAATTGTGGTCAACCTCGTTACGGTAGGCAACCAACACATTTGATGTATTATTTTGTACAATGTCTCTTTTGTGTTCATATATTGTTTATTTAGATTCCCTGAGGTTTCTTCCGTGTATTTCTGTAACAATTAATACAGGCGATCGAATAAATTCATCCTTCAAGTTTTAGCATTTTGTTTTATTTAATATCGACTCAGTCTTTTATTGTTTGAGATGTTTTCCACTTTATATATATATATATATATATATATATATATATATATATATATATATATATATATAAAAGTGAACATAGACGTCAACACTTAGAGGCGACAGTGTGTTTCATGCTAGATGCAATCACTCGTGGCCCGATGATTGCATCTAGCATGAAACAGACTGTCGCCTCTAAATGTTGACTTCTACGTTCACTTTGATATTTACACACGCTCTATCTCTGATATTGAGCACTTTATCCCATAAATATTGAACACTTTAAGACTATATTTCCTCATATATATATATATATATATATATATATATATATATATATATATATATATATATTAATAATTACAGACGATCCTTAAAAATCCATTTGGTTATAATTTATTTCATGAATATACAAAAAGATATTCATCTCTTCAGACCAACGTTTTCTTAATAATTGATTCAATTTATCCAGACGAAAGGAAAAGGGAGCAGAAAAAAGAAAAGGAAAAATTTGACTTCATTTATTAAGAAAATGTCAATCAGAAGAGATGAAATAAATTATAACCAAATGTATTTTTAAGTGTCGTCTGTACTTATTATTACTCTCTTTGGATTAATGTCCTCCTTGGAATTATCTCTACTAATTATCAATTGATATTATATATATATATATATAAGTTTTCTCCCTTGGCAAACCAAACCGTGTTGCTTAATAATGACCTAGCAGTGTATGTTGATCATTTGAAGCAATTGCATAATGATATGAAATCTCACTTCTCTGATCTCTTCCAAATGACAGTACTGCACTGGTTTGTGGGTCCCTTTATTACTGATGCATCTGATGTTAACATCACCCTACAAGAAAGTTTCATTGAACTTCCAAATAACACAGCAGCCCAAGTGAGGTTCAAACATGGAGGATACCAGAAGTTGTGGATGAATGAAGACATGCATAAGAAATACCCACGACTCTGGAAAGATGTGTTGTTGCTCTTACTCGCTTTTCCCACATCTTACTTGGTTGAGTCCGGTTTCAGTTAGATTATGCATCTGCTGTCAAAGACTCAAAATCGCCTTGAGGTGGGAAAAAGAGGTGATTTACGTCTCTCTCTGACGGCTTCCAAGCCAAACATTGACAATTTGGCAGCCTTATACCAGTCACAGAGATCCCATTGAAACCATACAAGATAGAGCTGATAGTACACGTATTTTTGTTTTGTAAATAAATGGGTTTATTCAAATAAAATATTTATCCAAATAATATTATTCTTAGATTTACAACTGGAATTAGTGTTTTGATGCCATAGTACTTTTTTTAGTACTATCCAAACTACAACCTTTAATATTCCTACATCTCCAGATATATTAAGCCGAGGGACGGGGCGGACGTTATTAGTAAGGGATAAGAACCCAAATTGGCATGAGGTGCCATAAAGAACTCACATTGAATTGAAGGGGGCCACATCCAGAATAAGGTTGAGGAACATTTAATAGAACATTGAAACATTAGATAAAAGACATCAAAGAACATTTTGGTGTGATCGGATGTTCGTATTCTTTGGTTGGCGCCAAAACTGAGTGAGTTGGCTGGCGAAGTCAGTTGTTGTCGAAATCTGCTTTAGAGCAGTCCATTTACTATCATTCGCTTACCTGACATGTTAACTATACCACAAAACCCCAGCAAGTCCCGACTAAAGTTATTTTGAAGTAATTCTTACAGGTAAACCTTGATGATTTTTTCCTTTTACCACTGACTATAATCACTAAAATTAAAATAAACCTTTTTTTATATACTATAAAACTTTGTTTTCTGTCGTTCCCTTTACTTCTCTTCTTTTGTCTCACACATTACGCTGGTCACCATCCAAGAAAGATAAAATTATCTAGTTAAAGAGACAAACCTTTTGGATGTTGAAGTGAAGAACATCATTCATATACATCGGTAAAGAAGTAAGAATTGTAGTGAAAGCCCAGTCATTACTGAAATGGGCCACGCATATGGCCCAGAGTGGTTTTGATTTGATAATAGACAGCCATGGTATAACTTTCTGTAAAATTTTAAAAAAAAAAAAACGAATTATAAAATGGGAAAATCCTGGCGCAGAATGATTGATATTTTTATCTATGGTAGACGAAAAGTCACTGACTTTTCGATACACTTAGAAAAAAAAAACAAGAAAAAGAAGTTGGTTGGTTAAATTTTGTTGGTGTGGAAAATTACGTCTGCGTTCGAGATAACCAAGGGCGTAAACAGAGAAAAAATAGGGTTGGGTGCAAAAAGGAAAAAGACAATAAAGATATCGAGAAGTGGGAGGAACAGGTGTAAAGTAAGACGGTGTTACAGGTCAAAACTGAATACCCGAAGATCACCGAAGTTAAGCAACGTGGAGCCTCGTCAATATCATGATGGGTGACCGCTTGAGAATACTAGGTGCTGTATGCTTGGATGTGCAGGTGGTGTAATCGATAATGACCCGGAATTGTAAATTGGAGAGCCGAGTTCCAATTCCAGTTAGCTTTGTAATATTATTCGATATTATAGCTTAGGAAAGGTATGGATCCACGTCGTCTCCTTCCAGCTGTGGGTTAATATGTAAGACTTGTATCACCAATCCCTTGTTATCTCAAAAATGATTCTTACAATTTAAATATATTTATTGGATTTAAATAACCTGCAAAAGGTTGATAAGGCGTAAAAAAACAAACTTAGGAATAACGTATTTATTCGGATGCTTTGTGGTAAATAAAAAATTGACTTGTGCAAGTTCCACAAATTTCACTTAAAAATGCAATATATATAATCACATATCGTAATTACCAAAATACGGCACTACTTAAATAAACTGGTCCCCCACCGGTAAAAAAAAAAAAAAAAAAAAAACGGGAATAAATTTAATTTTGAAAATTTTTTGTAGATTAGTGTTCATTAGATTTTCGTCTACCCAGGACATTTGTCAGAATCGAAAAATGTTAATTTCTTATGATTTTAGATAGGGGTCCTTTTTCTAATCTAAATACAGTATCAAAGCGATCCCTGAGTTTTGAAAACATTATCTGTACTTTATAATTTATTTACAAATGTCAAGTTTGAAACTGTGTTTACATCATTGATAAATGCGTACTATTAAATGGAATTTTAATATATATATAAGGTAACCAAAAAAGGTCTTGCTGTTTTTTACGTCCCGGGGAAGAAGTAAGTGCATCACATGCCAGGAAAACAGTGAAGTGGGGTCATTGCTCTTGACCAATGCTGGTGCATTGCGCACACACAGCAGTCATAGTTCGAGCAGCAGCCATAAAACATGTCGGCCCACGATGCAGGTGTGGCACAACGCCGGTTTTTATGTGGGACAATTCCGAGCCCGTAGGCTCGGGGGCAAAAATTGCCCGTAGATTCACGGGGTCGGGCTTGTCTACCTCCGCAGACAAGATTCTGTCATTTGGTAAAGCCTCGTCTAGGCTCCTCTCTGCCGAAGGTGGGTTTGTCCGCAGCCGCATCAAGTCGTTGAATGCGTCAAGCCTTTGCGGATAATGCTTTGAGTGAACGCAGTATCAAACAATGATCCCAGAAGTTCAGATCGGGAGATCTGTGGCGAACCCGGCAGTGGCCGGCCACAGATCCTGGATGATGAGCCTCTGAAGGAGGCGATAGAGGAAGACAACTGCCAAAACTATGGTGAGCTTGCCGAACGCTTCCAGGTTTCTAATGAAATATTCAGATTTCACCGTCACCGCATAGGGAAGGCGTATAAGTTGAGCAAGTGGGTACTCAAGAATACTGTCGAAAGCCAACAAGCAGCAGCCCGTTTCTCGTTGCTTTCTCGTCACTGCAACGTGTACCCATATTTGATCGAGTGCTCAACAGTGACGATTAGCACTGAATCAAACTGACAATCGTGCTAGACATTTGGTTGTCACCACGGGACCCTGCACTGCACACCATAAAATCCGCTATGCATCTGGTGGACTAGTCAGCAAGTGGTGCACTATGAGGTGCTAACAACATACCAAACCGTCATTTCCGACCTGTACTCGCAGAAGTTGGAACGCGTGCAACAAGCAGGAGTCAGCATTGGGTAATCGCAAGGGTGTACTTTTCCTCCATGACAATGCCAGACCCCATGTGGTGCGCGTGACCAGAGATATCATACGGCGGCTTGGCTGGGAGACACTGTGCCATCCAGCTTACTCTCCGGACAGATTACCATTCCTTCCATTCCCTGGACAACCCACTTCGTGGGAAATCGCTCAAAAATGTGGCAGATTTGCGGCAGACACCCACAGAAATCTTTGTATCCAAGATACCTGATTTTTACCGCCAGGGCATTGCACAACCGGAGGCACATTGGTAAAAGGTTCTGGGTGCCAATGTGGAGGACTAATGGTATGTCAAATTTCTGATAAATAAAAAAATGTCAAGGACTTTTTTTGTTGCCTTGTAGTTTTATAAATAAGTATCATGTATTTCAATACTAAATTATTTCCAGTGAACTTTTCAAAATTAGTTTAGTATTTGCTGTAACGGTTGAAATGTAATCATTAGAGTGAATGAAAGTTTTAATATACGTATTTCTTTCAGGTTTGTTTAATAAAGATGAAGCGGTGAAGTAATGGATAGCGGCTCGGATTGAGGAATCAGAGAGCCGGGTTCGAATTCCAGTACTAATAATACCCTTGGGGAAGGTATAAATCTTCTTCTTCCCCCCGCCCCCAGCCATGGTTTAATAAACAAACCGGGTTCTATAGCTTTGGATATCAACTGGTCTACCGCGGAAAGAAATGGCAACCTAATGCGGGAAAAAATCTGCGTCGGCAGTCATATATCGAAAGATACATTATCGCCGAAGCGTGTATCACGCATGGCACATAACTGACTGACTTTCAGAAATACGGTTGTAATAATTAAATACTAATTTAAATAATAAATAAATATGGTTGTAAATAATTTCAAAAAACTTTTATAATTTTTTTTTTTTTTTTTTTTTTTTTAATTTATTTATTTATTTATTTATTTATTTATTTATTTATTTATTTATTTATTTATTTATTTATTTATTTATTTATTTATTTATTTATTATTAGTGTGTCATTCCATTTGCATGCACGGTGGAGTAATGGATAACGGCTTGGATTGAGGAATCGGAGAGCCGAGTTCGAATTCCAGTCGATTCCATTACATTCACTTACGTGCTAATACCTTTGGGAAAGGTGTGAATCCTCTTCTTCTCCCTCCAACTATGGGTAAATAGCAGGACAGACTGGGTTCTATAGCCTTGGATGGCAGCTGGTCTAGGAGAAGGACAACTCTGAATTCAAAACCTGCGGAGGGTCGTTTGGGGACCTTGTGGCATCCGTTGCACCAGGTCCCTGTATTCGTCCCTTCAAAAAGTGTGGATGGCCCTGCACAAGGCCTTCACCACTATAATCAAATCCTGTGTGGCTGTCGGGCTTTCAGTTTCTGGGAACTGATCTGTCTGACCCTCATACGTCGAGTTCGACGGGAGAGCGAAAAAAAAAATTATTACAACCGTTTGATAGATTTGTTTAATAAATAAATACCATAAGATTTCACTCTATCATTCACAAGACCTAAGAGCCGCTTACCCCATTAACTGCCAATTTTTTTAATGTGCATTTTCGGCCCAGACAGGTGTCTTAGGAGTTTATTTATTCCTTATGTTTAATTTCAGTAGTTACCATTTTCATTTTTATAGAAACTAGAACATCAAATATATATGTGTATAAAACATCAAAAAATAATATTGATTAGAAATAATAAAAAAAATACTTTTCAAAATAGTCATTATTTTTCTACTCGTGAAATGTAAAATGACAACAGAAAGTGTCTTCTTACGGCTAATAATAAAAACTTTAAAGGCTAAGTGTTGTAAAATATACCCCTGCAAATGCAATGTATGCAAGCAATTCAATGTAAATACAAGGAATAACATGTAGCGAGTTTTATTTTAACAGATCCCCAAATGAGGCTCATGGCAGGTAATGGGTTAAAGGATGGGTTTGTTTGATGGAATGTCAGAATTGTAGATTGTTTGGATATGTTGGAGAGGTAAGGGTTGAACTTTGACTGTAGAGTGTAGTGGTCGAGAAGACATCTTCTCGGGAATATGTTACATAAGACAGCGACCCTTTGGAAGAAAGTGTCCGAATGAAACTTACTTCCTACCAATTGTATACGAAATGAATAAAGATGAACCTTCCATGTGGATATGGAGTAGCATTTTTAAAGTAAATAATTTCCAGTGATTTTTTTTATTGATTCTGTTAACATTTCCCGTGTCACTATATTTTTAATGATCAGAATGAGAGTTTTCATTGATTTAATAAAAATTGAGACCCACTACTCGCGTAAATAATATCCAATGAATGTCCATTCATTGTTTGAATTATTTGGTTTTGACGGCAAATCAGCCTTTTGCAAATTATTTGAAGCCAAAAAGAATTTTTCGAGATAATAGTAATTTATTGGTATAATTTCTACCAATACCTTTTTGGTGTTTTTTTATTCTAGAAGAGGCGGAATCATATCTTTCCCAAAGGTGTTTGCACCTAAGTGAATATAACGAACTCGATTGGAATTGGAGCTCAGCTCTCCGATTTCCAATGTCCAACCGTTATCTTTTACACCAACCGCATATCCAATAGTAGAGCACCAAGTTTATCCAAGCGTTCATCCATCTAAGTATGAACTAATCTCAACTTCGGTTGAATTTCCGTAGATGCTTTTATGGAATCATTAGCTTGATACATTTGTTTAATAACAGTAATGCAATTTCTATAGCAAATAATTGCAATGTATTTATATTGTAATGCAAATCTATAGCAAATATTTGTAATGCATTTCTATACCAAATAATTGTAACGCATTCTATAGTAAATAATTGTAATGCATTTCTATAGCAAATAATTATAATGCATTCCTATGGCAAATAATTTTAATGCCATTCAAAAGCAATAATTATAATGCATTTCTATAGCAAGTAATTGCAATGCATTTCTATAGCAAATAATTGCAATGCATTCCTATAGCTAATAATTGTAATGTATTTCTATGGTAAATAATTGTAATGCATTTATATAGAAGATAATTGTAATGCATATCTATAGCAATTAATTGCAATGCATTCCTATCGCTAATAATTGTAATGCATTTCTATAGCAAATAATTGCAATGCCTTACTATAGCAAATAATTGTAATGCATATCTATAACAAGTAATTGCAATGTATTTATATTGTAATGCAATTCTATAGCAAATATTTGTAATGCATTTCTGTTGCAAATAATCGTAATGCATTTCTATAGCAAGTAATTGCAATGCATTTCTATAGTAAATAATCGTAATGCATTTCTATAGCAAATCCCGTAATGCATTCTATAGCAAATAATTATGATGCATTCCTATTGCAAATAATTACTTGCTATATAAATAACTTAAATATATTAATTATAAATTATTAAAAATTTATTAATTAATAATTAAAATCTATTTTAATCGCGTTCCAATTTTCCATCCTCATTCGTTATTTTACTAATGTGTCAGAAGTATCTGAGTTGAAAATGCCAATATAGGCCTTGTTGGCTGAAATGATGATGAGGTAAATTTGGATTTCTATTTTATCTAATATATATATATATATATTTCACAACAAATATTCATCTTTCACAATGCTGTCTTTCTTTGTCAAAGCACTTAACCAAATGCTTCTCCAGAGATTAGATAAATCAAACATTGTACAATTCAAATTTTAGATAAAAAAAATAAACTTAAAATTTTCAGGCTCCGAACTGATGATCGTCCCACGTGTAAGTGTCTGGAATAATTTAATGTACGAATAATATAATGATTTTAATTTAAAATTGTTTATATTAGCAGCTTAAATAAACTAGGATAATAATGTTACATTACACTGGTCAACAAAAAATTTTTTAAATGGTGTCGAGACTCCAAACGTATTTTTTAGCTAATTTGAGGGCGCTGAATCTGAAAATGGCCTTACTTTTTCTTGGTTAGCTACTGTTTTTGCTGTACAGAAATGTCGCATTTTTGGGGAAAAGAAAAGCATTTTTTTCATTTGTTTTATGTATATATGATATTGACCGATGGCAATATTTCTCAAAATAAAATCGTAGAAATCTCTCAATTCGTATTTAAACCAACAAATATTGGTCTGCTTATTAAGAAATACTATTTTTGCAACAACAATCAGAGCCTAAGTCTTTTAAAGTAACACGATTGAATATACCAAGACCAACAAGTATTTTCATCAAATCATTTAATAAACTAACAGCAGAAATAAAACCTTCGTGAACATAAGAACTATGGTAAAAATTTTCTCTTTTTTGATTATCTGTCAAATTCAATGTTATTTAAGTCGCTTTTGATACTCCAGCAGTATCATGTACAATGGAATAGGAGCATTCAATTTAGATGTCTTTTGTTGGAGTTTCTTTCCAACTGTGAAAACAAAACGCCCTCAATGTGCTTGGTTTCCTTCCGTAGTGAAGGGATAAATTTACGAATATCAAACAGAAGATTTTAGGGCTTCATTATTTTATGTTACCTGAATTATCAGGTTTACTAAAGAGTATTATAAAGTTTATCAGTTAATTTGAATTTTTGCGGGAAACTGGAAAAGTTCAGTATTTCTATTTTAAAATCTTTGACACAAAAACACTTTTTCACTTAAAAAAAGTAGTTTATTTCAGGTGGCTGACATAAATGGATCGGCCTAACTGATTATTTGTTTTCTCCGACCTTTATTAACTAAGTTTTGCGATCAGCCAAGATCGTAAATTGAACTTTTATTTAAAAAAATGAGCAATTTCAGTACAGCAAAAATGGTAGCTAACCATGAAAAACTAAGGTCATTTTCGGAATTAGCACCACCAAATTAGCTAAAAAATGGGTTTTGTTTCTTGGCACCAAAAATGGTAGCTAACCATGAAAAACTAATGTCATTTTCGGAACCAGCACCACCAAATTAGCTAAAAAAAGGGTTTTGTTTCTTGGCGCCAAAAATGGTAGCTAACCATGAAAAACTAAGGTCATTTTCGGAATCAGCACCACCAAATTAGCTAAAAAAGGGTTTTGTTTCTTGGCGCCAAAAATGGTAGCTAACCATGAAAAACTAAGGTCATTTTCGGAATCAGCACCACCAAATTAGCTAAAAATAGGGTTTTGTTTCTTGGCGTCAAAAATGGTAGCTAACCATGAAAAACTAAGGTCATTTTCGGAATCAGCACCACCAAATTAGCTAAAAAAGGGTTTTGTTTCTTGGCGCCAAAAATGGTAGCTAACCATGAAAAACTAAGGTCATTTTCGGAATCAGCTCCACCAAATTAGCTAAAAAATGTGTCTACTTTTTTGGCACCAAAAATCGTGTTGACCAGTGTTTTCATTAAAACTGATCCTCGCTTGAGATTTACGAGTTCTGTGTAGTGAATGGAATCGCGAAAAAAATTCATTTTCTCGACAAAAGACTGAAAATTCACTCTTTATAATTACCTCATTCTTGACTTCAATAGAGTTTTCAATATATTCTTTTTCACTGTTTGAAATGAGCCCATGTTTACTCGGCGAATCGGCCGCAATAAACATCCAGATCACCCACCAAATACAGCCAATGATACCTTTAAAGGAAGAGGAAAAAAATGAAGGGACCAGAAAAAGTTGCTTCAAAGAGGGAAATAAAAAGACAGGTGAAATATTTGCTTAAACTTTTATTATATCACTATTTTACTGCTTCTGATTGTTATTTCTTTGTCATATGCTCTACGTCAATAGTTTACTTAAACACGGGTATCCACTAAAATAACTTATTAAATATCAACATCCAATTTGTAAGAAAATGTGCAAAACGTAGATTTTTGCACTCTACTATACATCTGTCATTATACTGTTCAAAATGAAATATGTCTTTATGAAAATCAAACCAATCTGTATAAATAATGCGCAGTGTACGTGTGTCCGTCCGTCTGTCCGTCCGTTTTTCGATCTTGGCGAATCAGCCTGAAGCAACGAGTAGTAACTATTGTAGTTACACGCGATTAAAAATTAAATAAATAACTCAAAGTTAAATTTAAATATCGATCAGAGTGAAAGGTTTAAAACAACAAGTCTTTATTAAAGGTTTAATTTTAATTTTACTTTTCGTTGCAATTGCAATTGATATTGTCTAATTAAACCGCAATTAAAACTTAAACAGGGCACGGTACGTTGCTCATATGTTTTTTTTTCTTTTTCTAGCACACGTTCTGTGACGTATCCGAAATATTACATACTTCTGGTTCCCTAATGTCTTTTAAGAGTGGCTTTATGTGAAGGGATCATAAAGAAAGGTGTTTTTAAAAGAAAAGAAAAATTACCCGCAAAATAGATGTAAACAAACTACGGAGATAGGTTGCGTATACGAAGTAAGATTATGCCGAATTAACGCGTCGAATAAAGATTAAATAATTTTATTATTTCTAAATTTTTATAACTTTTACGTACATTAAAATGCTTAAAATAAAAGGCCGAAAGCCCAAAAGCCCTCCACAGGAGCTAGGCTAAAGTCCACCCGAAGGGAGGCTTCTAGGCTGGTATTTAATAAATTTATTAACGATTTTAAATAGGGAGTTTCTTTCTACCCACCCTGTACATATTTAAACAAGCAATTATTTTATTTTATTTTTTTTTTTTTTTGGTTAAATTTTTTCAATTTTTAATAAAAGGATTCCATTGAATGAAAAAACAAAAATTTACATATCTGTCTATATTTCTGAGATGAGGTATTGTAATTTGCATTGTTCGGACCGTTGTCCTCATCTTTTTTGCCACATTCACGATGTTTCAGCCGTTGTACGCTTCGGCCTTCTTCAGGATCTGTCTCTATTGCTGAGATATTGTAATTATTTAAACTATTTACATTGTTCGGACTGTTGTCCTCATCTTTGTTATCATATTTACTCCTTTTTGGTCATCGTACCATCCGGCCTTCTTCAGGTGATTGAAATTTCGAACTGAACCATTTAATTTCATCCACCGGTGTAGATTGTTCTAGTTCAACGTGCCATGGCTCTTCTGGATGTCTCAGTATCAGTTATTTCCATTTAACTCAACTCTCCAAGATTTTTGTTCACCTCAGCTGTAGCCGGGTATTGAACTCACAACTCTCAAGGACACATGGCCCAGTGGTAAAAGCGTTGGAGAATTGGGCAGTGATCGAATAATAATATGAATTTTATTTTCGAATATTTTGAAACGCTACCGGAAGTGCCACTCGGAGCCTATGCGTAAATGTCTGATTTTGGTCATTCGACTCCTGACTTTGAAACGCCAACTTCCGGTCAACCCGACACTATATAATAGTAATAACTAGTAATAATATAACAGACACTTACCAAATATATAAAAAACCGAGGGCCAACCGCCAAATACACCGTTGTTTATTAAAATTCCTGACACCGGGATACTTACAAATGATCCAAAATGGATACCTAAAATATGAAACAAGGTAAAAAAAAAACAGATTTAAAAATAATTACAAACATATCAAAGAGAGTAAAAACAAAAAAAAATGTTTTTCATTCATTTATAAATTTTGGTCTTATATATTTTTTTTTAATTTCCACTTGTACGCTAACGATAAATGATTCTATTGGAATAATTCTAACATTCAACACCAGGGGTCGACAACCTTTTGGTAGAGAGCGGGCCAGAAAGCTTAGCAGTATGTCGGTGAAGAGCCATAATATCAAATATAGTATAATAAATTGTCTTGATCTCAAACTGCTCCGTCCAGAAGGCTGCCTTACTCTGGCGGTTTAAAGACAAAACAACGAATGTTATATTATTTAAACAAGGTTGCTTATTTTATTGCAGGAATAACAGGATAACAACTAACACAAACAACAAAAACTGCAAATTCCTTACGACAAATGAAATATACTTAGAAATAGTAAATTATTTAATGAGACTCTTGTTTCTGTTTATCGTTCGATAACTTCTCCGCATCAGGTGAAATATTTGTCGATAACAGGAGTAAAACATCACCCAGGTGTTCATCACCCAACCTTGCTCTTCAACGACTTTTAGCAAATATCCTTTTCGAAAAAAGTTGTTCACGAGCATATGTATTTCCAAATAATGATAGCTTTTCGCATTATTCAATATTTTGTTTCTATTTTCCGCTTGTCAAAATATATAAATTGTAGAAGTCAGCAGTGGATTCGGAATTAAATTTTGATTTTTAAAATTTGTCGCGTTATAAGTCGATTAATATTTTTATAAGCCGACTAATATTTTTCTGCAACTTGCTCTACAAATTAATTAGATAATTAGTGTCCAGGTGTTAAGTTAGTGGGTCGGACAGAAATCCCTCGCGGGTTGCCGACCCCAGTTCTATACAGTCAGTGTTTCAACTATTTATTTTTCAAACGTAAAAATTATTTCCATAAAAATCAATAACATACACAGACCCACCATGAACCTTCTATAGTAATGTGTTCTAAATTACTTTCAGCAAATATTTTCTTTTAATATTTATCCTGATAATAAACACCACCGTGTCATTAGTAACAAGGGATATTCTCATTTTTACTGTTATTTTCCAGTGATATCATGATGAAGAATGTAAACTATCTGAATAGCAACTCGCTTTTTCTCTTTTATCGCACCGAAATATAAAAGGCAGTGACAAGATGACTGGCGATGGGAAAACACATCATTGTCATCATGTGTCGACCACAACACTACGCCAGACCTCTCGGTAACTACACTGCTGTCCCCAAGTACTGCCTGACAATGCCTGCATCCCTTGAGAGGGCGTCAGGGAATGATAGTTTTCTGTCCGTGGTCAGGTTTGACGCAGGATTCCAAAGTAGGAGAGAGAGGAGACCGCCTCATTCTCGCTATGGTGGCAGTGGCCAGTAAATTGTTTCTCGACGAGCTCGTATGTGAGAAGAAACATGGGGAAGACTGCTGTAGATTCAACCTCACAAAAAGATACTTTTTCAGGTGTACTGACATTTTAGCTTTAATCAAATACTCTGCTGTACATATTAAGGTAAATAACACCCCCAACACACAATATTAAAAAATACAATATAATAAAAACATTGAGGTTGATATGCCGTAAAACAAAACAAAGCAATCGAATCTTAGATAAATATGCAATTTATTCGTGTGTTTATTTATTATTAATTGAATTGAATTAGTTTCAGTAATTACAAACTACACATCGAGATGAAATGTTTTCAAAAACTTGACTGATGATTCGCCATCATCAGGACTGCTTTGTCTTGAAGGCACACTGCAGATGAGGGCATTTTCTTATCTTCTTCATGGCTGCTCAAATGCAGAAACAACCTGTGGGTTTATACTTCAACTATGCTAAACAGACCTTAGTTACAATTCAAGTATGTTCTCCACCAGGACTACATACAGTTGTTCTTCTCTTACACTCATTGCCAAGTAAGAGTGTCCATCATCATCATGTGTTGACCACAGTCGAGATCATGGAGTCCAAAACACTAAACCAGACTTGCCAGTCCTACAGTGCTCTCCCCAAGCCCTGCCTACCAATGCCTGCATCCCTTGAGATGACGTCAGGGAATGATAGTTTTCTGTCCGTGGTCAGGTTTAACACAGGCTTCCAGAGTAGGAAAGCGGAAAGAACCTCATTCTTGGTACGATGGCAGTGTCCAGAAAACAGTGGTCGACGAGCTCGTATGAGAGAATAAACACGGGGAAGACTATCGTAGATTAGGTGGATGGTCGGATGGCGTTTCCAAGACAGGTTTTGATACAAAATTATGATGCAAAATTGTATTATGATACAAAATTGTATTATGATACAAAATTGTATGATACAAAATTATATTATGATACAAAATGTACTCTCTACTAATCGTTCTATTTTCTACTATATCTAATTATTATTATTATTATTATTATTACTATTATTATTATTATTATTATTATTATTAACCGTTAAGAGATGAGCACGATTTAAAAAAAAAAAAACAGTTTTTAACAATTTTAAACAATATTTCGACAGTATGTCTGACTTCTTCAAGTTATAATTTTTTAAAATTTCAAAAATATATAAATCTACAAAAAAAATTTTCTTTTATTTTAGATTTATATATTTTTATACGTTAATTTTTTTTATATGCCGTATATCCGCGCGTATCATGCCACCTTTAAAGACATGATTTTGTAGTTAATTTCACAACAGTAAATGAATTATATATAGTTTGATCAACGTCATAGCCAGGGCGAGAAGTACATACGCTAATTTTATTTTATTTAGCAGTAGTATAAATAAGTAGCACAAATAAATGGCCATATTCTTTCGACTTACCTGCGTAAGAGAATGCAACTAGTTGACTCCTTTCTAATTTCGGTGCCCAGTTTCCCCAGAGATTGTGGATGGCTGGTGACGTAACACCCTAGACAAATAATAATAAGAGGAATTACGTTCTGATTTTCTTAAACCTGGGAGAAGTGAGAACCGAGCGATAAATGAACATAGCTGAATGAACTGATAAATGAATGAGAAATCCATGATAAAACAATATAATAACTGAATATTTTTGTTACATGTTAATTAGTTAGTTATTTTTACTTTTCTTTTTTTAGGAATTATTCCTTGAAATTTATTTTAATCTCTCTCTCTCTCTCTTTAACCTTTCTCTCTCTCTCACCCAATAGATTTATAGTTATATATATATATATAGTTTTTCCTCTTGTCTCTTTTTTATCCATATATATATATATATATATATATATATATATATATATATATACATATATATATACATATATATATATATATATGTACATATATATATATATGTACATATATATATATATGTACATATATATATATATGTACATATATATATATATATGTATATATATATGTATATATATATGTATATATATATATATATATATATATATATATATATATATATATATATATATATATATATATATATGGATAAAAAAGAGACAAGAGGAAAAACTATATATATATATATACATATATATATACATATATATATATATGTACATATATATATATATGTACATATATATATATATATGTACATATATATATATATGTACATATATATATGTACATATATATATATGTACATATATATATATGTACATATATATATATGTACATATATATATATATATATATATATATATATATATATATATATATATATATATGTACATCTCCAGATATATGTACGTCTCCAGATGCCTTGATCTATCCCTATCCTTCTCTTCATATATATATATATATGTACATATAATTATTTATTTGAATATTACAACATAAACATGTTATAAAATCACGACAAAAGTAGCCATATATATATATATATATGTACATATATATATATATATATATGTACATATATATATATATATATATGTACATATATATATATATATGTACATATATATATATATATATGTACACATATATATATATGTACATATATATATATATATATATATATATATATATATATATACTGTATTCCGGATAAATCGAAATTCATAAATAATTATATTAGATTTACTACAACATGTTTAACAAGAAGATTCACGTTACATCTCTCTGACCATAGCTCAATTAAGTTTCATTTAAATGCAAATGGAGATCAACCAAATCCTATCCACAACATACTCGTTCATAATATAAATATAATAGCATCATTCACATGTACAAAATGGCTAAGCATATTGGAAGCACTATTAATTAAAAAAAAAGAAAAGAAAGCCAACACTCAATAATATCAACTATGAACACGGCCACAATGAAAATAAAACAATTATATAAAACTCTAGATATATACATAAAACAATCCAAACATTCAGTTAATATTAAAAATAAAATCATCCTTAATAATGGCTAAAAGTATAGCCGAATCCGCTCGGACATACAAAACTTTTGGACAATATATATATATATATATATATATATATATATATATATATATATATATATATAGCTGATATAATTATATAGCTGTTCCGCACCGCTCGATGCTATTTAAAGTTTTGTGTTCACGGCAATCATCAGGCATAAAGAATTTAAATCTGTGCCTTTAAGCGAAGCTTCTCTCGTCAGAGATCTCCCGGAATATTTAATATCTGCACTGTTTCGTATCCTAACATAAACAAGGAGAATTTTAGAATGGATTTTTAATCATATCACCCCGTGCAAGACAATAAAGCTACTTCATGAATTTAAGCGTTCAACTAGGCTGGCATCTCGCTCTCACACTTTCACTATCAAAACTATTAAATGTAGCCGTCTCTTCTACAATAGCTTCATGTCTCGCACTTCTCGCCTGTGGAACTCCCTCCCCATTTCTTGTTTCCCTGATAGCTATAATCTCCAACTATTCAAATGTAATGTCAATCGACGTCTCCAGATGACTTGATCTGTCCCCTATCCTTCTCTTCATCCTTTCCTCTATCACTCCGCTTTGCTCTCCCTCCAACTCTCTGTAACCCCTTGCTTGGGGCAAAACGCTTAATATATATATATATATATAGATAGATAGATAGATAGATAGATAGATAGATGTGTGTATTTCTTTTTTGACTTTTAACCTATCTTGGTTTTGCTCTTTCTCTGTGTGTCTTTTATCCTATTTATAGCCCCTTACATTCTTTGTCTCTGTTTTCATTCTCTGTATTGCATGCTCCATATTTTAACTCTCTTTCTCTATAACCCTCTCGTTAGATTATATATATATCTTTTATATTCCCTCCATAATGAAGCTACAGAGTGCAGCAGTGGAGTGGAAGCATGTCAGGCCCCTAACCCAGAGGTTCTTAGATCGAAACTAAGCTCTGCTTATTTTTGGCACTGTCATGGTTAGGAATTTTGTCTCGTTCGATCAATTACGACTGATGAGTAATGAGTTTGATCCTCACTGGGTACCTCATACATTCGGCTTTGTGTCTCGTCTAAGCTACACTTAGAAAATCATTTCCGCACTTCGACGTGGTGTAATGGTTAGCAAGCTTGTTTCGCTCGATCAATTACGACTGAGTAGTGAGCTTGATCCTCACTGGGTGCCCCATACTTTCAGCCTCGTGTAACACCTAAGCTACGCTTAGAAAATCATTTCTGCACTTCGACGTTAGCAAGCTTGTTTCACTCGATCAATTACGACTGTAGTGAGCTTGATCCTCACTGGGTGCCCCATACTTTCAGCCTCGTGTAACATCTAAGCAACACTTAGAAAATCATTTCTGCATTTCGACGTTAGCAAGCTTGTTTCACTCGATCAATTACGACTGTAGTGAGCTTGATCCTCACTGGGTGCCCCATACGTTCAGCCTCGTGTAATATCTAAGCTACGCTTAGAAAATCAACATTTACAACTAAGCAGTGAGCTTGATCCTCACTGGGTGCCCCATACGTCCAGCCTCGTGTAACATCTAAGCTACGCTTAGAAAATCAACATTTACAACTAAGCAGTGAGTTTGATCCTCACTGGGTGCCCAATACTTTTGTGCCTCATCTAAGCTACACTTAGAAAATCATTTGGCCACCTCGACGTGGTGTAATGGTTAGCAAGCTTGTTTCGCTCGATCAATTACGACTGAGTAGTGAGTTTGATCCTCACTGGGTGCCCCATTCTTACGGCCTTGTGCCACATCTAAGCTACGTATAGAAAATCATATTCCCACTATATCGGTCCCTCTTGCCGTCTTTTATTCCCCCAATCCCTCTCTCTTTTTCTCTTCCCCTATCTATCTATCTATCTATCTATCAACATTGTATTCGTATCTATCTATCTATCTATCTATCTATCTCAGTCTGTTTCTGTCTATCTATCTATCTATCTATCTATCTGTCTATCTATCTGTGTTTATATTTCTTTGTCTCTCTCTTTTTCTCCCATGTAAGTACTGTATAACTGACATGGCACCTTGAACAGAAAAGAACATCTTACTTCACCAATCCCTTCGAAGACCCGAAGAGCAATCAGAGCATAAACATTCCATCTTGCAGCCAAGGGCGTGAAGAGAGACGCAATCGCTGCAATCAGAATTCCATAGCCGAACAGACGCTTGGATCCAAACCTCCGGCTGAGATATCCTCCGGGAATTTGAGAAGTAACATAGCCGTAATAAAAAGACCCGAGTATAATTCCTCGCATTTTATGGTCCCAGTTGAACTCCCCTGTCTGGAAAACAACAAAAGATAATTCATTTTAAAATTTAAAATTATTTGGGAAAATGAAATAAAATCGATAGATAAAATAATAATGAGTAATAAAAAAAAAGTATATTTTCCCATGATGCTACAGTAAATGAACCGGAAACTTACGTTCGCAAAAACGTCGTTAGATGACATTGTAGAAGTCTATGATAATGTCGGACATATGAGTAAAGACAGATTTTTATAACATCCAAAAGCTTTTCTTTTTTTTAGGGGTGTCCTGGGTATGATGATAAACTACATCCGCGTCCTGGGTAAGAGGATAAACTACGGCCAACAGCAAGGCCTCTGATCAGGAAGTTTTGAGGAGCGTGGAGCCGCCTTGATTGCTGGTGTTCCTGGGTCCGCCCTGTCCCGGGGTGGTGGCACTTGTTGGGATCCCAGGTGGGGGCAGTGGTTAGCCCCCAAACTTGGGTCGAAATACTATGAAGGTGTAGAGGTGTGTTTTAATGCCAGAAATACTTGTAAAAAATTTCAATTTTTGAAGGAAAAAATTATTACCAGCAATACTTTGAAAAAATAAAAATATTACCAGCTATACATTTTTTGAAAGAAATATTACTAGAAATAGATTTTTGAAGAAAAAAAATATTACCAGCAATCCTTTTTTTGGAAAAAAATATTACCCGTCTATATTTCTGGGATGATGTATTATGTACACTATTTACACTATTCGGAGTATTGCCCTCATCTTTGTCGCCATATTTATTACAATCAAACATAGAAATGAATACAATATGGGAACCAATAATAAGGAGTACCAGAGAAAAGCGATAATAACAACAAAAATTGCAATATGAGCTCTGGTAAAAAACATGCAATGATAACAGCAAAAATTGCAATATGAGCACTGGTAAAACATTGAAGGCATTAGATTTATAATACCCAGAAATTCATACGCGGACGTCCTCAAGGACACATGGCACAGTGGATAAAGGCGTTAGCTAGACCCAAAGTGTGTGAGTTCAATACCCGGTTAAGGCAGTGGAGAACTTGGAGAGGGGAATTAACAGGAGGTAACTGATAACATGGCACGTGGAACTAGGACAGTCTACGAAACGTTGTAATAAATATGGCGACAAAAATGAGGACAACAGTAAATAGTGTAAAAAAAAATATTACAATAAAAATTGTCAGCATTAAATAAACCATTGAGATTGATATGCCGTAAAACTAAATAAACCAAACCAAACTGATTTCTTACAAAGAATACATATTCTATTCATACGAACCTATCCTAAAAATCTTGTCGGCATTAAATAACCCATTAAGGTGTTGATATGCCGTAAAACAAAATAAACTAAACCAAACTTTTCAGGGTGGAAGAGCAGGCATGTAGCATATTTTTACACTTTTATAGATGTTCTTTTTCTTGGCAAAATACAAGAGGCTCTAATCAATTCTGAATTTGATAAGCATCACATTTCACTGGTTCCATTCTTGCAAAGAAATTACTGCAAAATCATCCCCCACCCAAAACATATCGCTATGTAAGAAAATAAACCAGAATAGACTGGAATAATCGTCGAAAAAATAAAGTGTATATTTGAAACCATTCGAAGATCTTGGCCAGATCACAAGATACAATATTTTATTTGCCCGTTTTTCGGGTAATTTATTTTTATATTTAACATTTTATTTGGATACATATTTCACTGTTTAAATTTGATTTATCGGTAACTAGCAGTATAACACGTGTACTAGATTGGCAATTAGGTCCCGCCGTTTTATTGTTGAATTTCTTCTATGTGCCGTGTGTGTTCAGGACGTTGTCGATCATGGCTATCCAGTTTCTCTTATATTCAATTTCTCCTTTGAGCATCAAAATATCCAAGCTCTCTTTCCTTATGCACCCCAGACATTTTGACTGTCTCTCCCTCATGTTAAGTATAAGTTTCCTTTTTGTTTCCATTTTTTCTGAAACTCCGTCATTGCTAATCCTTTCCCTCCACTTATTCCTCTATCAATATTTTCCCATAAACGACCTCTTCCTCTGCCAATCCATTCCCATAAATGACTTCTTCCTCTAACAACCACTTCCTATAAATAACTAAATAGTGTTTTCATTTAATTACCAGAGAGAATCATTTCTGTCTGCCATCAGCATGGCGGGTGCTAACCTCCAGTAGAGCAACTTTTTGCGGCTTGTTGGCCTCACGTTTTCCATAGTGATGAAGTGAAGTGATTATATTGAATCAATTGCGAGGGAAGAAGGTTTACTTTGCCATACCAGACTATTTTTCTCGTCAGAATCCATCTTGCACATTTATAAATCTACCATTCATCTATACATTGTTTTGTGACTCAACGAACCTTCGTTGCCACTTTTGTGATGCCAATAAATACTCGTTGTCACTTTCGTAATGCTCATTGTAGTAGAGACTTTGTAATCGCAGATACAACTATAGTAACGCCGTTGAACAATGCTGTGTTAGACGCCTTCGAATAACAATCGCACAAATAGTACTTGCTCGATAATACTCACTCTGAATAGTGATGTTATTCACTAACTTCCCCACGCGGTCGGATATGACACAAGGCCGAGTTTATTGTAGGGTAACCGAGCCCGTAGGCTCGGACAAAAATTCCCTGTAGATACCGTAAAAACGGAGTCAGGTAGCTGTCTCCAGAGACGAGACTCTGCCCTTCGACAAAGCCTCGTCTGGGGATTCTTTCTGCGCGGAGGCAGAGAGTTTGACCAGCACTCTTCCGAAGTAATCCGGATAGTGATCACTTAGAGGCCACGCTAATTCCCATATATACATTTCTTTTACCATCACGTGATTTACTTATTCAAAAGTGGATCGCCCGTGTTTGCTCTCTTGTGATCTGTGATCAAACTCCAGTGTCTGGGGTTCCTACTATAGATCTTGATTCTTGACAAAATCCAGACAAAGATCTGTAATATTGTCGATCTTGACCTGGCATCGCCACTTCAGTCACTTTCTCACTAACTTGACGTAGTTACCCCTCTATCTTTTCTAGAAATATTTTCAATGTATATTTTTTTTCAATTAGCCTTCCACCTTGGTAACTCGACTGTATGAATGTAAATGTTTCTACTGGATTGGCAATTAGGTCTTACCGTATTACTGCTGAACTAACTAAATGCAACCGTGTGTTCTATCCTAATAATTTCTTTTCTCGCACTTCTTTCTCATGGAACTCCTTTCCGATTTCTTGCTTCCCTGCCAACTACAATCTTCAATGATTTAAATGAAATGCTTATCGCTATCTGTCTTCCTGAAACCTGTCCTTATATTGTCCTTTCTACTTACTAAAGTCTTCTTATTCTGTTCTACTCCGAGTAACCCCTTGTGCCTTAGTGGCATTATCGCCCTGCTTGGGGTGAAATTATTAAAAAAGGAAACGAATGAATTTAAGATACATATACACTGACGGAGTTCATGAAGAATATTTCCTGTTAACAAAGTCATGTTGAACATCCAATGCTTTTAGATCATTTCACATTAATGCAAGGGTTTCCCAGGACTTTATCCTGGGCCCTACATTGGTTTTTATCTTCATCGGCGCCCTTTCTGATGTCATCAGTTCCCAAATAGGTATTTATGTTGAGGACACAACTATTTGCTCCTGTCTTAACAGTAAGTCCGTTAGGTGCGACAAACTAAAACTGGCATCTGCTCTCTAAATTGACTTCTAACTGTTGAAATAGCTAGATATAACCGTATGTTCTATTCTAATAGTTTCTTCTCTCGTACTTCTCGCCTGTGGAAACTTCTTCCGATTTCTTGCTTCTCCGCCAGATATTGGGTTGGTGCATAATTATCAGGCGTTTTTGAAGGCGAGTTATTTGTTAATAAAAAAATTGCTGTTTTGTTTACTTTCTTTTTAATAAAAATATTATTTTATTTTCAGGTTATAAAAATCCGTGTCGATAATCATACACTCCGGAATAATCATTTAAAAATGTTATTGTTGAATTGTTATATTTCTTCTTTCATAATATTGTTTAAAAACGCCTGATAATTATGCACCAACGCAATACAATCTTCAATGGTTTAAATGCAGCGTCAATCGCCATCTTCTGTCTTCCTGAGTTCTTTTATTGTATTTGTTCATCACTAAAGTCTTCTCATTCTCTTCCACTTCCAGTAACCCCCTGCGTCTTAGTGGCATTATCGCCTTGCTTAGAGTGAAATGATTAAAAATATATATATATGTAAGGACAGTCATATACTACAAGGACCACCTAACGCGTATTTGTTAACAATTATTTTTATTGTTGGCTTTTGCCGCTGCTAATAAGGGTGATTATGTTCTTGAGAATGTTTCGTACATTTCAATTGATTTTTGTTTTCTCAATAAAACTGCGGCATTAAAATCTGAATAACGTTAAAAAAAAAAAAAGCGTAAAAAATGAAATGCAAAAAGGTTTTGATTTTGATTCTATGGAAGAGCAAAATAGTTTAAATTACCTGATTAGATGTTTCTTCTTCCTGGATGATCACATCTGTGCATTTAGTGCTGTTTTGTAGAACTTTAGGATTCATATCTGTATTGTTTACCATAGCAACCAGAGCGATGCTTAAGTTCGTACGGAGTGTATAGTCGTTGAAGAAACCAAAAAAGACCATAACTGCGAGGAGGTGGCGAACTCCGAGCTTGCATGAGAAGTCTACGCCATAAAACAAAATTGAGAATTTATACTCGAGAGAGTACACCCGCTTGAAGGTAATCAACTTATTTTTAATTTGAAATTGTTGTAAGGAAAACGAGAATAAACAATAAAATATTTTCAGAAATTGACGAGGGACACTCCGAATAAAATGCCTCCTGTTTATTTCCACGGAAACGAAAACAGATACACAAACGCAATAACGCCATTGGTTAGAGGAAGTTTACAGCCACAGAGGACGGTGTCTTCACGCATAGACGCTGACACTGGCTATGCATCTTCGCCAGCGATGGACGTCGGCTGACATCTATGCAGGGCCGCCGGAAACGTGGCTTGTCACACACGTCGCGGCCGCCACTGATGAAGTGCATGACCCACCGCCTAACTGTTCTCACATCCACTATTTGGTCTCCTTAGACGTCGAGAAAACGTGGAATATCAATGAATACATTTTTTGACCAACCTAGACCTTCATGCCCCCCCCCGCAAAAGGGAGTGTCAAATGTTTTCCATGACACCGCTTTTATTTTAACTACCTTCATTTTTCAGCAATGTTTATTGTTTTAAAAATCAATAATTAGAATTGGAATAAAACCTAAACATATGATGAAAGTGAATTTATACATGTATAATTCATCTACCTTCACTCTTAGGCAATGTTTATTGTTTTAAAAAGCGATGATTACAATTAGAATAAAGCCTAAATATATGATGAAAGAAGTGAATTTATACATTTTTGTACTTGGGAATTTACAACAAAAGTATTAATCGATATTTATTAGATTGTTTATTTACAAGAATAATTTTATATTTACAACAATCTAAAAACTAATACTATAATTGTATTAGTTTTTAGATTGTTGTAAATATAGAATTAAAACTAATACAATGCAATATTTATCATTTACCCATTTTGACAGAAATAAATATGAAAACAATTTTTTATTCATAGATTTATGAACATTTACTAAATTATTAAAATATCTGAACCAAGGAAATACTTATTATTTACCATTTTATAAAGTTCGAATCAATTGGCAGTTAGCCAACCACTCCAATAAACAATAAAAATAAATAGTGTAAATAAACAATCTAATAAAATTGAAATCCATTATTTCTTTAGAAAGAACTTTGTTTAATATCTCTGAGGATGTATTATGATTATTTACATTAATAGGACTGTTATCCTCCCCTTGATTGACATATTCACAACGTTTCGATTGTTATATGCTCCGGCCTTCTTCAGATGATTGGAATTGAGCCGAACCCTTTATTTCGTCCACCTGGTAAGATTGTCCTAGTTCCACGTGCCATGCCTCTTCCTCAAGGACACATGGTCCAGTGTCATGGATAGAGGCGTTGGTTAGATCCAGTGACTAGATCCAATGAGTTGTGAGTTCAATACCAGGTGAACCAAAAAAAAAAAAAATTGGAGAGTTGAGTTAAAGGGAAATAACTGAGACATCCGGAAGAGGCATGGCACGTGGAACTAGAAAAATCTACCAACACCACCACCACCGCCCCCACCCGGCGGACGAAACGCCGGAGTGTACAACGGTCGAAACGTTGTGAATATGGCAATGAAGATGAGGATAACAGTCCGAATAATGTAAGCTTTGTTTACGTTCGGATACTAATCTGAGCTGATGTAAATGTTTCGAGAGTCGGAGAAAAATTTGCGTTTATAAGGCACACGACGAATATAAATCTAAAACGTTAGTCATTTAATGCCCTTTGATGTTTTACGAGAAAATGTATGAAAAATAATGTTAGTTATTGTGATGTACGGCAAGAAGAGTATGTTGATGTTGAGGACAACACCGAACAGATGGCTGTAAGAGCAACTACGTGGGTAATAGGCAGAAAAGAGAAAGAGACGGAAAGTAACTAAAATAACACTGCTTCAGGAACCTCAGCAACATTAGGAAAAAAATGCCCACGGGGCCGACCTCACAAGAGACTATGTCTTCCCGACTGTTGTTTTTTTTTCATTGCTATTATTTGCATGAGTCGTCTTACAAAGACTCGGATCTTAACCAGTTGGACAGAGCCCCGTATCTAGATATGCCAAGTTGGCCCGCTGCTAACGTGGAAAATCCAGATACTGACAAACATGTCTGCACGCAATCCAGGGCTTCTTTTGCCTCTATACTCACGCACGTTCGCCACATTTTTATTGATCAATAAGAATCTAGCAAGCATTTTTTTAATCAGAAAGTAAAACTTAACAGTAAAATAATAAATGTATTTCTCGCCCAATCAAATACGCTACTGAGAATCCATTTCTAAACTCTGCTTTGGAGTCAGTCCAATCCTATATAAAAAGACACACAGACAGATAATCAGCAGTTACTTTTTTCTCCAAAACAAACAACTGTTAATTTTCCTTCATATTATAAATTTAATAACTCACTGAATTATTATAATACTTGCTATTTCTAAAGAAATAATGGATATTCAGGCCGGTGGACGAAATTAAAACACTATTAAAAATGAATAGGGCGTTTATTCAAATATGGGTATCCAGTAAAAATAACGTTTAATGTAATAAAACAATAATAAAAAAAAATTCATTATTTCTTTTAAAATTACTTTGTTTACATTTCGGGTACAAAACTGATAAGTTATGAACTTTTGAATATCTCAATGAGAAAAATGCCCTTAAAGACAAAACCTCCCTTAATTACGAATTGGTTAAAGTACGACGGATCTAACGACGGTTTCTCCTACAAAGGGGAACGCAGGCTTGAATCCTGCCAGAGAGCGCGTTTTTCTTTAATAAAATATCTCGAATATTCAGGCCGGTAGATGAAATTTAAATACTGTTTAAAATAAACGGGGCGTCTACTCAAATATGGGTATCCACTAAAAATAACATTTAAACGAATAAAAATCCTTGCTGTTATAATGATTGCTCACTGATATTTGAAAGATTTATCGACTTTTCTTCGCCGTACTCTTAGTGCTTCCATTCGCTAGAGTACGTGATATAAGTCTTCCTGTACAAAAATAAAGTACCAAACATGCAAGTAAAAAAAAAAAGGAAAAAAAAAGAGTACTGGACAATCTCGATCAGGTTCTGTCCGTATACTGCTATATTATCTGAATAGATATTGACTAAAGGTCGGAGTATGTTCTTACACAGATCGTTAATATAAAACAGAAAGCGGGTAGGACTGAGAAGCGAACCTTTGGAGACGCTTGCATTGACCTTATGAACTTCAGAAGACTGGCCATTAACCACAACATTCATGGTCCAACCTGTTGGGAAGAACTTGATAATTGAGAAAACTCTTCCAGAGATTCCATAGCTGGAAAGTGTGTTTAGCAACCCCTATGCCACACCTGTAATTAAAACGATCGTTCTAGTGAGGTTTTTATTGTCTAGTGCCTCACTGAATCTGTGCGCAATGACAGAATATCAGCAGTGGACCGAACATGGCGAAATCCATACTGTTCGTCGCTTAGGATGGTGCCCCTATTGAGGTGATCAATAACATTCTTATTGATAATAGCATCAAAGATGATACTTCAAGCAACAGAAATGTGGTTCTACAAAAGGATGCTGAGAATACCGTGGACCGAACGACGAAGTTTTGAAGAAAATGGAAACAAGAAGGAAACAAATACTTAACATCAGGAAGAGACAGTAGAGTTTTCTGGAGCACATAATGTGGAATGAGGACTTGGAAAATTTGACACTCACAGGACAAATTGGAGGCAAGAGAGACAGAGGAAAACAACGCATAATATCCTTAGGGAGCTTGAGTAAAAGGATAGCGAAACATAGTTTAGGAAAGATAACAAAACGAAAAAATGTATTAAGAGCTACAAGGGATAGGAAGTTGTGGAGAGCCATCATTCATAAAGATTCACAGCAGATACTGCTTGATAGAAACTGACTAAATAATGAATGTATTGTGGAGTAAATAAGACACTCCAGTAACACAAATGAACTAGGCAAGACGCCATAAATAAAGAACTCAAAGTGAGTTAAGAAAAATGTCCGTTGGACTCAGTCGGGGAGAATTTCTAATGACGTCACGACGAGTAGCCTAAGCGAGACATTATATTATAACCGCTAGGAGTGAGTTATAACAGAATACCAACAATGTCCAATCAAAAATCAGTTTCTTTTGCAAACGCTGACCCGCCGCTAAAACGACCTCTTGATTCAAACAATTTTTTTTATCATTTCAATCCAAGCGAGTCAATACAGCCATTAAGACGCAAGGAGATACTGACTGTGATAGAATATGAGAATAAAATGGAAGGAGAATAAAAGAACAAGAATTTAGAAGACAGAAGATAACTATCGACATTGTATTTACATTTTTGAAAATCAAAGTTAACTGGGAAGCAAGAAGCCAGAAAAATGTTCCACAAACGAGAAGTGCGATAGAAGAAACTGTTAGCATAGAGGTTACGTTTACATGCGGTCATTTCAACAGTAAAAATGATGAGACCTTGCCGCCAATCTAGTACTGCGCTTAAATTCATAAAGTCTAGGTGCTAGAGAGGAAATTTCACCAGAGCAATTACCAAGAAAATTTTTATAGAAAAGGCACAGGGAAACTACGTTATGGTGGTAGGAGTGAAGCCGAGATGCCAGGTCAGCACCAGTAACTTTGCAGATCCTTCTATGTATGTTATCAAGAATCTTTAAATATACAGCAGGGAACCAGACCAGATGTGGCAGCAAAATTCAATTCATGGACGAATGGTAGACTTATAAATGTATAAGATAGATTCAGGAGAGAACAATTGTCTAGCATGATACAGGGAACCAATTTTCCTAGCAGCAGATCTAGCAATTGATTCAATATAATCACTGCACTTTTTTGCAGCGTAAAATAATTTTTAGTTTTTCAAGACGTTTGCTTGCTTGTATGTGTGTGTGTGTGTTCGAAATATTTTGACGAAAAAGAAACTGTTAAAATACATTTTGATCTTGTTTCTACCCTAACCACACCTGCTAAAATTTCATTAGGTTACCAGTACTCCATTGTAGTTCTGTTAGGATCGATTTGCTGTAAATTTTAAATAAGTCCGGTGAGAAGACGCACCCTTGTCTTACGCCCCTTTCAAAAAGTCATGCTACGATTTATTACTGCTGGATACAATCTTGACAAAGTAAGATGTTGTTTTGAAGGCAAACACAAAAAAGACTGTATGAACTTAGGAACAACACAGCAAAGGAAAGCAGGATAAAAATATTAACTATCAATTTTAAGAAGACAAAAGGTACGTTCGTTAATAAGAGGAAAAGTTCATAATGCAAGCTACGAATTCGGGATGTCAAAATCAAATAAATACATGATGTTTCCCAAATGGGAAATGTTTTAACGGACAACGGAAAATATGGCACAGAAATCCGAATGAAAGATGCCTTTCAAATGCTAATCAAAGTATTAAGAAACAGAAACATTTCATTAGATATATAAAAAAAAGATTGCTGTAATCCTCCAATATGGCAGTAAATGCTGAACAATAGAACAGATGGGGCAAGAGTAATATGGTTCTACAGAAGGATGATGAGAATACCATGGGCAGAAAATGAGAACAACTATGAAGTTTTAAGGAACATACAATCATGAAGGATACTTGTAATTACAAAAAAACAGCCGAAATTTCTAGGACACATAACGAGGAAAGAAGGCTTTGAAAATTTGACACTCACATGACATTGGAGGTAAGAGAGACAGAGGAAAACAGCCAGTAAGCTACCTAACGAGCTTTTATAAATGTATGACAGGACAGGAGTGTGGGCGATAGTAAAGATATTAACACTGCTTAGAGTTATAAAGGATAGAAAGATGTGGAGAGCAGTAATCGTCTATATCCTGAAAGGACATGGCAAGTAAAGAAAGGTGTATATGACACTGTGAGTTGCAGAGGGTGCGTGTGCGCCTTTCCTTCCCCGCTAACTCTTTCTCTCTCACTAATTCACACATCCCCTCTCTCACGCGCACAACCCCTCTCTAAATCTGCACAGGAGAGTGTATGAGACGTAAGAGAGCAAATGTGTTAGATTTATATTTTAACTTACATCCAGTCTTGCAGTCAACAGACGGGTTTTCAGGCGTTGATTTTGTAATAGATATTGACGGCATACTTTATGGGACCTTAAAAATAAAGAACAAAACCTGTGAGTAAAAAAGTACCAAAATAAAGTACAAAACTTGTAAGTAAAAAAGTACAAAAATGAGGAACAAAACGTGTAAGTAAAAAAGTACGAAAATAAAGTACAAAACTTGTAAATAAAAAAGTACAAAACCTGTAAGTAAAAAGTACCAAAATAAAGTACAAATCCTGTAAGTAAAAAGTACATAACCTCCAAGTAAAAAAAGTACAAAACCTGCAAGTAAAAAAGTACGAAAATAAATTAGAAAACCTACAAGTAAAAAAGTACAAAAATAAAGTATAAAACATATAAGCAAAAAAGTACAAAAAATAAAGTATAAAACAGGTAAGTAAAAAAAGTACAAAATTAAAATACAAAACCTGTAAGTAAAAAAGTAAAAAATAAAGTACAACACATGTAAGTAAAAAAGTACAAAGATAATGTATATAACAGATGAGTAAAAAGTACAAAAATAAAGTACAAACCCGTAAGTAAAAATGTAAAAAAATAAAGTACAAACCTGTAAATAAAGAACTACAAAAAATAAATTATAAAACAGTTAAGTAAATAAGTACAAAAAATAAAGTACAAAACAGGTAAGTAAAAATAATACAAAAATAAAGTACAAAAAATGTAAGTAACAAAAGTACAAAAATAAATTACAAAACAAGTAAAAAAAATTCAAAAATAAAGTGCAAAACAGGTAAGAAAAATGTACAAACAAAAAGTGCAAAACGTGTACGATATAAAAGTACGAAATATGTAAAACAAAAGTACGAAATTAAAGTACAAAAGATGTAAATTAAAAAAATTACAAAATCTGTAAGCAAAAAACATGCAACAAAAATATAAATATATAAAAATTCATTTCAACATAATTTTTATTTTAAAATTACATTTAATTTTTAATCAGTTTGTCATGGACGAGCTTAAGTTTGGGAACATTCAAAGAAATTGAATATCACCTTTTCACAAGCAATAAATTTCAACGCGTGGGCGAAATTTACATGTATATTTTATTTTAGTGAAGATGAGGAGACAAAGTGAACATTTTATTAACGACACGTTTCGCCGGAGAGCATAGAACCTCTTTGGTTTCCTCAGATTAAAATGAACGAAAGACAAAACCGTGTGTGAGGAAAATGCCTTGGGATCTCTGAGTATAAGTTATAATCATAAATCTAATTAAATTTATCGCCTCACAGTGTCCAGTCTTAAAAGTGTGTCTGTCCGCCTGTTTGTTTGTATATATATTTTGATATAAAGCGTAACAATATAAAAAGAGAAAAAAATACTCATGTGTACACAGGTAGCTGAAAAGTATGAAAAACAATCTAGGCCTTGCTATTAATAAACGTGTGTGTGATGCGTACATGCGTGTGTGTTCAAATCTTTTAGGTAGCCACCAGTCGGCGCCAGAGAGAGAAAGGGTTTTATATTTGCGTTTTTATAGTCCTGAACAGTTTTACTGCGTGGGTGTTTTGGCAGACAAAGTAAGGGTAATCGCTATAACGAATTTGGCTGTCATATAAATTCGTTCGTTTTCCCCATCACACCATTTATTTTAATCCTATTAGTCCTTAACAATTTTAACGAATCGGTCACGAATATAATTTGATAAACAAAAGTTGTGGAGGAAAAATAACGCTACGAACAACAACAAAAAAAAACATAAAGCACTACGGTAAAAATTTTACATTTTAATTCAAATAACAAAGAACATTCAATAAGATTTAAAAAAACGAACGAATTTATTTGCCAACACAATATGAGTCAGTTATGTGCCATGCGTGATACACGCTTCGGCGATCATGTATCTTTCGATACATGACTGACGAGGCAGAATTTTTCCCGCCGTAGGTTGCCATTTCTTTTTGCGGAAGACCAGTTGCTATCCAAGACTATAGAACCCGGCCTGTCTTGTTATTTACCCATAGGTAGGGGGGAGAAAAGGATTCATACCTTTCCCAAGGGTATTAGCACGTAAGTGAATATAATAGATTCGAACTCGGTTCTCCAATTCCTCAATACAACAAAGTATAATTATAAGCACCCTCTTTTTCTTTGCGCCTTGTTTCATAGAAATATCGACTCGTATCTAAATTGATATTTTTAAGCACGTTCTTTCTAACCTCATAATAGATTTTGATCTCTGATTAAGCAAGAAATATCATTTTGTTTTAAAAGAATACAATAAAAAAGGTCGATCAAGTTCAATAGGAAACTGAAAAAAGTAATCTATACATAAAAACAGTATTTGTTATATAGTAAAAATTTCAACATGATGAAAACTAATATTGTCATTTTTACAGTCTTACCGGACAATTCGCGGAAGGAAATAATTTTTCCATAATAAAGTTTTAAGCAATATTTCGTAACGTCTCCGCGTCCTTGTGGGTGATGAATTATTATTCACCCTACAATCCCTTTCTCAAAGACGAGACGCCGCAAGCATTTTGCTAATCTAACGCAATTTCCATGGAAAGTGTTCATATGAACTACACTCCTTAGTATTGAGGGGTTTCCCCTTTTTACACAAATGGACTCACCCGAGGTATACATATACTACTACCAGTGAATACCCGGACAGTCTGTAATAGAGGAGGGTAGCACAAGAGTCACAGTTAGCGAGCACGTAGGCTCAGTAAGGAGTCATACCGCGATACTTCAATACCAAAACTGTATATATATTATTTCTACTAACCCGCATTCCTGGATCTACTAACCCGTATTACCAGTTTGTATTATGATTTTAATACATTTAATTTCCTTATCCATTCCTGGCGTTTGTTATTCATTAATATCGGATTCATCCCGGAATCCACAACAAATTGGCGACGAGGAATTCGAACTCACACGGGAAGAAGAAAAAAAAACAATTCTTCCTTGTCGACAACAAATTGGCGACGAAGAATTCGAACTCACACGGGAAGGAAATCGAAACAAAATTCTCCCTCGTTGTGCACAACAAATTGACGACGAGGTATTCGAACTCACACAGAAAAAAAATCTCTTTTGCCGTTTTTGCCAGTGTCCACAACAACTTGGCGACAAAATAATTACGAGGACTAAAATACGGAAAAGCGAGTTTTTCGTAAGACTTTTATCATGGAGGATTTTAAAAATATTTTAGTAGAACTTGTAAAATACCAAAATGAACAACAATTACAACTCCAGGAAAGAATGGAAGAAAAATGGCAAAAACAATTACTCCAAACGCAGGAACTAATATTAAAGGTAGCGGGTAACAAACAACAAAATATCGAAAAAGAAGCGACTTTTTCCCAAGACGCAGTGTGGAATACGATAGAAACTTTCAAATACTCTCTAGAAGAGGAAAAAAAATTCGGGGATTATTTTAGACGTCACCAAGACATCTTTAACATCGATTGTCAAAACTGGACAGAAGCAAAAAATCTACGTCTGTTGCTCAGAAAACTAGAAACAGAGGAATACACAAAATTTGTGGATTACATTTTGCCAAAAAAGACGAACGAATTAACGTTTGACGAAGCAGTTACATGTCTTACAGAGCTTTTCAGTCCAAAAACGTCACTCTTTCACAACAGGTGGAAATATCTTAACCTGGTAAAGGGCGAAAATGAGGACTATTCCACGTTTGCCGCAATCGTGAATAAACATTGCGACGACTTCAAGTTGGCAGAATTAACACCGGACAATTTCAAGTGTCTCATCTTTGTTCAAGGGTTAGTCTCAGCAAAAGATAGTGAAATGCACAAAAGAATGCTTTCAAAACTACAAAATGAACCTGGACTAACACTACAACAATTATCAGAAGATTGCCAAAAATGCCTGAGTATAAAGAAAGACTCGAAGAACATTGAGGAGTCAGGAGTATCACATATACGTAAGTTAAACAAAAGTTTACGTTCTTCACCCTCCCCGGAAAGAAAACAAAAATTCTATAATAAGGAAAAAAGTACAAGATATAGGGCAAATTATGGCCAAAATTGAAGCAAATATAAGCCCCCCCATCTACATGTTATCGATGTGGAGGACTGCACTGGAATAAGGATTGCCGTTTTAAATATAAAAACTGTCTTGTGTGTGGAAAAATGGGGCACAAGGCATCCCAATGTGGGAACAGAAAAGCTACTAGTAGGATAAGAGCTACTAGGATGCATGACGAAGACAATACCAACATAAGGAAATATGTGGAACTTGAAATCTTAAATAAAAAGATAAAATTGCAACTAGACTTGGGTTCCGATCTAACGATAATAAACCTACAGACATGGAAAAAGCTTAACAGACCAACCATGTTACATACACAAAAAATTGCTAAGTCGGTGACAGGAAAGCGTATAAAATTCGAAGGAGAAATAATAGTAAATGTTAAATTTCACGGAAAAACATGAAAACTCAAGATATACGTAATGAAAGATACAGAAAATCTGGTGGGCACAGACTGTATGCAAAAGTTCGACGTATGGGATTCACCTATCAGCTCGTTTTGTAAGGGTGCAGCTAGAATTGAATTGAAAGAAAATGTCCAACCAGTATGTAAAAAGAATCGAAACGCGCCATTTGCTACCACAGTTGAAAACAGTAAAGAGTTATACAAGGCAGTAAAGGAATTACATGTGACCTTGCGAGAGATAAGAAAAGAAGCGAAAAAGGATGAATTTATTCAGAGGACGAAGGAAAAAATAAATAAAAACCGGTATACACCTACAGTACTCAAGAGATCATTTAAACAAGAATGGGTCTATTTCAGTAACAATGTGGCTTATGGGGAACCAAATACAATAATTAACAGACTAGGAAACGTGATGTACACAAAAGGCGAAAAATTTACCCACAGAAAACATATTGACCAAATACAAAAAAGACGGGTTGAAGAGCCAAGCTCGTCACCAGCAGAAAATGACGAGTCCATGGAGGCGATCTTTGAAGTTTTTGAGATTCAAAGACCACAAGAAGACACAGAAATTGGAAGGACTAGCAAGGAGGAGAAAATTTACAGTGCCTCTAATTGTCGACCATAAGAGAAAGGAAAAGATATTAACTCCCCCCAAAATGGATTTAAGGAGGGGCGTATTGAGGGGTTTCCCCTTTTTACACAAATGGACTCACCCGAGGTATACAATACTACTACCAGTGAATACCCGGACAGTCTGCAACAGAGGAGACGGCGACGTCTTCTCGGTTAGACGGTCGAACTCTCTGCCTCTGAGCAGAGAGGAACCCGGACGAGGCTCCGCCGAAGGGCAGAGTCTCATTCGGGGAGGTTTATGCAGGTTCTACGGGCATTTTTTGGCCAAGCCTACTGGCTCGGGAAACCGACGTTAAACCCGGCCTTGTGCCACATGCAGCCCTCGTGGGGGTGGCTAAATGCAGTCTGTAATAGAGGAGGGTAGCACAAGAGTCACAGTTAGCGAGCACGTAGACTCAGTAAGGAGTCATACGGCGATACTTCAATACCAAGACTGTATATATATTATTTCTACTAACCCGCATTCCTGGATCTACTAACCCGTATTACCAGTTTGTATTATTAGGTTAATACATTTATTTTCCTTATCTATTCCTGGCGTTTTTTATTCATTGATATAGGATTCATCCCGGAATCCACAACACTGAGTTTCACTAGTTTTGATCCTCAGGTCTAGGACCCACCCTGCCACGCCCATTATAGCGAACCACCTTAATTCCCTTCCTATTCCATTGGTGAGATGTAAGTTCTACTCGAGTAACGTCTTCCCATGAACCACTGCATTGCGGAACCAACTCCTAAGAGGACGTTTCCCCGGTCCCTACCGTCGTATCCTGTTCAAGTCACCAAGGGTTCCGTCTACCCAATTTCGCTCACCAAGCACTTTCCAAAGGTGCCGCACGCTGAGATCGACCTCTCCAGCCTGACAACATCAGGAAGTCTCCTTACTGACAAATCGAACATAGTGAGACCCGGCTCTCATGGTCAGAATGCGAACGTTCTAACAACTCGGCCACGTGCCGACGCATAAGCTGTACCTCTTACTCTTTAACCCTCTATCTCGAGTGGCCTTCAGACTTTGTATAGGGTGAACATCATTGTAAAAAAAAATTTTAAATTAAAAATTAAGAAATTAAAAAAATTAAATTAAAAAACATTTTTAAATTGGAGATCTTGAATACTGACGGTTATATATTTAAAAAAAAGATTATTCTTTAAATAGAAATATTTATTTAAATAAATAAAAATTCGGACTCAGTCGCGTTCATTCGTTCGCCATTGCGAGCCGTGTTTAACTAGATTCACTGCGGAACACTTTACTCGCGGAAGCGTAATTAATGGCCTATTTACTGCTTTTACTCATCTTACTCATGTAAATTACTGCGCACTGTCGGAAAGCAATGTAAAATTGGAGTGTCGGAAAGTGGTAAATAAAGCTTTCTGTTTAAATTTTTTTTAAATTAAATAATAAAATAAAGCTTTGCTTTTAAATTAAAAATAAAACAAATAATAATACGCAAACTTTGCACGAACTTTGAAAAGAGCATGATTACTAACCCTAAAACCCAACCCCAACCTCTAACCCTAACAACTAACCCCAGAATAGGGGTTGGGGTTTAGGATTAGAAATCATGCTCTTTTCAAAGTTCGTGCAAAGTTTACGCATTATTATTTGTTTTATTTTTAATTTAAAAGAAAAGCTTTATTTATTATTTAATTTGTTTTTTTTATTTAAAAAGAAAGTTTTACTAGAAAAAAAAAGTTGAAAAAATAACAACACTTGTCATTGCTTTTCGTCACAAGTGCGCAGTAATTTAGACGAGTAAGAGCAGTAAAAAGGCTGTTAATTAAGCTCCCGCGCACAAAATGTTCCGCGGTGAATGTAGTTAAACAAGTCCCGTAATGGTGACTGAGTCCGAATTTTTATTGTCGATAACTTCAAAACGGTAAGTTTTATCAAAATTCGGGCGTTACTTTCGTGTTCAGCATTATACATTTACTCGGAAATATGGTGATTTGGGAAAGTTATAATAGATTTTCTTTACGGGGCTTAAAAAGCAAATTTACCATTTATTTTAATTTATTGAGACCCCATTGGATTAAAACGTAAATTTGATGTTAAGTATATGCAACTTTAGTAGAAGAGTAGCAGCCGTAAATAAATAAACCCAGTATCAGCAGCAGCTCGAATATAAAAACACGTGAACCCTAAGGTAACTCTCTCTCTCTCCCTCTACTTCCGGGTTTTCCCTCTTTCGAACGTGTGACTTGAACTTTCCACTCTGAAGCTAAAAGAACTGTAAACGCTTCACCTAAAAACTCACAGTAAGTCACATTATAACATATTCAAGAACATTTCATTGTATATACAATTTACTTCTAGCAAAATAAAATCTTGTCTTAAACTTTACTTTCGTTAATTTTGTTTTAATAACTGTTATCTTTACATTGCAAATCAATCGGTCAGTTATTTTTATGCATGTAATCTTTACACAGCCATTATTCCTTTCCTATAAAATATTACCACAGTAAGAGATGCAATTATAGAATTTGGCCTATCTGGCCTGTCACCTTGAAAAGGTGGGGGAAATGGCATTCTGACAAATGGTGAAAGGGGTGCATGGGGCAATGATGCAATGGAATAACCTGTCACCCCCATGAGTGACTGCACTATAAGTAGTAACTACACTATAAGTATCCGTAAGGCAACGGACTACAAGAGCCTAGCTGGGATCTGCCCTCCTCCCACAGACAACGATTTGTACATATGGGGGTCTATTTAGGATTTTTGAGGTATTTTGGTGGTTGTAGTGAGAATGGTAAATCAGAATGTGTTGTTTGTATGTTTGGGTCAACGGTTGTGGTTAGCTAAGTTTTAAAATTAAGACAGATGATGACCGTCCTCTTCCCGACCCCACTTTTTAGGCCCTGTGCCACATTTTCTGTGTTTTTTAACAGAAATAAATATGGTCCAGCTGGGATCTGTTACTCAGCTCTTAGCTGTTGTCGAACTCTCTGCCTTCGGGTAGAGAGGAACCCGGACGAGGCTATGCCGAAGGGCAGAGTCTCGTCAGGGGAGGTAGACTGACCCGATCCCGTTTATGCGGGGTTTTTTGCGGAGTCTTTTTGGCCGAGCCTACGGGCTCGGGAACCCCACATTAAATTCGGCCTTGTGCTCCATATGACTGCGTGAGGCTGTTGCTAGATACCGTCCAGCTGGGATCTGTTGAGTACGACTCAGACTTACGCGAGAACTACCGACCTTCCAATAGTAGCACTCACTACTGGATTGACTTGCGATGACCATGTGCATAACTGTACCTTATTTCTTATTGTACTGGTTATTACAGTATTTTACTGTATTTATCCACCGTGTTTGTCAAGTATATATTCCTATTAGCACGGAATATAACAGGCAAGCAAGGTTGGGATCCCCTGCCGTAAAGAATCTTACACATTTAATTATTGAAGTAGCTAATTACTAAACAACAAGAACGTCTGTGTAAATTTTGTTCATGTCTTGCGGGTCTCAAATATCTAAACGTTATCGGACGTGGCTTTTACATTAAGCACGTTGTTTGGCCACCCCTGCTATATACCGAACAAAGTGAAGAGATAATTTTGTTGAATATCTTTGTCAAAATAATCAAGAAAAAGAAGACGATATAAATGAAAATGATAGAATCAAGAGAACTGGGCTTTACATTTTTGTTTTCTTTTATCGAAATCAACACAAATATTGACCTGAAGTTACAGAATCGGAAGAAATATATAAGACAATTTGAAATACTTCAATTCGATATGGCCTGGCGTCATCAGAAAAAATAATTGTCTTATGCCATAAAAACGAAATCTATATTAACGAGAAAAAACGTGATTCTCGTGAAGCGGATTATCGCTTGCTTTTTTCTTTAACGATATTGTTATAGAAATTACACTTAAACTAATTTAAACTCATTTTTTAGTTTTATTTTATTTATTTATCTATCTTCAGCGTTTACATATACCACGTTGTTTCAGTATTAAGTTACTAAGTACAGGCGATAATAGCCGAGTCGTATATTAGGCGTAGGGGAAATTGTCTTAAGATAGCATTGACATTCTGTTGGATTTCTTATGAGATAAAGATATATATTTTTATATATCAAGAACAATATTGAGGAAATTGGATGACAAAGTGGGAAAAGTTTAGTTGTGACACGTTTTGTCCTTCAGGACTTCATCAGACTAAATTTGTTATGTTGGTAATTTTTTTTTTTTTTTTTTTTTTTAATCTAGCCGAATTCATTTAGAAAACACAAAAGTGATGGCCGTCCTGGGTGAGACGTTAAACTCCATCTAGCGGCATGGCCTCTGATTTGAGGTTTTGAGGAGCGTGTGACCACCTTTTGTTTGCTGGTATTCCCGGTTTCGCCCTGAGCTGGGTGGTAGCACCTGTTGGGGTCCCAGCTATGGGCGGATGGTTGATCCCCGGACTGGGGTTGGAGCACCGTGAAAGTGTAAAAATGGGTTTTAATACCAGCAATACATTTTTATAAGTGTATTACCAGCAATTAATTTTTGAAGAAAAAAATTATTACCAGCAATACATTTTTTTGAAAAAAAATATTACCAGCAATGCATTTTGGAAAAAATAATACCAGCAATACATTTTTGAAAAAAGAAAAAAAAACTATTACCAACAATAAAAATTTTTTCGGCATTAAATAACCCATTGAGGTTGATATGGCATAAAACAAAATAAACGAAACCAAACTAAAAGTGATGGAAAGAAAAAGAAAGACTCTAAATGAATTCAGTTAGATATAAAATAAAAAATTCCAGCACTCCTCATTCATTCGCATTGATTCTTATCCAATTTTCCTCACACTCAACAAGAAAGCCTACGATACCTGTTCCCTAAATTGAAATAACAATTTAAAAACAATACCTTGTGTAAGAAGTGAATATAGATTTCAGAGTCAGTTTTATCCAGAGACTTCGCAACGAATCATTCTCCTTACTAACTTGTTTTTATCTTTCTTTAGATAAGAAATAAAAAGAAAAGATCTTTGGCCTTTTGAAATGAAAATTACGATAAAGCGATCAATTATTGAATTTGGTCAACCAATGTCAATATAAGTAAACAGGCTGCTTTTATCGCGATCTATTATTCACAATCTCCGACGTTTATACTGCTGTGTTTACATAAAGATTCCTTCGTTTTTATAGTGTTTATAAAAAAAATGTGATATTTTAGTAGTGTAAATTAATTAAAATTAATAATCAAATAAAAGGTTTAAATAATAAATGTTATCATCGTCTAGGTTTGTATTTTACATTACTTTTTTTAATTTTTTTTTTTTTAGAGAAGTCTATTTTAAAGAAAGCTAAACGGTTTGTAATTACATTCGCCCGTGAAATTTTCTATTTTTATAATTAGCAGCTATAGAAACGCCAACATTATTTTTTTATTTGAATTGTTTCGGATTCATTTTTTTCAATTTGAAAAAAAAATATATTATTGTATTTACTGACCAATCAGAGACGTGGTCTCAAGCACCCGCAATATTTGAAATTAAGGTGTCTAAGGGCCTCGTGAGTTCCTATAAAAGGAGACTGGCCCGCAGAGAAGGGCGGAAAGTAATTAGATTTTCAAGGCAGAAGGAAGTGTCAAAGCGAAAGGAAGTCATAAACCACTCAACAGAAAAGGCGCCACCAAGACGAACGGAGATTAAAAGTTCATTCGGAAGGCAGATACAGTGTTGCGGACCGACCCTGATAGCGTTGCAGCGCTGGTTTACGAAATGACCTTGTGCCAGACACTACACACACTACTACCGAATCCACAAACAAAGTAAGAATAAATAAGCAGGAGGAATGACGAAGATAAGCCTGGTCAAGAGAACAAATATAAAATTTTATTAGGGTTTAACAAGTGAATTGTCTTCTATGAAGACCTTCAGTAAATGTACTGGAAAAGTAGTAGCAACGTAATTAAATTGTCTTCTGTGGGGACCTTCAGTAAGGTACTGGAAATATGATAGTTGACAAAAAAGGTAGATAAAGTTCCGCGCCAAAATTTAAATCCAAGATGGCTATGGCGGGAAAAAGGTTCTTCAGGAAGAAGGTCAGAAAGTCAGTTGTAATGCATGATAAACATACGGCAAGGAAAAAATACTCACTGCGAGAGTTTATAATTGTGAGTGTATGTAATTCTTTTTTAGGTAACAGGTTCTGAGAGGACAGTTCGAAGAATATGAAAAAATTCTTGTTCTTAGGTCGGAAGTTTCATAGATCTCTGGTCTAGGACGTTTGCCGTTTCGAACAGGATGTTCGTATCAAGACGAGAAATAAGTCATCGAAGAGGTGACGAAGTCGTCAGCAAAATTCGCAGCATGACGAAAAATAAGTCATCAAAGGATAATGAATTGACATGTCTTAGGTGCTAAAATTGCACGCGTCAAGCTAGGCGGGACAAAGCAATATTTGCTGGTAAGAGGGGACAAAGCAATATTTGCTAGAAGGCATCTCTGTCGAAATATATGGGTGAACGACGAGAGATAGATGAGTCGACTTATCTCTTTCACGTACTGGCAGCGACTGAATTCCAGGAAAAAGTTTGTCCGTGACGTCAGAGCGAAACGGCGCGAAAATTGAACAGCCTCCTCCTTTCGGCTAGAAACAACGGTTTACTGCTATGACTAACCGAAAGCGAAAGGAAGGGGGTGAAAACTCGCGCGCGCATCAGATTAAAGTGTAAACACTGTGTCCTGTTCCACAACAGGACCCACTAAAGGGAGAGAATTCATTTAGGCTACTTCCAGGGGATATTTTTTTAATAGGAACTGAAGCGTTAAATTCGTCTTTTCTACAAAGTAGGAAATATAAGAAATCACGACTTAACATCTGCTTGTTCAGATTTATCTAAGCTCCCTTCGTGCTGAAATATACCTATTCCGTCTTAGGTGGTTGCAACTTTTATATTCTGTGCTTTTTGCAATTTTTGCTGTTTTCTGAAAGTTTTTTTTTTTTTTTTTTCATTTTCGAAAATTGTAATCTTTCTTTGTCATGTTTCGCACTTCCCGACTGTGGAAATCCCTTCCTCTATTCAAATGCAATGTCAATCGACATCTCCAGATGCCTCGATCTATTCCCCGTTCTTCTCTTCATCCTTTCCTCTTTCACGCCTCTTGCGCCCACCTCTGTAACCCCTTACGTGCTAATGGCACTCCAGCCTTGCTTGGGGTGAAAAGCTTAAAAAAATATTGTTTGATTTGTTATCTCACCTTAGTTTTTGTACAAGGTGCACAAAATGAAATTTTTATGCAAGTTCTTAATTGTAAAATCCCACATATGTTGTTTTTTTTTTTTTAAATACTACCGTAATAAATGTTTATTCTTTTAAATTTCACGCAGTGTTTCGAGTCCTGTTTGCGTCTTCTTCTACATTCGGGATAAGAGAAGTGATGCGCTCTCTTTACACTTTCTATCCCTACAAAGTAAATTTTTATATTTTGCACACAAAAAAATAATTTACTTATTGCAAAATCACATTTTTTTTTATACTTTCGTTGCAGGCAGTTAGTAACATCGTGTGTTTCTTGGGAGAAACACTTGTCACCTGGAATATCCACAACAAAAAATGGCGGACTCGGTATGTGAGTCCGCGTGAATAAATATAAAGAAAACACTAACCAATACATGTACAAACAAATGATAATGTATTAACAAGAAATATATACAAGTGACAAAGTAAATTATGTGTGTAACATAAGAATGTGAAAACCTTTTTAATTTCAAAGTATGTGAAGTGAGTGAATGTTCGTGTGTACGTATGTTGTGCATGTGCATTTTCTTCATGCGTTTTCCCGCGAGAGACCTACATGTTGACGTGTAAGCAGAAAAAGTTACAAGAGCTACAAAAAATTATCGCAGTGTATTTATAGTCCGGAGAGCGTACCCTAATAGCGGTTTCAGGAAAGTAGGCGAAGTTAGCTCCACACTTTTGCTGCGAGGTGTGGACGTTTCTCAGTGAATATTTAACGGCTCCTGGAACATTTGTCCCACAAACAATATTTGGCGGACTCATGTGAGTCCGGGTAAAAATAATACCTACATAACCTGGATTTTAAAACAAACCACAATTAAAAGCCTGATGTAGACACGTGTATGTATGTGCGTGTGTGAGAGTTCAATAATCAGTGGGCCAAAGAAACGAACGTACCTCAGCGGTTGACGCCTTACCTACGTGCGACTACATCTTTTTTTGTTATATTTACTAATGATCATCCAATACAAGGCCATAGAACCACTCAATGTAAAGCGTTACAATGTGGTGTTGTATGAACGCAAGAAATACAGGAAACGGCTAACTCTAGTGTTGAAGAGGTCAAAATTTAATTATTGAATAGTGTTTCAGAGTCCAGTCGGAGACATTAAATATAGTTGTCTTCTCATAAACGTGAATAGCGCCGCCTAACAAACGTTTTTGGCGAAGCGAATTTGGTTAATCCCCAAAAGCTTCTAGATGGAAATTGTTGACAATTTTTAGTGTTCTCTAAAAGCATCCTCAACCTCATCATAATCATTATCAATCGGATGTGGTCGTAGGGTCGCCGCGCTACTGAGCACCTGATCGGCGCTTATCTCAGTGGCGTGCCTATGTTTGAGTTTCTGCAAGTCTTCCAGTTCACTTAACAACGTTATCAGCCCATTTTTGAGAGGTAGTTATTCTTAGCGTAGCGAGCTTTGTGTTAAATAGACCTGGCGGAGTCCATCACTCTCCATGTCCAACCACAACCGATGTCCTCCGACTTGAAGGTGTCCCGTGGTCACGGATACGTGGTTATTGATTTCATGAGGGGAACCTTCCACCCTGAACGTTAGCGTCAGTCTAGGAAACCCTCCGCCCGGCCATGTGTCATCGCCATCCTGGATAGTACTTCGGCCTCATGTTTAGAGTTAAACAGCATCAGGTTGAAATTCGATGTAGTTATCGCCTCTCGGTTGAACTCCCACCGGTGAGAGCCGCGGAAAAATCACACATGAGGTTGCCCGCATCGCTCGATGCCAGAATCGATGAATTAATACATTTATATATATATATATATATATATATATATATATATATATATATATATATATATATATATATATATATATATATTTAAAACGTTCGAGTGTATCTATGATTCATTGATTACTCCTGGTATTATATAAACCGCTGCTCAATATGTTTTCATGTTAAAAATTTTATGTTTAATATAACAGTAAAATGGAATTATCTCTCGAAAGAAAAAGATTAGCAACAGAACGACAAAGCCTATTTCAAGATTAAGTTCAAGCCAGGCAATCCATACAAAGGTATCTGAGTGCCTCACATGAAAGGCATGAACAGATAGGACTGCAATTTAAAAAACGTAGGAATAAAGAAACGGATCGTTATCAAATATGCCAATTATTATTATTACTAGTGTGGCCGTGTCGTCAAATATGATGAAAATTGTTAGAAAGTTTTAATAGTAAAATGCAATGAAATAAAAGTCTTGAAACAATGTATTAAGATTAAATAAAGCAGATATAAAGAATTCACAACTAAAACAGAGACCAACGAAGCGTTTAATCAATCTGTACCCTTTATATTTTTAAAACATTCAATTGTATCTATGATTCATTGATTATTTCTGGTATTATATAAACCGTTTTTTCTCAATATCTTTTCATGTTAAAAATTTTGTGTGTTTAATATATAATAGTAAAATGGAAATTGAAGCAAGGTAATCCATACAAAGGTATCTGCGTGCCTCACATGAAAGGCTTTAACAGATAAGACTGCAATCCAAACAACGTAGGAATAAAGAAAGTGATTAGTTAAACTATTCATTTTGCTCGGGGATTAATGTAACTCCCACTGGTGAGGGCCAAGGAAAAATCACACATGAGGTTGCCTGCATCGCTCGATGCCAGAGTCGATGAACTAAGACTTATTGTTTTTACATTCGAGATCAGAGTAAATGGATCGTTATCAAGTATGTCAATTATTATTATTACTAGTGTAGCCGTGTCGTCAAATATGATGGCAATTGTTAGAAAGTTTTAATAGTAAAATACAATGAAATAAAAGTCTTGAAACAATGTATTAAGATTCAATAAAGATGAGATAAAAACAGAGGCCAACGAACCGTTTAATTAATCTGTTCCCTTTATATTTTTAAATCGTTCAATTGTATCTATGATTCATTGATTACTTCTGGTATTATAGAAATCGCCTTCTTGCACAATATCATTTCATATTAAAAATGGTATGTGGTTGGTATAACAGTGAAATATAAATATCACTCAGAAGAAAAAGTTTAGCAACTGAATGATAAAGATGTCAAAACCTATTTCAAGACCATGACGATCACTTCATAGACAAAAGTATCTGAGTGCCTCACATGAAAGGCTTGAACAAATAAGACTGCAATCTATATATATGAAAAATACCACCTTTTATTTAGTTATCAAATTACAGGCTATTTTATACGTTAGCATTTTTCAAAATGGGCGCCAGCTTATCTTGGACGCTCCCATGGTCTGCCGTTCTTTTTAGGTTTTTCATAGCCAGCGTGTCGGCAGTGTGCCATGATTTCGTTCCTTTTGTTTATTAAACCATCAGTCATCTTAAACTTTACTAGTGCACTCGTGCCGCCAAAAATTACGGCAATTGTTAGAAAGTTTTAATAGTGAAATGCAATGAAACAAAAGTCTTGAAACAATGTATTGAGATTAAATAAAGCAGAGATAAAGAATTCACAACTGATGAACCGTTTAATTAATCCGTCCCTTTCATATTTTTAGACATTCAATGGTATCTATAATTCATTGATTACACTTGGCATGATATAACGCGCGTTTTGCCCAATATATATATTTTTCATGTTAAAAAAATTATGAGTTTAATATAACAGTGAAATCTCAACATCGCTTGAAAGAAAAAAAGATTAGCAACGGAACGACGAAGCCTATTTCAAGATCACGTTGAAGCAAGGCGATCCATACAAAGGTATCTGATTTCCTCACATGAAAGGCTTGAACAGATAAGACTACAATCTAAAAAAAAAAAAAAACAACATAGGAATAAAGGAACTAATTAAACTATTCATTTTTCTCGGGGATTAATTTAGTCTAAATGCAGATAAATATTTTATTTGTATAGATTATTAAAATTACTAAGGGAAGTAATCACTCATAAATTTACTAACTTAATCTGATTTACCTCCTTTCTCACTACAGGTGGGACAGGAAATATATAAATAAATACACATTGATAATTATTATAAGTAAAGGCCAAAGAACCGTTTAATTAATCTGTTCCCTTTATATTTTTAAAACGTTCAATTGTATCTATGATTCATTGATTACTTCTGGTATTATAGAAATCGCTTTTTGCTCAATATCTTTTCATGTTAAAAATTTTATGAGTTTAATATAACAGTAAAATGTAAATATCTCTCGAAAGAAAAAGTTTAGGAAAAGAACGACAAAACCTATTTCAAGACCAAGTTGAAGCAAGACGTTCACTTAAGAGACAAATAAGACAGCAATCTAAGAAACGTAGGAGTAAAGGAACTGATTAATTAAACGGTTCATTTTGCTTGGGATATAATTTTGTCTAAATGAAGAAAAATATTTTATTTTTATAGATTATTAAAACGACCAAGGGAAGTAATCTCTTATGAATATACTAATTTAAGTTGATTTACCTCACTTCCCACTACAAATGGGACAGGAAATATATAAATAAATACACCGAAAATACATAAACACACATTAATAATTATTATATGGTTTGATTATCATTATTATTACGATTTAGTTACTAAGAAGAATCAATTAAACAGCTTAGTATAAATCTTATGGAACTCTCCCGTCATTCTTTTCATTCCCCTGGGGCGTAAAGCAATTTGCTTACGTAAGCATCCTCATTACCATGACAGCCGTTTTTCCATTACAAGACAAGCAACGTTTGTACAAAGACTTATAATTTTTGTAGATTTATATATTTTTATGCTTGAAATATTGTTTAAATATAACTTGAAGAAGACAGACATTCTGTTGAAATATTGATTAACTTTGTCAAATACTGTTATTTTTCTTCTTTTCTTTATCTTTTCTTAAATCGCCCTCTTCGCTTAACTGTTGAAAAATATCGGCAATCATTTTGTTGTTATTATTATTATTATTATTATTTTACTTCATTTGGTTTCTGGTGTATACTCATTTCTTTCCGGGTCCCAACCAAAGACTTAAGGTCAGAAATGTCATCAGGACATTTTCCACAGAGCAGTTAAAAAAAATTGGCACACATATTTTACATAGGTAAAGCCCAGCGTAAAGTGTGAGCTGTACTTGTGGAGACAATTTTTTGTATTTCTTGAATGCATGGGCTACCTGGGACCCCTTCAATGAGTCTATCAGAACCTTTTCCAATCAAACCGACGGCTCCAAATTACAACTGGAATTGTTAATGTCCTCTTGTGCCACATTTTTGAGTTTTTGATTTCAAGGTCGTTGTATTTTGATAGTTTTTTGAAGATCTTCAAAGATACATTGCAGTCTGCAGGGATTGTCACGTCAATAACGAGGCACATTTTTCGTTAGTTGATTAGTTACTAAGAAGAATTAATCAAGCAGCTTAGTATAAATCTTATGGAACTCTCCTGTCATTCTGTTCATTCCCCTGGGACAGGAAGTTAGTAATTTGCTTACGTAAGCATCCTCATTACTATGACAGACGCTTTTTTTATTACAAGACAAGCAACGTTTGTACAAAGGCTTATAATTTTTTGTAGATTTATTTCTGAGTCTGAAGCCAAGAGACTTCACTACATTACAGATACTACCATGGCCCGCCTAACTTTTTTCACAGTTTCGAAATAACGATCCTTCTGTCAGCTGTAATGGAAACATCAACTTGTTTGGCTTTATCCTCATTCAGAGCAGCAGCAGTCCTGACACTGTGGAACCTGTTAGTAAAGTCCGTTTCGACTGCCTTTCTCGATTGCGATTAACTCTATTGATGAGGATAGTTAAATATGCAAATTACCAACTTCCCGTATCGAGAGAATGAATAGAATGACAGGAGAGTTCCATAAGATTTATACTAAGCTTTTTGATTAATCCCTCTTAGTAATTAATCAACTAACGAAAAATTCAATGAACAAGATTACCAGTTGTCGCAACAAAGATTTACTGTAAGGCACTACCCATTGATTGGTGATTTTTTGCTCAACTTGACGTCCATATTGTCTCATTTCGAACTTGCCAAAGTGACCTCCATCTTCTGACTTTCTCCTTCTATATTTTGGTTAGGAGTCATTCTCTTGTTCAAATTGAATTGCCTTCGCGCTGGAGGTGTTTCATTCGTTTTGACGCGTTCATTATAAGTACAGCGGGATTATTTTCTTTATAAGCCAACAACGTTTGCACAAAGACTTATAATGTTTTGTAGATTTATTTCTGAATCTACAGACAATACTATTTCTCTATACTGATCACTCCACGGATTACTATTCAGATCATTATTCGGCGGTTACTATTCGAGCGAGTATTATCGAGCAATTACTATTAATGTGTGTGCTATTCGTTTCACACCAGTATTGTTCAACGGCGTTACTATAGTTGTATCTGCGATTACAAAGTCTCTACTACAACGAGCATTACGAAAGTGACAACGTGTATTCGTTGACATCACAAAAGTGGCAACGAATGTTCGTTGACATCACAAAAATTGCTGTTTTTATTATTATTATTATTATTATTAGCAGTTAAAAGAAAAGCGCGATTCACGACTTCGCTAGACATCTTGTTTAACTTATGCCTAACAAGCTGACACTGATAGCACTCGCTAGCCGCCCGCCGCAGGGTCTCCCTAGCTAGGTCTATTTCTAGGAAATTCACCCCAGCCACCACTCGGAAAAGACTATACTTAAGGGCTTTCACCTTGTTAGTTGATTAGTTACTAAGAAGAATTAAGCTTAGCATAAATCTTATGGAACTCTCCTGTCATTCTGTTCATTCATCCCGGGTCGGGAAGTTAGTAATTTGCATACGTTACGTGACATCTGTTCTTCGTTACGGCAGCGAATGTTGGACGATTTCCTCAAAGATGAAAAAGAGACTCGAGGCGACGGAGATGTGGTTCTACAGAAGGATGCTGAGGATATCATGGACCGAGCATGTGAGCAACGATAATGTCTTAGAGAGGTTACAAAGAAGGAGAAGGCTTATACTTAACATCAGAAAGAGGCAGCTGAAGTTTCTGGGACACATAATGGGAGAGGAAGCAGAGGGAAGGAGCTTGCTGAGAACTGCAAGGGATAGAGGGAGATGGAGAGCCATGATCGCCCACGTCCTGAAAGGACATGGCACATAAAAAGAAAGAACTATCCTCATCAATAGAGTTAATCGCAACCCGAGAAAGGCAGCAGAAACGGACTTTACTAACAGGTTCCACAGTGTCAGGACTGCTGCTGCTGTGAATGAGGATAAATTGGAATTTTCTTTTAGTTGTTTAGATACTAAAAGGAATTAATCAAATATCCTAGTATAAATCTTATGGAACTCTCCTGTCATTCTGTTCATTCCCCCGGGGCGGGAAGTTAATAATTTGCTTACGTAATCATCCTCATGCGTTTTAAGGGTCGAAAAGTCGGTAAATTCTGATATCCACTGTGACAACGTGCTCTGCTTGTCTGTCGTTAACTGCACCTGTGATGATATCCAAGGTCGGCTGTGTCTGCATACACACCCGACTCGCTATGTTCACAGTTTTGTCTCCTTAGAGGCGATCGTCTTCAACAAAGATTAACGACAAATTCTTTTCAAGACACTGGTTGGAATATAGTAACAATACGAATTCTCACTAAACCGCTAATCTTTCCTTTCGGCTTTAATGGTTGATTGCTATCTCCCTGACTGCTCTCTGGTCTCTTCCTTGCCGACCGCTGGTCACCTACTCACTAGTCACCTACCTACTTACTGAATTCCTGCCTCTCTCTGCTTATATGGATACTGGCTATCCGACCCTTTGTGTTCCGGAACAAGAGACCACCTATTCAGCTTTTTTGAGTGGTCAGCTTCTTCAAAGAACTACTTTTATGATTATCTAAAATCATTGACAAAATTTTATGTTTGCCAATTCAAAGGCGGCTGGAGACAGAAATCCTGAAAACTCTGACATTTAAGTTGATTCAAAGATGGACTGAAGACGAATTTCCTACGAAACTCAGATAATTAAGTGGACTTAAAAGGAAAAGAAATTTATCTACTTATCTCCTAAGGATGTGTGAGAAATCGTATTGTTACAACACCTTAAGATGCTTGTCGACATTACAGTCGTTGATGTCACATTGTTGTGTCTGACATCATACCTGTTTTCATTGGATGTTTTATTTAACTTTTCTGTTATGCAACCAACATAAATCAAGTCATGTTTGGTACAATGGGTGGCGTGAATTAAATGGGAGTCAGTACAATTGCCACTCTTTGTAGAAATCGTGATGTTTTTCTTTGAATTTGCAATAGAATTAACTTGACTCATATTGTTGCACAACGAACAGGGTTTTACTCTTCTCTGAATGTTTTCGAGGATACAACGATACGAAACTTCAATATTGTTTTGAGTGTGGAGGCTTACATTTGTTAAAATTTGTTTGATATTCTTTTGAAAGAAACTACAGGCGAGTCAGGAAAAGTCTCTTTGAAACGTGGATATTTTTGCTCAATGTGTTCATAGCTATCGTGTTGTATTTCCGAAATTTCATCAGAATTCCGGTGCCAGTTGATTTACTAATGGAATTCTGTTAGAACTTTCATTGTGTTTTTCAGTGTTTTGACCTGGTATAAAATTATAATAATCGTCATTCTTAGCGATTTCATTGGCAATTTGTTTCAGTCGCGACTCTTGATAGCTGCGCTTAACATAATACCGAATGAAATCATTAGCATTCTTCCAATAATAATAATGATCGAAACCACTGAGAGATGGTATGAGCACCAACCAAACATAGTTAGCCAAAATAACGATGTAACTATCCTCTGGGACATGCCAATTCAAACCGACAGGGAAATAAAAGCCAGTAGTCCTGATATTATCATAAAAGACAAGAAATACGGGAAGTGTATGCTTATTGACATAGCTGTACCATCTGAGAGAAATATTTCCATAAAATTTACAGTCATTGATGTCACATTGTTTTGTCTGACATTATACCTGTGTCCATTGAATCTTTTATTTAACTTTTCCGTTATCGGACATAAATGAAGCCAAGTCTGGTACATTGGGTGGCATATATGAAACGGGAATCAGTAAAATTACCAAACTCTTTAGAAATCGTGATGTTTCTCTTTGAATTTGGGTTTGATTGAATCCTCTTAATAACTAATAAAGTGAACCTTCCAAAATAAACAAAATCACTGTCCTACGTTGACTCTTAAAACATATATACTTCTCCCACATTTTAAGCAACACAACTGCTATATTAGAATACTTACATACATATACATATGTATCTACATTCTTCCGGGGACACACTCTCTCTCCATACTTCTCTTTCCATTGTTCTCTCTCTCTCTCTCTCTCGTTATTTATGTCTCTCTGTATTTATCTCTCTATTGCTCACTCCCTCTTTATTGCTCTTTTTCTCTATCTCCCTCTCTCTATTGTTCTCTCTTGCCCTCGTTCTATTTCTCTCTCTCTCTCTCTCTCTCTCTCGCTTTCTCTCTCTCTCTCTCTCTATTGTTCTCTCTTGTTCTGGCACTATTTCTCTATTGCTCTCTCTGTTGGTCTCTTTCTCTTTCTATTGCGCTCTCTATTTCTCTCTCACTCTATTGCTCTCTCTCTCTCTCTTTTGATCTCTGTTTCTCTCTCTCTCTATTTTTCTCTCTTTATTACTCTATTGCTTTATCTAGTTATCTCTATCTGTTGCTCTCTCTCTCTCTCTATGGCTCATTCTCTTTATTGCCCTATCTCTATTGCCCTCTCTCACTCTATTTCTCTATTGCTCTCTCTCTCTTTTTATTGCTCTCTCTATTGACAATTCTCTTTATAGCTCTCTTTCTCTCTCTCTCTCTCTCTATTGCTCTTTCTATTTCTCTCTCTCTATTGGTCATTCTCTCTATTCCTCTTTATTGATCTCTTTCTGTATCTCGCTCAATCTCTATTACTCTCTCTCATTTACATTTGAACTACTGAACCTCCAGCTTATTACTCTATCCTTCCGTATATTTATATAATCAATTTACCCCAAGCAAGCTAAGAAGCAAGAGGTCACTGAGTGTGAAAGAATATGAAAGAAAGAAAAGACATTATGAAGGAGAGAGATCGATAAAAGAACAGGAATAAAAAAGACAGAAGATAACGATTGACATTGCATTTAAATTTTTGAAGATCAAAGTGGACAGGAAAGCGTGAAGCCGGAAGAGAGTTCCACAGGCGAGAAGTGAGAACAATAAAGGAAGTGGAATCAAGAAGAGAGTAGATAACGATTGACATTGCATCTAAATTTTTGAAGATGAAAGTTGGCTGGAAAGCATGAAGCCGGAAGAGAGTTCCACAGGCGAGAAGTGAGAGCAAGAAAGGTAGAGGAATCAAGAAGAGAGTAGATAACGATTGACATTGCATCTAAATTTTTGAAGATGAAAGTTGGCTGGAAAGCATGAAGCCGGAAGAGAGTTCCACAGGCGAGAAGTGAGAGCAAGAAAGGAAGAGGAATCAAGAAGACAGTAGATAGCGATTGACATTGCATCTAAATTTTTGAAGATGAAAGTTGGCTGGAAAGCATGAAGCCGGAAGAGAGTTCCACAGGCGAGAAGTGAGAGCAAGAAAGGAAGAGGAATCAAGAAGAGAGTAGATAACGACTGACATTGCATCTAAATTTTTGAAGATGAAAGTTGGCTGGAAAGCATGAGGCCGGAAGAGAGTTCCACAGGCGAGAAGTGAGAGCAAGAAAGGAAGAGGAATCAAGAAGACAGTAGATAACGACTGACATTGCATCTAAATTTTTGAAGATGAAAGTTGGCCGGAAAGCATGAGGCCGGAAGAGAGTTCCACAGGCGAGAAGTGAGAGCAAGAAAGGAAGAGGAATCAAGAAGAGAGTAGATAACGACTGACATTGCATCTAAATCTTTGAAGATGAAAGTTGGCTGGAAAGCATGAGGCCGGAAGAGAGTTCCACAGGCGAGAAGTGAGAGCAAGAAAGGAAGAGGAATCAAGAAGAGAGTAGATAACGACTGACATTGCATCTAAATTTTTGAAGATGAAAGTTGGCTGGAAAGCATGAGGCCGGAAGAGAGTTCCACAGGCGAGAAGTGAGAGCAAGAAAGGAAGAGGAATCAAGAAGAGAGTAGATAACGACTGACATTGCATCTAAATCTTTGAAGATGAAAGTTGGCTGGAAAGCATGAGGCCGGAAGAGAGTTCCACAGGCGAGAAGTGAGAGCAAGAAAGGAAGAGGAATCAAGAAGAGAGTAGATAGCGATTGACATTGCATCTAAATTTTTGAAGATGAAAGTTGGCTGGAAAGCATGAAGACGGAAGAGAGTTCCACAGGCGAGAAGTGAGAGCAAGAAAGGAAGAGGAATCAAGAAGAGAGTAGATAACGACTGACATTGCATCTAAATCTTTGAAGATGAAAGTTGGCTGGAAAGCATGAAGCCGGAAGAGAGTTCCACAGGCGAGAAGTGAGAGCAAGAAAGGAAGAGGAATCAAGAAGAGAGTAGATAACGACTGACACTGCATCTAAATCTTTGAAGATGAAAGTTGGCTGGAAAGCATGAGGCCGGAAGAGAGTTCCACAGGCGAGAAGTGAGAGCAAGAAAGGAAGAGGAATCAAGAAGAGAGTAGATAACGACTGACATTGCATCTAAATCTTTGAAGATGAAAGTTGGCTGGAAAGCATGAGGCCGGAAGAGAGTTCCACAGGCGAGAAGTGAGAGCAAGAAAGGAAGAGGAATCAAGAAGAGAGTAGATAACGACTGACATTGCATCTAAATTTTTGAAGATGAAAGTTGGCTGGAAAGCATGAGGCCGGAAGAGAGTTCCACAGGCGAGAAGTGAGAGCAAGAAAGGAAGAGGAATCAAGAAGAGAGTAGATAGCGATTGACATTGCATCTAAATTTTTGAAGATGAAAGTTGGCTGGAAAGCATGAAGCCGGAAGAGAGTTCCACAGGCGAGAAGTGAGAGCAAGAAAGGAAGAGGAATCAAGAAGAGAGTAGATAACGACTGACATTGCATCTAAATTTTTGAAGATGAAAGTTGGCTGGAAAGCATGAGGCCGGAAGAGAGTTCCACAGGCGAGAAGTGAGAGCAAGAAAGGAAGAGGAATCAAGAAGACAGTAGATAACGACTGACATTGCATCTAAATTTTTGAAGATGAAAGTTGGCTGGAAAGCATGAGGCCGGAAGAGAGTTCCACAGGCGAGAAGTGAGAGCAAGAAAGGAAGAGGAATCAAGAAGACAGTAGATAACGACTGACATTGCATCTAAATCTTTGAAGATGAAAGTTGGCTGGAAAGCATGAGGCCGGAAGAGAGTTCCACAGGCGAGAAGTGAGAGCAAGAAAGGAAGAGGAATCAAGAAGAGAGTAGATAACGACTGACATTGCATCTAAATTTTTGAAGATGAAAGTTGGCTGGAAAGCATGAGCCCGGAAGAGAGTTCCACAGGCGAGAAGTGAGAGCAAGAAAGGAAGAGGAATCAAGAAGAGAGTAGATAACGACTGACATTGCATCTAAATCTTTGAAGATGAAAGTTGGCTGGAAAGCATGAGGCCGGAAGAGAGTTCCACAGGCGAGAAGTGAGAGCAAGAAAGGAAGAGGAATCAAGAAGAGAGTAGATAACGACTGACATTGCATCTAAATCTTTGAAGATGAAAGTTGGCTGGAAAGCATGAGGCCGGAAGAGAGTTCCACAGGCGAGAAGTGAGAGCAAGAAAGGAAGAGGAATCAAGAAGAGAGTAGATAACGACTGACATTGCATCTAAATTTTTGAAGATGAAAGTTGGCTGGAAAGCATGAAGCCGGAAGAGAGTTCCACAGGCGAGAAGTGAGAACAATAAAGGAAGAGGAACCACGAAGACAGTAGATAACGATTGACATTGCATTTAAATTTTTGAAGATCAAAGTTGGCTGGAAAGCATGAAGCCGGAAGAGTGTTCCACAGGCGAGAAGTGAGAACAATAAAGGAAGAGGAATCAAGAAGACAGTAGATAACGATTGACATTGGTGGAAAGCAAGCAACATTTTACCAAAATTCTGAAGGTTCGAAAATGGATTTGATGGTAAAACTTTCTTTTATTAAATTTTAGGCTTTTATCCATCATGTCTGCTCTTTTTTAGAAAGTCTTTGGTGGTGCCTACTTATAATGATTTTGCTGTGTTCTTTGTAACTTTGTCTTTTGATGTTTCTCATGTCTCAAGAGCAATGACGTTATTGCCTGACACAGATTCAATGCCCGAAAAACTGTCTGCGAACTGCGATTCCGGATGTCAGTTGAAATAAAAGCTTAACTCCCTCTTGACCATTTTATGCACACACATACACATACACTTGAGTTTGAAAGAGAGAGAGTGATGTAATATAATATTACCAACCATATAATTAAAGACAGACGCCGTTATTCAAGCTGTACATGGAGTTAAGTGAACCTTATAATGAGATGTTCTGGATGTCATTTGAATTTAAGGACTTAACTTGAAAAAAATGAAAACTGTAAAATGTTACTTTTCACCCAACCGAGACACAATGTATCATGTTGGGTTAAATTTAGGTACCTCCACTGAATTTTCGATACCTAAGTTTTAAAATTAATTTTTTTAAATGAAAAGCATTCTTGAAGATTTCATTTTACCTTTGATTGAAAGATAAATGATTAAATTTACTATTTCCAGTAAATTCTGGTGTATTTTAAATAAAAATTATATGGATTGGAATCTCAACTTTTCGGTCGATTTAAGAATCTTAATTTTAAGAAATTTGCAAACAAAACAAAACTATCAATTTTAAAAATCTTCCAAAAATAAAATATATATTTGTGACACGTTGAGTAAAATTAGCAAATTTAAAGTTAAATTAATCTGGATTTGAAACAATAATTACTTATGGCATAAAAATATAATATACAAGCATTTCTTAATAACGGGTCCTCTTTTTATCATGTCTTTATTGTCGTTATCGACGTCACTGATAAGTTACGAGGTGATGATAGCTAGTATGGATGACCAGAATTAACATAAATTTACGAAATCTAAGCAAACACATTTTTTTATTTTTTACTACCCAGTCATTTTTATTAATTAACATAATAGTTTCAGCAATTATCTAATATTTCATTGACTTTTATTTACGAAGATACATTATGAAAAAATTATAAAATTTAAAATAATATAAAATTTTCTTAGATTAATTTTAAAATTTAATAACTGACATAAAATACCATGATAGAGGTAAAAATCAATAATTTGTGAAATGTTACGGTATTTTATTTATTATTAATTTTTATCATGATGGTTATTTTATTATTTTATTTTTATAGTACTTTAAATTTTATTATTAATTACATAATTGTTTAAACTTTTATTATTTTAACCCAATACCCTTAACAATATTTAAAAGAAATTGCTTCCATGTGAAAAGTTGAAAAGATTTTCAGAAATATTTTGTGGCCCTAAAAAGGGCCGTTTTTTTTTCTTCCATTGCCTCTTCATTCTTCATCATTGCTGGCCTGATTTTCCAAAAACAATTCCTGCATAACATAATCAGCACCATCTTTGTATTTGGTCAATTGATCGTAGTCAGCTACATCATTGAGATATGAAATCTTATAAAATGGATTTGCATAATTAATGATGTAGCAGACGTATTCACGGTTGACACCATCAATTGTCCAAATATGTCTGTTTGAACTATGAGTCCAGTGAGCATTTCATGCAGGACTTGCGCAGACTCGGGATACCCAGAAATCAACTAACAGATCTTTCTGCTCCTTTAGATTTTAGATCAACATCCTTCTGCTTTTTTCCCATCTGGACATCCTTAGCCCTGTTCCTTCAACAAATTTCTTCTCTGAGTTCTTGTTGCTACATCTTCTTCATCCCAGTCTTCTGTCTGCTACACATCAGTGCCAGCTGTAGATGTTCCTGGAACTGCTCAGCATCCAGATCTTCGATGAATTCCCTTACTTGATTCCACTTGGCCTTGATGACATCGTTTATGCTCGATACATAAGCATTAGGTTGCAAGCTTCTGTCTTTAGCAAAATTCACCGATGATGCTTTCAGCTAGTATGGTGTGCCCCCCCACCGATGTTAAAACTGACTTGGAAGAAGCCTCTACTATGCTGAATGATTTTGCATACTCCCTGCTTAAAACCTCCACAATCCCTTTTAAACAGGCAGTTATCATCTGTCAGAATAAGAGTTCATTTGCTTGGGCAATCAGTAAGGATGCTATCACATTCTTTGGTAATGTATTTCCAAAGAATATCCTTTGTGGATTCGAAAATAGACATAGGGTCTTTGATGAGTACATATTGCCAATGACACCCTTGACGATGTTTATAGTGACAATGGAGTCTCTCTAGGTATTTACACTGATGTAGAAGGTACTCATCTAAGGCCCTGATAGCATCTTCCCTATGATTCCCAGAATTTGCATCTCGACGATAGCGGCTTCTTCCATAATTATCTGCTGCAAAGCTGTAATGGTCTTATTGGTTGAGGAAAGTCCCAAGACAAATGTTTTGCAATGTTCGAAAATGGGAAAGTAAATTGCACCTTGATGAAAAATTACATGCAACCTTGGAATCTAGTGATATTAGACCATAGAATATCTTGTTGTTCAATAAAGGTCTTCAGTTTCGAAATAAGGCCTAATTTGTCACTATACTTAAAGAAATTCAAAGCTGCAAGGATTCGCCATGCTAGACACTCACTCACAATTGTAGTTCCCTCGCAATTACTCAGGACCATCCTCATCTTTGTTGCAACCGTTTCTAAAGGCTGCAAATTGCAATACATTTCAACAAGTTTCACCTGCCATTCCTTTTCCAATAATGAAACCGTTGAATGGCTGACGGGAACCCGGCCTGTCAAGCAGCATTTGATTTTTGAAAGTATGAGTTTTAAACTGACATCAACACTTATGCCAGTAGACAGTGAGCCTACTTTAGCTAAACTGTTGATGCAGTCACAAATATGCTGCTTGTAGTCCATCGCAGTCTCTCCAGGAAGACATTCCAGCGACACAAGATGGGAGAATGATAGCGTTGTCAATACCACACAGATCACGTGGTTGCCATCTTGTATTGTAGAGACGAAAACTAAAGTGCAGTTTTCTGCACTTCCTACAGCATCAAACATCTTCACATCTGAAAGGAAGCCAAGCTCTCCCACCATTCTCTAAATTGTCGTGTAACTTTTTCCGAAAGAGATGTGTTCCATGGAACAGAAGTAGGACTCTATTTAAAAGACAGTGGTAATGGTGTTTCCCGCTAACGAAAGGATGGGAATTTTTTTTTTTGTTTTGTAGATTTTTTATTTTTTGCCCATTGATAAAATCTTTTGGTTTTTCTGTGTTAGCAGTTTTCTAAGAGTTATAATTTTACAAAATTTGGATAAAGGAATGGCAGATGGACAGTTAGAATTGTTGCGAGACATGTTCGAAGTTTCACAAGGCAGGTTCCAAGTTTCACAAGTCAGGTTGCAGTCACATCAGAGAGGGTTGCATTTACATCAAACAGCGTTGTGTTTTCAGCTGCAGCGAACAATGTTACTGTTGCATCAGACAGGGTTGTAGTCGCATCACACACGGTTGTGTTTTCAGCTGCAGAGAACAATGTTACAGGTGCAACATACAGGCTTGCAACTGCAGTAGACAGGGTTGCAGCTGCAGCGGATAGAGTCACAGCAGAAAGGTTTGCAGTTGCAGCAGACAGGGTTGCAGTTGCTGCAGACAGGGTTGTAACTGCAACAGGCAGGGTTGAAGTTGCAACTGAGGTGGCGGTCAAAGGGGCAATGGAAGTTGTGGCAGTAGCAGATTTAGTAACAGAATGGCCCACCACTTCAAATTTCTTTTCAAATTCAGGGAAATTTCTTACTTTATTTCTTCTTTTGAAAAATTCAGAAAGTTTCCTAACGGAATTTATTGAAATATCAGGGAAACCATTTTTTGTATTCTCCTGAGTGGCCCATTCTGCTATCTTTGAAAATGATCCATATTTGTTGAAATTTTTTTTTAAATATGACCACACAAAATGTGCTGTCCACGGTTTAATTTTACGCAATGATAATTTCTTAATATTTCTTCTATTTATTTTTCACCATCTAAAAGTTAAAAAAATTAAAATAAAGTTAAACAAGAAAAACACATTGATTTGGAAAATGTTTTATAATAATTAAAATATTCTGAAATCTTAGGTATCTGTCTATGTTTCTGAGATGAGGTATTATGTACAATATTTACATTATTTGGACTATTGTCCTCATCTTTGTCGTCATGTTTATTACAACGTTTCGGCCGTTGTACGCTCCGGCCTTCTTCATGTGGTTGGAATGTTGAACTGAACCCTTTATTTTGCTAACTGGTGTAGACTGTTCTAGTTCCACGTGCCATGTTTAATGGATGTCAGTTATCTCCTGTTAATTCCCCTCTCCAAGTTCTCCACCGCCTTAACCAGGTACTGAACTCACAACTCTTTGAGTCCTGTCACAGGATCTAGCCACCGCCTTTATCCACTGTGCCATGTGTCCTAGTGGATGAAGGCGTTGGTTAGATGCAGTGACAAAACCCAAAGAGTGTGAGTTCAATACCCAGCTAAGGCAGTGGAGAACGTGGAGAGGGAGATTAACAGAAGATAACTGACATCCATTAAACATGGCACGTGGAACTAGAATAGTCTACTCCAGTGAGCGAAATAAAGGGTTCAGTTCAACATTCCAACCACCTGAAGAAGGCTGGAGCGTACAACGGCCGAAATGTAATAAATATGGCAACAAAGATGAGGACAATAGTCCAAATAATGTAAATAGTGTCTGAAATCTTAATACTAAACATATACTAATACTAAACAATACTATACTAATCACTAAATGTTGAAATTATACTAATAAAGTGCAGAGTCAATCATATTGAGACATACCTTGTTTAGTATTCACTTGAAACTTCAGACTGGAAGATAAACTGAACAAAAGACTAGACAGACATTTTACACTTAAGCCACGCACAAGGCGAGCGCTTTATTTACGTCAGTGTACAGTGACAGTCAAACAGAAAAGGGAAGAAAGAGGCGAGGTAGCCCTCTACCAGAAGAAAAAGGAAAACCAGGAGCAGACAACCCACAACCCTTAAAAGGGATATCTGATCCCTTCACAAATATATGGTAGAAGGGAGACAACTCCTGACAGACCGACAGCGATTGATAATTTTAACACTAAACAATTTCCAAACCTGTTAACATTTTTTAAATAATTAACATTCAGTCAATTTTGTCAAATGAAGCATAAATTTTTAATTTTCTATTATCATCTTCATTCAATACAAGTGATTCGGTGTTGAAAAGTAAAAGTTTTCAACTGTGGAATGATCAACGTTATCCTTCACCCCTTTTTCAGAACGATCCATTTTTACACCCACGTACCTATTATCCAATCAGAACACCAATTCTGACAAACTCAACTTCTCATTGGTCAACTGCCCCAAAAACTGTAATATTCACGTGAAAAATCCATTTGGCGCTTGATTGCCTCTGAGCCTATTTTTCCTTTCCAAAACCTATAAAAGAAAGAACTTTGAACCACCTCACCAGTCAGATCTTCACACTGTTTAATTCTTTGAACAAATCTTATTAACGCTCGCTAAAGCTTTCAAACACACTTAACAACAAACTACGCATTTTAATACATCAATTCATTAAATCTTAACTCATCTGTATATTTTTAAATTGTATTAAAATCACTGTATTGTTATGTAGGTACCTCCAAAAATTCGTATACCTAAGGTTTAAATGTATTTTTCATAAATAAAAAATCTCTTTAGAAGCTTTCCAACCGCTTCAATTGAAAGCTAAAGGATTAAATTTTCTAATTCCAGAAAAAATACTGTGGAGTATTTCAAATATAATTTTAAATGATTTTTAGTCGATGCTTCCGAAAAAAACAAAAAAACAAAAAAACAATCGAAACGGCCATTTTAAATTTTTTTTTAGTGAAATGTAAACAAACTTATTTTTCAGTTTTAAAATTCCCGCTAAAATAAGTTATACATTTCTGAAAGGTTACTTTCGTAAAATTAGCAAATTTAAAGTTAAATTAATCTGTTCTGAAACAAAAATCACTTACTTATAGCATAAAATTTTCTAGACAAACATTTCGGGGTCTTGTTATTTTCACGTCTCCATCGATAATTTGATGACTGAAAATGTGTTGACATGTTTAGTACGGTGCATCAAAAGTGACATAACGTTTTTTTTGTTTCTTATAATAATTTAAAATACTATAAAAATGTCTTACATTATTGAGTTACTTCTAAGTTTTCATTATTTAATAGCTAAGAATGGTAAGTAATTTATTAATTATTAATATTAAATTAAGTTATTATATTTTTAATTTGATATCTGCGATAATAACTAATAAAATTGTTATTATATTATTAATTAAAATATCTCACTGAGTTATTAATTGTTTAAATTGATAAATGAGATAATTTTATTATCTCAATTTAATTTTTAATTTAATAACTGAGAGTGAGATAAGACCTTTACATGTCAAGGGGCTTTGCCCAAGGAGACAAGCTTTGAAACACGTGTCCTTTTAACCATAATGTCACTTATGAGATATCATACAAAAAAAAATATAACATTTTGACACACAAGAAAAAATCTTTTTAATTATTGTAAAAGGTTTTGGTAGCATTATTTGTATTAAGCTTTTAATTTTCGCTTAGTAAATATAGTCTTCACTTAAAACTTTAATAACCGACCCCATGCGCTGCATGAAAGAATATTAAAACATTTTTAAAATTAAAGAAAAATGAAAAAAATTAAAAGAAAAATGCAAAGAATTCTTGTAAAAATTCTTTGTTCATCGAAAAAATTTGTTTTCTTCAGATAATAATGTCCTTAATGTATATTATTTATAAAAGCAAATAAAAGCCTATCTAATTTGATAATTAGAGAGTTAATTGCAGTTTTTATTTTACAATTTGGAGCAGATTTTTTTAAAAAGTTGGCATTAATTGGGGGGAAAAAAATTGATTATTCAACTTCTCCGAGGAGTCCTGCTTATATATATATATATATATATATATATATATATATATATATATATATATATATATATATATATATATATATATATATATTGTTACGCCCGGGGTTTCGTTGGGACTACGATAGCCGGGACGCAACGAGAAAATAAAAAATAAATAAATAAATAGACCCCAAGGTTCGATATAAAAATAAAAAAAGAACGTTGGGAAGGGAATTCTCCAATTCCGGACGTCGGTAAACGCAGAGAGTAAATGAACTATATGCAGACATAGAACGATAGAAGACAACACGAGAATATATGATACAAAAGTTTTATTTATAAAATATACAGACAGTAAGAAAAAGAAAAAGAAAACTAAATAATATAAGGGATGGGGAGATAAATTACCTAAACAAATACTAATGCGGCGAAATACATATGACTACAGAGACAGCAGATCATAAGATATAGAAAAAATAAAGAAACTTACATATGGTTGGAATCGACGTCGATTGACTATTACCAGTGATATTCATAAAAGTGGGGGGATTGACAATGTTCTAGTTATGGGTTTTTGTTTGGCGATGTCCAATCCGTGTTGATGGCGAGAAGAACACACAGAAAAATCACAGGAATGTAGCTTTGGTTGACGATGTCGTTCCAGGGTCTCTCGTCGTTCCTTTGGCTTTAGTGGTATCTAATTCTTCTAGCGGCGGATGGCTAAGATTGGGTTTGGTGACGTCCGCTTCCTCCGAGGGTCAGCAACTGAGTGAGATTGTTGCCACCTCAACACATGCGAAACGAAAACTGCTATCAGTTGGGTCACGTGTTGGCCCCCACAAAAAAAAGGTGTGTGGGTGTCTTTCGCGGACCCTAATGTCACTCGCCCCTATCTGCCAAACAGCGTTTGTCTGGTCTACGGTCAGAGACTGGATAGGAAATGGGAGGAGGAGGTAAGGTTCCTTTCCGGGAACTGGCCCTGACTTATCTGGACATAAAAATAATATATAACCCACAATCTGCGTACTCAAGAAATAAGGTTATCAAGGGTCATATGTTTCGTCGCAAATATACAATGCACTAAAAACATGCCTATAAAATCTGAGGTCACCGTACAACTATTGGGTCAACGTAACAATATATATATATATATATATAAAAGTTTGCGAACTCTTTGAAATTCTATAAAATTTCATGAAATTACTTTATGGGGGGGTAACAGATGTAAAAAAAAAGTATTTTTACTAAGATTTTTGGAAATTTTTGTTGACAGAAATTTAACATAAGTGTGAGAAGAGATCTTTCAACGACTTCGGTATTAGATATGATATGTTCTTTTGATGTCTCGGGTCGGTGGCGCTTGTGGACGGAGCGGTCGGTAAATTTGTTGCCGCGCTTTGTCATGGAATTTGGAAGCTGAAAGCGAGTCCTTTGTATCAGAAGATTTTGTCTTCAGTCAGAATTTTAAACCTCGGACGATAAAGACGTGTTTATTCTAGCTCCGTGGTGAAATACTCTAGTTTGCCACGTATATTAATGTTACCTTAAATAATTCGAATTACAGTATCGAATTATTTGCCTTTGTGGAAAAAAATAAAAATTTGAAGAAGAAATAAAGTGGAGAAAATATAAAACTTTTTCTCCAGAGGGATATAGTGTCTCCTGTGCGTCAGTGTGAAGGTTGATGTCAAAGACCCAAATTTAAATGAAAAATTAAACCGTCAATCAAACTTAAACTTTACCCGCATACGATCTTAAAGCAATATATTTAAATTACAATTTAATACACTAACACGCAGGACCATTAAATTTAGCTGCTCATATATAAATTTGAGTGCATTAATATGTTTGATTCTTCTTGCACCAATAGTAGAAATGACATTACCAATTTTAATATAAAACTCATATTTTGAGGTTCAGGTTGCTGTTGTTCTGTGTACATTTTTTTCATGTTTTCTATCAGAATTTCAAGAGTATTTTGATCAGTTACGTGTTTAGAAATCTTATAATCCCCTATTGAATGTATTTCCACATTTCTACAAAAAAACATGTACTGCAAAATCAGATTCAATTACAAGAGACAGATAGAATTTTGGATATGGGAATTTGATGATGCTGAATATAATAAGTGTCTCTTGCTGCCTAACAAAACTCCAGTAATTTCTATCAAGGAAATTTAATTTCCCTTCTAGATCATTATTATTATGGAATTTATAAAGATATAAAATTATTTTAATCCTCAAAGTTTCAATTGAGTTTAATAACATTTTAAAACAAAGCTGTTTTATGTGTTGGGAATTACAGACATAAAAATTCAATTCAATTAAAGTTTTATTTAGTCACGAATAAAACAATTCTAAAAAATCGTTAAAATTATTTTTTATGTATATAAAATATTCCTTTAAAAATTCGTGAATGAATTCATGTCGAAAATTTCTTTAAAGTTTATTTCTTAAAAAAATGAGATTTTAGATTTTAAAAACAACACGTACGAGAATGAATGTCTCTCTCTCTAAAACTTTCTCGCTAGATTTATGTCTTATTAACTTTATGTTATGAATTACAAAGACATGGTATTAATTAATTTTATCATTAAAGTTTCAATAAAATTTACTTATTTTTTAATACAAAAAATACTCACTCTGCTGAATTTAGTAGATAAAAATGATCTCTTCTGATTGTACGAATCCAAACATCAGATAATTCTTTATCTTTAGTTAAAGAAAATACATGTATTTTAGGGCCGTTTTTATAATTCCCTTTGCAATTTGGTACAATGCATCTATAAGGCATTGTTTTTGTTTTAAATTAATTCAATATTTAAAAGAAAATATTAATAAGTAATTTAAAAATGCCGCCGTAAAAAATCTGCTACACAAAAGTAAAACAGACACGCTTCTTGGAAGTCGGACTCAATATGATGATGTCACATTTGTCAACAACCAAATTTCGGAGAATCAACGTTTCTATTTGTTTTGACGGAGTCAATCGATGCGGGGAATTCTGCCCCTATTCACGTTCTTTCTTTTAAAATAAAATTTAAAGGAATTCCAAAGCTAAAGTTTTAAAATATTTTGAAAGATATTCTTCATGGAATAAGATTTTAAGATCCTAGACTAGGTTAGGATTGTGTTTTTCAATTTACCCTTTCAGCTCCAGAGGAAGCGAAAAAGAGTTTCAAAGAAAGAAAAAAAAATATTTGAAGAAAGAAGAAACACAAAAGAAATTGAATTGATTGTAAAAAAAAGAAAATGCTTTAATTGTTTGTTGTAAAGAAAAAGTTGAAAGATGTTTGCGTTGTCTGCTTGCTGACAACATTGTTCTGTAAGTAAAAATCCTTTTGTTCATTTTTGTTTGTTACCCACTTAGCATATGGGCCAATATGCATGTAATTATGATTTGTTGAAATAAAAATATTTAATCTGTGAACACTAACGATAGTTGTTTATAAGATCGTCTGCTTCATTGAGTGGGTTTGTTGTTGATTTCCTTTGAAGAAGCCGAGAGAGAGATCGGGAGTTTGGTCCTGTGTGTTAGTGTATTAAATTGTAATTTAAATATATTGATTTAAGATCGTATGCGGGTAAAATTTAAATTTGATTGAGAATTTAATTTTTCATTTAAATTTGGGTCTTTGACATCAACCTTCACACTGACGCACAGGAGACACTATCTCTCTCTAGAAAAAGTTTTATGTTTTCTCCACTTCATTTCTTCTTCAAATTTTATTTTTTCTACAGATTTTCTAAAAATAAAAATTTCAAAAATAAAAAATTCATTCATTTTTGAATAAGTCCTGAAAGTTTCATTTAAATTAGACAATTATTTGATTTTTGCAATAATTTAAAAATTAATGGGTTTTCTTTGACCCCCGAAACTGCTATACTAAAAATACCGATGACCACAAGTCGTACGGTTTTAACAAAAAAAAATTAAAAAAAAACGACATTTTTGACCCAAATTTAAAACGTGTTAGAAAGAAGAAAAGTTTTTTTTAAATATTTAAAAAATACTTTGTTCTTTCCTCTTAATAACATAAATATTTTAATGATGAAACTTAGTTTTTATTAAGTTTCGGACCTGTTACTGATTTTTTAATGAATTTTGAATTGTTATGCATTTTACTTGCCTTGTTTTCAACTTTGTTCTGCATGACCTGTTCTAAGTATTTGTTTATCATTTATTGTGGATGAATGTTAGAGAACACGTCACTAAAAAATAAAAATTCCTTAAACGCATTGAGTTGACCAATCTGCAACAAAACAACACTATTTTTTGTATTGTTCAAACTATTCACAATTAATTAAAAAAGGGCAAAAAAAAACTAATTTCAAATGTGAATGGAATAAAGTATTAAAATAAGAATTTCAAATAAAAATTGAATAAGAAAGATTTAATTTAAAAAAAATAAAAATTATTTTTAGTAGAATCTGGGTTTCGTCTCTCTCTAGGTTCTTAATTAATAAATTACTAACTTAAAGAAAAAATTACTTAAGTGAAGTATGACTCAAACTTAAATAAACACATAAAATAAAAATATTTAGTGAAAAAAATTAAAACTTACTTTGAAATTTTGAAAGGATGATTTGCAAAGACGTCAATGATGAAACAGAACTGAATTAGGAATGTGAACAAAATTGTAGTGCGTCAGATGACACTTAAATCACGTGACCTTTTTTAAGGATTATGTTGTACATAGCTTCCCATAGGTAGAAATTGGGAATGAAAAATTACTTTTTTAAAATTCTTTTTAAAATATTTTGGATCAGACGATTGTTATGAGATTTTCAATTTTTGATTCATAAAATTAATTTTCACTTAACAATATCACCAAACCGCCGCCTTGAAAGCAATGAAGAATTTTAAACAATTTTTTAATACTATAAATTGTTTAATTAAAAAAATTTTTAAAAGTGAAAACAATTTTTATAAAAATTAATTATTCATCGAAAGAAATTTTCTTCTTAAAACAATAATGTTCTCGATAAATGTTATTTATCAAAGCAATTAAAAGATTTTCTAATTAAATAATGTCACAGTTTTATTGAAATTTTTATTTTACAATTCAGAGCAGATTTTCAGTGAAAGGACCAATTCTTTTACAAAAAAAATTTGATGAGTTCCTTTCCTCAAGGAGTCCTGCTTTTAACTAAAAAAAAAATCCTCGACCTAAAAATTTAATTTCTCTAAATTTCATGAAATTAAGTAAGTGGTTGATAACATATGCAAAAAAATACTTTTTACCAAGATTTTCTAAAAAAGTAAAATTCAAAAATAATTTCATTCATTTCTGAATAAGTCCTGAAAATTTCATTAAAATCCAACAATTATTTAATTTTTGCAATAATTTCCAAATTAATGTGTGTTTCACCGGAAAAAGCGAAAAAGGAAAACTAGCCTATATTTTTGGTTCGGCCGCTGACGTAAACAAATAACCAAAATTTACAACGTGCTAGAAAGGATTAAGAAATTTCAAAAAATAATAATAAAATATATTGCTCTTTCCTCTTAATAATAATATAAACATTTTAATGACAAAACTTTGTTTTTATTGAGTTTGGGGCCTATTTTCATCATGCTATGCTGTTTTTACGCAACCAAGTAGAGCTACCTAGTAAAAGTATAACAACTAAAATTAGGCCAATGAAACCCTCCGATGCCTAATTTTCTCTTCAAATCCAACTTTATTTAACTTTAACAAACATAAAATGCTAATTAGAAAAATGTCTAAAAAGTGATAAAATTGTCTTACTATAGTTACTATAATAGGTATCTTCAATAGTTCGATAAAAAAGAGCATACCCTTAAAAAAAACAAAAAAAATTTCGAACATGCTAGAAAGGACTAAAAAAATTTTAAAATAATTTGAAAATACTTTGGTCTTTCCCCTTTACAATGACAAACATTTTAACGATAAAATTTTGTTTTTATTAAGTTTTGGGCGTTTTTTGTTTTGTTTTTTTCACTATGGTATGCTGTTTTTATCGACGAATTTTTGAAGATACCCACAATCTACAAAATAAGTGACCTTCTCCTTACCTTACAATGCGTCAAATTTGCATATTCTGCACCCCTCGTTTTGGTTTTCATTGATATTCAAGAGATGAAGCGAGAAAATGTCGGGGTGAACTCCGAATTAACTGTCCAAATTGTCCACTAGGAGACGCTCACCCTACAGTATAAATACTGGGTGATTTCTTGCTTCGTTCTCTTTTTCATTCTTCATTTTCAGCGAACACATCTACAATGCAAGTTCTCGCAGAAGATTGCGTCTTCCCATTTTGTGGGAGGCGCTATGCGTTTCCTTGAGAAGACGCTTGGACATTATACACACATACACGTACGCACGAACATTCATCAAAATACGAACTGTTTACGTTCAAGCACAAACACACATGTTAATGTCGTTCTCCCTTGTAAATTTTGTTGTTTAATACATATTACCAACCTTCCCAGTTTGTTTTTGCACCCCTGTTTTCATCTCGACTGGATCAGATTTTTTCTCTCCCTTTGACCGTATTTATTTTGCCCTTTCCCTCTCCCTTAGCGAGGGAGCTTCTTGTTTCTGTCTAAAGGCAGAATACAGCGGCCTCTCTATTTTGAGGGCAGGACGGGTTCAACTAACATCTTTTATCTTTATTTTGTTTGTTTTGATATATTTTAGTTTGTTTTGGAGTTCATCTCCCTCCCATGTCATAGTATATCATCCATAGATTTTTATGTATTTAAAATTTTAAAATCGTGAGATTTTTATGTCATGGTGCGGAATCGTCCATATTTTTCCACTACTATTCTACTATTCCATAAAAGCTAGTTTCAACCAATCAATACCACACATTGTGAAACTAGGCTTATTATTGGTCGAGACAACCCCAGAATGTGTATCCATCGCCAAAAATCTGTTAACCGTCAAAATAGCTGGAGCCTATTTCAACTTCTCAGAGTAAATATAATGACAAATTTCAGCCCAATTCACTAGTCAGTGATTGGCCTTCAGAGAGATTCCACACAGATCCATGCGTGTCTACATTTTTACTAAAATGAATTTTCGCGCGTCAACACTTGACTCAACTTTCAACATCTTTCTGTCTCTCTCTGAATTCATTACACATTTCTAAAAACAAGTGTTAACTACACTACTAAACAGAAACTGTAAGTCAAGTATAAGACAAAAAAATACAGTCCGGGGTAAATAACTCTGTCAAAACAAGAACAAACAAAAATCAACAAAAATCTCGCATTACATTACTTTCAAATTTATCCCTCGATAAATTTTCCTTAATATCACATGTGAACATTTTCTAAACAAAGGAATATTCCTGAACTGTAACTCATTAAGATACTTATTTCACATTTCGTCAAACATCCTTATAACCCAAACACAAGCTTTTTCAAAATTTTATTAATTGTATATAAATGTTCAGTGTTTTTCTAATTAAATTCATGACTACCGTTGTTTCTTTGTTCAATTTTGCCTTGAGATTTATTCAGCTTGTATGTCTATGCTTAATATTGTTGTGATTAATATGAAGAACATGCTTTTCACACATATCACCTCAAACAAAATCCTTCTGATTTCACACTTATTTCATAGCAATCCCAAAAATGGGTTGCGTTTTGTAGGTCCCAATTGGTGTATGTGGTATTATGGCATATGGAGGATTAATTGTGATGGATGAGTTTTTGTGGTGAATGTGTCAATTGTAACGAATGAATGGGTCTTGAATCGGATTATCTAGGTATAGGATAGAATGTGACGACCAGCCTCAACCCAATTTCCCTTTTGGCCTTGTGCCACGATTTTGTATTCTGTACAAAATAAATCGACTTGTTTGTATATATATATATATATATATATATATATATATATATATATATATATATATATATATATATATCGGTCTTGTTTGTTTTCTTTTACATTTCTTTATGTTGGATTCAATCTCTGAGTCTGCTATATTCTTGTAGAGGACTTTATTCTATCAGAAGATTCACAGGTGTTTCATTTAACAACGCGTAAACCCCACAGCCCACTACAAAAGGACAGTAACTGTGGCATTTGTGTTCGCAAAAGAAGGTCACCATTGTGGATAGGTCATAGAATAAATATTTTATCAGGAACATAGAACATAAAACGAACTGACTCAATAATACCTTTTTATTTATTTTCTTTAGAGTTATCAGTGATTCTTTTGGTATTCGTCTTAGCAAAAAGTTCGTTAAGAAGGCGGATATTGATATCAATCTGGGGTCGGGAGTTTAAAGTACGGATCGTCGTAATGTTTAGAAATAGGTCAGTCTACTTTGTTTTTCTCGAAATTTAGGGCGAAATTATCAGTAGCGAATGGCCTCTTAACCACTTCTTCATGCGTTATACATTCATTTGTTCCGCCCTCTACTTGTTCCATCATCTCTCACTAACCGAGAGGTGTCACGTTTCTGTTACTTCCCTCCATGGTGGAGTAATGGATAGCGGCTCGTATTGGGAAAGGTATGAATCCTCTTCTTCTCCCGCCACCTTTGGGCAAATAGCAGGACAGACCGGGTTCTATAGCCTTGGACGGCAACTGGTCTACCGCAGAAAGAAATGGCAACCTACTGCGAGAAAAAATGTACCTCGTCAGTCATGTATCGAAAGATACATGATCGCCTAAGCGTGTATCACGCATGGCACAAAACTGACTAATTCGGTATGAATTTTCGATACCTAAGGTTTAAAATGAAAAACCATTTTAATGAAAAACCATTTTAAAGAATTCATTTTAGCTTTAATTAAAATAACTATTTCCAGTAAGTAAAATATTCTGGTGTATTTCAACTAAAAATTAATAGATCGGAATCTCAACGTTTTGGCCGATTTAAGAAAATTTTCTTAAAAGCGGCTATTTTCTTAATTTTAAGAAACAAAACAAAATTCTCGGTTTTAAAAATTTTCACAAAATAAAAAAATATGTATGTGACACGTTATTTGAGGAAAATGAACAAATTTAAAGTTAAATTAATCTGATTTGAAATAAGTATTATTTACTTATAGCATAAAAAAGTAATATACAAATATATACTTATAGCATACTATATACTATATAGCATACTTATATATATATATATAGAGAGAGAGAGAGAGAGAGCATACTTATATAGATAGCATACTTATAGCATACTTATATATATATAGCATACTTATATATATATACTATATAGCATACTATATACTATATAGCATACTTATAGCATACTTACATATATAGCATACTTATATACAGCATACTTATATATATATGTACTATATAGCACACTTATAGCATACTTATATATATAGCATACTTATATATAGCATACTTATATATATACTATGTAGCATACGTATAGCATACTATATACTTATAGCATAAAAAATAATATACAAGGATTTCATAACGACGGTTCATGTTTTTCTTTCATTTTTATTGCCGTATCGCTAAGTTCCGAGGTGATAATAGCTAGTATCGATGAGCAGAATTGACATAAATTTACAAAATCTAAGTGAACACAATTTTTTTCGTTTTTAACTACCTAATAATTTTTAAAAATTAACATATTTTCAGCAATTATCTAATATTTTATTAACTTTTAGTTACGTTTGAGGATGCTTTATGAAAAAAGAAAAAAAATTAAAGTACTATAAAATCTTCTTAAATTAATTTTAAAATTTAATAACAGATGAAATTAAAATGAAGATAAGTAAGCAAGAAAATTAACACATTGATTTGTAATTTTTTTATAATAATTAAAATATTGCTTAATCATTAATAGCTAATAAACTTAATTATCATTAACTAAAACTTTTTTTTCTTTCAATTTTCTTCAATGCAAGCAGGTAACCTTTTCATGTTTAGGCTACCATAGATGAAAAAAGGGAACAATTAAAGTGAAAACATAAAACATTTATTTTAAAAATAGAATATTAAAATGACGTTTATTAATTTTTTCAATTTTGGATTCGTAAATTACGTTTCCATTTAATTACAATATCACATACAGGAAATAAAATAATACAGAATTTTAAGTGATTTTTAAACTATTATAAATTATTTTAATTAAAATTTTAATAAAATGAAAAGTTTTTTGTAAAAATTCATTATTCATCGGAAAAAGTTTATTTCTTCAGACAATAGTGTCCTTAATATAACTTATTTACAAAAGCAATTAAAAGCTTTTCTAATTAAATAATGTCATAGTTTGATTGCGTTTTTAGCTTACTATTCGGAGCAGATTTTCAGTTAGAATAGTAAAAGTTTGAAAAAATTAGGCAATTTACATTCTCCAAGGACTTTAATTATTAGTTCGATTGGTTTGAAATCGGCTACATCTCAATGACAATGTCTTCATATTGGCCTTGGCGGATTTGCCAGACTGTGAACGGTGTGGCCTTGGTCTGGAAGAAACGGCTTCGCGCGCCTTCTACCATTGTCCCCGTGTCCGTCCTTTATGGGACCATGTCGGTGAGGTGACGGCTCGTCTCGCTCCCGAAAAACTTGTGCTCATTGATCGCGCATACGCGTGTGACAATGTGTCGCCCCCGTATTCTGGGGTGAAACGGATGGTGTTTCTGACGCTGCTGGCTACAGCCCGAATGATAATTTGGACGACGCGACAGGAGGAAGTCTTGCGAGGCAATCGTCTTTCTCATCAGGATCTGATCCGATTCTTTGAGCATCAGCTCAAGATGAAGATTATAACTGACTATAACGCTTGCATTCAACAGTCTTCAGCGAAAGGTGGGTGAAAGAGGCGAGCTTGGTTCGTTTTAACGGGGCTAGCCTTGATTTTCTCTTTTAGGTCAATCTACGTCACATCGGGGTGGTTTCCTGCGGAGCACTCCCCTTGGTTAGGTTAGACAAGCTTTAGTGTACCTAGTTAATGTGAGTAAGTGTTGTTCCTAGTCTGTTCTTGGCTGCCTCTTTGGTTATGATTCAAGTCGAGATTCCCAACCCCCGCCCCAGTTTGTTTGGCCTCACTTTTTTTCATCTTGACTGGGTCAGCTTTATATTTTCCCATGCCCGTATTATTTTTTATCCTTTGCCCACACCCGTAGTGAGAGAGCTTCTTGATTTTGTCCAATGGCAAGAATACAGCGGCCTCTCCCTTTTGAGGGTTGGACGGGCCCTACTAACATCAGTTATGTTTAGTTTACTTTGTGTTGAGTTTTAGTTTATTATTAGGTTCATCTACCTCCCCTCTCTTTCTTCATTATTAGAATTGTATATATATAATTATTATCATTAAATTTTTAAGGCATGGGCGCATTTTGTACGTTCCTCTTGAGAGGATGCGGTATTATGGTGGATGGAGGATTGATTGGTGACGGACGAGTTCTTATGGTGAATGTGGAAACTGTAATGTGTGATAGGGTCGTGAATCAGATTAGCTAGGTATAAGATAGTGACGACCAGCCTCAACCCCTCCCCATTTTGGCCTTGTGTCCTAATTGCATTTTATTTACAATAAATATAACATATGTGAAAAAATATTTTTTACCTTCCATTGAATTACAATATCTCCTACAGGAAATAAAGTAGTACAGAATTTTTATAAAACAAAATATTCAAAACAATTTTATTTATTTGTGAATAAGACCTGAAAGTTTCATTAAAATCCGACAATTATTTGAATTTTGCAAGAATTTCCAAATCAATGTAATTGTAATTATTACGCCCATCGATGACGTGAATAAAACAAAATTTTGAACTAAAATTTCGAAAGTGCTAGAAAGGATTACAAATTTTTTTTAAAAATTAAAAAATACTTTGGTCTTTCCTCTTAATAATAATTAATAAAAATAAACATTTTGACGATAAAACTTTGTTTTTATTAAGTTTGTAGCCTTTTTTCATTTATGCTATGCTGTTTTTCCGCGAAAAGTACCTAGTTTACATCCTTTTGACCAGGCTCAAGAATTTGGCGCGAAAATTGGTTTCGGCTAAAGTCAAAAATTTCTTTGTGTCAATTTTTTTGATTGGACAAAATTATTTTATTTTCTAATGTTCCTTTCGTTATCGTTTTTATCTTTAACGGAAGTTATTGTGTGGCGCCTCCCTGAGTTTTGGTATTTTTCAGTCACAAATAAGTAAACTCTGACCCTGTAATCTTCAGGCCTTTTTAGGCCAGGTTCATTTTTCCTTCTCCTTCTGTTAAATAATAGTCTAGCAGACTATTATTTTTTAGAGAAGTGTATTACTCCTCTCACTTCTTCATGTTAATCTTTGAGATCAGATACAGGAAAACAAAGGAAGTCGTTTGTGATTGGCTGAAGCTAGCGTCAGAATGTTAGATGTAAAAAGGGATTTCAGTGAGTTAAGTTTTAAACGTCGAACTCATCGCGCATTTTGCTTCAGTGAAAGTTCGAAGAATTCACTTTTAAGCTGCTTTGGAACTGGTTTTAGTCTTCGTATTTTTTTTCAATAAAATACCGATTCGTAATTTTGCTCTATACTTTTAGTAAAGAATCCCACCCCTAAACCCCTAAAGGTATTTTCTTGAAGTCCTTCGGGTTTCGAGGCACCTCTGGTTTCGAGGTACGGCACATTTGTGCCGGCTGTCCCCCTCTCTCGTCATCAATGATTGTGCCTTTCTGACTTGTATTCTGTTTTCTTGTAATCTTCTTAAATTCTTGTAAATCTCTCCAGTTTGAGGCATTTGATTGGGTTGTCTGGAAAGCTCATACCAAATTTTAAGGGAAAGTAAAACACAAATTAAAATTATACTATTAAATATTTATTCAATTAAATATGAACCATTTTGTTGCACAACCTTTCTCCATTTTTTCTTCAAGTTCAAGTTTCCATCTTCCCAGAATTTCAGGGTTTTCTCGGAAAAGAATTCATTAAGGTGTTTTTTTTATGTCATGCAAAGAATTACAATTTTTACCATTGAGATTATTTTACAAGGACCTGAATAAATGAAAACCCGAAGGAGCAATGTCTGGTTAATATGGCGGGTCGGCTAACACATCCCAGCCAAGTTGCAACAATTTTTGCCGGGTTGCCAAAAAAACGTGGGGTCTAGCACGATCCTGATGGAAAACAATACCTTTTCCTGTTCGAAAATTCTGGGCGTTTTTCTTGAATTGCTGCCTTTTATTCATCCAGTTGCAAGCAGTACTTTTCAGAATCAACTGACTGGTTACTTGGCAAAAGCTCATAGTACAGGATTCCTTTACAATCCCACCACACTCACATCATGACTTTCTTAGGATGAAGATCTGCTTTTAAGGTGTCTAAATTGGCTTATGCCGCTTACCCCAGGACCTTTTTCACTGAACATTGTTGTAAACGATCCATTTCTCATCATCCGTCACAATTTGCTTAAAAAATGGGAGCATTTTTATTGTTTATACAGCAAATCACAAATTAAATGCAATCCAAAAAATTCTTTTCATTCAGATCACGTGGTACACAAACATCGTAGCGATTTGAGTACCCAAAGTTCACTAAGTGCTTATAGATGGTGGATTTTGATAAATTTAGTATTTCTGCCAATTCTCGCGTTGTGTAATGCTGGTTATTCTCAATCAATGTCTTGATTTGGTCGTTAGCGGGTGTGAAGGGTCTGCCTAAGCGTTCTTCATCAACAAGGCTACAATCACTAACTCTAAACTTAGCGAACCACTTCCGTACAGTTCTGTCATCTAAAGCACCTTCACTGTACACAGCACATATATTTTATGTTGCTTGCGAGGCACTTTGGCCTTTACGATAAAAAAAAGAAGCATCAAGTGTCTAAAATGCTTCTTATCATCTTCCATTTTCGTATGGATGTAAAATTGACAGGAATTAAGTAATTTTTAATTTTTTTTCCTCAAGAGATAGTTTTAAGAGTGCTCTCATCGGAAATGTAAGCATATTATATCTGTCGATAAACTTCTTCTTCTTCTTCCAATCGGAAATGTATCGATTAATTTGACGTGTGCTACGTGTTGGAACAGGAACGGCCAAAAATCGCCATGACCTTTCCGGACAATCCAATATTTTCAATGTGTTTAACGAAGAAATTTAGCACATAATATTTATGGCCTGAATTTTTACAAAGCGTCTGACTTTCTTTTAATTCTTTTAAACACCTATCTTAAAAACAAGTGTAATGAACAAAGCTTGTCTATTATAATATTTTCTGTCACGAACCTTTTTATTAATTATTATTATTATTATTATTATTATTATTATTATTATTATTATTATTATCATCATCATCATCCTTATTATTATCATTATTTTTTTTTAAGCATTCAAACCCAAGCAAGGCGGGAAGCCACTAGCACGCAAGGGGTTATAAAGTTAGAGCGAGAACAAAGAGGAGTGATAGAAGAAAGAATGAAGAGAAGGTTAGGGGATAGATCCGGGTATCTGGAGACGTCAATTGACGTTACATTTGAATAGTTGGAGATTATAGCCATCAGGAAAACAAGAAATGGGGAGTGAGTTCCACAGGGGAGAAGTGCAAGACATGAAGCTATTGGAGTAGAAGAGACGGCTACATTTAACAGTTTTGACAGTGAAAGAGTGAAAGCAAGATGCCAGCCTAGTTGAGCGCTTAAATTCATGAAGTTTGGGAACCAGCGAAAGCAGCTCATCGGAGTAGTTACCGTGACAGTATTTGTAAAAATGACAGAGGAAGGCAACGGCACGTATTATCAATATTATTTTATTTCCTTTGATTTCTGGTGTGTACACATTTCGTCCCAGGTCCTGCCCAGAGACCCAAGTTTAAAAATGGCATCATGACCCTTTCAAAAAAAAAAAAGAAAGAAAACATTTTACATAGATAAAGTCCTTCGTAAAGTGTGGGCTGTACTCATGAGAACAAATTTGTGTATTTCTTTAAGGCATGGGCTTCCAGGAATCCCTTCAATGAGTCTACTGGAAACTTTTCCAACCAATCCGAGGGCTCCAACTACAACGGGGATTGTTGATGTTCCCATGTGCCACATTTTTAGATTTCGATTTCAAGTTCCTTGTATTTTGATAGTTTTTTGAGGATCTTCAAAGATTCATTGCACTCTGATGGGACTGCCATATCAATAAGGAGGCACTTTTAGCAGAGACTTTGTAATCGCAGCTACAACGCCGTACGCACCCCGAGTCCGTGTAATGGTTAGCAAGCTTGTCTCGCTAGAACAATTACGACTGAGAAGTGAGTTCAATCCTCACTGGGTGCCCCATACTTTCAAATTTGTGCCACATCTAAGCTACGCTTGGAAAATCACTGAAACTATAGTACTTGCTTGAACAATACTCGCTCGAATAGTAACCACCGTATAATGATCTGATAGTAATCCGTATAAAGAAATAGTATAGTGAATAGAGTAGAGAATAGCAGTCCGTATAGTAATAGAGGATAGACTAGAAATAGCGATCAATTAGACACACGCTACCTTTCCTCTATGGTCACGTGGTCTACTTAATTCAGTAATGGGATCGCCTGTGTTTGCTCACTGGCGATCTATGTTCAAACACAAGTGTCGCTACCGGCACTTTATTCCTGTATAACAGTTAATTACTAAGTGTTAAAAATAAAACGATGCGTTTCACATTGACAAAAAGTATGGTGAACAATAAAGTAATGAAATCCGCTAATTAACCCCCCCCCCCAAAAAAAACATTATATTGGCCACGTGAAAAAAAAAGTCTTATAGGAGTAGAGAGATCCGAACACTGAGGTCACCTATTTGTTGCGATAAAGAAACATATTGTCACTGAGTAGGTCATGGAATTTTAACATCCCGCTACCACTTTCTTATCAATATTGAATTTTGTACAAATCCGCCCACGTGCAAATATATTTCCAGCGCGTGACCAAGTCAAGTTTTCCCGCCAATTTTCTCTGAGTCTGTCACGTGGTTACATTAATTATAAATAGCAGACACGAGTTTGATCTTTCTCTCTCTTCACTCTCTCTTTTCCTGCAAAGATGTAGCCTTGAAGGATTCTCGTCTCGACCATGGTCGGTCAGACGTTAAAAGCATATTCACGCATGTACGTACGTACGAAATTTTCCAAACTACATTACAAACATACAAAACATTTCCAAAAAAGCAACAAGAACTTTTCTCTTTGAAATATTCTTCTAAAGCTACAGTTTATTCATCATTTCTCAGCTTTATAATTAATTCAACTTTTGTGAGCTCAGATGAAAATATTTCACAGTCAAAGGAGCATAACACAAATCTCTATGTATGAACATCATGACACAAAAATAAATGTAAATGTTATTGTTTTAAAACCATTTTGTTCCTTCTTGTATTTCATATTTTGTAGTATTTTGTGTTAAGTATAAATCGTTTGGTGATGTTATTCACGCAGCTATAAACATACATCTACAAAGGGTCTATTCTTGCTAACATACCACAACAGAATCACCATCACATTTAAATATATGGCAAAAGTATTTAAACAACTATTAGTTAATAATACGAAATAATTAAAAGTAATAGTTAATTAAAACGTACAAACAAATAAATATAATCGTCTAGGTTTGTTTATACACGTATTTTAAAGCAAGGCAGACGCTTTATGAAAAAATTGATAAATGAATATGTGAAGGAACCGCCAAAATTATTTCAATGAATGTGGATTGTTTTAATTTCATTTTTAAATTTTTTAAAAATATGTACAATTTCTATTTATTAACCAATCAGAAGCATGGGTTTGCGCCCTCGTAAATTTGAAGTTAAGATCTGTCTGGAGCCCCTTCACTTCTTATATATAGAGAAGAGCCAGCAGATAAACCTCAGAAGGTATTCAGAATTCAAGGCAAAGGGTAGTTTGACAGCAGAAAGGAGTGATAAATAAATGGACGGAGCCTGCTGTGACTGAGGAATAAAGATTTAAATTTCAAAGGATATCAAATATTCAAACAAGAATCAAATACCATATATTTCCGCGTATACGACGATCTTTAAATCACAAAAATCCCCCTTAAAAATTGGGGGTCTTATACTACAATTCTAAAAAAAAAAGAAACCTTAAATTCTGAGTGAGGTTTGTCGGTAGGCTTACCCCGGCCTCGGTACGATAACCAATAACGTACATGAAAAGATTCACATTATCAAATAAACTGATAATAAAAGTAATAAAACCATTTCTACCTTATATATTACTGGCATAACTTCATAATAAATTGCCTATTCGAAGAATAATTCCATATCAATGAAATCAACTTGTATCCATGTAAGTTCAGCTGAGAAAATAAAGTTATGATTGCGTTCACAGCAACCTTCATCTTTCGCTAAAATTTCATTATGGTAATAATAATCATTATGGTCGTGTTATTTACGGCAGTATTTTGTGATTGTCGATGATGTATAAGTAAATGGCCATTAGTCAACCTGTTTAGATATAGGAAAAGAGTTGGAAGAACAAGAACAAGAATCAATATTCGCAAGAGATCACGTGATGAAACGTAAACAAAACAATGGTTTCCCTTTTAGGGGACGTGTAGGAAAAATATGACATCGAATCGATTTTATTTTGTTTATTTTGAACTTCTAAGGATAAAGTATCAGCATTTTCAATAGCATCATTATATAATCAATAAGCAGTCGTCTTATACTACAGGTATAAAAATTCATGCAAACTTGCTATATTTTTTACCTCGTTTTATCTAAAGGTCGCCTTATACGCGGAAATATACGGTATTTCAACCAAGATTAACTAACACAAAATTTCATCCAGAAGGCAGAATAAGGTATATTTACCCGGCCTTCCTACCAAGGTTGAATGTGACACAAAGTAATTTTAACGTTGGGGAGCGCCATACGCATACTCATATATATGGACCAAGGTCAAAAATTGTCTTTTGCTCATCGACCGCTGTCACGTTGATATTGGTATTACACCGACCCAACGTCTTCAGTGCAATAAGGAAGGTGCTGCCACAGGGTTGGAATTCCCGGGGCTGAGCAACTTCTCCCATCTAAAATGAGGAGAAACAGAGCTCAACTTACGGAACATGGAGCGATAACCACTCCCCAGTAAACCCTCATTGGCTAATGGCTAACTCCTGCACTATGTTAAGGATCCAGAAGGGAAATAAATCTTTGGCTACCTCCTGAGAAGCTTACAGAAAAAGCATATGAAACCCTTTAATAAAATTGTTGTAGCGGACCGTGGGGGTGAAGATGTGAAGAGATATCTCTGGGTTAAAATTTCCTGCTAGCCGGTCCAGCTACAAAGGAATGTTGGACTATAATTAAGTCCAAAGAAAACAAAGAAAACAAACAAGACCGATATACATGGGTAAACAAATATATATTATGGGTAAACAAATATATTAATACACGAAGACATGAAAGGTTACATAGTGTTTGTATGGAGAAGTTATGTGTGCGTGTGTTGTGTTGAGTGTCCGTACGTATGTGTATTGTCCTTAGCGTGTTCCCAGAATATGGGAAACGCTGTATCTGTGAGAGGTCACATATTGGCCTAAGTGAAAAAGAGAGAGTTTTTACCTCGCCTCCGCGCGAGGTAGCGGCCCAAGGCCTGAGTCGAAAAAGAGATTTTACCTCATCTCCACGCGAGATGGCCGCCCAAGGCCTAAGTCGGAAAAGAGAAAGAGAGAAAGGTCAGCCAGTATTTATACTCGTGGGAGAGAGACCCCTGTTGAAGGATTAAGGAAACTGAGGAGGAGCTAACTCCGACACTGTTCTATAAAAGAAAGTTTTTTAAAAGTCCCCGTGACATTGGTAGTTCGAAAATTTGTGGATGAATAGGTTGGTTTTCTTATTCACATCGGTCACTAAAATGGTGTGGTTGGTTATTCACTCACATCATAGCAGCAGAAATTAGCCTTGTGTTCACGGAGATAAAAGCATACGTGACAGGAAATAAAATGTACGAAAATAACGGGGAAAAGATGGTAAATTGTATGTTAATTTCATACAAATTCTTTATATTTTTTGTGTGTATTGGTGTGTGTATCTTTTAGGTTACAATTGTTTTACGGTAGATGTGATATAAAGGATAATTTACTCCGTAGTATTACAAAACATATCACAAGAGATAAGTTTGGAAATCCTTGTAAAAGTCAAATAATTGACTGATTTTAATGAAATTTTCTGGACTTATTCACAAGAGAATGAAATTATTTTTGAATTTTGTTTTTTAGAAAATTTTGGTAAAATTGTTTTTTTTTTGTTTTTTTTTTTATATGTTAACCCCACTTAATTTCAAGAAATTTTGCAAAAAGAAAATTTCTATTTCCTGAAATTTTATTCTTTAAAAGTAGGACTCCTCCTTGGAAAATCTAAATTGCCTAATCTTTTTTTTTTCAAACTTGCGCTATTATAACTGAAAATCTGCTCTAAATTGAAAAATAATGAATGCAACAAAACTATTCAATTAGAAAAGCTTTTAATTGTTTTTGTAAATAAGTTATATTAGGGACATTATTGTTTGAAGAAATAAAATTTTTCCGATGAATAACGAATTTTTACAAGAATTCTTTTTCATTTTTTAAAAAATTTAATAATAATAATTTATAATAGTTTAAAATCGTGTAAAATTCTTTATTGGGCTATTTTCTGGATGTGATATTATTAATTAAGTGGAAACGAAATTTACGAATCCAAAATTGAAAAGATTAATAATTGTAGTTACACTATTCTAGTTTTAAAATATTTTATTTATTTTTTTACTTAATTTGTTCCCTTTTTTCATCTATGAAAGGTTAAGCGTGGCATGATTATGAAAAGGTCGCGTGATCTAAGAGTTTTGTCTCTTTACAGAGAAATTAATTTAAGAAAATTTTATAGCATTTAATTTTTGAATAAGGCATCTTCGAAAGGCAAATAAAAAGTCAATAAATTATTCGATAATTGCGGAAAATATGTTCATTTGTAAAAATTACTAGGTACTTACAAAAAAAAATGCGTTTACTTAGATTTCGTAAATTTTATGTCAATTCTAGTCAGCCATACTAGCTGTCATCGCTTTGTCACTCAATATCCCATCAATCATCGCTTCAGATAAACACAGCCGTTCAATAACAAATGGTTGTATATTACTTTTTATGCTATAAGAAATATTTATTTCAAATCAAATTTTAATTTAACTTTAAATTTTCTATTTTTACTCAAATAACGTGTCAGAAATATATATATATATATATATATATATATATATATATATATATATATATGTATATATATATATAATTATTTATTTGAATATTACAACATAAATATGTTATAAAATCACGACAAAAGTAGCCATTTTGTTTCAACACTTCTTGTGTCTTGTCAAGTGATGATATAGAATATAGAATGAATGGTTTTAAAAGGTTGCACCATGAGACCATTCAAGGAACGCTGGCGGGGTCATCTGCAATCTTTTAATAATAGTAACTATAAATATATGACTTCATTATCCAAATACTTTTGGAGTCTAAAAGAGAAAAATAAAACACCTAAGGTTAAATGGAAATTAATTAGAAAGGCCCGGACATGTAACTCACTATATGCCCCGTGTTACCTATGCCTTAACGAGAAACTTGAAATAATTAGATTTAAAAATAAGACTGATCTTTTAAATCAAAGATATGAACTAACAGTTAACTGTAAACATCGTTTTAAATTTAACTTAGTATAGAAATCATATACTTTCTATGATAATGATAAATTAAATTAAACTTAATAGACTATTACCTTTTTAGCATGATAGTCGTCATATCGATATGAATGTGTACTGGGTACTTACAAAGTATCATACGTGTCTGTATTTGGATGTATATATTTGTATGTTATGTAGAGTTATTTCTACGGTTGGATATGTATATGTGTGTATAGGGGTATATATATGTGGGTTTTTTTTTTCTTTTTTTTTTATGAAGGTATATGGTTGTGTATATTGGCATCTATCATAGGTTAACCTGTTTATGTGTACGAGTAAGGGTGTAAATTCTGGTGTCTACCACTAAATGTGTAAGTATATGTTTGGGTATATAGAGATATATATGTGTACTTGTGTATGTGTAGATATGTGTATGCATATGCATATGTATGTATATGTATGTGTGAGTGTGCATATATGTGTGTATATGTAGTATGTATGTTTCTATGTGTATGTATATGTTTATATATGCATATATATGTATATATATATGTATGTTGAAATATGTATATGTATGTGTATATGTGTATGTATACGGGTGTACATTTATATGTATGTGTGGGTATTTATATGTGTGCGCTCGACTGTTTGTGTACTGTATATCTGGATGTGTCGATATGGGTATTTATATATGATTAGATATTTATGTATATATGTTTGTGTGTCATTGTATGTGTATTTGTATGTATGCTTTAGTGTCTTGGAGTGTATCATAGATACAAACTAAAATCTACTTTTGTTGATAAGGAACCTTTAATTGCTTACAGACTTGTTCTTTTCTTAAATTATGATAAACTTTTAATATATTTTATCATAATGTTGTTAGAATATTATTAGAATATAAGTTTGTCTATGTATGCTTATTTCTTTTTCCTTTTTTATGCATGTGTCTACATGTTTATGTATATATGTATATGTGTTTGTATATGTATGTGTGTATGCGTATATATATATATATATATATATATATATATATACGTATATATATTTGTGAATATGTATGTTTGTATGTGTGTATGTATGTATGTATGTATGTATATGTATGTGTGTAGATATATATGTGTGTGTATATATATGTATGTATGTGTGTATATCTATGTGTAGTTGCGTATGTATGTGTGTATATATATGTACTAGCGGATGTGTATATGCATTTTTATATTCATATCGTTTTAATTTACGTTTGTTTAATTTTTCATGTATACACTTGTATTTGTAAATGTCTATGTATATATTTAGTTTATATGCATATATGTATACGTGCTTATGTATGTACATCTAGATGTGTATGTATGTATGTATGTGTGTGCTTGTATATAGTTGCATCTTTATATATATTTCTTCACTTGCTTTATTTACTTTTCTGCGTCGACGTATGGGTCAATATATTTATATGTGCTTATCTATGTGTATGTTTATGTGCGTAGGTCTGTATATGCGTACCTATTATGCATATATGTGTGTATGCGGGTGCATGTATTGATTTATATGCGGATGTGTGAGTGTACAATTATATGTGGAGGTGGTTATTTACTTTTGTCTGTAATGTGTCGAAAACTATATGTTTTTAAAAATGTATATATATATATATATATATATATATATATATATATATATATATATATTTATATATATTGATATATATTTATTTGTTTAAATTTTATCTATGTATATTTGACCGGTTTAGCTATATTTCAAGTTAAAATTCGTTTAATAACATATCAAGCCACGAATAGCTTCGACATCTGACCGTCTAGATCATATTGAATGTAGATGTATGTGCCTGTGTGTATCGATGTGTATGTGTAAGTAAAGTGCATTTGCCTATGTGTGGTTTGATTTTTTGTATGTGTGTGTATATATCTAAATACGTCTGAGCGCTTAACATGCGTGTGTTCGAATGATTTCGCGTGAGAGGCGACTAACATGTTGAAATGAAACTAAAGTGTATACATTTCTGTCTGGGATTCTGAACATCCCTTTCAACATAATTTCAATGAAAATACAAATTAAATAGCATATATATCTTTTATTTTTATTTTTATATTTTTTCTCCTTGGTAATTCTACAATTTAAAACTTAATAGAGATTTGATTTAGATTTCTAAATAGGTAATTTTAATTTTTTACTTTTAATTTTAATTTCTAATTTTATAAATCTTTTAATATCTATGATAACCTTGCTTAGTTGTCAAATTTTTCGAATCACCCTATACTTGTATCTTGATTGGCTACTCTAGCTTATGTAACAGCGTTTACTCCTAGCTAAGGATCGTTGATTAATTTGAAACTTTTAAAACCATTTATTCTATATTCTATATCATCACTTGACAAGACACAAGAAGTGTTGAAACAAAATAGCTACTTTTGTCGTGATTTTATAACATATTTACGTTGTAATATTCAAATAAATAATTATATCTGCTCTACTCTGTATTGATCACTCTTTAAAGAATATTAATTGTTGGTTATTGGATTTCACTCCGTATATACCAATCCTAAACTTGGGTATATATATATATATATATATATATATATATATATATATATATATATATATATATTGTTACGCCCGGGATTTCGTTGGGACTACGATAGCCGGGACGCAACGAGAAAATAAAAAAAAATAAATAAATAGACCCCAAGGTTCGATATAAAAATTTAAAAAAAAGAACGTTGGGAAGGGAATTCTCCAATTCCGGACGTCGGTAAACGCAGGGAGTAAATGAACTATATGCAGACATAGAACGATAGAAGACAACACGAGAATATATGATACAAAAGTTTTATTTATAAAATATACAGACAGTAAGAAAAAGAAAAAGAAAACTAAATAATATAAGGGATGGGGAGATAAATTACCTAAACAAATACTAATGCGGCGAAATACATATGACTACAGAGACAGCAGATCATAAGATATAGAAAAAAAAGAAAGAAACTTACATATGGTCGGAATCGACGTCGATTGACTATTACCAATGATAAAAGGGTGGGATTTACAAAGTTCAAGTTATGAGTTCGTTGTTTGGCGATGTCCAATCCGTGTTGATGGCGAGAAGAACACACAGAAAAATCACAGGAATGTAGCCGGCTTTGTTTGACGATGTCGTTCCAGGGTCTCTCGTCGTTCTTTTGGGCTTGGTGGCATCTAATTCTTCTAGTGGCGGATAGCTAAGTTTGGGTTTGGTGACGTCCGCTTCCTCCGAGGGTCAGCAACTGAGTGAGATTGTTGCCACCTCAACACATGCGAAACGAAAACTGCTATCAGTTGGGTCACGTGTTGGCCCACACGAAAAAAAAGGTGTGTGGGTGTCTTTCGCGGACCCTAATGTCACTCGCCCCTATCTGCCAAACAGCGTTTGTCTGGTCTACGGTCAGAGACTGGATAGGAAATGGGAGGAGGAGGTAAGGTTCCTTTCCGGGAACTGGCCCTGACTTATCTGGACATAAAAATAATATATAACCCACAATCTGCGTACTCAAGAAATAAGGTTATCAAGGGTCATATGTTTCGTCGCAAATATACAATGTACTAACAACATGCCTATAAAATCTGAGGTGACCGTACAACTATTGGGTCAACGTAACACCCCCTCACCAAAAAAATGAGAAAGGATCGCTTGCGATTCTTTTTCACCACAATAGGGAATGGGATTTACTTTAAAAATAAAGATTTGCTCTCCTTTATTTTCCTTTTTTTTTTTTTTCACGAGAAAAATTCTTTATCACGTTAGCAGCGCGATAAAGCGTCCGCACATACGTTGTCGGTGCCTCGAATATGTCGAATATCTAGATTATATTCTTGTAAGATTAGACTCCAATTTAATAGTCTTCTATTCTTACTTTTCATTCGGTGCAGGAACGTGATAGGGTTATGGTCAGTGTATACTGTTGTTGGGTGACAGGACGAAGACACGTACACATCAAAATGATGCAGGCTTAAGACAAGGGCTAGAGTCTCTTTCTCCACAGTTGAATAATTTCGCTGGCACGAATTAAATTTCCGCGAGAAATAGCTGACAGGGTGTTCGATGTTATTAGAATCGACTTGAAGTAGAACGGAGCCCATTCCAACATCGCTGGCATCGACCGCCAGCCTAAAAGGTTGAGAAAAATCTGGGGCTTTCAGAATAGGGTCAGAACATAGCAAAGACTTAATCTGTTCGAATGATCTCTGACAGGAGGACGTCCAAACAAATTTGGCTTTCTTTGATAACAGCTGGGTGAGCGGTGACGCTACATCAGAAAAGTTCCTGCAGAATTTCCGATAGTATCCGGCCATTCCAAGGAACCGCCTTAGGCTCCTGATATTTTGCGGGGCTGGGACGTTCAAGATGTCTTGAACCTTAGCGTCAATGGGGGAGATTTTGCCATATCCTACTGTATGACCCAAGTATGTCAATTCGGCCTTTCCAAACTCACTCTTCGACAGGTGGATAGTAAGATTCGCTTGTCGGAGCCTATCGAAAACGTTTTGCAAAGTTGTAATGTGGTCTGCCCAGTTCGTGTTGTAGATTACTATGTCATCTATGTACGTCGCGACATTAGGTAGGTCTCGCATACAGTAATTCATCATCCGTTGGAACGTGGCCTGAGAATTTTTCATGCCGAAAGGCATGACGCGATATTGGTATAGACCACCAGGCGTCACGAAGGCCGATATTTCTTTGGCACGCTCAGTAAGAGGTACACACCAATAACCCTTCAACAGATCCAACTTGGTGATATACGTCGCGTTACCGATTTGGTCTATACAGTCATCCATTCGGGGAATGGGATGGGAATCGGTGTGAGTAAAGGTATTCACCTTACGGTAGTCCGTGCAAAACCGTATCGAACCATCAGGTTTCCTGACCAGTACACATGGAGATGACCAGCTACTCTGGCTGGGTTCGATTATCCCATGGTGAAGCATGTACTCCACTTCTTACCGTATTATTTCCGCCTTCTGCGGGTTGACACGGTATGGATGTTGCTTAACGGGTTTGGCATTTCCGACATCTACATCGTGTTGAGCAATATCAGTCCGTCTAGGTACGTCTGGGAATAAGTCGTGGAAGTTTCGGATGAGATGGGTTACTTCCTTCTTTTCGTCGTGGGTTAAGTGGTTTAACTTAGACGAAATATTTGATAGTATTTTTGAGTTCGGTAACCTCAGGGGATGATCCGTTTTCTTCAGGACTTCTGGGTCTACGTCTGCATGACTGGAGGCATAGAGGGGTATATCTACGGCTAGGGTGGGGCTTGGTTTCCCTCTCTCGTAATATGGTTTGAGCATATTAATGTGGCACATTTGTGTTCCTTTCCTTCGGTCTGGAGTGTTCACAATGTAGTTGAGGTCGCTAACCTTCCGAGAAATTTCGTAAGGACCGTGAAATCGAGCCTTCAGGGGATGACCAGACAACGGTAACAGCACCAGTACTTTGTCTCCGACATCGAAACTTCTTCGAATGGTGTTTCGATCGTACTGTCTCTTCATCTTGTTCTGGGCTGTTTTAAGCTTCTCTCGTGCCAATTCATAAGCCTCGTGCAATCGGGTTCGAAAACGGGATACATATTCTAAAACCGATTCATTTGTGGGGGTTTCTTGTGACCATCTTTCCTTCAACATAGACAAAGGTCCCCGCACTGTGTGTCCGAATACTAATTCGAACGGGCTGAATCCCAGTGATTCTTGTGGCGCGTCTCTCGCGGCAAATATCAAGAACGGGATACCCTCGTCCCAATCTTTCTGATGATCTGAGCAGTATGCCCGGATCATCGTTTTTAGAGTAGAGTGAAATCGCTCTAGAGCTCCTTGGGATTGGGGATGATATGCACTCGACGTGACTGTCTTTATGCCTAGAGAGTTCATAGCCTGCCGGAATATTCGGGACGTGAAGTTCGAACCCTGGTCAGATTGTACCACCTTAGGTAATCCGACCATAGAGAAGAAATTAGTCAGTGACTTAGTAATCTTCCCGGTGGAAATGCTTCTCAGAGGGATTGCCTCAGGAAACCGGGTTGAGGCACACATGAGAGTCAGTAAATATTGGTTTCCGTGCTTGGTTTTGGGGAGGGGACCAACACAATCGACAAGAATTCGGCAGAATGGTTCCTCAAAGGCAGGAATCGGGTGTAAAGGGGCAGCAGGGATTTGCTGATTTGGTTTGCCTATCATCTGGCAGGTATGGCAGGTCTGGCAATACTTCGATACATCCCCACGGATTCCGGGCCAGTAGAAGCTTCTGCCGATTCGCTCGTGTGTCTTACGGATGCCTAAGTGACCTCCCATGGGTGTTTCGTGGGCTGTCCGAAGCACTTCCTCTCTGTGTCTCCTTGGTAACACCAACTGATGTACACTCGACCAATCTTCCTGGGCGGGTGTGTGTGTGGGCCTCCACTTCCGCATTAAGATGTCGTTCTCGACGTAATATCCTGAGGGTACCTCATTCAATTCTTCCTCAGGTAACGCTTCTTCGAACAGGGGGGCGATTTGGCTATCCTCTCTCTGTTCGATTGCCATAGACCTTTCTATGGTGGGCATGACGTCCGTTGTTTCCTTCCGTGGGCTAGGGCTTGATGTCGGGGTCTGTTCGAGCATAGGGTTCGATCCTATCTCATGGCCTAAGCAAGTTTGGGAGAGGTCAACTACCTCGGCCCCTTCGTCCTCGCATTCCATTCTGGCACTCGTCTCCTCAGCTCTCTTCCTCGCATTCGCTCGGGTCACCACACATGATGGGAATATTCCAGGATGCATTTCCTCGATATTCTCAGTCTCCTCTGAGACGCTCGGTTTTTCCACCACTCTTGGATGTGGTACAATTCTTTCTCCAGCCAGGTCATTTCCCAGTAACATCGATATACCTTTCATAGGCAGACTATCGACCACTCCGATGACTATAGTTCCACATACTATATCAGAGTCAAGGGAGATCCGGTGAGCCGGGACACTGACAAAACCACTTCCTACCCCTTGTATGACTACTCGTTCGCCCGTGGCTGTCTCTGATCCGCGTGGCATGTCTTCTTCGACTATCAGAGATTGGGTCGCTCCTGTGTCTCTTAGGATTTTGATTTTAACCCTCTTCGTGGGGTCATCCACCGGACATACGGAGCCGTCCGACACAAATGGTCTGTATTCCTCTCTGATTTGACCTTTGATCTTCCTACTGAGATCCTTACGCGACGATATAAACCCTTGTGGTTTATTCGAGACTGCACTTTTCTTCGCGAAACAATTCGCCGCCATGTGTCCTACCTTCCCACAGTAGTAACACGTCATGTTTTTCCCTCCTTCTGTCCGTCGGGGAGTAAAGGAATGAGAATCAAACCGTTTACTTTTCGGGCTGTTCGGGCGATGTGGGTAGTTGGCCTGACCAGGTCTTGTCCTTGGACCAGCGCTAGCCATTACTCGAGGCTTTGTGCTTCTCCCATATTCAGATGGGTCCTCTGATTTATTCTTACCTCGCTTATGCGTTAGTGCATATTCGTCTGCGAGGGTAGCCATCTCATAGGCTGTGTTGACCTGTTTTTCATTGAGGAATGTTTCGAGGTTATCGGGTACGCACCATTTCAACTCTTCTATTAATAATAACTGTCTTAGCTTGTCATAATCCGCACCTATTTCTTTCGCCGAAATCCATCGGTCGAAATACGTTTCTTTCTGTCTGAAGAACTCTACGTACGTTTGGTTTTCGTCCATTCTATGATCCCTAAATCTCTGTCTGTATGCTTCTGGTACCATTTCGTAGTTTCTCAGGATCGACGTTTTCACAATGTTGTAGTCGGCACTGTCCGCAATTGAAAGGGAGGCATACGTTTCTTGTGCTTTTTACCTTTCAGGGCTGTCTGTAATAATGTCGGCCAGGCTTCGATGGGCCATTCTAGATTTGAAGCTATTTTCTCGAGTGTTGGAAATACTTATCCACGTCTTCTTCGTTGAATGTAGGTACAAGTCGGATTTGCTTGGTGAGGTCAAATTTGTTCCGTTCCCCCTCGTGTCGTATTCGTTCTTCTTCTATTTCCCTGATACGAGTTTCCTGACTAATTCTCGCCAGCTTAATCTGGGTCTCGGCTTCGATCTTAAGCTTCTCCAGTTCAATCTGGGCTTCTGAAAGTTCAGGCGCTTCTGACACAAGGTTGTCAAGAACGCTGCTGTCGAAAACTTCATTATCGACCATATCTTCTGAGACCACTCTCACCAACTGCACCTTTCGCATAGACCGTCTTACATCCAACTCTAGTTTTAAGCCTATCTCTAAAATATGGTTCTTTTTCAGTTTTAATAAACCGTCGAACGTGGGGGAGTTTAGAAACGTATCTATTACAGACATCTCGGTTTATTTGCCTTCCGTAATTCTACGACCGCACTGTTCCTCACTGCGAAGTCTTGTGGAAAAGGAGAAATGATTCCCGGACACGAGCCCCCAATTCTGTTACGCCCGGGGTTTCGTTGGGACTACGATAGCCGGGACGCAACGAGAAAATAAAAAATAAATAAATAAAAAGACCCCAAGGTTCGATATAAAAATAAAAAAAGAACGTTGGGAAGGGAATTCTCCAATTCCGGACGTCGGTAAACGCAGAGAGTAAATGAACTATATGCAGACATAGAACGATAGAAGACAACACGAGAATATATGATACAAAAGTTTTATTTATAAAATATACAGACAGTAAGAAAAAGAAAAAGAAAACTAAATAATATAAGGGATGGGGAGATAAATTACCTAAACAAATACTAATGCGGCGAAATACATATGACTACAGAGACAGCAGATCATAAGATATAGAAAAAATAAAGAAACTTACATATGGTTGGAATCGACGTCGATTGACTATTACCAGTGATATTCATAAAAGTGGGGGGATTGACAATGTTCTAGTTATGGGTTTTTGTTTGGCGATGTCCAATCCGTGTTGATGGCGAGAAGAACACACAGAAAAATCACAGGAATGTAGCCGGCTTTGGTTGACGATGTCGTTCCAGGGTCTCTCGTCGTTCCTTTGGGTTTGGTGGCATCTAATTCTTCTAGCGGCGGATAGCTAAGTTTGGGTTTGGTGACGTCCGCTTCCTCCGAGGGTCAGCAACTAAGTGAGATTGTTGCCACCTCAACACATGCGAAACGAAAACTGCTATCAGTTGGGTCACGTCTTGGCCCACACGAAAAAAAAGGTGTGTGGGTGTCTTTCGCGGACCCTAATGTCACTCGCCCCTATCTGCCAAACAGCGTTTGTCTGGTCTACGGTCAGAGACTGGATAGGAAATGGGAGGAGGAGGAGGTAAGGTTCCTTTCCGGGAACTGGCCCTGACTTATCTGGACATAAAAATAATATATAACCCACAATCTGCGTACTCAAGAAATAAGGTTATCAAGGGTCATATGTTTCGTCGCAAATATACAATGTACTAACAACATGCCTATAAAATCTGAGGTGACCGTACAACTATTGGGTCAACGTAACAATATATATATATATATATATATATATATATATATATATATATATATATATTGGAAGAGTTTTAAAATCAATAAATTTGTTTTGTTTACAAATTTCTTAAAATTAAGAAAATGGCCGCTTTTAAGAAATTTTAAGAAATCGAAATTAAATTTGACATTCCAATCTATATAATTTCTATCTGAAATGCACCAGAATATTTTACTTACTGGAAATAATAAATTTAATCATTTAGCTTCCATTTAAAGCTAAAATGAAATCTTCAAGAATGCTTTTTCATTTTTTTAAATTCATTTTAAACCTTAGGTATCGAAAATTTATGCCGAAAAAATGGAGGTACCTAAATTACGAAAACAAATAGACCTTTTCAACATTTCATGCATTTATTTTTGGGTAACTTATTGACAATATGTTTAACCACACAATTCAATATAAAGAAACTGGCGACAAAACCACAAATTACGGTAGTGCAAAGGTAACACCTCGAACTTCAAACAGAATCTATCCTTATATTCTTCAGCTTTAAGTGTTGTGATTAGAAAAACCTTAATGTCTGATAGAAAAACATATTTTTTTATATGAAATAACAGTAATTCCAACATGTTTTCGGTTAGGTTTATAGTGGGTTATTTGTGGGGTTTGATTTGGGCCTTCTTAGGATTACCCCACTATAAGAGATGTATGAATGAGTAAGATGAAGTTTATCGTGTTTTATTTACTGTAAAACACGATAAACTTCATCTTAAGAACAATCAAGTCTGGAGTATAGCAATAATAATTTGTATAAACATTAATAAGTAGTTTCGTATTGTACAAAAACCGTAATAATGTTCATAGATGGCACAAGGCTGGTATTTAAGTAAGATTAAAATATTTTTATTACATTTCAACGAATACAAGAGTTTGTAAAAGTACTTAGATGCTAGTTTCAATTGGTAATATGTCCTGTGAGTAAGAGAAAGCGGGTAGAATGTATGAAAGAAGTAAAGCTGGGTGAAGATGACAAGAAAGATGTGAGGGGTAGTAGTTGTTGAAGCCGAGATGCCTTTGATGGTATCCGCTCACAGTTGTAAGTGTTCGTCTCTCTGTGTCTTCTCCGTGTGTCTCCTGTTGGAGTTCTTTTTATTCTTCTTTTAGACAGGGGTCTATTTATATTGTTAGCGAAATTGAAAGAGGCTCCGATAAGTTGTTGATTACTTCAGGCGTGCTCATTTCTTATTGGTCAACATTTATTCATTTAGGATTGTATTTAATCAACTTCAACCGGAAATATGTAATTATGTTATAAGCTATGAAAGAGTTAAGATCCTGTTTCTCCTCTTAGTGTCACTACAGGTTTATGCCAGCGTGGGCCCCTTCGTGCAGTGAAAAGACCTCATTTGTCTTAAGTGAAGAATTAAAAATTATTTTAGAAGTTGTTAGGTCCTCAGATTTGAACATATGAGGTATTGTCGGAGTTAGCTCCTCCTCAGTTTTTTAATCCTTCAACAGGGGTCTCTCTCCCCTGGCTATAAATACTGGCTGACCCTCCTCTCTCTCTCTCGCGTGGAGATAAGGTAAAATCTCTCTTTTTCGACTTAGGCCTTGGGCCGCTACCTCGCGCGGAGACGAGGTAAAATCTCTCTTTTAGGCCAATATGTGACCTCTCACAGATACAGCGTTTCCCAAATTCTGGGAACGCGCTAAGAACAATATACGTACGTACGAACACTTACAACACACACACATAATTTCTACATACAAACTCTATGTAACAGTCCATGTCTTTGTTTAATTTTTTTTGTTATTAATATATATTTGTTTACCCATGTATATCGGTCTTGTTTGTTTTCTTTGTCTTCTTTGGACTTAATTAGATTCCGACATTCCCATGTAGCTGGACCGACCAGCAGGAAATTTTAACCTTCTGATATCTCTTCACATCTTCACCCGCACAGTCCGGCTACAGTATCCAAATGTAGTCAAATTTATCAGGAGAAATATTCTGCACATTAATAATGGCTACAGCATGGTTTGAAAGGGGCAGATTTAATTTTTTTTCTCCTCCCAAGGCAATTTTACATACAAATTGTCACGTTCCCTAGTCTTTTCGTTTTTAATGACATTAGTAGATATGTTATCAGCGTCAGAGATATTACAATTTTTATCAGTGTCAGAAGTATCCGATTATTCAATTTCAATGAGGATGCCAGACATCTCATCATTGTCAGAATTTTTAACAGTATCAGAAACATCAGAATTATCTAGTGACTTTGGTCACTAGATAATTCATCAGTGCCAGAAATGTCCGAACCCTCAATTTCAGTGAGTATATCAGACATATTATGATTTCCAGAATTTTCCACGGTATCAAAAATTTCAAAATTAGCGTTGTTTAGATGTGGCACAAGGCCGAAAGTATGGGGCACGAAGTGAGGATCAGACTTAAAATTCAATACTAATTGGTGATTTTCTAACCGTTTAGATGTAGCACATGGGGCACCCAGTGGGGATCAAACTTACTATTCAATACTAATTGGTGATTTTCTAACCGTTGTTTAGATGTGGCACAACGTCAAAAGTATGGGACACCCAGTGAGGATCAAACTCACTATTCACTCGTAATTGGTGAATTCTACGCGTAGGTTAGATGTGGCACAAGGTCGAAAGCATGGGGCACACAGTGAGGATCAAATTCACTATTCAGTCGTAATTGGTGATTTTCTAAGCATTGCTTAGATGTGGCGCAAGGCCGAAAGTACAGCGTAACCCGGATATAAGAGAGTTGTCGGGACCGGAGAAGAAGTCTCTTATATCCGTGTTTCTCTTATATCCGGGTTTGGTCTATTATATATACATTAAAACAGGCTAATTTGGGACCAGAGAAAATATCTCTTATATCAGGGTTTCTCTTATATCCGGGTCTCTTATATCCGGGTTACACTGTATATGTAACTCCCAATGAGGATCGAAATCACTACTCAGTCGTAATTGGTGGTTTTCTAAGCTTTACTTAGATGTGGCACAAGGTCGAAAGTATGGGGCACTCAATGAGGATCAAACTCACTATGCAGACGTAATTGATCTTGCGTGACAAGCTTGCTAACCATTACAGCACGTCGAAGTGTGCTCCCAGTTTATGATATGAATGTTTATTTTTATAGATAATGCGTTACGGACAAGTTACTTCTTTTGACGGGTGAGGGCGAAATCTTTCAAAAGAAATGACTTCAGTACGCATGTTTGTTTGTTTTTTCTTTTTCACATATACTCATACATAGAACAACATAATTCCGAAAAGAATAGGAATATCTATTCTTGTGATTATCTGTAGTAGAGTGAACACGAGCCACGTTATTTGGTTGAGATTACGAAGTCGGTTTACTCTAGGTAATAAATCTCCCCAGAGTGTAAAACGAGGCCCGTCTTGTCACGTGGTAAGAAAAGGAGAAAGCGAGTTTATGCCTTTTCCTCTGATACATTTTAATACAATGCTACGAATCGAGCGTTAAGGGTAAAAAGGTAGGATAACCACACACTTCTCCTACTGCTGCTGTCCATTTTGAAATCGAACCGTGCGAGCCATAAATGTTGCCTATCACTGGACTTTCTCATTTGTTTATCTGAAAAAAGCTTCCAAAAGCTGACATTTAATTAGCGTTTTAATTGTCATCCATGTTGTTATATAGGCAGTTCGTGTTTTGTACGAAGAATTACTTCTGTGAAATGTCTACATAACTCAAACTCGAAAAAGGATAATAATTCTATAATGTAAAACGCAATGTGTATTTAAATAAAACATACAACTCCGAATTTAGAGCACATAAAAAAATAGCGATGCATTTTAGCGAACAAAACAAGATCTAGATTTAAAATTCAAATGCTAAGCACTGACTCATTGATTTTGCTAGAATTTAAAAAGACTCGAATTTACAAACTTTAATTAACACACATGCAAAAGCAAATCCAAAACAAAACTCGTGAAATTTCACATCTTGATGCGAAATGTTTTTCGGCCAATAGGAAACATTTAAAAACAATTAACAACGTCAAGCGATCGTTATTATTATCTCAACCTTTCTCCCTTCCTCTTTTATACTTGATAAACAAACGGAACATTTTAAGACTGAGCGATTACTTCAAAGACATTCCTACCCTATGATAACGTTCATACACACATACATCCACACATACGTTCCTGCCTTCGTACACATAAACTCATTCTTGCAAGGACTACTACAAACATTTTGACGAACTTGTATCAACCCAAAATACATTAATTTTATTTGTAGAGACCTTAATTGATTTATATGTATATAAATCTGTGGTTTCACTTTACAATTTGATTTTCTTGTTTCATACCCTTCTTATGGTGGGCTATCTAACTCAAAGGCCAAATCAATCTAATCTGTTTCAACACTCATACACTTCACTATAACTGATAACCCGCTATAGCATTTCGTGTTTATTAAAAAACGTTTTATGTCACACATCGGATTATTTTTAAGAGAAAAGAAAAAGAAAATAAATGAAATCGGGTATACTATATGTCTAAAATACATATTTTTTTAAAATAAATTAAGTTAAAAATTTCAGCGCATGTGTAATCACATCAATGTAAACATCCGTGTAGTATGATTATTGAAATTATTACGAGCCTTTCAGAGTAATCCCACTTTGAACGGGCTCCTTGGAATTGTTACGACGATCCCTGTGACTGGCTGAAAAAGAACCAATCAGAAGGCCCCTTACCGAAGCTGCTTCATCACGACCAGCGCGCCGTGTTTGAATATTTCTTTCTGTTTCCCACGTTGGCTTTCAACGAGTAGTACACACAAAAACTCTGCTCTCGGAAAAAAAAACTTACCAACAGGTATATGGAACACGGGATTGTAGCGCCTACTCCACGTAAAGAATTATCTTCGCAATTCTCATGAAGTATGGACACGGAGACATTTCTGCGCTACCACTACAACAACATGAAATCACAAGACCTCAAAGAACTGTTAACAGAAAGTTTCTTTTCTGTGAGAAAATAAGTCCGCAAAATATAGTTTTTTTTTCGACACCATTATTGTAAACTTTCTTCCTTTCTTCTCATTCTTCTGTTATACTCATAAAAGGTTTGAATCTCAAAGACTTAGTTTTGTTCTTTTTTATCACGCCATGTCAGATCACTGAATTATTATTTTTTCTGCAGCTGTAATAACTTATCTTTTCAAACAGACTAAAATAAAATACATAATATAACTACATAAATAACTACATAATGAAGTGCTAAGGGACGAAACGCATCACACAATTTTTCTTTTCATTTTGTCATAGATTTTCCTGAAATAATTATGTCAAAACATCCCTAACTTCTAATCATTACTTATATAGTGACACAGCAATTTTTAGTGGGAGGTTAAAATGAAAAAAATAATCAAAATTGTATTTGATGCTATTTACAGTTGAATTCAGTGTAATCAGAAAAGTTTTTTCTAACCCAACCCACTAGAGGAGTATTGCAATTATTGCGGGAGCCGAGTGATACTCGTTGGGGGAGCTGACATTCTGAAGAAGTTTGTATAGACGCGTTATTGACCTATGGAACGCAGATGGTGATATGTACCTTAGTGTATGGTTTGTATGTATAGATTCCCTTAAGCAGTTGCTGGCTCACAAAAAGTCCCTTAAAAATATGAGGGAAGTGCTGTCAGTGGTCGATTCCTAACTTCTATTATATTTCGAATATTTTTAAAACTCTTCCGGAAGTGTCATTCGGAGCCTATGCGCAAATCATTGATTTTGGTCATTTGATTCCTGACTATTGAGACGTCAACTTTTTTTATTAACTTTTTAATATTTCCACTCGTCAACTTCCTATTTCAGCCTCTCTGTCAAAGATTTATTACTGATAAATTGTGGCACAAGGCCGAAAAAGTGAGGAGAGGGGTCAAGTTTGGTCATCTCTAACTATCTTATACCTAGCAAATCGGATTCACGACCCATTCATTCGTTACAAAGTCATTCACCATAAGAATTTATCCGTCACCATTCGCTCCTTCATACACCAAAATACCTCACACACACTGGGCACCTACTGGGTAAAACACCCCATGAGTTAAAAATCCCATTATGTACAACTGTGTATAATATATATGTTGTGTAGGATCCACCTAATCTGCATAGGTGACTACCAACTATATAAATAGTGGTTGGTACCGGAAGACGGGGAAGTGGAATCACGAGATCCAACTAGAGACTCTGATCGACTGCGACTAGTCAACACATTCTCCAGGAACGTCTTCCCAGAAATACACAGAAATACTATATGTACTTATTGTGCACACTTTCTTGTTATAATACATTCTTGTTCTAAGTACATTTTGTGTTGCATTATTATTCCATGCAAATAGGCGAGATTCAACATTGAGTCAAGACTCAACAATGGCGACGAAGTAGAACGAACCATACGTCAAGTTTCAACAATGGCCACAAAGTAGAACGAACCATACGCCAAGTTTCAACAATGGCGACGAAGTAGAACGAACCATACGCCAAGTTTCAACAATGGCAAAGAAGTAGAACGAACCATACGGAAAGAAGAAAGAATTAATAGTGAGAGTTTTCAACAATTGGGACAAGTCATTGAAGAACCCAGGCTGAAAAAAAAAAAAAAAAACTATTAATTCAAAGTCCAACGTTAACATAACGACGAAGGATTCTGAACTTCTGGATATGTAAAACTCGTTAAAAGACGACTAAGCATAAAGGAACGTTCACTCAGAAAAATTGAAAGGTGTCGTAATTGAATAACGGTAATTTTAAATTAAAAACTTATCTACAACGAGACACCCGCTAAAAAGAAAAATTGGCCGACTACAAAAACATGCATGGATTTAAAAGGAGCACAAATACACCGTGTCGACTTTGAAAGGTAACAAACTTTAAAAAATTATTTTTTTAAAATTATTTGTTCAACAATATAGTGACGAATTACCTCTGATAAGAAAATCAGACGTGTCATTGAAATACGCGAACAGAAGTCGAAAACGAAAAAAAAAAGTCCGACGCTCTCTGTTCACGAAAAAAAAAATACCAAAGTTGATTAGCACGGGCGTGAATGTAAAAGCAAGTCATAAAAATTAAAAGTCGTACGTTGTTTCGATTTTTTTGGTCAGCTTATATGATATTCGTGGATACACAAATTAAAAGTATATTCCTTGTTGCATGAACACTATCAGCTAAAAATGGAGGAACTATCCAAAGTCATATCTGAATTATTCAAATCCCAGCAGGAACAGTTTGCCTTATTAATAAGGGAACAACAGATAGCACAGAAAAAATTTCAAGATAAACAACAAAAATATCAAGATAAACAAGAGGGAAGACAACAAGAACAACAGATAGCGCTGCAAAAATATCAAGATAAACAAGATGAAAGACTTTTAGAAATTCAAAAGTTAACACTGGAGAAATTAAACAACTATCAGGCAAATGAGGGAAATTCTTCATATTCTAATAACACCATATTTAAATCGCTGGAAACTTTCAACTATGTGCCAGACGAAGAAAAAACGTTTGAAGCGTACTTTAAACGATATGAAGATATTTTCTACACAGACTGTGAAAACTGGTCGAATTCAAGAAAAGTCAGTCTATTACTAAGAAAGCTAGGTACAGCAGAACATAGCAAATTTGTAGATTTTATTCTACCGAGAAAAACAACTGAATTGGAATTCTCGGAAACAGTGAAATTGCTAAAAGAGCTGTTTGAAGCAAATATGTCGCTTTGGCATAAGCGATGGTTATGCATGAATGTCTCTAAATCCGACGATCAGGATTACTTAACATATGCATCTATAGTGAATAGACATTGTGACAATTTCAGATTGGCAGAGATTACGGTTGAAGAATTCAAGTGCTTAATTTTTGCTCAAGGACTGGTATCCAGTAAGAGTGCCGAAATAAGACGTAGAGTTTTGTCTAAACTCGAATCTGAACAAGGCCTTACCCTGCAAAAGTTAGCAGAGGAGTGTCAACGGGCCGTAAAGTTAAAAAAAGAGTCGCAAAAAATCGAAGAAGCTGGCAGTGCTTATATTAAAAAAATAAAAAAGCAGCCAAATTACCCATCAGAGAAAAATTGGAGAAAAAATTCAGCGTATTTTAATAATAGACAAGAAAATAAAAAGAACGAAAATAAAAAGGTCCCACCATATAATTGCAGACGTTGTAACGAAAGACATTGGGAGGTAAATTGCCCATATAGAAATAAGAAATGTTTCGTGTGCCAAAAGAATGGTCACAAAGGATCGTGTTGTAAAACGAAAAAATTCAAGAGCCGAATTAGACAAACAAATTCGAATATCAAATCAGATAGAGATTTGAGGAAATATGTGACGACTGAAATATTCAAAAAGAATATCAAATTTCAACTCGATTCGGGGTCAGATTTAACAATAATGAACGATAAAACATGGAAAATTTTAAAAAGGCCTACAATAATGAAGTCAACGAAACTCGCTCGAACGGTAACTGGAAAGCAAATTAACTTCGAAGGCGAGGTTGTACTTCCAATGAAATTGAATGGGATCGTTAAAAAAATAAAAGTTTTCATTCTGAGAAATGGAGAAAACTTGTTGGGTACAGATTTTATTGAAACATTCGAATTGTGGGATAAACCGTTAAACTCATTCTGCAGAAAAGTAGGAAGTAATACGCAAACAAGACAGGACATTAAAGATGAATTAAAGAAAAAGTTTCCGGAAACCTTTACACCTGGTCTTGGAAGATGTAACAAATTTGAAGCTAAATTTGAATTAAAAGAAAATACTATGCCTATATTTAAAAAGAAACGTAACGTGCCTTTCGCAAGTGTAGAGAAAGTTAACGAAGAACTTGATAGGTTGGAAAAAATGGGAATTATTTCAAAAGTAGAATCTAATTCATGGGCTGCGCCGATTGTGTGCATAAAAAAGAAATCAAACCAAATCAGAGTCTGCGTTGATTTTTCGACAGGGTTGAACTCTGTAATTAAGGACTACCATTACCCGTTACCGAGTCCTGAGGAGATTTTTAACAAGCTAAATGGCGGAGTGATTTTTTCAAAAATCGACTTATCAGATGCCTATCTCCAAATTCCCGTCGAAGAAGAATGTTCGAAGTTACTAGGGATAAACACGCATAGGGGTTTATTCAAGTACAACAGGCTTCCTTTTGGTATTAAAGTGGCACCAGCCATTTTTCAACAAGCCATGGACGTCATGTTGAATGACTTAGACTTTGCGTGTGCCTACTTAGATGATATTATAGTAAGGAGTGCAAACGTCGACGAACATCGAGAGCACCTCAATCAAGTATTTAAAAAGATTCAGGATTTTGGATTTAAAGTCAAAGAATCAAAGTGTGAATTTGGTTTGGAGGAAATTAAATATTTAGGTCACATAATCAACAAAAATGGCAGATTTCCAGATCCGGAAAGGTCCATTGCGATTAGAAACATGCCGACGCCCACTAACGTGGTGACACTACAGAGTTTTCTGGGGCTCGCGAACTATTATCAAGCATTCATTAAAGGAATGTACAATCTAAGAGCTCCGTTGAATGAACTACTGAAAAAAGACAAGGCATGGGAATGGACGGTAGAATGTCAAAAAGCCTTTGATGAAATTAAGAAAATGCTTACGTCCGACCTCTTTTTAACCCATTACAATCCTAAACTGGATATTGTAGTGGCAAGTGATGCTAGTTCATACGGGGTAGGAGCATGTATTCAACACATAATGCCAGATGGTTCTAGAAAACCGATTGCGCATGCTTCGAGGGCATTACTCCCAGGAGAGCGAAGTTATTCACAGATAGAAAAGGAGGCGCTGAGTATCATTTTTGCCATAACAAAATTTCATAGATACATCTACGGCAGACATTTCAGGTTAGAAACGGACCACAAACCTCTGATCACTATTTTTGCGTCAAAGAAAGGGTTACCTGTTTACACGGCAAATCGACTGTTAAGATGGGGAACCATTCTTCTCAATTATGATTTCCACATAAAGCACCTATCATCCAAAAATATAATTCATGCGGATACCTTATCAAGACTCGTACCGAATAAAGATGAAGGATTCGAAGAAACAATTATTGCAAATATCAGAGCAGATTATGAGGTGAAAAGCATGGTAAACAACATTGTAAGAGAGCTACCGGTTACATCAAAGGAAATCAAAAAATAATCTGAAAGCGATGATTTCATTTTAGGAATAAAAAGTAAAATGGTAGCAAATGACCAAAAAGTTCAGGAGATCTATTCAATTTGTGACGGAATTTTATTATATGGTGAGAGAGTAGTAGTACCAAAAAAGTTTCAGAAAAGAATCCTACGGGACTTTCATATGGGTCACCCGGGGATTAATAGAACAAAAAGCTTAATGCGAAGCTTTGTATATTGGAAAGGAATGGATGTGGATATCGAAAACATGGTTCATCGATGTAAAGGGTGTGCGTTAGCAGCTAAGGCACCACCTATAGTACACAAACCATGGCCAAAGACGGATCATCCGTGGGAAAGATTACACATTGATTTCGCTGGTCCAGTAGAAGATTATTACAACTTAATAGTGGTAGATAGCTTTACAAAATGGCCGGAAGTACTACGCTGCAAAAAGCCTACGTCCAATACCACAACAACTTTTTTGCATGAACTATTTGCACGGTTCGGTGTGCCAGAGTGTATTGTGAGTGACAATGGTACACAATTCACTTCTGACGAATTTAAGGAATTTTGTGAGTTATATCAAATTAACCACATAACGACGCCGCCGTATCATCCGAGATCCAATGGACTCGCAGAAAGATTTGTAGATACGTTAAAGCGCGCTCTGAAGAAAGCCTCAGGAGTTCCAACGGAAAAGGCGCTTCAGCAATTCCTACAAGTATACAGAATCACGCCTAACCAGAGAACACCATCAAACATGGCACCAGCTGAACTAATGTTCGCTAGGAAAGTTAAGTCAGTGTTTGACAAGCTTTTGCCAGGAAGAAATAGAATAAAGAACACTATGTATACAGCTAGAAAAAGATACACCCCCGGAGAGAAGGTCTTTTTCAAGTGCTATAGAAACAACATTGAGTTCTGGGAGCGAGGCATAGTGGACAAGAGAATCGGTGACCTGATTTACATAATAAAAGGGCCGAAGAATACTCATAAGAGGCACCAGAACCAACTCAAAAAATGCTACGTGCTAGAGCATGAAGAGAGTATACCGGATGAGGAGGAAGATCCCATTGATGTAATGTATGATACTTTTCAAGTAGAACCTCCGCAGAGTGCTCATGAACCGAGAAGATCCGGTAGGAAACGAAAGTTCACGGACCCATTGGACGTGAATCCAAAACGAAAAAGATATTGAAAAAAAAAAAAAAACAGATATATATATGAACTATGCAAAGGGGATCTACAAAGAAATAACCATAATCATCATCCCATATAGAAGCCAGTTTGAAATCCAAAAGGATTCCAAGGCTTGGGAGGGGGGTGTTGTGTAGGATCCACCTAATCTGCATAGGTGACTACCAACTATATAAATAGTGGTTGGTACCGGAAGACGGGGAAGTGGAATCACGAGATCCAACTAGAGACTCTGATCGACTGCGACTAGTCAACACATTCTCCAGGAACGTCTTCCCAGAAATATACAGAAATACTATATGTACTTATTGTGTACACTTTCTTGTTATAATACATTCTTGTTCTAAGTACATTTTGTGTTGCATTATTATTCCATGCAAATAGGCGAGATTCAACATTGAGTCAAGACTCAACAATATATATATATATATATATATATATATATATATATATATATATATATATATATATATATACATATATATAACTAAAATAAATCCTAAAGGACCAGGAAAACCTACCTAGGTTTCACCTAAACGGATCTTCAAGGTAAGCTGGCTTACTCTGAAGATCCGTTTAGGTAAAACCTAGGTAGGTTTTCCTGGCTTTTTAGGATTTATTTTAGTTATTCCCGCTCTACTTAGCGTATGGACCACTCTACGTTTTAGTCTTTCTACTCTCTTGAATTTTTTCCTCTTTGGACTAAAGACTTAAGCCATTGGACGATTTTTTTCGCCCTGTTCGGATGTTTTTAGTTCTTTCTTTTTTCTTATTTCCAATTTTTTCCTCGGCTACCGATTTTGTTTTGACATATCTCCACGTTGAGCTATCTGAGTTTTTTTTACCAAACGAGTATTATTATTATTATTAGTATATATATATATATATATATATATATATATATATATATATATATATATATATATATATATATAATAAAAAAGCTCAAACACTAATATTCCATCGTTATAATTTATTACATTGGAATCGTAATCACGATCCAATTCATCAGACCTACAAATTCAAAAAGAAATCGGAAAATATAACTCCGGTTATAAAAAAGTTTTTTTTAATGAGAGTGTATGTGCGGGAGTGGGAAACAAGTGTGAAAGTGAAATGTATGAAAGCTCTAGAGAGAGGTGTAAGAAAGAAGAACAGGAAGGCCTAAAGGTGAAGGTGGGGATGAAAATTTAACAGAGAGAAGTTTTAAAGAGAGGAGTTAACGGTTTAAATGAGTGAGATACAGATGAATATGAATTATTTCTCGATGCATAATTAGCTACCGAATCGCTAACCTACATTAAAATTAAAAAACAGACACCGGAAAAGTGTGGATACATTTGTGGTGACACTACGCACAATAAAAAACGATATGATCTAAACTTAAAATCTAGATGAGAGAGAAATAAAATAAAAATTTCCAAACTAAAAACGAAGGGTATTTATAAGAGAACCGATGTGTAATAAAGAAAATTTGACAAAGCAAGTAATATCACCTACAGGCTACAAATTTAACATAAACCTATAAAATTTAACTAATATTTAATCTTAGTGACCTATTATTTATATGCCCAAAAACACATACGTAGATACACAAATTTATATATATATATATATATATATATATATATATGTTTATATGTATATTGACCACTAATATTATATATATATATATATATATATATATATATATATATATATGTGTGTGTGTGTGTGTGTGTGTGTGTGTATGTATGTATGTATACAAATTTTATCAATGAAATGATGTGGGTGGATGATGACCTCGGAAAAGAAAGAATGATATTAGTAGAACCCGTCCACCTTACAAAAATAAGAGTGACTTCTGTATTCTGTCTTCCAACAAAATCAAGAGGCTCTCTCTGTAAGGGAGAGAGAAAGGATAAAAATTATGTGGATTAGAAAATTCAAAAACTGACCCAGTCAAGATAAAAAGGGCGGCTCTAAAGAAACTCGGGTGGTTGGGAATCTCGACTTGGGTCATAACAAAAGCTGAAGCCGGCAACAGACCGGGAATAACACTTACTCACATTAACTAGGTACACTTGGAAGTGTCTATCTTAACCAGAAGGGGGTCCTCAGGAAAACTCCCCGTTGTTAGTTAGGGGGACTTAAAAAATAAAATCAAGGTTATCCCCTTTCAGGCAAACCAGGCCCACCATAGTTACCCACCTTTCGTTGAAATCTGTCGATACTAATCACTTTCTACCAGTTCTCATCTTCATTCTAAGCTTATGCTGAAAGGATCTGATCAGATCCTGACGAGAATAGCGATCGCATCGCAAGATTTCCTCCATTTGCGTTGTCCGAATCACCATTCTTGCCGTGGCCAGCAGTGTCAGAAACAATATCTGTTTCACCCCAGAATATGGGGGTGACACATTGCCACATGCGTATGCGCGGTCAAAGAACACGAGCTCTTCGGGGGCGATGTGAGCCGTCAACTCGCCATCATAGTCCCAAAGGGGGCGTACCTGAGGACAGTGGTAGAAGGCTTGCGAAGCCGTTTTCCTCTAAACCAAGGTCAGATCGTTGACAATCTGGCAAATCCGCCAGACCCATTTGAACGCTCCGTCAATGAGTGATAGCCGATCCCAAACCAATCGCCAGGTAAGCGAAAACTCAGGGTTGATGAGATAATCCGCCACTGGAGCTAAGGACCAGAAGAGCGCAACTCGGTCGCCGACAAACCGAACCGACCGAAAAGCGGTTCCTTCCCAATCCTCTCCACTAATTTCCGATACATGACTCACCTTGGCCGAGAAAGGTCACTGGACTGAGGAATGACCCTCAAGGCCGATCGGCACACGAGGAGGAAATCCGACTGTCCCCGGAGTCTGCGATTGCACTCAGCCCTCAAACCGGAGTAGTGTTGGTGTGGAATAGGACACAGTGTTTACACTTTAATCTGATGCGCGCGCGACTTTTCACCCCTTCCTCTCACATTCGGCCGGTTATAGTAGTAAACCGTTGTCTTAGCCGAAGATGAGGAAGAATTCATTTTTTTCGCGCGCTTTTGCGCTGACGTCACGACAATTTAGCTTTTCAAAATTAGTCGCCCCCGTGGTCGTCTGACCATCGGCTGGGCTGGCTCACTTGTATCTGGCCGGTAACCCCATATATACAGACAGAGACATTTTATTCGGCAAAACCTTGTCTAGACCTCATGGCTCGTCTCGGTATCTTAACGCATACGACACGGTCGTCACTTTGCGATGACAGATTTTTTTCGTCCCGAGGCTAACATCTTTATAGAGCCGCCAACTTCCAGGAACTTTCGAAAACTTTCAACTTGAAGAGCAAGCATTTTTCACATTCTTCGAACTGTACTTTCTGAACCTGTTACATTAAAAAAGAATTACATACACTCACAATTATAAACTCTCGCAGTGAGTATTTTTCCTTGCCGTATGTTCACTATGCATTACAACTGACTTTCTGAACTCTTCTTCCTGAAGACCTTTTTTTTCCCGCCATTAGCCATCTTGGATTTAAATTTTGGCGCGGAATTTTATCTTGTCAACTACCATATTTCCAGTATCTTACTGAAGGTCTTAACTCAAGACAATTAAATTTCATTATTACTATATTTCCAGTACCTTACTGAAGACAATCTACTTGGCCTCCTCTTCAACTATATTTCCAGTACATTTACTGAAGGTCTTCACTGAAGACCCTACTTGTTAAACTCTAATAAAATCTATGTTTGTTCTTAACCTTTCGTTGTTTTGCCTGTCTACTTCTTTTCACTTTGTACGTTTGTACGGTGGAAAGAGCACTTCTTTATATTTTCTTTTTTTTTACTTTGATTGTGGATTCGGTAGTAGTGTGTAGCGTCTGGCACAAGGCCTTATTTTCGTAAGCCAGCGCTGCACCGCTATCGGGTCCACAAAAATGGTAAGACGAGGGAATGTGGCCCTCACACTCCCCGTTAAGATCGAATCCTCTGTTAACGCGCGGCATAGGAAAGCCAACCTCGAGGCGCGTCGGTGACTTTCCAAGTGTGGACTTCCAAGGCCCCCATGACACAGACGTGATGATTGCTGCCACCCCACAAGGCGGAGAGCAAGCGCTCGATCGTCTTCTTACGTTCCTTACTGAGAGGAAATACAGCCAACCGGTAAAGAAAAGACGTAAGTGGCACACGCCTCAGCCCCCCCCACCACCACCTTTCAAAGACAACGACCTTCGGCGTCAAATCTGGACTGATGCGCCGACCATTACCTGTACATCAGACCAATTTTTCTCCAGCTGGAGTCTGGGCCGAACCACACTCCGAGAATGCGGACGGGCCCGTCCGTCCAACCAAATAGCCCCGGAAGTTCGACGCCCTTCCAGGCACCTAACCGCAAGCTGGAAGACTTGTCGAGGTTAATCTTGGCACCTGTGACCTTTTCTTACCGTTCAAGCGCCTTCAGCACCACCTCAATGTCGCTGCGTGACGACACGAAAGTGGACAGCGATTCCACGTAGGGCCGGACTGCAAGCCCGACTACTGCCGGGTTCTAATCCGAAGCCTTGCAGGATAGCAGCCAGGTACCGATGATCGACCCTATCAAATGCCTTGGACGGATCAAAATTGATCAGCGTGGCTTGCTCGTCGTCTTTTACTCCCTCTAGGATCGTGCGGATCAGATGCAGGTGGCTCTGAATTTTCGGCTCTTTACAGAACAAGTCTGCTCAGGTCCCAACAGAAGCTCGACAGCTGACTGTAAATTCTCTGACAGGATCTTGGCCATAATCGTTTGACATTTCGGAGTGTACAACTAAATATGGCGACAAAGATGCGGACAATAGTCCGAATAATGTAAATAATGTACATAATAATTCATCTAAAAAATATAGACAGATAAATATATATGTTATTATAAAAACCGTTTTTGTTCCTTCTTGCTGTTTCATATTTTCTGGTATTTTAATATAATATATATAAATAATATAATATAAAATAAAATATAATATATATAAATAATATAATATAAAATAATATAATATAATATAAATCATGTGGTCGTGTTAATAAACAGGCATCTACAAATGGTCATTCTTGTTAACATACTGCAACAGTGCTATGGTAATGATACCGCACCACAATTACCATTACCGTATCAGTCCACAATTATACTTACTTCTCCCTCCCCCAGCAAATTTAATACCACCGCATAAATACTAATAAGTATTACAAATTGGAGTTTCTATCATTTACATATGCGCAATCGCCAAAAACAAGCAAATAACCGGCTTTAAAATAATAACAAAACAGCCTTAAAAAATTAAAAATAATAGCAATTTTTACCTAATATAGTCTTACACAGACCCCATCATACGTATATACGTGTGTGAGAGAAAACATTATTCAGCGAACAAAATAGAAGAACAGTCTGCGGGTTGACAGTGCAACAGACAAAAAATATTTGCTACACAATCCAACATTAAATACAGCGATCAAATGCGTACGTATGGACGCAACGAGGCATGGATGCACATCTATGCCCAGTCCCACACTGTTCACATATGTTTATGTTTGTGTGACCTCCAGTGAGTGAGGGTGCGTGTATGCGTGTCTGCGTACGTCAATGAGTGTACGTGCGTGTATGTATGTTTGCGTAAGTATGAGTGGCGTTCCGACAACAATTTTTCCTCCCACTTGCATAAAAACACCGATATACGCAACCATATATAAATCCAAAATTTAAAAATTAATCAGTTTGTCTGACAATCGCAAATAGCGTGAAACCCAGGGTCACAAACTCACATCAATAAAACTATATATATATATATAATTTTAATGTGTGCTATATTTATGGGCTCAAGTGTTCAATATCAGAGATAGAGCGTATGTAAATATAAACGTGAACATTGAAGTCAACACTCAGAGGCGACAGGCTATTTCATACTAGACGCAATCGTCAGGCTTACAATTGCGTCTATCATATATATATATATATATATATATATATATATATTAATACACATATACCTACGTTTGGTGTGCGACTTAAGTTTCGTTGGTTACCCAGCTCGTCGGCTACAAGATATAGCTTAATAAGCTATATCTTGTGCCCAACGAGTTGGGTAACCAGCGAAACTTAAGTCGCACACCAAACGTAGGTATATGTATATTTATTAATATATATTTCTTAGCTCTGTCTAATCACATTGAGCACTATTATGTCTACACCGCTTGGAAAAATTTGGTAATTAGTTATTTGCTTACCAGCGTAAGCGCATGCCAGCATCGCTAATATTTAGTTATCTCATTGACCTAACCCTATATATATATATATATATATATATATATATATATATATATATATATATATATATATATATAACAAACTTGGATGAACTTTAAAATCAGGTATAGCTGATCATGTGTGGAGGAAAAGTGGACGTGCCAAACTTTATGGGATCAAGTCAAAATAATAGATAAGAAAACAGCACTGGAGATTAAAGGAGTTGAATGAATCGACTAACATGCTATACTGAAATCATCTAATCAGCAGGCCAAGACATCGTCGTGAATATAGAAATAAAAATGAGAACAGAGATTTAACCGACGGACATCTGGCCGACGGACATCTGGCCGACGGACATCTGGCCGACGGACATTTGACCGATAGACAATTTGGCCGACGGACATTTGACCGACGGACATTTGGATGAACGGACATCTGGCCGACGGACATTTGGTTGAACGGACATCTGGCCGAACGGACATCTGGCCGACGGACATTTGACCGACGGACATCTGGCCGACGGACATTTGGCTGAACGGACATTTGGCCGGACGGACATCTGGCCGACGGACATTTGACCTGCGGACATCTGGCCGACGGACATTTGACCGGCGGACATCTGGCCGACGGACATTTGACCGACGGACATTTAGCTGAACGGACATTTCACCGAAAAAGTACAAGTAAAAATAGTAACAAGTAATACTTTAAGTATTTTAGTTAGCATTATTATAAGGTAGAATAGGACTAATAATTACCACTGATTTCAAGTGATTAAATTACTAAATCTAAATTTAAAGTAAAAAGTTTTCTTTTTTCAATATCTGTTTATTGAAATTAGTATTTTTTTAATATTTGGGTGTATTTGGGTAAAAAAAAGTAGCACCTAATTATTTAAATTCGTATTTAACAGTAGGATAAAAGCTAGTTCATCCTGTTGGGATTGCTATGAAATGAGTGTGTAATCAGAAGGTTTTTTGTTTTAAGATGATGAGTGTGAAAGCATGTTCTTCATATTAATCACAACAATATTAAGCATAGACATACAAGTTGAATAAATCTCAAGGCAAAGTTGAACAAGAAACAACGGTAGTCGTGAATTCAATTAGAAAATATCGAACATTTATATACAATTAATACAATTGGAAAAAGCTTGTGTTTTGGTTATATGAAAGTTGACGAAGTGTGAATTAAGTATGTTAATGAATTACAGTTCAGGAATGTTCAATTGTTGAAGAAATGTTCAAATAGGATAAGAAAGGAAAATTTATCAAAAAAGGTGATTTAGGTAGTAAATATGCGAGAATAAAGTAGGATTTGTTTTCTTATTCTTCCAGAGTTGTTTACCTTGGACTGTCTTTTGTTTGTCTTTTGTTGAAATTACAATTTCTGTTTAGTAGTGCAAATGAACACTTTTTAAGAAAGTTGTAATGGATTTAGAGAGAGAATGATGTTGGTGGTTGAGTCAGCAGTTGACGCGCGAAAAGTTTCTTAAGTGAAAATAGTGACACGCGTGGATTCGCGTGGCATCTCTCTGAAGCTGAGTTACTGATTGGTGGTGAATTGAACTGAAATTTGTCCTTTTATTTGTTTTGGGAAGTCAAAGTAGGCTCCAGCGAGCTTTGCGGAAAAATTTATTTTCGACAATCTATACACATTTTGGTGTTGTCTCGACCAATAAAAAGTCGAGTTTCGCAATGTGAGGTGTTGATTGGTTAAAACTGATTCTAATGGAAGAGTGTATTTTTACGGAGGTGAGTAGAAAAGATGGACGATTCTATAATCCCTTTACGATAATGATCATTAAAAGCGAAATTGAAAGGTCTTTCATATTGTAAAAGCTTAAGATTTTGTTGTCGTAAAATGTGTTATTACTCAAAATATTTATCATCTTACAGTAATATTTGAATTAAAATATAATATATACGGAATAGATTTTTTTAAAAAAGCTTGTAAAAAATACGAATAATTATAAATAATACAGTAAATAAATAAATAAATAAATAAATATATATATATATATATGTGTGTGTGTGTGTGTGTGTGTGTGTGTGTGTGTGTGTGTGTGTGTGTGTGTGTGTGTGTGTGTGTGCGTGTGTGTGTGTGTGTGTGTGTAGCACATTACGATAAAGTATGTGACATACATGTAAGTACGCTACTACATTTTCGGCAAAATATACATTCGGTTAAATGTCTGTCGGCCAAATGTCCGAGTTCCGATTTTATATTTCAGCCCCTGTTGGGTTATTTAATGTCGAATTCATTCTTTTTTTTTTTTTTTTGAGTCCATAAGCATTTACTTGGTTCGGAGATGAGAAAATATTGGTTCTTTATATCTGAGTCACAGTGGCACGGGGGAGTAATGGATAGCGGCTCGGATTGAGGAATCGGAGAGTTCGATTTCCAGTCGAATCCATTACATTCACTTACGTGCCATATAAATATTTAATAAATCCTCTTCTTCTCCAAATAGCTATGAGTAAATAGCAGGACAAACCGGGTTCTATAGCCCTGGATGGCAACTGGTCTACCGCAGAAAGGAATGGCAACCTCCTAATGCGGCAAAATATCTGTCTCGTCAGTCATGTATCGAAAGATACATGATCGCCTAAGCGTGTATCACGCATGGCACATAACTGACTGATATTTGAGTCTATAAGAAATGATTAGGTTTCGGGAGAGGTAAATATTGGTCTTTCATATTTGAATTTTGTACGGGACTCACCATTAATATTTAGAGTGATAGCAAATATTCTATTAAACTTGAGTCTGCCCGCTAACTCAAGTTAGAACAAAGTTTCTAGTTCCCAACGATATAAGAATGAATACAAATTTAAAGTTGTATTTACGATAAATTACAACGGTACACTTTCAAATTACAACGGTACACTTTCAAATTACAACGGTACACTTTTAAATTACAACGGTACACTTTCAAATTACAACGGTACACTTTCAAATAATAAAAACGCACGCAGTTGGGCATTTATGCATAAATGTAATTAGAGTTGAATGTTCATAGTTTGTTTTTTTGCCAATTAAATCGCTTCTGTAAGTATGCATTTATGTGCAAAAGAGAGAGAGAGTATATGCAGTATTTACATTAGTCGGACTATTGTCCTCATCTTTGTCGCCATATTTGTCACAACGTTTGTACGCTCCGGCCTTCTTCAGGTGGTTGGAATTTCGAACCGAACCCTTTATTTCGATCACTGGGGTAGACTGTTCTAGTTCCACGTGCCATGTTTGATGGATGTCAGTTATCAGTTATCTCCTGCTAATTTTCCCTCTGAAAGTTCTTAACCGGGTATTGAACTCATACTCTTTGGGTCTGTCACTGGATCTAACCAACGCCTTTATCCACTGTGCCATGTGTCCTTGAGGACATCTGGGTATGAATTTCCGGGTATTATAAACCTAATGTTTTCAGCAACCTTTTTTTTACCAGTGCTCATGTTGCAATCTTTGCTGTTATCATTCTATGTTTTTACCAGAGCTCATATTGCAACTTTGTTATCATTGCTTTTCTCTGGCACTCCTTATTACTGGTTCGCATATTGTATTGTATTGTGATCGAAATAAAGGGTTCAGTTCGAAATTCCAACCACCTGAAGAAGGCCGGAGCGTACAACGGCCGAAACGTTGTGACAAATATGGCGACAAAGATGAGGACAATAGTCCGACTAATGTAAATACTGTACATAATACCTCATCCCAGAAATATAGACAGACTCAGAGAGTATATGCTCATAAGAAAGACGAAGTATTTTTCATATATATATATATATATATATACAGAAATATAGTCTTAAAGTGTGCTATATTTATGGGGTAAAGTGCTCAATATCAGAGATAGAGCGTGTGTAAATATAAAAGTGGACATGGAAGTCAGCACTTAGAGGCGACAGTCTGTTTCATGCTAGTGCAAACTGATAGTGCAAAATAAAAATAAAAAAACAAACAAAAAACAAGCAAAACAATTTGACATAAATAAATAAACAAATAAGCCACTTCCGGTAAAAGTAACCGCCAAAATAGACTACCCATAATGCACCACTGACCCTTATATAAATAGCCGAGAAAAATAACAGCACTAGTCGCCTGACGATTGCACTAGCATGAAACAGACTGTCGCCTCTAAGTGCTGACTTCCATGTCCACTTTTATATTTATATATATATATATATATATATATATATATATATATATATATATATATATATATGTTCAGAAGAAGACAAAAGAAAACAGAAAGCTGGCGACTGGTGTCTGTGTCTGTGTATCTGTATCTGGTGGTTTGTGAATAACCGCTCCAAGTTTCTTCGAAGTCGCCGCGGTACCAAGTCAGTCTCTTGACACCAATTAATATTCTACTACTTACTTTTACAATTGCCGGCACGCTTTTTATTTGTTTTCATATTAATTAACCGCTCCCGAGCTCAGGAAGAACCAACTGGTTAGTTAATTATTCTATCTGAAGGACATTTACGGAACGGTCGGGAACAAGCGACAATAAGTCTGATATGAAGATTAACATTCAATATAAATGAGGCGCCGATGGAAACAGGGGACTACGCTCGAAGTTCATGGAAATTAGAAAGACAAACTTTATTTACAACAAATACCACGAAAAAGAATAATACATAAAAGTTTCACTAATAATGTTTTTTTAGTGCTACACGCTGAAGAGGTTTCTCAAACATTGTGGCATTCCCTATTCCTGTCTGCTGAGGACCGTGCCGTCTGGCGCTCCAATGTAAGGTCCGGAGTGTCTAATTTGAAAGAGAAAAACATCAGGGAGAAAGAACAGACGCCAGAAAAGAAAACATCCCAGCCTGATTCAGCCCCCAGTATCTCATGTCACAACTGCAACATATTTTTCAAGTTAAAGATCAGACTCATTAGTCATCTCCGCAAAGTGATTCAAAGTCAAGGTCATCTGCACATGCAGAGGACGAACGAGTTTAAGTCATTTTGTAGCGACTGCTACGCTTTCCACGCCCACAATTTATTTGTCTGCGATTGGCTAGTAAATCAATACTGCCTTTCTATAAGACAATTTACCAATCGCAGTCACCACTTTGAATTTTTCTGCCGTGAACTTGCTCACATATTTCTTTGTTACAAAATCAGTGATTGGTCGAATTTTAACCAATCAAACATTTTAGTGCTAAATCAATTTTTCCCGCGTTTTCGCTGGGAGCCTAGCAGCAGCCTTAAAAGAAGCAATTTTTCCACAACCGTCAGTAGAGTCCAGCCATTTCGCCTGTCTACACAAATCCACGACTTTACTCACAACGCACACACAGACACAGATTTTTGTATCACATTATACATATCTCTCTCTCTCTCTCTGTGGCTAAGCCAACTTCATGAACCAGCATTCTATTAATTTCTCAAAACAACCCACTTCTTAATTAACTGTATTCTATTCTAACAGCAGACTCTATTCAACATAGAATCCTGAACATTCTTATTCAAGAGAAATTCTTTTGAACATTCAATCATAATCAGAGTACAGTTGAAGGGGAACAACTTTTTCTCCCTTAATCATTACAGTTCATTGCATGATTGTTTTGTATGTTATATTTTCAATATATATTTATTTGTTGATCCACAATCGGAGTCTTGTTGTTTTTTCTTGAATCGTTAAATGTACGATAGATATATGCTCTAAGAACACGCATTACAATTTAACATGAAATATATAAAAAGGTGATTTTTGTACTTACTTTACAAACAGCGGAAAAGAAAAGGATTACTCAGATCATTTTCATCCTATTCTTAATCTTAACTCTTATAATTTTAATTAACAATCTCGAACAACCTCTAGGGCAACGTTTCCCAACCTTTTCACCCTTGCGTAACCCTTAAAATAAATTCCATGTCCCAAGGAACCCCTGCGCAAAAACAAAATTATATACCATATCATTCTCATTTTATTTTCATCGTAGTTCATGTGGTAAATATCATAGTATATATTTTTGAAAAACTGGTTTAAGGAAAAATTAATACTTCAAATTTTTCGGTAATGTTAAATTCATACTGTTCGTTTATAGTACTTCATCAGGGAGTTTTCATTCACACAAAAAACATTCTAAACTCAAACGTAAAAAATAAATATAAGTAACCAATATACCTATGTAAACAGAATTAAAACAGCATCATTTTTTAAAAAAATTTTTTATCCTTTACTGGCAATGTTGAAAAGACATAAGGTAAATTAAGGCAAAATATCCTGTGAACTAATAAATGAGCTAAGAAAATGTTACTTTTAAAGCCAGGTGAGTAGAAAATATGGACGATTCTATACATTCATTAGACACATTACTTAAGAGCTTTTTTTACGGCTTTATCAACACTTCGTGGGTTTTTTAAAGATGAATAATTTAAAAAAAAAACTTTTCAGGGTGACTATTGCATATTTTTTTTTTAAATACTTATTTTCCGGAGTCGTGTCACAAGTAAATACTATGTAAAATAAATCCTTAACCTTTTACAGAGTTAACTGAACTTATGTTCTGCATACGGTAACATGAAGGATTAATTTAATTTTAATAGAAATATGAAATTTGTCACTTATGTTATGGTAATTTACCCATGCATGCATGGACTTTCTCAGCTATAAATAGGAGCAGGTACTGCCTTTTAGAGAGGGAAGTTTCCAGCTCTGACAGTCGGACCGAACATTCTTGCTGTAACACTCTCGTTTGTATGTGTTTATATTACTGTTTCTGTTAATATATTTGTTTAAATCAACTCTTCTCTTGTGACCTTTATTTCTGGCCCTAACCCCGGCCACAACAATTTAGCACCCCAGCTCCTGAGTTTTATAGACGAACCTTTGCATAAGTGATTGTTCCACTCGTCAGGAGATATCAACAAACGATAATGAGCAAAGTCTGCTTACCTATAGTTCTAAACTCAAACGTAAAAAATAAACCTAAGTAACCAATATCATATACCTATAATATAAATGGAAACAGATAATTACTGCATCGGTTTTTATTTTTTATCCTTTACTGGCAATGTTGAAAAGACAAGGTAAATCAAGGTAAAATGTCCTGTGAACCAATAAATGGGCTAAGAAAATGTTACTTTTAAAGCCATTTGATAAAGTGAAACATGTTTCTCTAATATGAAGTCAATGTCTGTCTTTTGCTACACAAATACTTAATTCGAGGTCGAACTTTAGATAAACACATATGGATTTCATACTCGATTGAGAGGAGACGATTTATGACTTTGCTCTTGATACTTGTTAAATAAATAACTTTAAGTACAGGTTCCATTCGCTGAGTGGGCACTGACTAGTGAAGGTGGTTTCACACTGGTGCCGTACAGATATCACTAAATATTTTCCCAATGATTGTTATATTCTATTCAATAATAGGTTAGGTAGGATGGTGTCTATATTACAATATTGCAATAACCAAGAATGTATAGTGTGTGTTTAGTAATATTATGTATATGAAATTAAATAAAAAGTCAAAAGTGCATCAGCTTACCTGTTCTCACGGAACTCTTGGTGGCCTTTTGCGGGGAACGCCGTATGAGAAACGTTGCTCTAGGGGCTCTTAAAAAACGGGTTATAAATTTGATTTAACTTTTTAAAATTTTCGGCCCACTCTGCTGGGAATCGGGTGGTAGCACCTGTTAGGGGGTCCCAACTATGGGCAAATAGTTAACCCCGAAAATGGGCGTAAAAACACTACGAAGGTGTAAAAATAGGTTTTAATACCAAAAATACTTTAAAAAGTTATTACCAGCAATAAATTTTTGAAGAAAAAAAACTATTGCCAGCAATACATTTTTGAAGGAAAAATATTACCAGAAATAGATTTTTGACAAAACAAAATATTACCAGCAATAAAAATTTTGTCGGCATTAAATAACCCATTGATGTAAAACAAACCAAACCAAATCTGCCGGGAATAAGAAAAGCTATTGCATGCTTATGTAGCGGACTGGGGGGGGGGGGGGGGGGGGGTACGTGTTCTTAAATTAGGAATACGTGCGTTTATTCCTGCTAGATTAATAGGTCCAACTACAAGAACATAGCGGACTGAGAGATTGAATACGCCATAAAGTGTAAAGAAAACCAACAAAACCGATATGTATATATACAAGCAAGTATATGTATTAAACAACAAAGTTTACAATGGACATAGACATTAACATTTGTGTTTGTGTGTGAACGTAAAGAGTTTGTATTTTGGTGAATGCTCGTACGTACGTGTATGTGTGTATAATGTTCACGGCGTCTCCCACAAATGGGAAGACGCTATCTTCTGCGAGAGCTTACATTGTAGATGTGTTCGCTGAAATGAAGAAATGAAAAAGAGAACGAGGCAAGAAATCGCCCAGTATTTATAGTGTAGGGAGAGCGTCCTCTAGTGAACAATTTGGACAATTAAGGAGGAGTTAACTCCGACACTTACAACAAACTGCATTCTTTTCGAACGGATCTCCGCTTCAATTTTGTTGCGTAATCAAATTTTAAAAAACAACAAAAAACAAACGGTAATTAAAACGTCAGCCAAATTTTGATACTTGTATACATTATTATTTTTTTTTTAATTTTAAAATAAGCTACAGTTTATCAATAAAATAAATGTACATGCATAAATATGACGAAATGTTTCATTATTTTAATTTTATTTTTAATTTCTAAATTTTCCGAAATCAGTCCGGCTTAAGCTAATCTCAAGGCCGGCGCTAGGGTCTCTGCCCCCACCCCTCGAAACTTTGATACGGGGACCCCGTCTCTATTACGTGTCGATTTCAAAGTTTCCCAACTTGGGGGCCACAAACCCTCGAACAAATTTAGTTGGGGTAGAGCAGCGCTTTTTTAAATTACCAAAAATCAGACAATTATCCAATTAAAATGAAAATTTCAGTACATATTCATTAATTATTTACTTTTATAATGAATAGGTTTTTTATTTAGAAATAAATCTGAGAAAATGTTATTCTTTTTGTAATAACCACCAATATTTTCATGGCTAAATTTTACTCAGAAAATGTTAAATATCTACATTTCCATAAAGGTTAATCGCCGACGCATCTCCGTTGAGATAAAATAAAAGTTTTACAAAGATTCCAACACAACACAAACCGGATTGTCTTAAAAATTTGTGTTAAAAACATTAATTCAGTTTACCGGAAAATGTTCCATGTTTAAACATCTTTATTTCTGAAGCTATCATTTTCTCAGTTTTAGCTTTCTAGAAATATAAGGGACTAGAAACTTTATTTTAATCACTAGCTGCGAAATTCTGGTTAGTATTACTAATTAGTAAAAAAAAATCAGATACGCCTGAGTGGATGATCTCGGAATAAAAAATGATTTTATCGCGATATAAATAAATTAAAATGGAAGCACAGAGTTCGATCAGCACAGCTGGAGACGCATTTCCAACTAATTCCTGAAGGAAGTCGCCCTGGAAATGATAAGCAATGTAAAGTACCTTGGAAATAATAAGCAATATGAAGTACACCGGAAATAATAAGCGATGTGAAGTACCCTGGAAATAATAAGCAATATGAAGTACCCTGGAAATAATAAGCAATGTAAAGTACCCTGAAAATAATAAGCAATATGAAGTACCTAGGAAATAATAATCAATGTGAAGTACCCTGGAAATAAAAAGCAATGTGAAGTACCGGGGAAATAATAAGCAATATGAAGTACCCTGGAAATAATAAACCATATAAAGTACCATGGAAATATTAATCAATGTAAAGTACCCTGGAAATAAAAAGCAATGTGACGTACCCTGGAAATAATAAGCAATTTAAAGTACCCTTGAAATAATAATTAATATAAAGTACCCTGGAAATAATAAGAAATATGAAGTACCCTGGAAATAATAAGCAATGTGATGTACCCTGGAAATAATAAGTAATATAAAGTACCCTGGAAATAATAAGCAATATAAAGTACCCTGGAAATAATAAGCAATATAAAGTACCCTGGAAATAATAAGCAATGTGAAGTACCCTGGAAATAATAAGCAATGTAAATACCCTGGAAATAATAAGCACTATAAAGTACCCTGGAAATAATAAGCAATGTGAATTACCCTGGAAATAATAAGCAATATGAGTACCCTGGAAACATTAAGCAATGGGAAGTACCCTGAAAATGATAAACAATGGAAAATACTGAAAAAAAAAATCTTCTTACTCAAATGTCACAGGTTTTCACCAGAGATATCTATGTGGAGCCGGTATCTCTCGACCTGTAAGCGCTAAAAAGATAGAAGTCTTTCTAGTTTTCTTGCCGGCCGGGGGCTGAACATATTTACCTTTATTTTTTTATATTTCTTTATTTTGCGAGGTTGTCACGTGATACATTATATGCAAGGACATATAATTATTTGTATTACTCCACAGAATGATTGGGTGGCTTGTGCGGGTTAAACAGAGGTTTACATAGGGTTTAGTGAGGTAACAAATGCAATTTATATTACAAAATTAACTGCTGATTCCTATCAACTCATAAAGACGAATAAATCATAATCTGCTACGATTTTCAACCTATAATTTATCAAAGAGAAAATGTATTAAATGTTATGTACTACATGGTCTCAGCGCTTTTCTACTTTAAAAAACGGTATGCAAAAGAGATTAATTATTTCCCTTTCACTGCTGTTTCTTAGTTTTCATAGTTTACTGAAGAAGGTATGAATTTAGAATAAATAAGGAATACACAAGTCTTTAATAATTTAAGTATTTATTAACTACAATGGGTCGTAACAAAATCAAATCACGCTAAGAAAGTCGTTTCACTGTTTCACACTAGAGAATTTTTCTCGGCAGAATTTATCTTACATATTTATAAGTCTACCATTCGCCATGCATTAAATATTTCTCTCACGTCTGGTGCTCCTGCTATATATCTAGAGATTCTTGGTAAAATACAGAGAAAAATCTGTAATGTTATTATTCAAGATCTGACATCTCGGCTTCAGTCACTTTCCAACCGCCGTAATGAAGCTTCCCTGTGCCTTTTCTATAAATATTTTCATGGTAATTGCCCCGGTGAGATTTCCTCTTTGGTGCCGACATTTTACGAATTTAAGCACATTACTAGATTGGCAGCAAAGTTTTACCATTTTAAAGTTGAAAAGACAAGATGTAACCGTAAGTTCTATGTTAACAGTTTCTTTTCTTGCTTGTGGAATTCTTTTCCAGCTTCTTGCCTTCCAGTTAACTTTTCGCCCTGGGTAAGACGATAAACTACATCCGACAGCAAGGCCTCCGGTCAGGAGGTTTTGAGGAGCGTGGAAGCACCTCTTAATTGTTGGTGTTCCCAGGTCTACCCTGACCCGGGGTGGTAGCACCTGTTAGGGTCCCAGCTATGGGCAAATAGTTAACCCCAAACTGGGGTCAAAATACGATGAAAGCTTAAAAATAGGTTTTAATAACAGCAATACGTTTTTGTAAAAAATTATTACCAGTAATGAATTTTTGAAGGAAAAATTATTACCAGCAATACATTTTTGAAAATAAATATATTACCAGCAATACATTTTTGAGGAAAAAATACTACCAACAATAAAAATCTTGTCGGCATTAAATAACTCATTGAGGTTGATATGCTGTAAAACAAAATAAAACAAACCAGTTAACTTTGATTTTCAAAAATGTATTGCAATGTCAATCGTTACTTTTGCTTTCTTAATATCTGTTCTTTTATTTTTTTTCTCATCTTAATAATGTTTTTATTTGTATTTTTCTCATATTCTTTCACACTTAGTAAACATCCCCTTGCGTCTTAGTTGCTTTATTGCCTTGCTTGGGAATGAAATGATTAACAAGATTATTCTAAATTTAACTGAGACTCAAAACTGCGCTGCCGGGTACCCAATGAGGATAAAATTTAACGAATTATTGGTCTATTACAAGATGAGTTTGCTAAGCATTACTCTTAGATGTTCAGTGTATTTACTTAACTCAGCCTGGCACAAGGCTACAGTTGTGAGCCATCTGGTGAAGATCGAACTCATTTTAAGCTGGTATGCATAATACGTTTTATAAACAACACACTTGTAGGTGTTCAAAGTAAAGGGTGTTTCATTAAGAGGGGTTATATATAAGGGTGTTTCATTAAGACGGATCAAAGTCATCAGTAAATGAATCAGTGTTATTGGGGAAAATTTATTTCTCTATTGGATCATGTTATTTAACTCATGGCAATTATGTGTGAAAAATAATATCGCCCAAATGTCCGCCAAATCTGAAAGAAAAAGAAAAAAAAATCGTTAGACGCTTAAACTTAATTCACATTTAAAATCGGTCCAAGTTATTGGAACACCCTTTATATACTAAGCTGAGTCAGGCACAAGGTCACATATGAAGGGCGCCCAGTCTTGATCGGAGTAACAAGTTAATCGGTCTCTACATATTACAAGATGAGTATGTTAAACATACCTCTGCAGTTGATGCTTTTCTGTAGCGTTGTCAGGTACAAGGCTAAAATGGAAGGTGCCACTTGTGGATTGAGATTATTATAGAATTAATTAGCCTCGGCATATTATAAGATGAATAGGTTAAACATTGCTCTACAGTAGGACTGAGTGGTTAGAACACTAGCGTTCCGACTATGAATCTTTATAGAATTTTTAATCCCTACCAAATCTAAGTTCTTGTGCCAGACACAAAAGCTTAGTCTAGTAAGAATAGAAAGTCGTAATAGACACAATTCACAAAATAAGACTCAAACACAGCGTTGAATTTTAAAGGAAAAACATTATCTGTCTATATTTCTGAGATGAGGTATTATGTACACTATTTACACAGTTATCAGTTATCTGACATCCATTAGACATGGCACGTGGAACTAGAACAGTCTACTCCAGTGAGCGAAATAAATGGTTCAGTTCGACATTCCAACCACCTGAAGAAGGCCGGAGCGTGCAACGGCCGAAACGTTGTACAGTGTGACCCGGATATAAGAGAAACCCGGATATAAGAGAGATTTTCTCTGGTCCCAAATTAGAGCCTGTGTTAATAAAACAAAATAGACCAAACCCGGATATAAGATACTTCTTCTCCGGTCCCGACAACTCTCTTATATCCGGGTTACACTGTAATAAATATGGCGACAAAGATGAGGACAATAGTCCGAATAATGTAAATAGTGAGGAAAAACATTTTATTACACAATTACGGAAAAGATACAAATACAAAGTTTGCACAAAAAATTCCTTTTGCGCGCCTATTAAGGGAAGGATAAAAATTTCTGATATGATTACCATCGATAAAAATGGAAAAAAAATTCAGTTTGGAAAAAGACAAGGATTTTGAAAAAGACAAAAAAAAGGAAACAATTCAAAAAAAAACAAAGGTGCAATTACCTTTAAAAAAAAAACGAAAAAAAAAAGAAGAAAAAAAACGCAAACACCTACTTTTACTTACCACATGAGCGTCTCTAGGACATACAGTAATTTTTTAAAAGTTCCTTTTAAATTCACACTGTTCGTGCTTGGGAAAATTTCTTTAAATTTTCTTTCGTTCTCTGTTGTCCAACCACAAGAAAATTTTCACTTAAACTTAGAAATTCTTTAGTCTCTCTGCAACTAGCTGTTCCCTATTGCCTTATTGACGCTATCTTTTTAATGTCAAATGCCTTCATAAAAATACATCCTCTCAAAAGGATGTGTACTAAAAAACAATCGAGCGCATCGTTTCTCAACCGGGGTTTCCCGGAAGCTTAAGGTTAAAAGGTTCTGAAAAAAGGTTCCCAAAGTTCCACGAGAACAGGCGTGATAAGCTAAAAAACAAGTATCAAGAGCAAAGACAGAAATCCATGTGTGTTTTACCTAAAGTTCGACCTCAAATTAAGTATTTCTGTAGCAAAAGACAGGCTTCAAGAGAAGCATGTTTCACTTTATCAACAAATGGCTCTGAAAGTAACATTTTCTTAGCCCATTTATTGGTTCACAGGACGTTTTGCCTGGATTTACCTTATGTCTTGTTAACATTGCTAGTAAAGGATAAAAAAACAAAAAAACTGATGCAGCAATTATCTGTTTTCGTTCTGTTTACATTTACATTACAGAACGAAAACAAAATTGTTGCATCAGTTTTAGGTATTATATTGGTTATTTATGTTTATTTTTTACGTTTGAGTTTAGAGTTTTGTTGTGTGACTGAAAACTCCTTAATGAAGTAATTTATAAACAAACAGTATGAGTTTTTTATTTAGCATTACCGACAAATTTGACAAAGAAGTATTAATTTTTCCTTAAACCAATTATTCAAAAATATGATATTTACCATGTGAACTATGATGAAAATAAGATGAGAAAAATATGTTATATAATTTTTTTTTTTGCGCAGGGGTTCCTTGAGACATGTAATTTATTTTAAGGGTTATGCAAGGGTTAAAAAGGTTAAGAGACGTTGACCTAGAGGATTAAACATTTATATTCAAGACTAACATTTTTAAAACTAGTAAAATAATTTTTTTATATCTTAACATTAGTCGATTGGTTAAAAGAAGGAAACAATCCCAGCATGCAGCATCGTTGCGAAGTACCAGAAAACCTCACCACTTGTTTACCCAAATTTTATGAATGAAAGGGTAGACCAAATAAGTTGGAAGCAGTCGACGGCTGTGCCAAGCACGAAGTAACAAGTGATCGGAACCGAGGATTTGAGCGTATTGGCCTTGTCTAAAACTGTTGCAGTAGAAACCCCAGGTTATCTCTGTAACTATTGATTGAAGAAACACATGTGACTGAGCAGGTGACTGAAAGAGGGATTAACTAGCTAGTACACTCCATAGCCACCCGAAACTGACGTCTGCTTCTACACACAGTAGGCGCCCAAAGTTATTACCTAGTTTAGTCAAGCACAAATACAGTGTATAGTGCAAAGTAAGGACCGAACTTGCTATAGGTCTCTACCAGTGGCGATTCTGGATCTCTGAAAGCGGGGGGGCACTTGGGTGCCGATATTTTTCTGCGGAGGAGGGGGGGGGCAAATTCAAGCATTCAAAATCTTATCAAAATCAGAGACTAATCAGTTTCATAAATTTTTTAAGCTTAGCAAAGTGGGTGGGGGGACAATCGAGGAGCCAGCCAAAATTCGGGGGGGGGACATTGGCCCCTTCTGCCCCGCCCCCGTAGAAGCAGGTTAAATTTTGCTCTACAGTAGACGCCCAAAGTATTTAATATTCTTCCGCGTGTCTATTCCACAAAAAGCAGCAGTTCTCTCTACAAGATGAGTTTTATATTTCTTTACACTACAGTAAACGCTTCAAATATTTATTAAACTTAGCCTAGTCAGGCACAAGGCCACAGTAAACACCCAAAGTATTTAAAATTAAGGTAAGCATATTCAGACACACGGATACAATAAGTCGCTAAGTGAAGATTGAATTCAAGAGAGTACTTAGTGTTTTTTTTTAATATTATTGTTCACTGAATACAAGGTGTAAGAGCCACTCAAGGTAGTGAATTACTGTGTGGTATTTTATGAGCGTCAGAGAAGGAAAGAAATGTAGCTCATGATACAAAGAAAGATAACGGTTTTTGACATGATCGATTTTCTGTCAATTTTGCTGACTAAAAAAAAATGATTTTTAACGAAAATTTCGTTTGAGCGATTAAAAAATGTAAAAAAATACCCCCCAAATACTTTGATCTTACCTCTTAATAATAACATAAACATTTAGACAATAAAAAATTATTTTCATCAAGTTTAAGGCCCTTTTTATTCATGCTATGCTCTTTTTTAGCGATAGTGTAACACTTGTAGTAACAGGAAATATTCTACCTGGTGTCTATTCCACAAAGCAGCAGTTCTCTCTATAACATGAGTTTAATAAGTATTTCTTTAACGCTTCTAATATTTATTAAACTTAGCCAAGTCAGGCACAAGGCTACAATGGAGCTCGGTCCTCACCAATAAGGGCACTGAGTCGGTCTAGTCTGCGACATCGGCTTGCTGACGGCCGGGCATTTTCGGGTCACGTGGCGGTGCTAGTTTTGATCAGGGGACGTAATTCTTTCTAGAGTTTCAGGAAAAAAGAAGAGGAGTGGACGGCAGTTCGAAAGAAAAACCAAGTTGACACTTGGTTAGCTCCAAGAACCTGTATATTCTTGCCTTAAAATAGTTTAGCTAGTTTGTTTTTTTTAAATATCTGTATTATAAAGCGATCCGTCAAGGAAATTTACAACGTATTTTTGATCACTTCGAGACGTTTTCCTCCGATCGTAATGCATCTTTCTATTCCAGACACACGAGAATTTCAAGATGAAAACGGTTCTTCTTATACAGTAAGTGTTTTTTCTTCTTCTTTTCAACATACTTTAAAAAGAGAAGAAACGTCACCACTTATTTCGTTTGTCTCCGAAATTAATACATTATATTTAAACTTTTAAATGTTGTTTTGAATTACTAATTGCATTTAAAAAATCACCTTTCTTAGTCTCCCATGGGACGTCATCTTTTGTTATTTCCCCCCTTTAAAAAGATAATTTTTAATTTAATTCTAAGTGTGTAAAATAAACTAACTTCGTAGCTTCTTTCTTTTTAATGTCTTCTTTAAATATCTGTCTGTCTATATTTACTTTATGTGATGTTATCTTTCCTGACTGTAATCCGCCTACTTTTTTCAACAGTTTCAGCCCAACTTTTCCCCCCTTGTAAATAAAATCAATTAGTTTAAAAAATAATTTAATATATTCTTTTATGATTTAAAATTAAAAAGGTACACCTTTATCACTTTTTCAATATTCTTACTTTACAATTTTTAAACTAAAATTAATTAAACGATTTTTAATTCAAAATCAAATTGCTATGGGTCCTTATCTTTTTTAAGCTGTCCAGAGATTAAAATTGGTATAAAAAAAATTCTAGGTATTAAAAGATGTTAAAATTTAATATCTAACCGCATAAGTGTTTAATTTTCGATTTCTGACTACGAAATTGTTAAAGACTCTCTCTCTTCTTACCGAATACCCGCTATTTTGTCTCTAGTGATAACCATTTGAGTTTATTTGATCTTGAAAATAACTAAAAAAAAATGTAGCCCTCATCGGAATGTCCGGTTTATGGCCAAAGAAAACCCACTCTGGTCACTCGTCAGAAATAATATTCTCCAGGTCACTTCAAGAATTGTCAACAGCTCAGACAGGGGAAGATTAAATGAAAGTGCATGACCATTTTTCTGTTGTTGTTGGAGAAAAATAGAGGCTATAAATAATATTCTTGCAAAAAAAAAAAATTGTGACCATTTCTTTATAATCTTTGTAAGAAAGACAAGTAACAACTCTTCTTGACTGTGTGTGTATGTACGCACGTACATTGTATACATACACGTACATGTGTGTATATACATATATACGTGCACAGTCAATAAGAGTTGTTATGCATGCACACACACAGTGCGGTCCGAAAGTCTTGTCACCCGACCCCCTTGCAACCCTAACCACCTTAGCTATCTGAAATAGAAAAAGACCACCCTGTATATGGTAAAAAAAAAAATAAAAAATAAAAATGAATGTAATTATTATAATATACACACACAAACACACATAATGTGTGTGTATCTAAGTTTTCATCGCCGAGTGTTTTTCTAAAAATATGGATCAAGAAGGATTAAAAAATGTAAAAAAAATATTTAAAAAAAACTTTGGCCTTTTTTCTTTTAATTTTTTAATATAAACACTTTTAGACAATAAAAATTGTTTTCATTCATCAAGTTTGCAGCCTTTTTTTCATCATGGTCCGCTCTTTTTTTTTTTTTTTTTTTTTTTTTTTTTTTTAGCGAATTAATAGATTCCTAAATATAGGTCTCCTTCAGGTAAATTGTGTATTTATTTCCTGTAGTCGGTATTTCACTTCAGGTATAAATGAGAACCTGATTTTTTTCCCAGGTAGACAAACAGGTCATCTCTGATTCGAAAGTGAACACAATTTGACTAGTGTCCTTTTCTCTTTTCTCTCCTTTTTTTGTTCTCCTTTAATTGCTGGACTATAATTAATTGAAAAAAAAAAATCCAACAGAATTATGAATTTAATTAATAACACTAATTTTTTTTTTTTTTTTTATCAACAGCTGTTCAAGCATTTTTTTTTTTTTTTTAACATTTCAATAGTAAACAAACAAAGAAATTTTCTTAAAGGTTAAAGCAAAGCGTAAGACATAAAAAAAAAAACTTAAAATCTGTTGTGGCCTTTTACCTTAAAAATAATGTACAAGACCTTTTTACATTGAATATTTTTTAAAAAACAAACACAAAAAAACTAACAAACGAAAAGGAAAGCCATATGTCAATTAAATGGGGGAAATATTTTTTCAAAACTATATAAATTAAAAGTAAAACTAGAATTTAAATTCGGGATATGTGTTTGATCCGGATAATGATAATAATTAACGATCTTTTTTTTTCTTTTTTCTTTTAAATAGTTAAGCTAAGCACCTTTATACCCAAACAAGTGAAATTCACTTGAAAAAAAAAAAATTTAAGTTTTTTTTTTTTTTTTTTTTCCTTATAAAAATATTTAAAATAAAAATAAAATCCTAAATTACTTATGTAGCGAAACTAACAAAGTACTTTAATTTTAATAAAAAAAATTAAGTGTTCAGAATCCTAATTCTTCTTTACAGTACTTACACCCAGACTCCCTAAAAAAAATTAAAAAAATAAAAATTTAGGTGCCGCCCAATAATTTGCGGTAAAAAGAGCATAGCATGATGAAAAAATACCCCAAACTTAATAAAAACGAAGTCTTATCGTCAAGTTTGTTAAGAGGAAAAACCAAAGTATTTTTTAAATTTAAATTTTTTTTTTTTTAATTTTCTTCTCTTTTCTAACACTTGAAATTTTGGTTATGTGTCAATATGGTGTCCTGCAACAGAACTGGTAATGGACATTTTTAGCGCCGGTAAAATAACACTTTAGTTTGGAAATTCTTTCAAAAAACAAATAATTGTCGGATTTTAATGAAACGTTCAGGACTTATTTACAAATGAACTTATTTTTGAAATTATCATTTTTTATAAAATCCTATTTACATCTGTTAGCCCCCACATATACACTTAATTTCATGAAATTTCTAGAAATTAAATTTTTATTTATTTTTTCTTAGTTAAAAGCAGGACTCTTTGGAGAATGTAAATCTCAATTTTTTTTTAAAAATTTTTACCAAATTCCCCAAAATCTGCTCCAAATCGTAAAATAAAAACTGCAATAAAACTTAAAACAAAAGTGTAATTAATTATTTAAACTTTTATTTGCTTTTCTAAATAATTAGTGAAGAAATTTTTTTTCTGATGCATAATGAATTTTACAAGAATTCTTCATTTCTGTGGGTTTTAGAATCGAAAACACACAGCTAGTGTCCATTGTAAAAGTGGCGGTTTATTTAAATAAAGATCACGGAGACGATACCTTTTTCTTCAATTCCATCATTTGTGAATAGTTACTGAAAGTTTCATGAAAATCCGACAATTATTTTTATTTTTACAAGATTTTCAAAATTAACGGCTCCCATTAAAAAAGAAAATTAAAAAAAAAAAAACACGCGCTCATGAAGGTACCTAGAGAGATATTTCGTTCGACTTTTGCTTATTTTTTTCATGTAACTTGTGCTCAGTTATAGCAAAAAAGTAAAACGGGGCCTTAAACTTCTTTGAAAAAGATAATGACCATCGTACAAAGAAGATAATTTTATAATTTCTTTTCCAATGGTATTCTCGTCCTTGCGAAAATAAAATTAATTTAAAAAAAAATATTGCTCCTAAATCTGGAAAAAATCTTTTTTTTTTTCTTTTTTTTTTTTTTTTTTTTTTAAGTAAAAAAAAATCTGATTCTGAAGAATTTAAATTTGAACTAATCATTAAAAACTCGTATCATTAGTAGACACTTTTCTTTATCACACTTTCCTCGATTTGATTTGATTTTTCTCGCGATAAGAATTAAAAAGAAAAAAATGGTTTTCTCCCCCCCCCCCACACTTGTTTTTGATTTCCTTTCTTTTCTTTTTCTTTCCCATTTCCGCCCCCCGTACCTTTTCCTATTCTTTGTCGGAAAAATAGGTAAAAGCACTTTGTAAAAAAGGAAAATAAAAGGAAAGAAAAATAAAGGAGAAAGGAAAAAAAAAGTTTGTTTTTTTTTGTTTTTTTTCGTCCACCCTTTATCTTTTCTTTTTATTTACTTGTCTTTTTTTTTTTTTTTCGTTTTGGTGCAAGGTTTGCATTTTTTGTTTAATTTGAAATTTTAAGTATTTTTTCCAAAATTATGAATGAATAACGTGACACTCTCCACTGTATTTGTGCAATTTTTTCATATATGAAAAAAAAGTTTTTATAACAAAACTGTGTATTTTGATTTAATACTGTTTATTTTTATTTAAAAAAAAAAAACAAAACAAAAGTAAAACAGACTTCGGGCACTTTGTTAACGAGTCTCGCAGTTGAATTCTGATTAATGCGTTCATTCCTCACTGGGTGACTCACGTTTATGGTTTACTGACTAACCTAAGCTTTTTTGTTTAAAAAAAAAAAAAAAAAAAAAATTATAAAAGCGACTCCAAAGTTGATTTTATTTTTAAGTTACTTTTTCAGTTGGGTTAAAAAATAAAATAAAATAAACAAATCTTGGATAACAATTATTATTTGACTCAGCATCTTTTTATTGATGACTTTTTTTTTTTTTTTTTTTTTTTCAATCACTAAATTTTTCAAATCCATTTGTAACTCTGCACCCACAAGTCCGAAAATTAAATTTTCGGAATCAGACTGAAAGAAGCCATGCAAAAATGCCTAAATGTGGCTTTTATTGTATTAAAAAAATATTTTAAAAATTCTTCATTCACAATTTTTTGTGTTTAATTTTTTTACACAGCTTCAAAAAAACTTTTTTACTTGAGCCGTCTGGAATGTCAAGTATATTTTTTTTAATTTAATTAATTTCCTTTTTTCGTAGAATAAGCATTTTTTTTAAAAAAATTTTTATTCAGAATATTTCTTTAACGTCCCGTACCGTATTGCTTAACTAAGTTTTTTTTCTTCCTTTGCTAATTTAAGAATTTTTTTTTTTTTTCTGTAGTGCATTCTTTTAAACTGCCCACGTCTCGCTATTTCTCCGACAAACTACATTCCCAAGTTCAGACCTTCGCAATGTTACGAGATTCTGATGTTCGAGTAAATAAAAATCAACACTTTAGATAGGAATGTCTGGACATTCTAAATATTTATGAACTGCTAGTACATTTTTTCTCCACAAACAATATTGGCGAACTCGTGTGAGTCCAATCAGAAATAAGACACCCCAAAAAACGATAAATTTAAAACAAACGGCACTTGTATGCTTGTATTAGCAAAAGTAATTGCATGCGTACACAATTGAAATGAAAGGAAAAGCCATTGAAACTATCTCTAAGAATGTGCTTGTTGTGTGTGTGCCTGTGTGATACACGTGTGTGTGAGTTCAGTTAACAGAGGGCCACAAAAATGAAAGTCCACCAGCAGAAGACACCTTACCTATGTGCAGCTGCATCTGGAAGCAAGAGAATATGCTTGCCTTTTTATACATTTAAGTAGCACCACCTGATAGGTACTTTTGGTGGAGCTAAGAAAAGTGGAGTAACCCACAGCATCTGGGATTCACTGTTCCATGCACATGGCGTCAACTTTCTTCATTCCTTTCATGTTCCTTTGATAAAAGAGCAATTTCCACTCGGACAATTTCTTTCCCAGAACTGTCACTTTGGGCAACAGATTCCGAAAGGATGCCTCTTCGGCTACTACAATCTTAACCACTTCAAGTCTAGGATCAACTGTTACACATCTTACTGATATGCACCTCTTCTGCTTCTCTTGACAATAAATTTAAGTCAGTGACTCGGCCTTGAATGGCTCTTGGGTCCTGTATGAGGTGAACAGTAACATATATATAAAAAAAAAAAAAATTCACATATGTTGTTAGACACATACAGTACCTGTATATAGTGGAGGTAGTATACAGTACAAATTCATATATATATATATATTACTCACAAAGTTTGATGAATTTGTATCGTATACTACCACCACTGTATACAGTCTCTACACCAGGATTGAATAAGACTGTAGTTTTTGTTGGTTGAAACAGAGCTAACCCCCCCCCCCCATATGAGGTAATTTTGGATTTTGGTGTGTAATACTATTTATTGGCTCTGTTATAATAAATACATTGAGTTTTTTTTTTAAAGTTTTTTTATCAATTTTAATATTTTATATTAATAGGATCCACTTGGATTATATGCCAATGGATTTATTACCTTTACTAATATATATATATATATATATATATATATATATATATATATGTGTGTGTGTGTGATTGATTGGAGTATGAAATGTCTTGTAAATTTTAATGCCTCTAAAACTAAACTGCTCTCAACCACCATAAAGAAACGTTCCTGCCCCCCCCCCATCATCATGGTTGATACTCATCTCCGTGAGAGTGTCTCATTGCACCTTCTTGGCTTCACGTTTTCAACTGACTTGAAACTGAACAACTGCATTGAATCAATAGCTGCATCAAGAAATTTGGTTCACTGTGTCGTACCAGAAGATATTTCTTGTCAGAGTCCATCCTATACATCTACAATGTACCATTTGTCCTTACATCGAATACTGTTGCCATATCTGGTCTTGTGCCCCTGCCGTTCATCTCGAATTTCTTGACAAGATCCAAAGACGGATCTGTAATGTAATCAGTCCTGAATTGGCTTCTTGACTTCAGACACTTCCTCACAGACGTGATCTGGCTTCCCTCTGTCTTTTCTACAAATATTTTCATGGCTACTGCTCTGATAAGCTTTTTTCCCTGGTGCCACAACTACATGAATTTAATCGTGTTACTAGATTGGCATCTAGGTCCCACCCATTTATTGTTGAAATAGTTAAATGTAACTGCCACTTTTACTCCAACAGTTTTTTTCTCGCACTTCCTGACATTGAAACTCCCTTCCTGTCACTTGCTTCCCTGATAACTACATTCTTCAAAGATTTAAATGCAACGTCAATTGCCTTGATCCCTGTCCTTTTTCATTTCCTCAATCCCCCACCTACACAGCACATTTTTCTCTCAGTTTCACTCTCCGTACCCCCCCCCCACGCGTGGTGAATTGGTTATATATATATATATATATATATATATATATATATATTTTGAAAATTAAAATGACACAACTCTATAACTTTCAATAGCTCATGTTACAGGCATTTGGGATTCCCATGTTTTCATTACTGTGATTTTTTTTTTTTTTTTTTTTTTTTTTTTTCCCCCTTGTGAAAAATTTTATTTTACAACAAGTTTTTATATCTTGGAAATAAATCTGGGAATAATTGAAATTAATTGCGAAAGTCACCTATGAAATAAAAATACTTGTTTGTATAGAAAGTAAGGACCTACATATATCAAATTGTCTTTAAATTGTGTGACGCCAGAAGAATTATCATTGAACTTTTAAAAGGTAAGCTTAGATATTAATGCAATGCTTAAATGCAGTGATCGATTTTGAGTTCTGTAGTTTATTGTTGCCTATTGCATACAGCAGCAGTATGCCGTGACGTCATTTGTTTACACTTGGATACGCATCGAGCAGATATGAATGTACGAGAGAAAATCCTGGAGAATTGTAGTTTAAAAACGGTTAAATTGACCTGGCTAACCGAAACACTCCTCTGTGGCTAAATCAGTGAAGCACGTCAGGCTATATGACCATTCTGTGTAGGATACAGGTTCGATTCCTGTCGGAGGACGCATATTTTGTATGAAAATTTCTTGGACATTCAGGCAAGTAAATGTCGTTAATACTGTTTATTATAAACGGAGCATTTACTTAAATATTTGTATCTATAAAAATGAATATATTTTTGAATTGGACATAGCCCGACAATTTATTTAAAGACATTTATATTATAAAATACATGTATCTATAAAAAGAACATTAAACATAATATAAATGTCTTTAAATAAAAATGAATATATAAACATAAAAATGTCTTAAAATATATATGGTGAGTGCCACATCTTACTCCGATGAGGGCCACTCTCTTGCATCTCATGTGATGGCTTTCATTTCGTTTTGATGTCCCTGGCCTGAAGATAACTCTTGGGACACAATTTGATTCCATAGGTGTCAGGCATATATGACAGATAAATTCTGTATCCTTGATTGGCTTGAGTGGATCTTCATGCCTTCTACAACTCTTCTGCATACCACCATGATCTACATGTACAAACCATGTTGCAAACAACACGGATATTGTCAGTAGGTCGGTAAGGCGCGTTGGCATAGTTGGAGGTGCTCCGTTAATTTATTAAATAGTATATTTATTTTCATCTACTGGCTTCATTGTTCAAGAAATCGTATTAAAGAAAAACTTGTGTTCTTTGGCAGAATTCGAACCTGCATCCCCCAGGGCAGAGGGAGTTGCAATTAAATGGAGCATCTACTCAAATACAAGTATCCACTAAAAATAACGTTTAAAGTGATAAAAATCTGTTGGATTAATAAAAAATTCATTTGAAAATATGTGACATCACACATAGTATCAGTGGTAATAAAATAGTGCTCAATGTAATATGACAGAGCTATTATTATAATAGTTGTGGTAACCATGATAATGATGATGATAATAATACAGATAATGGAACAATATTAATGACAATGATAAAAACAATGACAGTGTTAAAAAGCAGTACTAATGGTGGTGGAGATGGTTATGAAGTGATTGATCCTAGAGTGGTAGGGGTGATGGTAGTGGTATTGGTTGTTATAGTGGTGATTGTGTTAGTCGGTATGGTGGTACTGTTGGTAACAGTACAAGTAGTGTTAATGGTTAGGTTTTGGTGACTTTGGTGTCATTGTGTTCTCCTTTTTTTTTCTTTTTTTTTTTTTCCAGAAGTTTCATTCCTGGCTGTGTTCAGTTGTAGGTGTTATCCATTTTTTTTGTGTGTGTGTATACATACATACATACATATATACATATATACATATATATAATATATACATATATATAATATATATATATATATATATATAAATAAAAAGAAGGGTCTGTTCACTATACACAGCCAAATAATTTCAGTAGACCTCTCAAATTTGGTATGTATATTATACCCAGGGGGGAGTTTTGATATGCAATATTCCCCCTCTATCGTGTTGTGTTGAAATATGGTAACAGATATCATTTGAAAGCAATTCTAAGGCCAATTTCTCTTTTATTAATGTACATGCGGGGAAAATATTTTTTATTCCAATACTTCTCCCCCCCCCCTTTTTGTTGAGCAAAGCAATTTCACTTTGCAATAAAGCCCCCTCCACACACACACACACACACACACACACACCTCTACCATCACAGACTATTTTTCATCATCTTCCTTGATTGGAGCAAATAAAATTTGCTTCCTTTTTACTTTACTGCTAGGATGTGTGGGTGCTGCAATGGAAAGCAGTTTGGAATGAAAAATTGGAGAACAGAATTCAAATTCCAGTCAAGTTCCTTGCATTTACTTTCCCTTGGGAAAGGTATGAAACCAACCCCACCCCCAAACCAATGGGTTCAATAATAGAACTTGTATTTGAAAAAATCATTATCTTGAAAAAATTGTTAATGTAACATTTACTCATATATATATATATATATAATATATATATATATATATATATATAATGTGTGTGTATTTAGGCAGCAATTTTTCATTAATGCATGTATCATGTGTGACGTCACGAGCTGCAACACGATTTTTACTTCCATGTCTGATATATATGAGTTTGTCGTTGCTTTGAAATTTTTCATGGAACAAAAACAGACTATCATTACTGTTTCGTCCGTGTGTTGTTTGATATATTGAAATGTAATTGTCATCTTTGATAATGGCTTATGTAAGCCGAAAGCTTAGATAGGATTAAAACCTGTATCAATATGGTGATTTTCTTTCAATGATAATGTTAAGCTTATCAGACAATATGAAAGGAACTTACTTAAAATAGACAAAACTTATCTATATTATTTAATGAAACATGCATTAAAAATATATATATATATATATGAAGAAATATAATTTTAAGGTGTGCTATATTTATGGGATAATGTGCTCAATATCAGAGCTAGAGCATATGTAAATATAAAAGTGAACATTGAGGTCAAGACTCAGAGGTGACAGGCTGTTTCATGCTGGCCGCAATCGTCAGGCTGCTAGGTTTGACTATCATCTGGTTTACACTCCTCTCCTGTCTTTTGAACAGTAGTAGAGGTTTATCCGTTGTTTCCTGTTTAGAATTGAGTTTCTGGTTCCTTCTAAAGTCTTTTTCATTCTCTTTCACTCCAGTAACTTCTTGCACCTTAATGGCATCATCACCTTGATTGGGGTGAATTGATTAAAAAAGGAAAAAAATCCCAAAATGTTTCGTCTTTAATTAACCCACAAAGGGTTGATAAACTGTAAAAAGAAAATAAATCCACCAATCGGTATTACTGTACTGTTACTAATTGCTTTGATGTTAATGTTTATGACAATGTTGCGGAAAATGAACCTTGACTAAAAGTGAATAAAGAAATGATTAATTATTGATGACAGGGATTGTAAAATAGACATTTCATTGTTAGTCCAAGTAGAAGCAAATTACTGTTTTAATGTCATCCACACGAGTTTTTTAGTTATGTGGATGAATTTAAAGCAGCCATGCTTTTATTAAACAGTTGTGAATAACTTTATTCATGACTTCATGAGTTTACTCCAATCAGTGAAAAGGAATCCTTCATTTTACTCTCCTTATAAATGCTATTATATGGGCACATAGCCAAGTGGTTAGAATGCTTGCTTTCTGACCATGAGACCAGGTTTGAATCTCAACATAGTTGATTTGTCGAGATTTCTTGATGTTTTCTATTGCTTTATGTCTCCTCTTCGTCTTTGAGGAGATTGTCCAGCATTCGCTGCCATACAGGAGGACAGATATCGCATAACATTTCAGTACTATTTTCTTTGTTTCTAACAAAATTTTTTGTCTCTAATACTCTGCTTAGCTTTTGGAAGGCATCTTTGGCCATACCAGTACATCTTCATATCTCAGTGTCGCACTTTCCACCCTCTATTAGTACACTTTACAGATATTTAAATTTTTTTTTGATTTCAGCTTGATTTTAGTATCCCTGACCTGTAATTTACATTTTGAGATGATCTTGTTTGCTGATGTCACTAAGGCTCCTCTTAGTGTGTCCTGCTTTGTGTTTCCATTTCCGTTTTGTCCCTCGTATCTTTTCATACTGTCTATATATTATTCCTTCAGGTCCACGTCCTTCAGGAGTCTGTTGTATTGCAATTTGGATGCTGCGTTAGGCTTCTTCTGTTTCCGTAGTTTCATTCTTAGTTCATAAGGAAGTTCTGCAGTTGGCACTTGGATAGATTTTGCGCTGAATCTCTTTTTGATAGTTATGCAGCCGATTTGGTTTTTAGTTTCTCCTCCTGGGCTTCCCTGTGTCCATAATCATCTTGAATCTTCTTGGAACCCAGTGTTGGATATTACCTGGTCATTGGCCGTACCCCATTGGATCCATTTTTCTCCACGTCTCTTGTGGTACCTAGTCTGAATTTGCCAGTTATTTCACCATCTTTTTCCTTGCCTACTTTGGCATTCAGGTCTCCCATGATAATTTTATCTTGTGATTTACACTGAGTCTTGGTGTTGTCTTGAATGGAGTAGAAAGATTCAATTTATACTTCCATATTTTGTGCTGTTGGTGCATACATGATTATAATAGATATGTTGAAGGGCTTTCCTTTCAGTTAAACTACAAGAGTTCTTTCAGATAACTGACAGTAACCCAGAGTGCATTTCTTCATGTCTTGATCTAGTATCAATCCAACTCCTTTTTCACTTTTTTTCTCTGTCTGCATATATAATCCTGTGGTTGTCACTGACAAAATTCCTGTAGTTTAGCCACCTAGTTTTGCATATTCCTAAAATGTTGACCGTTAACCTATTCCTCTACTGTTTTACATTTTCCAGCTGGCTGCAATTGTTTAACATTCCATATTCTGAGAGTTATTTTTTTTTTGTTTGATGTGAACAGTTGCTGGATGACGATCAGGTGATACCTGTTGCACATGTCCAGGCACGGGATCAGTTCAAAGGAATTTTATCCCCATTTTGCCGTTTATGCTAACAGACACTGGATAATGGTCAGGTGACAACCATTGCACATGTTGCTCCTTACCAGGCAAGAAGTTAATTCCCATAGACTTAACCCCCTTCGCACCATTAAGTTTCATATTTTATTTGGTAGTGGTATTTCTTGGGATTGATTGTGGAGTGGTTTCCCATTGCTCCCTTCATGATGGTTTATTGAGATACCGCCTTTAGTTAGCTGGATGTTGACTCATCAAGAGTTCTTCCACTGATGTTAATACTGGCTTAACAGTTTTGGGCCTTTCAATTGACACTGTAAGAAAAGCAACATCAAAAATTAAATGGAATATTTATAAGTCTACCATTCGTCATGCTTTGAATGTTTCTGCCATGTATTGTCCGGTGCTCCTGTATATTTAGAGATTCTCGATAAAATCCAAAGAAGCCACAATATTATTGGTCCTGACCTGGCATCTTGTCTTCAGTCACTTTTCCATCATCGTAATGTAGCTTCCCAGTACCTTTTCTATAAATACTTTCATAGTAATTGTTCAGATCAACTTTCCACTAGTGTACTTTATGAATTTAAAGCCAACACGAGATTGGTGACAATGTCTCATCAAGTTAGGGTTGAATTGGCTATATGCAACCCTCACTGTTTCTTCTCTCACACTTGTCATCACTTGTGGGACTTTCTACCTGCTCCATGCTTTCCAGCCAAATATAAATTTAAATACAATGTCAATTGTTATCTACTTGATTCCTCTCCTTTTATTGTTTCAACTTCTTGCCTGTGGAACTCTCTTCCGGCTTCATGCTTTCCAGCCAACTTTGATCTTCAAAAATTTAAATGCATCGTCAATCGTTATCTACTGTCTTCTTGATTCCTCTTCCTTTATTGTTCTCACTTCTCGCCTGTGGAACTCTCTTCTGGCTTCATGCTTTCCAGCCAACTTTGATCTTCAAAAATTTAAATGCAATGTCAATAGTTATCTATTGTCTTCTTGATTACTCTTCTTTTATTGTTCTTTCTCCATGTTTGCCAAAACATGGATCTTCATGTCCCCCCCCCCCCCAAATGGTGTCTCAGCGGGGCAGTTTTTCCCATGACACCGACCATTATTTTTTTTTTAACTACCTTCACTTTTTGAAATTTTTTGTTTTAAAAGGCGATGATTAAAATTGGAATAAAGCCTAAACATATGAAAGTGATTTTACACTCTTTTTTTTTTGTTCTTGAGAATTTACTATAAAAATATTAAACTATATTTATTTTATTTTTTTATTTTATTTATTTATTTATTTGCCAGAATAATTTTATATTTACAACATTTTAAAAACTAATACAATTGTATTAAAACTAATGCAATGCGATGTTTATCATTTATCAATTAATAAAGATATAAATATGAAAATTTTTTATTCATAAATTTATAAACATTTGCTAAATTATTAAAATATGTGAATCAACTGGAAATTAGCTGATGTTTTGCCAACCATTCCAATAAATAATCTAATAAATAAGTTTTATTTTCTTTGTATAATGTATAAATTAACTTAGATATGTTTAGGTCTTATTACAATTCTAATCATTGCTTAAAATAAAAGCTATGTAATAAAGGAAAACCTATCCTTTTGATACTCCATTTTTTTTATTTTATTTTTTTTATTATTTTTGTGAGACAAGAAGGCCCATGTTTGCTAATGTTTCTCTTTTCTTATTCTTCCACAGTAACGCCTTCTGTGTTGGTGTTTTTTACTGCCTTGCTTGGGGTCAAATGATTTTTAAAAAAAGTTAAATACAGATTATTATTGAACTTATCTAATATAAAGTGCTCAACTCTAAAAGTGATAATGTCTAATTTTATACATGGTGTCATTTTTATGCTTTGACCTAAGATATTATTTTTTTTGGTGATATCAGTGGAAGAACTTAATACTGAAAAGAAAATAAGAAGAATGTGTAGATATTTACAACGCTCAAACAAATTTCAACACAATACCTTCCTACTCTTATATGATTTGCCTTTTTCATATGATAGCTGACTTTTGTTAATTATCTATTTTTTTCATTTGTGCCAGGTTATAAGATGTTAAATTTAAAAAATATACTAATAACAAATATCAACATTACTTACATCTCTTTGACCGTTCCCCCCCCCCCAAAGCAAACTGTGATCTAAATGCTAAGGTGGTTACCACATTCAGGAAAGAATTTCTCAATTTGGATACAATTTCTCATTTATAGAAATCACAAAGAGACCAGAAGCGGATAATGAAACTTAATTTTTAAAAGCTGACTTTTGAAACCAAATATGCAAATTAATTATCTCCATTTAGGAAGAACTGTTAAGTTGGTCAAGATATACAACACGTGCTAGTTGATAGAAATGTTAAAATTGTCAGTTTCAAATATTTTTGCAAACACATGCACACATTAGCTTTATACAGGGTTTGCCAGGTAATCATGAACAAAATTTAATATAAAGAAAGATATATTCAATAAAAAAAGAATTCACACCTGTTGAACTTAAAAAAAAAAAACGTGAAAAAGATTATTTAATAAACCTGTCCTCAGCCTTTGAAGACAGCCTCGGTGTCACCTTGGAAGCAACTGAATGTCCTGATAAGATTGTTCTCTTTCATGTTGGCCTTTATATCCAAGATGGTGGCTTTCCAACCAATGGCCCCACACTACCAAAGACTCGTTAGTTCTTGGTAATGTGGGACCTTTCATTGGTCTTGCTCTCAATGATATCATCTCAAGTAGATGTATCAACTAAAAATAAAGTTTAAAGTAATTCTCTGTCTCTCTCTCTGTTTCTCTCATTTCTCAGTCTCCTCCTTTTTTTTTCTCTGTCTCTCTCTCTTCATTTACAGGCAAATACCCTTGGGAAAGGCATGAATCCAGCTTTTCTCCCCCCCCCCCACGGCTGTAGATTAATCAGGACTTATCAGTAAATCATTATCATCTCCAAAAAATTCTTACAATCTAAAAATATTTACTGGCTTTAAATAACCTGTAAAAGGTTGATAAGCCATAAAAAATGATCAATCAATCTATTCAGAGTTTAAAATTTATGTAACTAAATATGATTTCTTAGAATGTTACTCTAAAATCCTTCCTACATTTCAAAGAGAACAGTTTGTTGTCTGAGGTGCAACTAACTTTTCCAATGAAAAATACTCCTCAGACAAACTAGAAATGCTAATTTAAAAAAAGACATTTTTCTCTGAGTCAGATTAAGTTATAGTGAGTTTCAGAGTCAAATTTCTAGTTTGTGTACCACATGAAAATATGACTAATTCTTGTTTTAATAAGTCAGAACCTTTTCCAGGCAGCTGTCGTATGAGTTAAATATGTCAGATAAGAGTGTGTGTGTGTGTGTGTGTGTGGGGGGGTATTGTGTTTAAACTTGTTTAATTGTTGTTAATTTCTGCATATTCTTGTGACTAATCTTGTTTCTTTCCAGCATAAATTTCTTCCTCTAATATCACCAGAGAAAATAATCTTAGATCAAAAACATGATTTATGATACCATTTATAATTCTAGAAAATTTTAAGAGTTATTTGGTCAGGGACTCAAGACTAAATTTTTCACACTCTTCCAGAACCATCCAGAAAAACATTAAAAAAAAAATTTAAACTGTCCTAAATTCAAAATGTGTTTTCCTTCTTTTTTTTTCTTTTTTTTTTTTGTAACTTTATAATTAATAATACTAAGCAACATAATAAAAACACCATTTGTTTAAGAAATAAAACACTTCTCATTTATAGAACTCTCTTCCAGCTTCTTGCATTCCAGTCAATGGTGGTTTCCAAAATTTAAATATAATATCAACCGTTATCTTCTGTGTTCTTAACTTCTGTTCTCTCTCCTTTTTAATATTTTCATTTTTTAATATTCTTTCACACTCAGTAAGTCTTTGTGACTTCATTGCTTTGCTTGGCGTGAAACGATTAAAATAATTATGGAAATATAATAAAATATATATAATATATATATACAAAATATTGTATATTATTTAAAATTATATATTATTTAAATTATATTATGTAAAACGTATTATATAAAATATAATAAAAATTATGCCCTACATATTCATTTTCTATATAAAGTATATTGTATATAAGTATATTGATGCATTTCAATTATTCACAATCAAAAATTTTTTTAAAATCTTTACCAGACAAAAAGAATTTTCATTTATTTGTCTTCTTTTTTGACTAAATTTTCAGTGTTTATTATTTAAAAAAAAAATTCTTGCTTGTATTTTTAATCTATTTTTTGATGATCAGAAAATGTAATATATAAATGTTGTTTGTTAATAGTTCATTCAAGTTTTTTCATCAAAGTTTTCTTGCTTTGTTCATTAAAAGGAAATTAGTTCTTAATATAGATACAAATGGTTTTCCCATTTGTAGATATAAATAAAGCAAATGGCTCAATTTTACTCTTTCAATGTTCTTTTTTCATTCAACAGTTTAATCAGAAGCACTTAAATTTTCTACTTGTTTTCTTTCTTTGTTTTATTTTCATATCTGTTTGTATTCCATTTATTAAAAGTACACATGGTGGAAGTTTTTTTTTTTATTATTTATTTAGAAATTAGTTGTTCAGAATATAATTTTAGTTAATTGTTGCATATTTCTGGCATCTCTTTAAAAAAAACCCTAAAAAAACAGTCAACCCAAACTGTTGTTTTAGTACAACATAAACTTTGACCCCTGGTTTTGTTACCTTTGTCATTACCAGAATATTTTCACCAGCTCCTTCTATAACCACCTTTTCATGTACAATCCATATAGATACAAGCTTTTATCATTTTGAAAAGTCATCATTCCGAGACCATTAATGTCATTCAATGTTTTGGCCTATCCATTCTACAACCTTCTTCAAGTGTATAATTTTCCAGAAAAAGAGGCCTCTTTGTTTTTGGATGCTACCCCCAAAGAAGGCTACAGAATGAATAGACCAAAAGAAACGCAACATAAAGAACAAGTTCAATGATTCAAATATCTTTGGGAATTATGACTCTAGTGTAAAAATGAAATTTTAAAAA